>CM073734.1:50435355-51089920 GCA_037113605.1 Calophaca sinica | reverse complement strand
TATCTCCAAGGCGCACGGATCTTTGACTATTTGCTTAAGGATAGGCAGATTCGGCTGCTGGATGGGCACAAGATCCCACCTGCTGAAGAGTTAAAAGATAAGAAATACTGCAAATGGCACAATTCTTATAATCACGCGACTCTAAATTGCGTGGTTTTCAGGAAGGCCATTCAGAAGGGGATAAAAGAGGGGAGGTTCAAGCTTGCAGACAAAGGAATCGCTGAAATGACAGTGGACACTGATCCATTCCCTGCCCTTGGGATAAGCATGGTCTCATTCTCAGGATTCGATGACGAAGGACCCAGCCAGAAGCACATGATATCTGTACAGCAAGTCTGGAGGCCAAAAAAGGGATCAGCCGAGTCAACCTGCATCGATCGATGAAACCTCAGGCTGCCAGGATTTCTGTTTTTGACAGATTAGGAAAACCCCAGCTAGAGGTAGGACACAGGAAGGGGGCAAGCCACCCAAACCAGGTAGGCTCACCCAGGAATTAGTGAAACAATACATTGCACATGGCCAGGCCCTAACAGGGAAGCCTGACAAAGAGAAAGGCAAGGCACCTATCGCAAAAACTGGGGGGCAAGATCGGCTAACCATTAGAGAAAGTGGTAGGCTATCTTTACCCAGGATTGATGAGGAGCCTATTCCCAAGGATAAGAGAAGGGTAGCCGAGTTCACTGTAGAAGGAGGAATGTCCTCCCTAAAGATAACAGTGAGGAATGATGAGAAGTTGAAGACACAGAGAATGCTGAAACCCCCGGCTAATGTCGCAGAAGGACACTGGTTCTTGAATAAGTATGCCAAGGACAAAAAGGCGATACCAGCCATGCTGTCAAGAACCCAAAAGAGAAGGATGCAGAGAATGAGGTCTGTCCAGAGGATGAAACAAACTCTGCAGATGATAGCCGATGTAAAGAATAGTGAGAAGAGGGAGATCCCCTTAGAAACTGTTAATGAAGCATTGGATAAGGCTTTCCCAAAGCTGGAGGTTGAGAAAGCTGGGAAAGAAAAAGGGCCTGAAAATATAGAGCCGATTATTGACCAGAAACCTGTTCCTGAAGCAAAGGGACTCATCGCCTCAGTCGACGTAGGCGAAGAGGCAGTCACTATAGAGGGTTCAGCGATCCCAGAGAAGTATTGGGAGCAGGACGATATCATGGAAGATTCTTTGTTGGACCTCCTGTTCAATGAAGAGACTGATGGCCTAATGGCTGAGATAGAGGCTATTAGCTTATTCCCAGAAGAGTTTTGGGCAAACAACTCACAACCAGGAGGTTTGGAGGGAGACGTGTTTGCTGAGGAGACAGAATGGGCCGCATTAGCCGATACACCGGCTGATGAGGTTACCAAGGTAGTGTTTGAGAAACCAACAGAGGAAATGGTGAAGCATCTGAAACCCCTTTATATCAAGGCCTATATCAACGGGAAGATCTTTGGAAGAGTCTTCGTGGACGGAGGGGCTGTGCTAAATGTCATGCCTGTGACAACCATGAGGAAACTTGGGAAAAGTCTTGAGGGCCTTGTCCCTACCAACATGAAAATGTCCAATTTCCTGGGGGAACCTTCCAGAGCACTTGGAGTCTTGATAGCCGAAGTTACAGTAGGCCCCAAATCCATCAAGGCAGCTTTTTTTGTGGTTGATGGTAAACCTTCCTATAGCGTAATCCTGGGAAGGGATTGGATTCACACAAGTCAGTGTGTACCTTCCACACTTCATCAGAAGCTTATGTTTTGGGTTGGAGACAACGTTGAGACAGTTGAGGCGGACAAGAATCCTTTTTCGGCTGAAGTAAAGATGCTAGAAGCCTTGTTCTATTCCCCACACCTAGGTCCTATTACCATCCCAGAAGATTATGAAGAGGGCGCCTGGAAAGCATGCAACCTTACTAATGAGGGATTCAAGCTAAGATCTCAGGCCGAGCCACGGCCCAATGCGTAGGTAACTAATGAGTAGGGCATCTCAGGTACTCGAAGACCTTTTGGGTCGGCTAGGAATCTTTAAGGCCGAGTCCAAAGCAATGGATGCCATGATGGAAGATTATGACACTGCAGAGGAAGAGGAGGTTCTACTCTCCAGGGAGGAAGGTGCGGCAACTAAGCCTGATGAGGTGTGTGCAGCCGAGCCTATGGAATTGGACTCTCCTCTTCACAAGATGGCTCCTGCGTTTGAGGCAGAGGATCCTTTAATTGAGATCAATTTGGGTACGCCAGAACAACCCAGAATCGTGAAGGTGAGTGGGTTACTTGAGGAAGACAAACGGGGTAAGATAGTCGAATTAATCCAACGGTACAAAGATTGCTTTTCCTGGAATTACTTCGAAATGCCTGGTTTGACGAGAAGGTTGGTGGAACACAGGTTGCCTATCAAAGCAGGATACAAACCGTTCAAGCAGGCGCCTCGCAGGTTCAATCCCCAACTGATGCCTCAAATTAAAGCTGAAATTGAAAGACTACTGAAGGCAGGCTTTATAAGAACGGCCAGGTATGTTGAATGGCTATCTAATATAGTCCCTGTCGTCAAGAAGAATGGCCAGATAAGAGTATGTATAGACTACAGGAACTTAAACTTGGCCACTCCAAAGGATGAGTATGCTATGCCTGTGGCTGACTTGTTAGTCGATGCGACAGCCACACATGGTATTCTCACCTTTATGGATGGATACTCAGGGTATAACCAGATCTTTCTAGTGAAAGAAGATACTCACAAGACAGCCTTCAGGTGCCCAGGAGCATTGGGGATCTATGAATGGGTGGTCATGCCTTTCGGGCTCAAGAACGCAGGAGACACTTATCAAAGGGCCATGAACTCCATTTTTCATGACTTGATCGGCAAAACCATGGAAGTATACATAGATGACGTGGTGGTCAAGTCTGAGGGTTTTGAAAGCCACCTAGTCGATCTAGAGCAGGCCCTAAAGAGGATGCGAGCCCATGGGCTGAAAATGAATCGGACCAAATGTGCTTTTGGAGTGGCAGCTGGCAATTTCCTAGGATTTTTGGTCCACCATCAAGGAATAGAAGTAGACAAGAACAAGGTGAAGGCTATCTTGGAAGCCAGACCTCCTAGGAACAAGAAGGAATTGCAAAGTTTGATTGGCAAGATCAATTTCCTAAGGAGGTTCATAGCCAATTCGGCTGGGAAAATGAAGGCTTTTTCCCCTTTGCTGAAATTAAAGGATACGGATGATATGGTATGGGGGAAAGAGCAACAACAGGCCTTTGATCAAATTAAGCAAGGGTTGGCCAGACCTCCTGTGCTAACACCTCCGGTGTCAGGAAGGCCACTCAAATTGTATATAGCTGCAGAAGAAGAGTCAATCGGTACTGCTCGCCTTGAGATCTGATGATGGGGCGGAAAGAGCTGTATACTATCTCAGCCGCATCTTGAATGATGCCGAAACTAGATATACCCCTATTGAGAAATTATGTTTGTCATTGTTCTATGCTTGTACAAAACTTGAATATTATTTGTTGCCTAAGGAAGTATTAGTTTTGTGCAAAATTGATATCATTAGATATTTACTTAATAGGCCTATTCTACAGGGTCGACTAATGAAATGGGCCATTAAGTTAAATGCTTTTGCGTTGAAATACGTTCCATTAAGAGCAGTGAAAGGTCAGGCAGTAGCTGATTTCTTGGCTCAACACCCTTGTGTTGAAGTCAATGACCCGTTAGCCGAACACGTTGCATGTATAAACTTGAAACCTTGGGTGCTGACGTTTGACAGGTCAAGAACGCAAAAGGGGGTAGGTGCTGGCATCACCATTACGGACCCAGCAGGAAAAAATTGGAAATTCATACAATTTGGGATTAAGTTAATTCACTCATCCCCTTATTATGCTCAAGCCAATGGGCAAGCTGAGGCAACCAACAAAGTTCTTATTGATATAATCAAGAAGAACATTGAGGATAAGCCAAGGAAATGACATGAAACACTGAATGAGGCATTGTGGGCCGTGAGGAATTCCAAGTGTAGTGCGACTGGATTTACTCCGTATCGGCTAACATATGGCCAAGATGCAGTGTTACCCTTAGAAATAAATGTGACTTCACTAAGAGTAGCAAAGCAAAACCTGCTAAGCCTGGATGAATATCAATAGGCCATGTTAATGGAGTTAGATTCGGTTAACGAAGATCGACTCATGGCCTTAGATCAAATTGAGCATAGCAAGCAAAAAATGGCTAGGGCTTACAACAAACATGTGAAGCCAAAAAGGTTTGTTGAAGGAGACCTTGTTTGGAAAACCATACTACCTATTGGGATCAAGGATCCTAAGTTTGAGAAATGGTCACCAAATTGGGAAGGGCCATTCATTGTTAGCAAAGCTTATCATGGTGGTGGTTATCGGCTAGTCAACATGCAAGGCGAAGAACTAAATAGAAGCATCAATGGAAAACACCTTAAGAGATATTACCCCACTATGTGGGAAGGCATATTGGAGAATTAAAAGCAAGTGCATTAGCATAAAAGTAAAATTGTTTGTGGTGACCACAGGCTGGCCACCTAGCCAAAATTACAAAAGCTTAAATGTGAAACTAGGGAGCTGCAGCCTCAGGTGCATCACTTGATTTTTCTTCAACCTGGCAGGACTGGATCGGTGGCGTTGCGGGGAGCATCGATCGTGGCGAAGCTACAGCTATATCTGGGGTAGGTTCTGCTGCTGGCACTTCAGCTAATGCCTCCACTGGGGAAACAACAGCACCTTCAAGATCGCCTTGCTAACTGGTTGAAGGATCGGCTGCTACGACAGCTTCCTGTTTCCTAACCTCCTCTAGCTGATGCTTGAAGGAGTGCCAGGTTTGATTGGCCTCGGCTAACCCAGTGCTGCTAGTTTCAAGATCTTTTTCTAGGCTTGTCTTCTGAGCGCTTAGTACCGCCAAATCACGATCTGAAGAGCAAGATTGCTTGAACAAATCATAACGTTGTTGAGAGTTGGAGCGGAGTTTCTCAGTTAAAGCAGCCGATTGAGGGGTCAACTCTGCTATCTCCTTCTTGATCCTCTCGAGCTCAGCCAACAGAACAGCTAGCCGTTCATCTTTGTTCTGGCGCTGGCTTAGGGCTTCCTGAATCTCCTTCTCCAACAATAGGAAAGAGGTTTGGAACTGAGCCTTTTGTTCCTGGAGGTCCTTCAGTCTTTTGAGATCATGAAATGTCACGTCATGAACCTCCTTAGAGCGCCCGTATTGGTGAGATAGGTTGTTCAGTTTAAGAGCCAAGGTATTGTACACCTCTTGGCTAGCCGCAGGGATGTCAGCCGAATTAGACAGCTTGAACAAAGAAGTTCTCAGATGGGCAACCTTCTCCCTGCTGGTTGGTATTTCCCGCATTAGTGCTGCATCAACTCTCTCCAAATGATTGGAAATAGGAGAGGAGACCACTGAGAAGGGGTCAGCAGAGGTGAAATACTTCGCCTCTTCTTCTCGAAATAGGCATCTGAGTGTAGGGGGCGAAGGCATCTGGGGAGCTTCATAGCCAGTCTCTTCGGCTTGTGATTGGGGGTCCTATGGAAAACAATGGTTAGCCGATTGAGTAAGCAAGCAATATATGTTGAAAGGATAAGAAATCGGCTGTACCGTTGGGGGAAATTGAGAGCTAGTGCCTTCGGCAAACTCTTGGACAAAGGAGGTGGGAATTTCCACACGCGGCTTCTGAAAGTAAGGTGGTTAGGTTCAGGCTAACAAAGGATATTAAGGAAAAGGGAGATAAGGACAAGATATGTACCTTTACCTTCGGCTGTTTTCCTTTACTAGCCGAATGTGTTTTCTCTTTGGGCTTGGCCTGAACCTCGGCAGGTTCTTCTATTACAATGCCAGGGGCCCTTGTTCTTTTCTTGGTGGGAGGAGTAACGGGGTCGTCTTCAACGACAATGAATTGTGGAGTAGTGGTTGTGGCTGCCATAAGACAAGAAAAGTAAGAAATTACTTTGAGTTTAAAAGCAAGAACTGCAAAGAGCCGAATATAGAGGCACTTACTTGGCTGGAGTACTGAGGTCTTCATCCTGGTAGAAGTCCGTTTCTGGACTTGAGTTTGGACCCGGGGCTTGGTCTTAACAGGAGTGCTTTTGGGTTGGCTCGATGGCCTCATTGCTTCGGCTACATCAGTGAGGATTAATCGGGTTACATATCTGTCCAGCCGATCGGGGAACAGCCTGTCCTTCACTGATGGCCACCAATTGGCAAGCGAAGTTTCACCGTCTGAGTGAAAGGGATGAAAGCGAAGCTTGAATCTTTTTGAAGTTGGTAGAAACCACCTCCATTACATCATTGGCGCCAAAGGCGATCGACCCAGACTCCTACCATAGAGTCATATGGTAGAGGAATATGTCAGAATAACCCAAGCGCCTCGCTACGCGATTTCGAAAGTAGAACTCAGTAGAAGACTTGTTGTTTTGTGAGGTGGGTTTGAGACCACAAAGCAAGTCACGAGAAGTCAAAGCGAGCTCGGTTGAGCTCCAATAGGTTCTGCTGATCGACTGGGAGAGGATCATTGGTAGAGAAAATCCAGAAAGGCCCAATACCTTTCTCCAAGACAGGGCACCAGTCGGCGGCTATCCGGGTCAAACCAAAGAGCTTGGTGGCCACGGTGAAAGCATAAGCGGGCTCACAGGAAGTGAGCACCAGATGGGTACCCAAAACACCTGCATCCCGAGGAAGAACGCTAGGGTTGAAGCGTGAGTCGATGAACTCTGGAAAATAGAGCATTATCCAGAGTTGCAAAAACCAGAGTGGGCCTTGAACGTTCCTAATATCCTCACCTCTTTGCAGCCGATCCATAATGGTGAACAGGCAGCGATAGAGGTATGAGAGGAAAAGGGTTCCCCAAGAAAAGTTGCCATCAGAGTTAACAAGGGCTACATAAAGCTGTAACTCTTGGACCACGGCAATGGAGCTGGAACAGAGAAAGTACTTGCTGAACCAGTACAGAAGGAATGCGTTGTGTTCTGCATCAGACACAGACCCTCTGGACTTGGCATTATTGGCAATGAAATTGGAGTATCCGGAGGTGTGTTTAGAGAAGTGGAACCCTAGTTCAGGAACCTGGAAGGAATAATGGGAGAGGACGTCATCGCCTGTGATCGGGAGCCCTAAAATAGCCGCCACATCCAGAAGAGTGGGGGAAACCATACCCCATGGGAAAGTGAAGGTGTTTGTGGCAATGCTCCAGTAGCCGAAGAAGCCATAGAGCAGCTCTAGGTTAAGGGGGATGTCCTTGGTTGACAGCGTGATCATGTCATAGAGGCCGCATTGTTTCCATTTATCGGATTTGGCAGCCTTTAGCCGATCCACCCAATCAAGGTAGGGCTGAGACGAACGAGGCCATGAACGAAGATCAGTAGGTTTGGACTTAGTGGTGAACCAATCACAGGAAATGGGCAATGCGTAGAGAGAAGGGGCCATGTACTCCGTCAAGAAGACCGCTCCTTCACCCATATCTAAAGTAGAAGGAGCCAAAGAAAGAGAGTCCTGAATCTCGAACAAGGGAGATTGGAGGCCAGAGTCAGGAGCCTCAGGAGGGCTAAGGGAGCGGTCAAGGTTCATGGAGGAGGAAGAAGACTGTTCGCCATCGTACGCGTAGGATTGGTTTTGAGAATCAGAAGCAGAAGACATGGTGGGCCTGGTTTGTAGGTGAAAGACGAAAAGGTTGGAGATGGTGAAAGCTACAGGAGTTAGGGCTGGAAGTAAGCGTAAGAGGTAATTCGACTGATGAGTATTTAAAGGAAAAGTAAATCACTGATAGTGGGGTTTAAAGGCGAATAAATCGGATGGATGAGGATTAGCCGTTGCACTATTCAAAAGTTGTTGTTAATGGATGACCTCGCATTTATGATTTAAAAGGGTGATTTAACTTAAATTATTACGCCGCCCCAGCCTAAACCTAGGGTGTTACGGCTAAGACAGCGTAGGGGGGCAATTGTTTACACCCAAAATATTCATTAGAACCAGCCGAAGCTAGTCCCAGTCGAATAGATCAAATAGCCGATTGGTCGTCAGCCGATGTGCCTACCAGTCGATATGGCATGGCATCTGATAGGGTCGAAAGCAGGAAACCGGAAGCTATACATGGGCCTTGGACTTATTGGGCTTCAAGGAAGATATTTAGGCCCATGGGGATAGCATGGAGTCACGTATGGGATCAGATTCTTGCTCCACGAGCCGAATGACATGGAAGTTATTTTGAATTAATTAAATATCCAAGGGAAAACCGGTCAAGATTGTTCTCCATGGTTTTAGGAGCTGAGCGAGGGAATCTGAGGAGATATTTGCACAAAGAGGACCGTTGGTTGAAGTGACGTGGCCACAATGTACTAATGCGCCTAGTTTTTAGGATCGTGGTTAGTGGAGCATGGCACGACTCAGCCGAATAACTGCCAACTAGGAATGTATCAGTGTTAGCCAACTGAACGTGGCAGATAGGGGTAGTTCTTAGTTGCTACTATAAATACCCAAGTTGGACATACATTTTAGAGGAATCAATCAATCAAACAACTTATAATTTTCGCTCAAGCTTTTATTCGCATTTATGTTTACCTTTATGTCCCATTTTTTATCTTAGTTCATCGACTTAAACCTTTCTGGAGTGAGTTAAGGGACCCATAGCTAAGGAACAGAGTTCCTTCCTTGGCGTAATCGCTTGAAGAAAAGGGAATCACCGTTTTGAAAGTTAGCCGATCTGCGACTAATTGATATTCAAGACAACAACTTTTTTCTTCTCTTTTTCTCTTATACCAAATAATCAATCAAATCTACTCTAATTCTTATCTATTTCTCTCTTCTCACACTCTTTCTCTCTTCTCACTTTATTCTCACAACCAAAGATATCACAAAAGATACAATATCTATTTATAATATATAATTAGGGGTAGATTTTTTGATTCAAAATAGAGGATTTTTACTTCTTTCATTATTTTTCTTATGAAAGTTTCATGTGTATTTCATCTTATTTAGGACATTTTATAAAATTTTGCAAGATACTATGCAAATCTATGAAGTACATAGTATCCCAAAATTAACAAAGGCAACAACTACTTTTTTTTGTGTGCATGTGTATGCAACCTCCTAGTTGTTAGTAACAAGAAAGGTAAATAGTAAATAATAATTAATTTGCTACAAGTTGTAGAAAAGTATAATAAAAAAACAAAGCAATTATTAAACGAACAAGCAAATGATTATAAAACCCAAGGGCAAATAATAAGAGAATGAAAATTAGTTTAACAGAAAATTAGGGTATCAATTCCATCGAACGTATAAAAAACACAACCACATTTTAGACTAGTAAATTATTGGTGTAGTTTAATCAGTTCAATGAAGTATATTATATTTATTTATTTATTTATACAAATATAATTTATACATTTTAATTTTAAATAATTATTTAATTAATTTGTATATAAATAAATTATTTTGCATTTAAAGATTTAGAGTTACTTTATAAGGAAATAGTCTTTGTAAAAATAGGGGATTTGACTAAGTTTCAATTTTGTTTTTCCTTCCCACTAAAATAGAATAACAGAGTATCATTAGGTGTTATCCAAAGTAGTTTACCCCTATCAGTTAGTTTTTTTCTATTAGTACTTATCGCAAGTCCTTACAATAGTGCATTGACAACAAATTAAGAGAAAAAATACTCCTTAATTAGTATATTGTTAGGTTGACAGATAACAAAAATTACTTTAAATAATATATTTGACGAAGAAGTTATCTGTTTGTAATAACTCTCTCTTAACTCATTAGCAATTGTAGACATTATAAAATGGACATAATTATTTGACCTCTAACATATTGAGAAAGAAAAGTGAGAACGAGTCTACAACATAAACATACCTATATCTTAAGATACAATAGTTTGAAAGATGGCAGGTGGAGTTTTAGTTGCTTCAAAGAATGGTAGGCAATTTGAGGGGAAGGTCACACTATTTGTACTGGTCACTTGTTTGGTGGCAGCCATGGGAGGTCTACTTTTTGGTTATGATCTTGGTATTACGGGAGGAGTGACTTCCATGGAACCATTCCTGATAAAATTCTTCCCTGGTGTTTACAAGCAAATGAAAGATGAATCTGGCCACGAGAGCCAATATTGCAAATTTGACAATGAGCTCCTTACTTTGTTCACATCTTCCTTGTATCTTGCTGCATTGATAGCTTCTTTCTTTGCTTCCACAACTACAAGAATGTTGGGACGCAAGAGCTCTATGTTCGCAGGTGGCATGTTTTTCCTTGTTGGTGCATTGTTAAATGGTTTTGCTGTCAACATTGAAATGCTTATCATCGGTCGTCTATTGCTTGGTTTTGGTGTAGGATACTGTAATCAGGTAAGAAAAGATATCATTCTTATGTTTTCAAGTTTTAATGTTTTGAAGGACAAAAAGATTAGAAGACTAAGTTCAATTAATTTTGTTTGTTGCTTTCAAATAGTCTGTTCCAGTCTATTTGTCTGAAATGGCTCCGGCAAAGATTAGAGGTGCACTCAACATTGGCTTCCAAATGATGATCACAATTGGCATCCTAGGTGCAAACCTTATCAACTACTGGACTTCCAATCTTGAGAGTGGATGGAGAATTTCTTTGGGCATTGGAGCTATTCCTGCAATCATGTTGTGTATCGGATCCTTATTCTTAGGTGACACACCAAACTCTTTGATTGAAAGGGGCCAAAAAGAAGCAGCTAAGGAAATGTTACAAAAGATTCGTGGCATTGATAATGTTGATGAGGAGTTTCAAGATCTCATTGACGCTAGTGACGAAGCTAAAAAGGTGGATCACCCATGGAAGAATATTACACAACCAAAATATAGACCTCAACTCACCTTTTGCTTTTTTATTCCTTTCTTCCAACAACTCACCGGCATCAATGTTATCATGTTTTATGCACCCGTCCTTTTCAAAACCCTAGGCTTTGGCAACGATGCTTCCCTCATGTCTGCTGTTATTACTGGAGGTGTCAACGTGGTTGCCACTTTTGTTTCCATCTTTTCCGTCGATAAGTTTGGAAGAAGGATTTTATTCCTTGAAGGTGGTGTCCAAATGTTTATTTGCCAGGTAAAAACTACATCACGACTAATAATTGACACTTTATATTTTAACATGATTATGTTTAAATTAAATGATTATATATATATATAAAGCAAAGCCATTTTCTAAGCATGACTAATTTAAAGATTATAATTGTTGCCTGCAGATTGCAGTTGGAAGCATGATTGCTATCAAGTTTGGAGTGAGTGGTGAAGGCTCATTTACTAAAAGTGAAGCCAATCTTCTCTTGTTCTTTATATGTACATATGTTGCAGCATTTGCATGGTCATGGGGTCCATTGGGATGGTTAGTACCTAGTGAAATATGCTCTCTCGAGGTTCGATCTGCAGGTCAAGCCACCAATGTTGCTGTGAACATGTTGTTCACCTTTGCCATTGCTCAGATCTTTCTCACCATGCTCTGTCACCTGAAGTTCGGCCTTTTCTTCTTCTTTGCTGGCTTTGTGCTAATCATGACCATTTTCATTGCCTTGTTTCTACCTGAGACAAAAAATGTCCCCATTGAAGAAATGAATAAAGTGTGGAGGTCACACTGGTTTTGGACAAAGTTTGTTCCAGATATTGTCAATGATCAAGACCACAAGGCTACTGCTTAATGTTTTTTTTTTTTTAAAAGACCCATGGCTTTTACAAAGAAGTACGTTTTAATAGTTTCATTAGACTATGTTGATTTTTCATTTAGTCCCCTTGTAGTTAAACAATATATTTTTTGTTATAATTGTATTATTTAGGATTTTGTGTTCAATAAATTGATGTTTCAATTAATGTTGTACTAGTTGTTTTGAAATAAAGTTATTTTTTTAAATTAAATACTCTAAAGGAAAAGTTGTAATCAATTAATAAAAACATGCTATAAAAGTAATTACAGAAAATATGTGATGAAATTCATTAAAAACATTATTTGATTTAGTAATTAAAGTAAACTTTTATTTTAGTCATTTAAAGATTGGATTCACATTAGTTTACTACGTGAAAGATAAGTGACTTTTTTCAATGCAGAAAAAAACTGCAACTTAGTTTATTAATGATTAGGCTTAAATGTATTTTGTTCTCCAAATTTTCTCAATTTGGTTATTTAGGTATTTTTATTTTATTTTTTGTGATTTTAGTCCCCTGACTTTTTTAATTTGACAATTTTAGTTCCTATATTTTTTTAATTACACTTTTATCCCTAAAAATCTTGGGTTGTGTACTTTTAGTCCCCACTTTGCCAAAACTAAAGATTTTTAGGGACTAAAAGTGCAATTAAAAAATATGGGACCAAAATCGCCAAATTGAAAAAGTTGAAGGACTAAAATTGTCAAAAATAAAATAGGAAGACAAAAATCACCAAATTAAAATAGTTGAGGATTAAAAATGCAACTAAACCTTAAGAGTCACATAAGTTGTGCAGTGGATGAGCAGGGGAGTCCTCACCTCGTACCAACTATGGGTTTCAGCCAATCAAAATGCCACTTAGGGAGACTCTACTGAAGCAATTAGCAATCAATTTTAGCCATAAGTTGATTTAGATATCTGGGTTTAAGAGGAGAACCAAGTGTCAGTAAGAATGAAACGCAATATTGGTCACGCAGTTCGGCCAATCTTTACCTACGTCTGCGACTACAGAGCAGCTGTAGTTCCTTTTTATTAAATTGTCTTTTGAGTACAAACACTAATGAGTTTAAATAGGCTATTCTGTATGTAAACCTAACGGGCCTGGGCCGAATATATCTATAAATAAATCTACTATATACAAACTTCGTTAATCCTTATTTCTTATTCACATCCCCCCTCAAATTGATGCGGGTCATCAAGGAGCATCAATTTGCTAACAAGAAACTGATGGCGTGGACGAGGAACACCTTTGGTAAAAATATCTGCAACTTGAAATTGAGTATTGATATGAGGGAGGGATATAACATGATTATCATAGGCTTCACGAATAGCATGACAATCAACTTCAATATGCTTAGTACGCTCGTGAAAAACCGGATTTGCAACAATCTGAATGGCACTTGTATTGTCAGCATAGAGAGATGTCGGTTCGGTTTGAGGAAATCCAAGTTCACCCAAAAGACCACGAAGCCAAAGTATTTCCGAGCATGTAGACATAGCACGCGACTCCGATTCAGTCGAGGACTTAGAGACTCTTACTTGCTTCTTACTTTTCCATGAGATCAACGAAGAACCAAGAAACATGCACCAACCAGTGACAGAGCGGCGAGTGTCAGGACACCCAGCCCAATCAGCATCACTGTAGGCAATCAACTTAAGAGGGGTCCCACTAGGAAAGAATAAGCCCCGTTGAGAGGTACCTTTCAAGTAGTGAATTATACGACGAACCGCTGCCAAGTGAAGATGACGAGGAGAATGCATGAACTGACTTACTTGCTGAACAGCAAACGAAATGTCGGGTCGTGTAATGGTCAAGTAGTTAAGACTACCCACGAGCTGTCGATATAATAAAGGATCGGTCAAAAGTTCACCCTCGTCACGGTGGTATTTAACATTAACTTCAAGAGGAGTATCCACAGGATTAGCGGATTGGAGGCCAGCCATAGCAATAAGATCTGTGGCATACTTATGCTGATGGAGAAATATACCCTTAGGGGTAGAATGAACCTCGAGTCCAAGAAAATAATGTAAAAGACCAAGGTCTTTCATTTGAAATGAGGCTTGAAGCTTTTGTTTAACTTCCTGTATAGATGCTGCATCAGAACCAGTAATGATCATATCATCAACATAAAGAAGAAGCAGAACAATGCCCGTAGATGTGCGGTGAATGAATAAAGACGAATCATACTGGCTTTGAGTAAAAGAGAACCCAAGTAGAGTGGAACGAAATTTCGCATACCATGCTCTAGGTGCCTGTTTCAAACCGTATAGGGAGCGTTTGAGCTTGCACACCCCCTTAGATGAAGAGAATAGGCCCTAAGGGGGAGTCATATAAATATCTTCAGTCAGTTCGCCATGAAGCAATGCATTCTTCACGTCCATTTGGTGGAGAGACCACCCATGAGAAGCAGCTATAGAGAGCACCATTCTAACAGTAGTCATTTTAGCAACTGGTGCAAATGTCTCATCATAATCAATGCCATATTCCTGCTTATTGCCTAAAGCAACCAAGCGAGCCTTGTACCGATTGAGAGATCCATCAGAATTCAGTTTCACAAAATACACCCATTTACAGCCTAAAGGTTTGATATCAGGAGGGCAAGGAACAATATTCCTCATTCATAGCATTTACCCAACACACATCTTTAACAGCCTGCGAGTAACAAGTAGGAATAGATGTGCCAGATAGAGAAACAGTTAAAGCAGTATGTGAGGAATCAAACCTGTCTGGTGAATATCTATCAGGTGCTCGAGACGTTCTACTAGAACGCCGTGGTGCAACTGGTACAGGATCAGGATCAGGTGGCGGGTCAGCATCGGAAGGGCAAGTGGGAACCTGTCTATCGCGTTGTCTGGCATATACAAGTCCTGGTTTGAAACGTTGTATAGATGGAGACAAAGTAGAAAAATGGGGAAGGATAGCAATATCAGTCAGACCAGGAGAAGAGCAAGGAAACATAAACTGATGATCAAAAAATGTCACATTCCTAGAAATGCGAAAACGATGGTTAGAGACATCATAACACACAAAACCTTTATGAGAATGACTATACCCCATAAATGCACATTGGACAGATTGTGCCCCAAGCTTATGTCTTTCAGTGGATGGCAGGTGAACAAAACAAACACACCCAAAAGTATGTAAACTACGATAATCAGGCTGTGTTTTAAAAAGGCGAAAGTAAGGAGAATCAAACTCAATCACCGTGGAAGGAAGACGGTTGATCAAAAAAACAGCTGTGGAAAGAGCCTCTACCCAAAATCTGGATGGAACAGAAGCCTGGAGAAGTAAGGTACGTGTCACATCCAACAAGTGACGATTCTTACGTTACGCAACACCATTTCTTTGAGGGTATTGGGACAAGATCGTTGAGACAATACACCTTTTTGCTGTAAGAACTCCTGAAACTCATGAGACATATACTCACCACCAGAATCAGACCGCAGAATTTTAATACTGGTTTGAAATTGATTTTCAACATACATCAGAAATTTCTTAAACATAGAAAACACTTCAGATTTAGATTTAAGAAAATAAATCCAAGTAAAACAACTATAATCATCAATAAAGGTGACAAAATATTTATAGTGAGCATGAGAAGCTACAGGTGAGATTCCCCAAACATCACTATGAATTATCTCAAAACAAGTAGAAGCACGATGAGCACCAGACGGAAAAGGAAGTGTTTTGCTTTTAGCTAATTTGCAAACAGAACATGAAATACAGGCACTAGAATCCATAGGTTTAGTACCTAACAAACCAGTCTTAAACAAGTGAGACAAAACAACAGAATTTGGATGGCCCAATTTCCTATGCCAATCCTCACATGGATTCAAAACAGTATTACAGGCAAAAGATAAATGACTAGAAATAGACTGGAGCGGAAACAATCTTCCCACTTTAGGCCCCTTCGCGATCACCTTCCCCGACACCTGTTCCTGCACAAAACAACCAGCACGAGAAAGATTAACATCACAGCCGTCATCCACTAATTGTCCAGCAGACAATAAATTGGAAGCAAGTTCAGGTGCTACAAGCACATTTCGAAACTTAGAGTTGATGTCACCAACATGAGTTATAGGAATGGTACTCCCATCAGCAATTTGAATTTTATGATTGCCATGATAAGGATTTAAATTGTGCAAGTGTTCAGGAGAACCCGTCATGTGATTCGATGCACCAGAGTCAAGTAACCATGGACGAGAAATGAAAGAGGACTTACCAGTAATGCCCAAGGCTGAAAGAGCAGAAAGTACCATTTGTTGAATCAATTCAAGCTGAAGAGCACCACCCTCAGATGCACCACTGGTGGAAGGAGCAGCTGCAGAGCCAGTAGTGGCATGGAATGCCTGCACCGGACGCTTAGTCGATCGTGGAGGACGCGTAGGACAGGCAGAGATGATATGACCCTGCTGCTTGCAGTAATTGCAAAATTTCTTAGGACAACTACGAGCAACATGTCCAAATTGTTTGCAAGAGAAGCATTGAGTCTGACGCATATCACGGCCTTGGCCTCTATTTTGCGCAGCATATGCAACTGTCACAGGTTCAGAGGGGACAGGATCATGAGACATGGTTCCTTGAGTATGAAGACGTTGTTCTTCCCTGAGCAGTTCACCAACACACGTATCCAAGGAAGGAACAGGGTTCCTATTCAGCAAAGCACCCCGAACAGCCTCAAATTCCGGACGAAGTTTCATGAGAAATTGATCACGTTTACTAGTATCATAAACATCTCGGACAGCCGAAAGTGATGGTTTGGGAACAGCAGCATATATAATATCAGAGTGTTCTGTCCACAAATTCAGAAAACCAGAATAATAATCTTGAATTGACAAATTACCTTGTTTATAATTGGCGATCTCCAACTCCAACTGGAAACGCTTGGCCGTATTATCCTGATTGTAAATACGCTTCAGGTAATCCCACATTTCTTGAGCGGTTGAAAATGCTCGCAAATTATTGATCATCTGAGGATCAATAGTACTGAGGATCCAAGAAATAATCTGAGCATCTTTGACTTCCCACGCATCTAAGGCAATTTTATTTGTTGGCACCTTAGAAACTCCATCAAGGTGATTCCATAATCCTTTTCCTTTGACATACATCTTAAATTGAAATTCCCAAGTAGCATAATTCTTACCGGTAAAACGAACACAAAAAATATCTCTTTCTTTCTCTGAAGCCATTTCAGAAATTAAAAGTAAGAAATAACACAGCTTAAAATTAGTCAAGCAAATGTCAAGAACACAGCCAGCCAAACAACCCGCACCAACAACGAAGAAACCCACGGAGAATCCGACCGACTTTCTCTTTCTCTTCTTTTCTCTCTTTGTCTATCTGTTCCTTACTTCTTGAAGACCTGACTTGGTCCAAGCAGGTGCAGACGCCAAAGACCAGGAAGAGGCAAAACAGAGAGAACGAGAACGAGAAAGAGAGAGAGACGAAAGAGGGAACGTAATCACAAACCAGAATCACGACGGCGCCGGTAACAAAGAAAGCGGCGTCGATGTCGAAGAGCAGCGGCGCGTCAATGGAAGCGCAAAACCAGAACGACAGATCTCGTTGGCCGAAAGCAAGAGCGACCAAAAACCCACGAACCAAAAACGAAACCCAGCAAAACGCGAGAACCAGAAGGAACAAAGGAGAGCAAGGCAAGAGCGACCAAGGAAGGCGTCGCACCGAAGGAAGATGTCGCTGGAGGAACAAGACAGAGACGAAATCACGTCTCAAGCAGAGAACCAGAGGAGAAGCCGAGGAGCAGAACTAGGTCACGAACGCCAGGCCAAGAACATAGAAGCAGGATCCCAGGTAACTAGTCTGATACCATGTCAGTAAGAATGAAACACAATATTGGTCACGCAGTTCGGCCAATCTTTGCCTACGTCTGCAATTACAGAGCAGCTGTAGTTCTTTTTTATTAAATTGTCTTTTGAGTACAAACACTAATGAGTTTAAATAGGCTATTCTGTATGTAAACCTAACGGGCCTGGGCAATATATCTATAAATAAATCTACTATATACAAACTTCGTTAATCCTTATTTCTTATTCACACCAAGAACCAGTGGCAGTAGCAGGAATCGATAAAAAAAGAGAATCAGTAGCGTTTCAAGGTGGGAGCAAGAAACCAGAACCGCCCATTTCAGAGGATGGGAACGTAGAGGTTCTTTGGGTACAAGAAAAAGCTTGCGAAAATGTTAAAAAACAAGGCATAGTGGATGACAAAAAAAAAAAAAAGAATGGATGAAAAATCAGAGCCTCCACCGCCGGATATCAAGTGGACCAACATAAATGGGTCGTTAAGTGAAAGGGGAAATGGAGTTTCTTGCATAAGGACAAAGCGTCCACTGCCGGACAAGAGTAATGGCGGTGCAATGTTCATGACAAAGACAAGAGTGTATGAACGAAAGACTATGGAAGGAATGAGAAGAATCGACTTGGATCATTTGGGCCAATCTATTGACGTAACGGGCCAAGCCCAATTTAGTAAAAATACAGTGTGTGTCATAGTTGTCAAAATCGGACCGGACCGGCCGGTCCGACCGGTTGAACTGGGAACCAGATCTCTGTCCGGTCCGTTTGAACCTTAAAATCGGATTGTAATCGAACCGGCCTAAAAACTGTAAAACCGGTAAAAAATCGGCCAAAACTGGGAAAACCGGAAAAAAGCCGGACAAAACCGGAAACCGGACAGTTCAATAAAAATTAATTTTTTATTTTTTAAAAAAATGGTAAATGACATTATTTTTGACACATAAGAGATTTTATATCCATTTTTTCACGTTGATAGGTTAAATTAAATATTATAATAAAATTTAAAATTAATTTATATATTAATATAAATTATGAGAATACTTACATTATAGTATTTGTAATTATTGAATATTAGAAAGTTATTATAACATATTTATTTTAGTTTAATATGTAATTTTTGCATGTTATATGTTGACATATAACATTTTAAGCATAGTTTAATTTTTTATGTCGTGATGTTATAAATATTATGTTATTTTTTGTTTATTAGTGCTTTAAATATTATATTAAAAATTTAAAAAATATAATTTAATTTATTTTCGGTCCCACTTTAATTTGACTTTAATTCAACTTTTGAACTTTAAACTAATACCTATACTGATTTAGTGTACGGTTTGATTTTGATAATCTTGGTGTAGTGTCTGCAGTAAAGGAAAATAATGCCCAGGACTCTTTAGCTAGTGTAGCAGGTAATAACGCGACACGCCGACAAATATGGCCCCAATCATCACTATTGACTATAGTTGGTCCATGCAATGGGATTGCTTTATTCAATGTGGTCTCTATTCAAATGTTCAGACTACCATTACCTCCTAACAGTGCTACTGTCACTATCACTGGTGCAAAAAAAGATTTTGGGGAATTAAGAATTGCATGATGTTTTACGCTATGGCACTATAAGAAAATTGTTGAATACCGACGAAATTTACCTGACGAATCTACGTGACTATCAGTAATATTTTAATTACCGACGATTTTGCTATCGGTAATCCTCCGAAAAAATATTGGGCGGAAATTTATTTATTTATTTTTTTATCTTACTAACGGCATATCGGTCGGTACTTATCGACGACTTTGGGGCCATCGATAACTCTAAATCTTTACTGACGGCTTAGCCGTCGGTATAGAATTATTTATTTCTAATTTAGTTTTTAAACCTATTGATGGCCTAGCCGTCAGTACGTTTAAAATATAACCGTTGTAATTTGGTCATTCTGTTCTCCCTAGAGTCGTCGCACGTCTCCCTCTTCTCTCCTCACCGTCGTGTCCATCTTCTCCCCTCGCCGTGCTCCCTCTCTGTCGTCCACCACCACCAAATAAGTGTGTTTATTTGCTATTTGTTCTTTGGACGCTAATGTTTCTGAGATGAGTGTCAACAGTTAGTAATCTTGTCTTTCTGTTGAGTTTCATTTCTTTCCTGCTATTATATAATCGGTTTCACTGCTTGTGGATTGTGCTCTATAAATGATGGAACTTGTTGAATTTTCCCTAAATTATGTGGAATTCAAATTCAATTTTCGATGCTAGACGTCTCTTCGCTATATCTTACTATTCTTTTTTATTTAATTTTAAAATTTTTGGAAAGTTTTGGACGAATAAGGAAATGAAAAACTTAGTAACAGAAGGAAAGTAATGTAATTTCTGAGCATCATGAGTTTTGGTTGCTCAAGTTTAATTTAATATGTTATTCTATATTCGGCTTCTTCTACCGTGCATTAGTGAAGTGAGTCATGTACAATACATGATGCCAATTTGGGCACCAATAACAAGCCAGTTGCATTGTTGACCGTTATATTAAAAAATCCATCAAACCTAAATATAGTGTGCTCACACTGAATTACACCTTTGCAATCCATCACGCTCACATTTCTGTTCCTTCTCCCAGAATCCTCCACTGCCCACCACCACCACCCCCAGCCATTCCTCCACCACCGCAACCGCCAATTTCCTTGTTTTTTGACACAACCTTAACCCAAAATCGCCACCGTTCCTCTCCGAGTAGCACCACCTCCACTCTTCTTCCATATTTTCCTTTTGTTCTTGTTTTAATTTCTTTTGATTTCTCTTTGATTTTTAAATCCCGTTTTGAGCATCATTGGCGTGAATAGCAAATTTTACAGCTCACGTTTTGATTCACGGTTGGGCACTTGAAATTAGAGCTGTCAGTTTAGTCCTAGCCCATAGGGCCAGGCCACTTGGCTCCCCATTAAGCCCCCTAAATTTACAGCCCCATATTAAGTGGGTTTGTTTCAGCCCAGCCCATAAAATTAAAATTATTAGTGGGTTAGAGCCGGGGTTTGATGGGTCAGCCCATTATTCTTTTTCCCGCTTAGTTTGTTTTTCAATTTCACAAAATTCAAACAAAAACGAAATCGTAGCCACAACTTCTGTTCTTCGTATGAACCCTAATCGCACCTTCTGCTCTTCGTATGAACCCTAATCGCAAATCGCACCTTCTACTTCTACTTGTTCATCGAATCATTGATTTCTGAGACTTCGTGGTTGTTTTTTACTCTCACAAAATTGATTCAAGATTGGGTTCATCAAAGTGGAAGCGCCGCTAACTTCTTGTTTTCTCTTGCAAGCACCTCTCATGGCCGGTCGCTACGAGTCTATGACAGTAACCCCTTCTCTTAAGTCCTTTTCTGAAAAGCTTACTTTTATTTTACATCTGGGTTTTTGAAATCGATCTCGTTCACTGATGTTTGAGCTGGAACAACAATGGATTTACACTTTTCTGGATTTTGGGTTGGGAATTCTCGTGGTTGACTGTTGGTTGACTTTGCTTGATGTTTTCAAGGAATCGGGTTTTTGGGTTGTCCATAATTATAGCTGTTGAGGTGTTTGATTTTATTTTCTGCTAATTTTTGTTTTGGCTTTAAGAAATGTTTTGGAACCTATTGCAACATGATATTGCATCCAATATTGCTTACTTATTAAATCAGTTTGTTGCAACATGATATTGCATCCAATTTTTGAGAGATGTTATCATGTAATGTTGGCATCTCTATTTTTTCAAGTTTAGGAGATCCCTCTGTCTGTAGTTGTTTATGTTCTTAATTGGTAGATCTTAATATAATGGTTTCTTGGGATTTTCTTTCTAGAATATATGAGGATAGATTATGAAGTGAATCAAAAAGGTTATAAACAAACTAGCTGACCATATCATTCCAGCTACTAAGTACCTATTTTTCTGATCTTCCCGACGGCAAGGAGGCGAAAGCATTAGCTATTAGGTGCCTTGTAACTGTTGCCTTTGCTAAGTTTTTGTTAACTTCAAGTTTTTGTTCAAACTTAGTTGTGGTAATTTCCAAAGATTTTGGGTTGGTTCTGCACTGAAATAGCTTGCAAGTTGATTGCTTTGGGATTTTTATAATTGAAAAATAGGACATTCATTTACTGATGAGCTTAAAGAACAGCTCTTCTAAAAATAATTATAACCAAAGTTTATAATTCCTGCTGCCAATGAGTTAGCTTGAAATATTTTCTTCCTAAAGGAGGGGAATCAAGGAAACCTGTGTCTTCCTACTTTAAAAATGTTTTGGAACTTCTTGCCAATAACTAAATCATGTAAAATCTAAATCTATATTCTGAAATCAAAAATGGAAGAAATCATACTTTCATACAATATCTTAATTGAATTCTATGTAATGATCAATAAATTGTAATGATCAATAAATTCAGTTTAATTCGATATCTATGCATATCAAAATCCTAGCAACATAGAGAATAAGTTTATAGCTGGAATTGACGAATAACCAATAATAGTATTTATTATTGTCGAATCGAAAATGGGGCATGGCCAAGCGGTAAGACAACGGGTTTTGGTCCCGTTATTCGGAGGTTCGAATATTCCGTCCCACATGATATTTATTCATGATATATACCTATTTGAATATAAATTGTATATCCGAATTAGTGTATGCTCTTGCAATGTTTTCCATTTCTGTCAAATCAATTACTATTGATGTGTATACCAATGTTGCAATTGTCTATATTTTCTTAAACATTATTTTTTATAATTTTTGAAATTCTTGTTGTTTGGTATGATTCGATTCATATGTAAAATTAAAAGGTTGAAATGTCTTCCCAATTTTCTTGGAGGTTGAGTGAACTTAAATGATTAGGTCTCATAGTGAGTTAGATTGAAACATAATATGATTAGTTACTCTGTTGCATATGTAAAATAAGCTAATCCATTCTTAAAAACCACTTTTCTTCTCTTTTTAATTTTTATCTGGTAAAACTTAAAGAGTTTTATATTTTTTTCCTTAGAGAGTTTTTATCCAAGTTGTTAGTGAATGTAGTCTTTCTTTCTTCTAACAACATTATGTTTATGATGATGATGTAGATTTGCTGCAGAGATGCCATCCAGCTTTAGCGAGGATGAAACTGCTGAAACCAGTTCCTCAATACATTAAGTGTTTTGTTAATAGAAGATGATGAGAAGTGTGTGCTGGGTTCAATGGGAATGTACAATTTAAAAAGACACATGCATTTTACTAGCAAGGCAGTAGTTACTGTTATACCTTATAGTTGTAAATATACAATGGATGGTAATTAACATAGCCAACAAAAGTTAATTAAACTTCGAGCTTTGCGGGCCAACATATGAAAAAAGTGGGCCGATCATCCCACTCAATGGGCTGGCCCCAAGGATGGGTAAAAAATTTTTTCCAGAAGTTTTTTCTAAAAAAAAGTTTTAAGGCCTATGGGCTGGCGCTAGCCCACAAGGCTTTGTGGGCTTTTGGCCCATATGGGCCTTTACACGAGTGGGCTTTTTGGCCCTATGGGATTTTTGGCCCCAGCCCATATGGGCTAGGACTGGGCTGGCCCATATGGGCCAAATTGACACCTATACTTGAAATCAACGAGACCATTGGCTGTGGGAGAGAGAAAGAGACAGAGAGCGAGACTGGGGGAGAAAAATAGAAGAGATCTGCGAGGGGGTGGGAGATGGGTGGCGATGTGCCATCCTTGGGCTTGCGTGGTGGCGGGACAGCCGCCTGAGGAGGGGGAACGACGACAGCAAGAGGAGGATTTCACTACCATTTTGATTGAAAAAAAGGAAACACAAACACAAACCACCCGCCGCCGGGATGTTGTCTGAGTGTGACGACAACAACGCCGGTGCCAGAGGTTTCGTGACGGTAGATGGGTTGTTCGATTATGCAGAACCGGCGGCGGGTGGTTTGTGGCGGTCGGAGTCGTTACAGGCTATGTAGGTGGTGGTGGCGAGATTTTCTGCTGCAATACCATTGGATTAAGAGAAAATGACATGATAGAAAGTGGTGATTCAGTGTGGGTAAACTATAATTAGATCTAATGGAATTTTTAATCATACGGTCAACAATGTAATTGCCTTGTTGTTGGTGCTCAAATTGGACTCATGTATTGTACAAGACCCATAGGGTCACGTAGGGTAGAAGCCGCCACAAGTTTTATAACTATCGTAAGAATGTTAGCATACCTTCAAGCTCAGGGACCTGTAATGTTATGCTACGTGTAATTTTGATGTGAATTGTTAGCGGTTGTTTGTCTATGGATGTTGCTGGATGAGAACTGGTTTGTGCTGGATGGTATTCAATATTCATGTTCCATGTTTATACTTTTGGGGGTGGGGTTATGCACCTTAAAACTTTAGTATTTTCCACACAATAGAATCCAGTCTAAACTCTAAACAAAAGTCTAATTATATCATTCAAATAATCTTTTTTTGCCTTACAAGTGCTCAGCCTATCTGGGGCATATTAAAGCGCACTATAATCATTTGCCTTTTGTTATTGAAATTGAAGTCTTCAAGCTGAGAACCTCAAAAAGGTTGAAAGTATGTTTTCTTTTCTATGAAGATTCCATTGAGGTTCAGAAGTTTGAGGCAAATTTGTTTAGAGAGAATGTAGCATTTGAATCTTTGATCAGGCAAAAATTTATATCGATGATTCCAGTTCATGACTAACTAGGTTGGTTTTACTCTTTCTTTCCATCTTCAGTTTTTTCATTTCGGGCAAACTTCAATATTAGACTGCGACTTGATCAATTTGCATTTGGAAGACTTGCTTTAACTTGTTTGGACAGATTTGAACAAACTCAATTGGATCAAGTTGAATCCTAATGATCAATATTTTTTTTTTATAGGCAAATGTTAGTAATTGTTAGATTTGTGGCTTGGGATGGGTTTGAACCCACACACCTTATGTCTCCCAACTCCTACACCCTTTCCTCCAAACCAAGCCAACCACCTTATGACTCCCCCTAATGATCAATATTTGAACTGCCCATGATTTTGTCTAATATTGTCTTCTTGTGTTTGCATCGGATCACCTTGTGTAGCATTTGACAATCTTGATGCTTGTATGTTTTTTCCCGGTTGAATGTAAAATAGAAATGATATTTGTACACATATTTTGACACAAAATACGACACACCATATATCCGTACGTGTAAGGGCCGTATATCCGTACATGTACGGATAACATTTTTTTTTCAATTTTTTTTTAGATTTTTTTTAACTGTTTAAAAAAATATTTGTCATTAACCAGATAATGAACTGCATTAACCAAATAAATGAACTTCGTTAACTAGATAAATAATGAACATCAGGGTTGACATTCAACAGATAAAATGAACCATTAACCAGATAAATGAACTTCGTTAACCAGATAAATAATGAACTTCAGGGTTGGTATTCAACAGATAATATGAACCATTAACCAGATAAATGAACTTCGTTAACTAGATAAATAATTCACCAGATAATGTGAACCATTTATTTATCTGGTTAACGAAGTTCACTTATCTGGTTAATGGTTCATATTATCTAGTGAATGCCAACCCTGAAGTTCATTATTTATCTGGTTAACGAAGTTCATTTATCCGGTTAATGCACTTCATTATCTGGTTAATGACAAATATTTTTTTAAACAACTAAAAAAAATCAAAAAAAATAAAAAAAATTTTGAAAAAAAAGTACTGTGTCCGTACTGTACGGACCGTATGTCCGTACAGTACGGACTTTGTGTCCCATTTTGTGTCCAATTAACAGGACTCTTAAAATGTTTAGTAGGACCAAAAAATTTTTCATTTCAAAGTTACAGTATGTTAAAACATTGATAAAATTAAGGTTTAAATATCATTTTGGCCCCTTAACCTATTTTTGATGTTTAATTTAGTTCTTTAACTATTTTTTTGGCCAAATGGGTCCTACGTGGCAATGACTCATTTGGCCTAACTTAAAAACTTAAAGGACCTATTTGGCTTAACTTAAAAACTTAAATGACTTATTTGACCGAAAAAGACCTATTTGGCCTAATTTAAAAACTTAAAGGACTTATTTGACCCAAAAAATAGTTAAATGACTAAATTGAACCTCAAAAATAAGTTAACAGACCAAAATGGTATTTAACAGACCTAAACCCTAAACTTAAAAGACTTATTTGACCGAAAAAGACCTATTTGGCCTAATTTAAAAACTTAAAGGACTTATTTGACCCAAAAAATAGTTAAATGACTAAATTGAACATCAAAAATAAGTAAACAGACCAAAATGGTATTTAATCCTAAAATTTATAGTGTTACTTATAGACGATCTATTAATAAAAGTTTATCGGCATAAATCGTACACAACACCTTTTTGTCAAAATTGTTTGAGCCTGCCAATTTAGTGTTAATGTTGAAGGCTTGAAGCTTATAAAACATGGTAATTTTAATAGGTTGGCTGAAGCATGAGCACAGATGAACATAGAGATTGTTGGTCAATTTTTTTTTTATGTTTGTCTTGTTATTGTATTACTTGATTAGGGGTACGGGACTGCTGAGGTGCTAAGGATGTGGTTGGTTCTGTAATGCTTTGGTGAGGCATGCTATTAGTATTTCATATTGGCTAGCTATCAGGTGTTCAAATTATGCACTGCCAGTATATAGTGCTGAGATTGGAGAGTGTTGCAGGAGCAATGCACTGCGGCAGTACGTATTCAAAGATTTCGGAGCTTGATAAAGGAGAAATCTGCTGTTTATTTATTTAATTCGAATTGTTGTAGTATTTAATTTGACATATGTTTCTTTTATGTTTAAAGGCTCGAGAGTTGGGTAGAAAACCCACACAAGATGGGGTCTTCTTAAAGACTCCCCAAAAGAACAAGGACTCCTCCTGGGTGGATAACAGAGCTAAGGAGACATATGTAAGTGTAATTATTGCATTTTTTATTTATTTCAACTTGTTGTGACAAAATTATAATGTAACCAAGTTTTATCTTATTTTTTTTTTGAGCAGGAAGCATTTCAGGGGAAGTTGCAACGGGCCTCTCAGCGAGAGGAGGCATCTGGTAGTGGCTCCCAGGAGGTTGACCCCGCGACTCGATTGGACTTGGGGGTTGAATCTGTGAATACATGCCTTGACAGGATGATTTTGATGATTGGCAAAAGGGAGCTTTGCAAATAGTCAACCGTGCAAAAAGTGGAAAAGAATACCAAGACGCGTATCAAGAATGATTGTTTCTCAAGTCTTTGGGTTCTGGGTATTTATTTATCTTTATTAAGACAATTTGTAAGTAGTAATAAAAAGCTCTCAATTAAAATTAAATCACACGCACAAAATATTTTGACATGCATATCTCATGTCGGATGTCGAGCTGAGGAAGTCGGATGTCGAGCTGAGGAGGAAGTCGCGTGTCGAGATCTGAGGAAGTCGTATGTCGAACTGAGGAGGAAGTCGTGTGTCGAGCTGAGGAAATCGGATGTCGAGCTGAGGAGGAAGTCGGATGTTGAGCTCTGAGGAAGTCGTATGTCGAACTGAGGAGGAAGTCGCGTGTCGAGCTGATGAGGTCGTGTACCGAGCTATGAGAACCGAGCTGATGAGGAGGTCGTATGCCGAGCCGTGGTTCCGAGGTCGTGGTGCCGAGGTCTTTGCCGAGCCGCTCAGAGGTCATATGCCGAGCCGTGGTCGAGGTCGTCTGTCGAGCCGTGTGGCGAGGTCGTCCGAGCCGTCTTCGTGAGGTCGTATGCCGAGCCGTCTCAGTGTTTTTCAATTCTTTCATGTTCAGCATAGCGGACAAATTCCAACGGACAAATCAAAACGCAACGGGCATGCTGCAACGGACAAATCCTGCAACGGTCATTTCGACGCTCCTCCATTGCCTATATAAACACAACTCGTGAGCCTTGTAAAAGATACAACAACGCAGTGCTTAATTTTTGTGCCAAAAACTCTGTCAAATATTTTTCATCACTCACACTTATTTGAGCACAATTTTCTGAGAGCCTTTTATTCTACATAATTTGAGTTGTGTATTATTTGAGCTTCAATTTGTTATATCTGCACTATTGAGTGTATCTTTTTCGTCTCATTTTATTTGTGAAAATCATTTATTTTTGGGTAGGAATCCCAAGGTGTTCATAGAGAGGTGATATCTCTTGAACGTATTGCTCTGGTTTAGAGTTGTAAAGGTTTCTAGCTGAACCTGATTTAAAAGCTAGTGTCTTAGTGAAAATCCCATAGTGGTTTGCTTTGGGGACGGGGCGTGAGCCACAGGGGGTGTTAGGTGGCGAACCTGGATAATTTGTTGTGTGCTTTTTACTCCTTATCTCTCTACTTTTCACCAATTAAATTTGTACTTTATTTTATTGTTATTTATATCTTCTGTTTACTATATTTTTAACTCGTTTGCAATTTATTCTTCAAGTGATTTATCTATTTCACATTAATATTTCCTAACTCATAATTAGCACTTATTTCTCCAAAAGTTTTTGAAAGCACTGCTCACACACAATTCACCCCCTCTTGTGTTTGGAGTCACTTGTCAACAAGTGGCATCGAGCTAGACTCTTGTATAAAGGACTTAACCGTCTCAAGAGAATGACTTCAAACAATAACGAGGGAACCTCCATGAAACAGACCCCATTTTTCAATGGTGAGGGGTATGGTTATTGGAAGGATAGAATGCAAATCTTTCTTGAGGGTGTTGATCTTGATATTTGGGATCTTTGTGGAAAATGGTCCATTTGTCCCCACTCAATCAATTAATGATGCAGTGGTAGACAAACCAAGATCACTTTGGACCGAAGATGATAAGAAAAATGTCCAATACAATTTGAAAGCTAAGAACATCATCACTTCTGCTTTAAGCTACGATGAGTTCTATAGGGTCTCAAATTGCAAGACTGCTAAAGAAATGTGGGACACCCTTCTATTGACCCATGAAGGTACTACCGAGGCCAACTTATGTCTCATGGCAAAACACGAGGAGGATGAGGTGTGCTTGAAAGCCAAGGACTTAAATTGGTATCTTGATAGCGGCTGTTCAAAGCACATGACAGGAGACAAAAGCAAGTTCTCCTCATTGGTACCTAAGAATAGTGGTTATGTCCGGTATGGTGACAACAACAAAGGTAAAATTCTTGGGATTGGTTCTATTGGTAAGAGTCCTAATCCCACTATTGAAAATGTTTTGTATGTGGATGGTTTGAAGCATAATTTGCTAAGCATTAGTCAACTTTGTGATAAAGGAAACAAAGTGGTTTTCGATTCTTCAAAATGCATGGTCATGGATTCTATAAATGAAAATGTTATTGTAATTGGACCTAGAATTGGAAATATCTATATGCTTGATTTAGATAAAATACCTTCAAATGATGCATGTTGTCTTATTAGTAAAGAGGATGAATCTTGGCTATGGCATAGGAGAATGGCTCATATTCACATGGATCATCTTAATAAGTTAGTTCGAAAGGACTTAGTAATTGGCTTACCAAAGCTTCGTTTTGAAAAAGATAAACTTTGTGATGCATGTCAAAAAGGAAAACAAGTAAAGGCATCTTTCAAATCTAAAAATATTGTTTCTACAAACCGGCCTTTACAACTTTTACATATGGATTTATTTGGCCCTTCTAGAACTAAAAGCTTTGGTGGCAATTACTATGCTCTTGTTATTGTGGACGACTATTCTCGCTATACATGGACTTTATTTATTTCTCACAAAAATGATGCTTTTAATGCTTTTCGAAAACTTGCAAAGGTTATACAAAATGAGAAGGGACTTAACATTGCTTCCATTCGAAGTGATCATGGTGGGGAATTTGAGAATGAAGCATTTTGCACAGAAAATGGCATTGATCACAACTTTTCTGCTCCAAGGACACCGCAACAAAATGGAGTGGTTGAAAGGAAAAATCGGTCTCTTGAAGAGCTAGCGAGGACGATGCTCAATGAGACTAACCTTCCTAAGTACTTTTGGGCATACGCCGTGAGCACCGCTTGCTATGTGATGAATCGAGTTCTTATAAGGCCGATCCTTAAGCAAACACCGTATGAACTCTACAAAGGAAGGAAGCCCAACATTTCCCACCTTCACGTTTTCGGATGCAAGTGTTTTGTCCTAAACAATGGTAAGAATAACCTTGGTAAATTTGATGCTAAAGGTGATGAAGGTTTATTTCTTGGATATTCCACTTCTAGTAAAGCTTTTGAATTTTTAATAAAAGAACTTGGGTGTTGAAGAATCTGTGCATGTTTCTTTTGATGAATCTAACCCCAAATCTTGAGAAGAAAGTGTTGATGATCTTGCAGAAGTATTTGGAGATACCTAGTTAGAGGAACAAGAGAGATCAAAAGTTCAAAAGGAGGATCAAGAGTCCTTGCCTCAACCCTCTCAAGAACTCTCTCACTCAAATCTTCCAAAGGAATGGAGAGTCTCAAAGAACCATCCTCTTGACAACATAATAGGTGATATCTCAAAAGGGGTAACGACTCGAAACTCTCTTAATCATGCATGTCATCATATGGCCTTTGTCTCTCAAATTGAACCAAATGACGTCAATGAAGCCATCTTTGATGAGCATTGGACCTTTGCTATGCAAGAGGAATTAAATCAATTTGAGAGAAATGATGTTTGGGAACTTGTCCCTAGGCCTAAAGATCACCTAGTCATTGGGACCAAATGGGTCTTTCGCAACAAGCTTGATGAAAACGGTATCATTGTTAGAAATAAAGCTAGACTTGTTGCAAAAGGCTATAATCAACAAGAGGGCATAGATTTCGATGAAACCTATGCACCCGTGGCTAGATTAGAAGCTATTCGCATGCTTCTCGCATTTGCATGCATCATGGATTTTAAACTTTTTCAAATGGATGTTAAGAGTGCATTTCTAAATGGTTTTATTCAAGAAGAAGTATATGTTGATCAACCCCCCGGTTTTGAAAATTTTGAATTTCCAAATCATGTTTTCCAATTGAAAAAGGCTTTATATGGTTTAAAACAAGCTCTGAGAGCTTGGTACGAGAGGTTGAGCAAATATTTACTTGAAAAAGGTTTTGAAAGAGGAAAAGTTGATACCACTCTTTTCATTAAACACAAAAATCATGACATTTTACTTGTTCAAATTTATGTCGATGATATAATATTTGGTGCTACTAATGAATCCTTGTGTAAGGAATTTTCTGATATCATGCAAAGTGAATTTGAAATGTCAATGATGGGAGAGCTAAATTACTTCCTTGGACTTCAAATCAAACAAACAAAGGAAGGAATATTCATCAATCAATCCAAATATTGCAAGGATTTACTCAAGAAATTTGGAATGACCGATGCAAAAGAAATCTCAACTCCAATGAGCACTTCATGCTATCTTGACAAAGATGAAGGTGGTAAGTCGGTCGAAGTAAGTAAGTATCGAGGTATGATAGGATCTCTTCTCTATCTCACTGCAAGTCGTCCGGATATTATGTCTAGTGTTTGTATGTGTGCACGTTTTCAAGCAAATCCTAAGGAATCACATCTCTTAGCGGTAAAACGCATCATGAAATATCTCACTGGCACACAAACCATGGGTTTATGGTACCCCAATGGTGCTGACTGCACACTTATTGGGTACTCGGATTCTGATTTTGCGGGTTGCAAAATGGACCGAAAAAGCACTAGTGGGACATGTCACTTACTTGGGAATGCCTTGGTCTCATGGCATAATAAGAAACAAGCCAGTGTGGCTTTGTCCACTGCTGAAGCGGAATACGTTGCAGCAGGCAGTTGTTGTGCACAAATTATTTGGATGAAACAACAGTTGAATGATTATGGGATCAATCTGAAAACTGTTCCAATTAAGTGTGACAATACTAGTGCCATAAACCTCACGAAAAATCCGGTTTATCACTCCCGGACCAAACACATAGAAATTAGGCACCATTTTATTAGAGATCATGTTCAAAAAGGAGATTGTGTGATTGAGTTTGTGGAAACATCTAAACAACTTGCAGATATTTTTACTAAACCTTTGCCTAAAGAAAGCTTCTTTTATAAGAACCGAGTTAGGAATTTTAGATCAATCATGCATTGAATGACTGCGTGTGAGTGCATTTTATTATGAATAAGTTCTAACTTGGGCGTTGGAGTGTGCTAACATTTTTATGCGAGTTCCGTTACCAAGACTAAAAGTGAAGAAATGCAACCGCCCTTCCTGTAATCGCTAAAATAAAAGTTTGTGCAGGTTATGTTAACTGCAAACAATTATGCTTCATTGAACCCTTGATACTCTATTATTTTTCGCCATCTAGTTACACGTATATGCATACGTTTTACATGCCTTTCCCTTTATCTTTTCCGCTTTTTGATGTTGCCAAAAGGGGGAGAGTTTTATGATTCAGGCGGAGTAAATTATATCATGCATATTGTGAGGGGGAGTTTTTCTAAATATTGTGCTTAAACTCTGATATCTTTTATTGAAAAACCTTGCATATATCTCATTGCTATATCATGATTATATTTTTACTAAAAAACCCTCCATGAGATGTTTGTCATCATCAAAAAGGGGGAGTCTGTGAATACATGCCTTGACAGGATGATTTTGATGATTGGCAAAAGGGAGCTTTGCAAATAGTCAACCGTGCAAAAGTGGAAAAGAATACCAAGACGCGCGTATCAAGAATGATTGTTTCTCAAGTCTTTGGGTTACGGTATTTATTTATCTTTATTAAGACAATTTGTAAGTAGTAATAAAAGCTCTCAATTAAAATTAAATCACACTCACAAAATATTTTGACATGCATATCTCGTGTCGGATGTCGAAATGAGGAAGTCGGATGTCGAGTGAGGAGGAAGTCGCGTGTCGAGATCTGAGGAAGTCGTATGTCGAATCGAGGAGGAAGTCGTGTGTCGAAATGAGGAAATCGGATGTCGAGTGAGGAGGAAGTCGGATGTTGAGCTCTGAGGAAGTCGTATGTCGAACTGAGGAGGAAGTCGCGTGTCGAGCTGATGAGGTCGTGTACCGAGCTATGAGAACCGAGCTGATGAGGAGGTCGTATGCCGAGCTGTGTTCCGAGGTCGTGTGCCGAGGTCTTTTGCCGAGCTGTTCAGAGGTCATATGCCGAGCTGTGTCGAGGTCGTCTGTCGAGCTGTGTGGCGAGGTCGTCTGCCGAGCTGTCTTCAGAGGTCGTATGCCGAGCCGTCTCCGTGTTTTTCAATTCTTTCATGTTCAACGCAACGGACAAATTCCAACGGACAAATCAAAACGCAACGGGCATGCTGCAACGGACAAATCCTGCAACGGTCATTTCGACGCTCCTCCATTGCCTATATAAACACAACTCGTGAGCCTTGTAAAAGATACAACAACGCAGTGCTTAATTTTTGTGCCAAAAACTCTGTCAAATATTTTTCATCACTCACACTTATTTGAGCACAATTTTCTGAGAGCCTTTTATTCTACATAATTTGAGTTGTGTATTATTTGAGCTTCAATTTGTTATATCTGCACTATTGAGTGTATCTTTTTCGTCTCATTTTATTTGTGAAAATCATTTATTTTTGGGTAGGAATCCCAAGGTGTTCATAGAGAGGTGATATCTCTTGAACGTATTGCTCAGTTTAGAGTTGTAAAGGTTTCTAGCTGAACCTGATTTAAAAGCTAGTGTCTTAGTGAAAATCCCATAGTGGTTTGCTTTGGGGACAGGACGTAGGCCACAGGGGTGTTAGGTGGCCGAACCTGGATAATTTGTTGTGTGCTTTTTTACTCCTTATCTCTCTACTTTTCAGTCAATTAAATTTCTGTACTTTATTTTATTGTTATTTATATCTTACTGTTTACTTTATTTTTAACTCGTTTGCAATTTATTCTTCAAGTGATTTATCTATTTCACATTAATATTTCCGCAACTCATAATTAGCACTTATTTCTCCAAAAGTTTTTGAAAGCACCGTTCACACACAATTCACCCCCCTCTTGTGTTTGGAGTCACTTGTCAACAGAATCTGCAAGGGGGAAGACTCGGGGACGTTTCTATAGTGCTGGAGACTCGTCCTCCTGTTATAGGCCAGGGGTCTCCTCTCTCACTCAGGAGTCTTGTGCATCTGTAGGCAGTAGTTAGGTCCCGGCTCAGTACTCCGCTTAGATGGCTGCATAGTTAGCAGTTGTTGAGGCATGAGCAAGGGCGGCAAAGGAGGAGGCTAGGCAGGCATGGAAGGCAGTTCGACTGGCAGAGGAGCATTCACAACACCAGATTCAACAGGCATAGCAGCGCCCTGCAGACTTCGAAAGGCAGTTGAGGGAGTTAGCAGATAGTGTTGCTGTCCACCCGTCGTCCTCGCCATCCGGACTATGAGAAGGATGAGTCTGGTGGCGAGGACCATTAGATGTGGGTTGTTTTTTTATTTTTATTGACATTTTAGTATTTATTTTCTATGAATAGTGTTTTATATTGTTTTGACACTTGTATCTATAATGAGTCTATGTTGAATATTGTGTTCTATGGTGAATACCTTTTTTGTACGACCTTTGAGGTTTTGCTGATTAGTTTTAAATTTGTTAGTGTTTGTCTTAGTGGTAAACAGGTATTTGGATAATACTACAATAAAAAAATATAAAAAAGTGATACATTACTGACGGCTTATCCGTCGGTAAATTGTGGATAAATCATAATCCAGAAGCGTTAAAAAGCCATCGAAAACATTGCCGACAGTTGTTCCGTCGATTGGTCACTCAGAAATACCAACACCCAAAGGCTATCAATAAGCCATCGGTAATGTCCAACACCACAAACCGTCGCTACGCCGTCGATTACGTTACCGACGATCAAGCCATTGGTAATCACAACAAAAAATTGGTTGTTTTCATATATTTATTGATGGTCACTAGACGACCTTCTGACGGACAAGCCATCGATAATTACCGACAGCTTCTTAGTGGCCGTCGGTAACATTACCGACAAAGGAAATTGCCATGGTCCCATGGCCGTCGGTAGGCCGTTGGTAATCATGAATTACAGACGGCTTATTGTAACACCTCACCTAATTTAATTAGCTTCATTAATTTAGACTTTATTATGTTTTAAATTGATTATTATGTAATTAAATTGGGTGTCATGAATTTATTTAGGGGTGTGTATATAGTAATGGCAAGTGAGAGTTTTAAGTAAAGGAAGGGCATTTGGGTATTTTACCTATACTAAAAGAGGGGCAAAATGGTCCAAATATTGTGAGAAACTCACACTTTCCTTTCTTTCCCTCTCACTCCCAATGATCAGCCCTCTCTCACTCTCCCTCCCTCCCCAAGTTTTGCTTCAACTAAGAAAAAGAAAGAAAGGAAGAAGAAAAAGAAGAAGAAGAAGAGGAAGAAAGGGTTAGAGTTCAAGGAGAAAAAGAGAGAAAATAGTGAGAGTTCTTCATTCCTAGCAAGAGAAGAAGTTTGGGAGCAGTAATCTTGGGCATTTTCAGAAATTTGGTGGTGCCCTAAGTTGAAGGAAGGAGGAGCACGAGTTGGAGAAGGAAGAGGAAGGAAAAACTAGAAAATTTCCCATATTCTACCCCAAGTTCTTGAAGGATTTGTGAGTTCTTCTTCACTTAGGTGTTGGGCACCCATAAGACCCACATTAGGGTTCCCTTTCCCCTTCATTTTTGTGTGTTTTCTTAACTTCTATGTATTGTTTGTGGAAAATCATGGAATAGGTTTGGGGTATACAAGATTTGTTCATAGTTTGATGAGTTTTGGGACATGTAAAATCATGTGTTTACTTGTGATTTATATGCTACATGAGTTGTTCTTCCGTTTACAATGTGTTAATGCTTTATTTTGAGTTTTAATCTCATTAGAAATGGACTAGAGGAAGGAGAATTCAAAGTTGGAAAGTGGAGGAATGCAAAAAAATGCATTTCTGCATAATCCTGCAAAAGTGCGCGTGGCGTGCCTCCTTGGCATGCGCGAAGTGCGAGGAAACAGAAGCAAAAACGAGAAATGCGCGTGATGTATGAATAGGCGTACATAGCTTTTGATATTTAATCTTTTGAGGTTTTTGGAGATGTAGCTTGTTTTCTTTTGTTATATTGACAAGAAATACACTTGTAATTTGTGATGCAAGCTATGGTCTCTTTAATGTTGTAAATCTAACTTCTTAGATTCATCACTACCTTTAAAGTTTGGACTGTAATTATTAAACAAGTTTTAAATTTTTAGTAATTCCTGTACTTTAATATAATTTATTGTGCTTTCAAATTTACTTTGAAGTATGGGTGTTACACTTATGGGAATTACCGACGGCTAAAAGCCATTGGTAATAACAATAATTCTGGTAGTGTGAGATCCTGGTGGAAGTTTAATTTTTTACTTTTGTTCACCTTGAGGACAAGGTGAATGTTTATGGGGGAGTATTGATAGGTCTGGTACAGTTAATTAAGGTTTAGTTAGTTAGTGATGGGGATAAATATCTAGTAAATAACAACCCAAACATTCAAACTTCTAATTACTATTAAATATCTAGTTGATAAAAATAGATAAGAGAGTTCAAAGAAACACTAGATGATTCAAGGGTTAAGGACGTACCTAGAAGAGCATAGCCAATGATCCCTTTATTACAATTGTATGTATTAGTTTTCTAATGAGAGGTACCATCAATAGTTGAGACAAGTCTTGATCTGCCAAAATCACTCTGTTAAGTGCCAAATTTCAGATTTGGGTTTATTGACAGGACTCTAAGAAATCGACAAGTGGAGACACAAAGAGTCAGAATGAGTGATCAAAAAGTGGCTAAGTTTAAAAAGACCAAGTGACTTGACGGTTGTTCCACGGAGGGCAAGAAGCGTCGAAGATGTCAATATAGACGTGGTCGAGTTAGGCTTAGGCGTTAGGCAACACATGTACATCTTGACGGGAAGTAGTACTGCCGAGATTAAGTAGTTTTAGTGAAATCAACTACCGATCTTATGTCCGTACACGTGTCAGGTCGGATGATAGGTAGTTTTTTGCATTTTTGTCTATAAATAGTAGCTTTTACGATGTAAATCAGGTTGGATACATGATCTAAAATCCTAACATCTTGACGGTGAAGCAGATTAAAGGAAAACGATCATTGTATGCCTTCCAAACCTTATCATTCTGCAATTTATCCAATTCAAGTCTATTTTCAATTATTGCTTTGTCCATTCATTTATCTTATCTGTAACTTTACATTTTGTCTACGCATTTTACTTTAAAACTTACTGCATTCAGACTTTATTTCTTTTACAGCTTTTGAACTTATTTGTTCTTACTTTTCTGCATTTCTATTTCTTTTGAAAATCAGTTACTTTTTGCATTCCTTTCAATTCCAGTACTTTATCTCATGTTCTTTACTTCACTGCCATTTACGTTTCACGCTTTTGTGTAAATTTCTTTACATTTCAGCAATTTACCTTTTCTGTCACTTACCTTAAAAACTGCTATTTACAAGCTTTCTTTTAATTCATATTCTTTGAATGCTTTCATTTAATTGCAGTAATTTAGATGCTTTTCTTTACATTTCCACGTCAATCCAAATTTGTATGTTTAAATTCATGAATGTATGTTCGTAATACTGTATTTTGATACTTCATTTAATTTTATGTCTAATTACTTGTTGATCAAGTTATTGGCTTTCGACGGCTAATCTTGCTTACTTTAAGAGTTAATGCCATTTCGACAACAATTGATTTGTTAGTTGAAATTACTATATTCAAAATTGGCAAAAGATCATAATGATTAATGGCTTTCAAGGCCAAGAACATTAAAAACTAATAACGCGTCGAATTTTCGACCGTTGTTACATTAAAACCGTTGCTTTGAAAACGAGATTACCACATAACTCGTCGATCTCGTAATCGTTTGAACTAATTATTTGTTACTTTGCCAAATTTGGTAGAAATATACTGCGAAACCAAATTTCCCAGTAAACAAATTGGCACGCCCAGTGGGACGAGTTTAGAGTAACTCGCTTTTTAAACGATGGTTTTATGAGTCTAAGAAGTGGAAAAATTACTGCTTCTAGCGTATCACGACAAAGAAACATAAGTGGCAGTGCGAATAGTAGTGCCACGATACCAAGTGTTGCTAATACGAATGTGTCGACAAGCACGAATGCGGAGGTAGTTAACATCCCACGGATGAATAATGCTACCGTTGGGACGGGTACTGGAATGACAATGGCCAACACGCAGGGAGAAGCTGTTCCAAGCGCTGTAGTACATGAACACCCAGTGGTTCTAAGTGCTCCAGAATTTCAAGCATCGTTTGGGAGTGCAAGGAATTCAAGTGTTAGGCCAGTACCACAGGCAATACAACCTCTTTTTGGGATGCCATACGGTTATTTGAATAACTCGACAGTTCCCGCTATTGGTTCGACCATGTTCAACCAATATGCTAACCAGCCTTTCTTGCCTTTTGGAAATTCTTCCAACACTTAGGGAATGTTAGGCATGACTACTACCATAACTAATCGACAGGGGTCTGGCGTAGGGGAAATGTCAAGACAAATTCCTTAGAATAATGGGGGTCTAACCCAGAATTCGTTGGGGAGCATTCGACAACAAATGGATGATAGTAATCATGAGATGGTGAATATGTTCACTCAGCAAATGGGTGCAGTTATTATGCCTCTTATGCAGATTACTAACCAAGCATGCAATGCATTGGCTGTATAAATGGAAAGGCTGAATCAAGCATTGGGTCTGGCAACACCAGTGAATGACAACGTTCAGCAATGCCTAGGAGTCATGCCTCAAGGCCAATACATGGGGGGCATCCCACAAGATGTGAATAACCCCAATGTGGTGCAAAATGAAGTCGTTCAACCAAATCAAAACCTTGGTCAGAATATGAACAACTTGGCTTATGGTCAGGTACAAGTTTTACAAAGAAATCGAGATCAAGGGCCTCTAATGTACCAAGGTTTGGCCAACCTCAAACACAATATCATGGGAAACCAGATAGAGCAAAATGTGAATCAGGCTGTCGAGCAGATGCTTAACAGACTTGGTTTCAATATTGGTCAGGCTAATAGACCATATTTCATATCTGCGTTTCCTGAGTGGGTATAACAAGCTGAAGTGCCTAGGGGAATGAAGATTCCTAAATTGTCCAAGTTTTCTGGTGATAGTGGAGAATCGACTGTCGAACATGTCGCCAGATACTTGGTAGAAATGGGAGAAATGGCCAATATAGAGGGGTTGAAAATGAGGTTCTTTCCAAATTCATTGACAAAGAATGCATTTTCATGGTTCTTGACCTTAAGGGCCAACTCTGTCCACTCTTGGGCCCAATTGGAGGGATTGTTCCATGATCAATTCTTCAGGGGAGACCTAAAGGTTAACCTGATTGATTTATTCAATGTTAAGCGCATGTATAATGAATCTATAGATGATTACATCTCCAGGTTCAAACACATGAAGAGCAGGTGTTTTACACCTGTCCCTGAAGCGGAAATTGTTAAAATGGCCGCTAGTGGTTTGGATTACCATTTTAGAAAGAAATTGGTGAACTAACACATCGTCGATCTTGCCCAATTAGGGGAAAAGGTTCGACAGATTGAACAACTTAGGTCTGAAAAGAATCAGAAAAACAATAAGAAATTTGTTAGACGTGAGAAAATCAATTGTGTCGAGCAAGATCAAACAGACAATGAGGAGGAGGCTATTACTGAGCAAGAAATAAACCTTGCTGAGTTGAAAGAAGGGCCGCCCTATGCCTGTCAAGCTTTGGTACCTTCCAAGGGGAAGGAAAAGATGAGCTATGCAAACATGAAAACATATACATTTGACATAACTAAGGCTGATAAAATATTTGACATCCTATTGAAAGACAAACAGCTTAAGTTGTCAGATGATCATAAAGTAAAAAGGCCTGAAGATTCCAATGGTCAAAATTATTGTAAGTACCATGGGGCTTTAGGCCATCCTACTAATGAATGTTTTCGTTTCAGGGATTTGATACAAAAGGCTCTGAAAGAAGGTAGACTGAAGTTTGCTGACAAGCAGAAGCCCAGCATGAAGGTGGACACTGATCCATTTGGCCAAGGCATATCCAATGTCGAAGGCCATAATGCAAGAAGCTGTAACATGGTGAATATTAGCGCCAAGCAGAAGTATGTGGTAAATGTGGAAGACCCATTTGACATTTACCCAAGGCCTCACGAGTCTGTTAAGGACTTTCTGAGAAGGAAGAACACTAGGGGGTAGTTGAGTTTGTACCCACATTGTGATAGGTACTTCGACAAGAAAGCTGCTCAGAAAGCAAAAAATAATCAAAAGGCTAAAGCTCACCAGCATATGCAGGCTGGTTATGTGAATAGTAAACCAGATGCCTATTTTAGTGAACCAGATGCGAAGGCCTGTTGTGAATAGGCCTAATAGAGCAGTTGGAGGATGGTTAGTTGAATCCTCAAGGGAATCAATTGGCAGCAGCCATGGGGTAGCTCCTGGTCGAGTTGCAAATAAGACTAGGAAGCCTGATGCCAATGTGGTGGTGAACAAGTGGGTCGAGAATTCTGCCAAGGCCCGTTGCCCTGAGTTGAGAAATAGAGTGAGGGCTAGAAAAAGTAGTCCTCGACAAACACCATTTTGGGGATGAAGACTACCAATTTGGTAGAGTTCCTTATCCTGGTGGTGATCGAGTAAAGAAAGCCCCACAGTCGAAGAGTCAGAAGCGTCGTCGACAGAGGATGAGAAAAACTCAGAAATAGAAATTGAAGGCTATTGAGATGGCTAAGGATCAACATGAGAACTGTTTCATGGTTGGGATACAAAAGGTGTCATTGCCCAAGGAACCTGGCCCGAAATTAAAGAGTGTGGTAGTCGATGTCAAAGGGGATAATTTTGAAAGAGGTCAACTTCCTAGGCATGGGGGCAAGTACCTTCAGCAGGTTTCAGACAAAATGTCAGGCCTGCCAAGGTTCCTTCGACAGCTCAAGGGAGGAAGCCTTGGCTAGTAGGTCTAATTGAAACTGTGAAAGTGGCCTCAGAACGAGGCAAATTTAGTGTTCAAGCAGCTCCAGTCGAAGACACTAGCAATGATGCGTCAATGGAAGAATTAAGGATCATAGTCAATGATTCTGATTTGCTGGATGAACCTATGGAGCCAGTGGGGCAAAGTCTTGTCAAGACTGACCTGTCCATGGAAGAGGTCATTGAAGCATTGAATGATCCAGATGACCCAATTGGTCTTAATGACAAGGAAGAGTTTGATCCTGACACTAATTTGGACAAAGACTTGGATGAGTTGGTGATGGTAATGGGAACGACCTTGTCAGATTTGGGGTCTGAGGAATGCCTTCTTGATAAGGAGGGCATGAGGTTGGGAAGTTATCTAGAGAATGAGGAAGCAGCTACCGAAGAAGAGTTCACCAATCTTGATGTGAACTTGGTCTCAGTTTTTCCAGCTGAGTATCAGGCTCAGAATGAGTTTGTTATAGAATTTCCTGATGAAGAGGAGCTTGATGATTTTCCAATTGGGTGGCACTTTGTCGAGCAAGACATGGTCACCATCTTTGATAATTTTGCTCGCTTAGATAATCCAACTAATGAGGAAAGAAGTCATCTTCGGCCATTGCACATTAAGGCAATGATTGAAGGCAAGCCTGTAAACAGGGTGTTGGTCGATGGAGGGGCGTCTGTGAACCTGATCCCAAGAGTGATGTACAAGAAGCTAGGGAAAGATGAAACACATTTGCTACCAACCAACATAGTAGTTACTGACTTTGGAGGTAGATCAACACCAACAGATGATGTAGCAATGCTAGATGTACAAGTGGGGTCAGTAGAAAGATCCACTTTATTTGTGGTGATCCCTTCAAGGTCAAGTTACAATGTCCTATTGGGCAGAGATTGGATCCACGCTGTTGGAGCGGTTCCTTCGATGGTGCATCAGAAACTTATCTTTTGGAATGCTCATGATGACATTGAAATTGTTGAAGCTAATGATAGTCCATGCTATTTGCAGCAAATGCATGTGGATTTCAAAGTTTATGACCCAAAAGTGAAACCCATATCTGTGCAGGGTGGTGTTATTGACAAAGATGCTCTGAATGCTTGTTTGGAGGAGCAGTTTGGAGTTAGGCTATTGGATGAGGCCAATAAAAATTGGCCAATCGACAAAGATGAGCCTTGAAGAACATCAAACACAGTTGTCGGCTTGCGAGGCCGACCGATAGCCAAACTCAGGAGAAGGTGTGTTAGCTGATTGCATATTCGACGATGGCCCTTTGGGATTTAAGAAGGGGCTTGAAGATAAAAATGGTCTTGAGTTGGAAGATCCTTTGGAAGAGATTAATCTGGGGGATGAAGACAGAAAAAGGCCAATATATGTTAGTGCTTTGTTGCCAGACCAGTTTAAAAGGCAGATTGTGGAGCTAGTTTCCGAGTACAAGGATTGTTTTGCTTGGGATTACCATGAAATGCCAGGTCTAAGTAGAGATCTTGTGGAGCATAGGTTGCCTTTGAAACCTGGCTCTAAGCCTGTCAAACAAGCCAATAGAAGGTTTGCTCCTGAAGTTGTACTGAAGACCAAGGAGGAAGTTGAGCGGTTATTGAAGGCTAAGTTCGTTCGCACAGCTAGGTATGTTGAATGGTTGTCGAATGTGGTGCCTGTCATAAAGAAGAATGGCAAGATGAGGGTTTGTGTAGATTTCAGGAATCTTAACACTATAACTCCTAAAGACGAGTACACCATGCCCGTAGCAGATATGCTAGTGGATGCAGCATCTGGTCATGAGTTTCTAAGTTTTATGGATGGACATGCTGGTTACAACTAGATCTTCATTGCTGAAGATGATGTACCTAAAACTGCTTTCAGGTGCCCAGGGTCTATTGGAACTTATGAGTGGGTAGTGATGCCTTTTGGTTTAAAGAATGCTGGTGCAACTTACTAAAGGGCAATGAACACTATTTTCCATGAAATGATAGGCAAGTTTGTGGAAGTCTATATTGACGACGTGATCGTTAAGTTGAAGAGCCAAGAAGAACATTTGAGACATCTTCGTCGAGCTTTTCATGAAATGAGAAAACATAGTTTAAAGATGAATCCTGAAAAATGTGGTTTTGGTGTTTCAGCCGCTAAGTTCTTGGGCTTTTTGGTGCATAAGAAAGGCATTGAAGTAGATAAGAACAAAGCTAAGTCTGTGTTGGAGGCGAAACCACCTACCAATAAGAAGGAACTCCAATCTTTCTTAGGGAAGGTGAATTTTCTTGGAAGATTCATATCAAACCTATCAAGAAGGACAAGGGTGTTTGCTCCTTTGGTAAAGCTCAAGGCAGAGGAAGCCTTTGTATGGACTCAACAACATCGAGAGGCTTTCGACCAAATCAAGCAATACTTGACAAGTCCTCCGGTCATGGTGCCGGCAGAGCCACATCGACCAGTGAAGTTGTATATTTCTGCGTCTGAAGAAACTATAGGTTGTCTACTGGCTCAGGAGAATGAGAACAACGTCGAAAGAGCCGTTTACTACCTCAGTCGAGTGCTAAATGACGCAGAAACGAGATACAATGCTATAGAGAAGTTGTGTCTAGCATTATATTTTTTATGTACCAAGCTTAAGTATTACTTGATGCCTTGTAATGTTTTAGTGATGTCAAAGACAAATGTAATTAAGTACATGTTGTCCCAGCCAATTCTAAATGGTTGAATTGGAAAATGGACACTTGTATTGTCTGAATTTTCTTTGCAATATTTACCTCTAAAGGCTGTTAAAGGTCAAGCAATTGCTGACTTTTTGACGGACTATCCATGTTTAGAAATAAAAGAACTGACAGGGCTAGTTGATTTAAAGCCTTGGCATTTATATTTTGATGGTTCAAGACACAGAAATGGCGTTGGTGTTGGCATTCTGATAATTTCACCTTTAGATGTGGCAACTAAACTAATGTTTGAGTTGAAATATGCTTGCTTTAACAATGAGGCTGAATATGAAGCCTCAATTGTGGGTTTGGAAATTTTGATAGAGATGCGGGCACACACTGTCAAAGTTTTTGGGGATTCACAATTGGTGAATAGGCAGTTAACTCAAGAGTACAAATGTGTTAGCCATAATCTTGTCAAATACTGTCAAGTGGCTAGCAGGTTGATGAAACAGTTCGACAGTGTCGAGCTGGAGCATATCCCGAGGGAGATGAATCAAGAGGCTAATCAATTAGCCCAGTTGGCCTCAGGATATAAGTTGTCTTCAAAGGTGTTGACAGAACTTATAAAAATTCGTGAGTTGCTGTATCCTTTAGATGAAAGGGATATTCTTGTTTCCAATACGTCAAATTCATTTGATTGGCGTAAGCCAATTATTGAGTATTAGGAAAATCCAAGTGCTGATGTCGATAGGAAAGTTAAGTACAAAGCAACTAAGTTTGTTGTGCTTGCAGGGGCTTTGTATAGGAAATCTGTCGATGGCAATTTAGAGACTTGCTTTAGCGAAGAGGATGCTTATTTGACATTGGCGGAGGTTCATGAAGGAATTTGTGGGGCTCATCAGGCGGGTGGAAAGATGAAGTGGGTACTAAGAAGACAAAGAGTGTATTGGCCTACTTTGGTTAAAGATTGCATTATGTTTGCAAAGTCTTGTGAAGAATGCCAAAAACATGGCCACATACAAAATGTGCCTGCTAGTGAGCTGCATTCCATCGTTAAGCCTTGGCCTTTTAGAGGTTGGGCGCTGGACCTCATAAGCCAAATCTTTCATACTTCTTCAAAAGGGCACAAGTACATTTTAGTATGGGTTTATTGCTTTACCAAATGGGTAGAGGCAGTACCTTTGAAAGGGGTGACACAACAAGACATTGTGGATTTCATTGAAAAACACATTGTTTGTAGATTTGGTATACCACAAACAATCACAACAGACCAAGGATCTGTGTTTGTTGGGAAAAGGGTTGTCGACTATGCTGAGTCGAGGCAGATCAAGATGGTGACTTCGACGCCAAACTATGCGCAAGCAAATGGTCAGGTCGAAGCCATGAATAAAGTCATCATTGGTTTGATAAAGAAGCATATTGGTAGATATCCAAGAAGTTGGCACTCAACTTTGGGACAAGTTCTTTGGGCATGTAGAAACTCTCTAAAAGAATCGACAGGTACTACTCCTTATAAGTTAGTGTACGACCATGATGCTGTTTTGCCTGTTGAGATAAATCTTGGTTCATTAAGAATTCAAAAGCAAGATGAGTTACCAGTAGACCAATACTAGGATTTAATGTTTGATGATTTAAATGAGATTCATGATGAGAGAGTTGTGGCTTTAGAGTATTTAATTCGACAGAAAGAGAAAATAGCCAAATTCTATGACAGTCGAGTTAAGCATAAGCGTTTCAAGGTTGGTGACTTAGTTTGGAAAGTCATTTTGCCAATGGATAAGAAGTGTCGAGAATTTGGAAAGTGGTCTCCAAAGTGGGAAGGACCATTTGAGATTGTCCAAGTATTCTCAGGAAATGCTTATGCGCTTGTTGAAGTTAATTCTAGTTTTAGAATTAAGTCTATTAATGGCAAATATTTAAAGTCATATAGACCAACAATGTGCGAGGCAAAAATAGAACCTTGAAGTGTAAACTGGATTGCTTTATTCATAGGCCATTTGCCAATATACAAATACATTGTCGAATAGGTTTGTAGCCTGGAAATTTTGAACAAGAAAAGTTCTTAAATCTAGGCTATTACAAAATAAGTCTAGTTGAAGAAGCTTTGCCATGCTCAAAATTCAGCTCATGCCGAGGAAGAATTTAGGAAGAGAGAGGAACATGGGAAGCAAAAGCGATCTCCATGGCATGTCACCTGGGCAGACAATTAAGTCTGCAAGAGCCGCTTCAAAGGAGTGACATCCAACTCGATGGGGATTTGAAGTTGAAGGACGCGTCAAGGAGGAATGTCGAACTCTGTGTGAGCAAAGGGAAAGCTGGGGTCCAAAGAGAGGCAGTCATCGGTGCCATAATGCGCTTGACAGTAGGCCTCAACTGTGCAAAACTTTTCCAGTAGTTTTACGGATCCTCCACGATAAAATTTCCAACGTGAGGTGTGAAAGAGCGCAAAACTATTGAAAGAAAGAATGGACTAGACCTTCATCCTTCTCACACAGTTCAATGAGTTTGATAAGCCACATTAGGCAACTTACGAAAACTCATTGTTGGTATTAGGCAAATTACCAAAACCCAGTGTCGGCCTCACCATTAAAACAGAGACCTTTTAGGTAACTCCAAGGAGTGGAGTCTCCTGGTTCCCAAATGAAATCGTAAGAACCAGGTGGGAAAGGTTGGAAATAGGTGAAAAGGACTTCCATTGCAATTTGTTACTCTCAGTTGGGTTGCACTCGGGTTTAGAATGTGTCAAAGAAGTAAATGGCTCTCAAAGGTTTTGGAAAGGAAACCAGGAGAGTTTTGAGAGTTTTTGTTTGTGGTGATGGCAACTGGGGTGCCATACCCCTATTTATAGTTCAAATTTACGTTAATTTTTAAGTTTCAATAGTCAAATTGACTGGTTAAGGGCTTTAATTATAATTTATGGCCTGAAACTGAAAATTAAAGTAATAAAAGAAACTTGCAGAGCTGGATGGTGTAAAGATGGTTGAATAATGCGTCAAATCAAGTTCAGTTGTTACAGTGAAGTACAAATTGTGGTCAAGCAAACATGTTCGACATAAACAAATTAAACAAATTTCTAAAGAACTGAAAAGCTAAAGAGGTGTTTTCTTGAGGTCTTCCCAAGCTGCAGCAAATTCGAACTTTGTGGCTTCAGCATTTGCGTAGTTGACTTCAAGGTCTTCAACCTTCGACAAGATAGCCTTTGCCTCAACAGAGCTGTCGGACATTCGTTGGTCAAGTGCCTTGATTTCTTCTGAAAAGGATGCTGTAGTGGCTTCAAGAAGTTAGGCCTTGGCGGTGGCCAATTTTGATTCCAAACGAGCAACAGTTCTTTCCAATTCAGGTATTTTCGCTTGATGGGGAGCACCTTGTTCGACCAATGCAGCCTTGTCCTGTCGAAGGGCAACCAGCTTGTCACGAAGTTCCTGTTTTGCTTTGAGGGCTTGTTGGTATGGCATAATGCTGTTGTCAAGTTTAGGCAGCTTAGGAGTCAAGTCTTCAACGAACTCATAGATGGCATTGAAGTAACCTCGCCGAATTGGAGGTAGCTTCTTGCGAAGAGCGTGAAGTTCTTTGGTTACACGCATCAAATTGCCTCCGAGTTCTGGATTGAGGTAAAACTCATCAAATGAGTATTTGAAGAAGCCTTTTAGTTCATCCATCAGACCATCAAGTTTCTCAGCAGAGTTGTCTCCGGGGAGAGTGGAAGAACGCGCGGACATGGGAGAAGTCTTACTACTGGATCCTGAAAGTAAGTTAATCCACTCATCCACTCCGACATTACCCTTTTCAGAATGGGTGCCTTGCGGCACAGGGTTAGTCGATGAGACAGGCTAAGTAGAGTGAATGGTCAGATCATTAAAAAAGCGGTCCATGTCAACACTTTCTACTATAATCACCACAAGAGATACCTTCTCAGGGACCTGGGGGCAGAAGTAGTTTCCACATTAGGCATGGGGCTGTCCTGGCAAGGAGATATCAAGTTTGGATTTTCTGTCGAAGGAATGGGTTGGACCATCTCGACATCCACATCAGCAGGTTCTTCAACCTCAGGTTCAGGTTGAGTCTCTGGGACCTCCTAGTGGAAAAGAAAATCAAGATGTGTTATAACTGGTTATTGTAACCGCAACAGAGCGACTAGGGAATATCATACCTTAGTGGTTGGACGATCAATGGAGGGGAAAACTACTTGTAGAGGTATGGAAGTGTCCACATATGGTTGCTTAGGAGAGTCCTGTGAGGTGAATGTAGTAAGATGATGTTTATGGAAAATACATCCAAGTGTTGTGGAAACTAACATACCTTGTCAGTACTTGACGAGCCAATATCCTCGACAGAGGGAGGACCTTTTGAAGAGCATTCTTCAGAAATGCCTTTCTTTGAAAAATTGGCTTTGGGTTCCTGTAAAGGTAGAATAAAAGATAAAAGACTTGTGCAATGCAAAGTGATCATCAATAAAGCAGTAGTACGGTTTGTTTACCACTACAAACCCAGCAGGGGGAGTGTTTTCAGAACTTTCGGAAACAGATTTCTCAACGAGAGATTCCTGAAAAGAGAATAGAAGTTTTGAAGCAAGTGATTGAGATGATCATGTGTTAAGTGGAAAATAGAAGTGTTGCACAAGCAAGGAAAAGGGAGAAACCGTTTGTGGTGTCGAATGAGAGGGAGTATCAGGCATTATCATTTTGTGTCTTTTGGGTTGAGCCTCAGGGGTGGTGGCTTTCACTTTTCTCTTGGTTGTTTCTTATTGGGAAGAGCTGGTCGAGCGCTTTGATCTTGCAGGGTTCTTCTTCGACATGGCTGGTTTCTTCCCAGTGTTTGCTTTCTTGACAAAAGTCTTGGCAGTTTTCCCTTTGGGCGTGGTTGACTGAAGAGGGGACTTATTATCTTCATCATCCTCTTCATCATCATCAGCTTCTTGGGCTTTGCCACTTGCTTGTTTATACTTTAGGGGTTCTTTCAGAGCTGAAGCTGTAGTGAAACTAAAATGTAAGCACAAAGCAGGTAGACTTTCAAGGAAAAAATAAATTACAACTAATTACCTTGGGAAAATTGGGAAATGACCTCGATAAGCTCATCATATTGTTCGAAAGGCAGAGCAAACCGATCAGTAAAAGTAACTTCTTTGTTTTCAAAGTTGTCAATATTAGTATAAGATCGAAATCTTTCTAATGGAAGGAAGTTACCAGCTCTTATCGGTTTACCTGGAAATGGATCAGCCAAACCAAAATTTGCACAAGGTAAAGGCACTGGTTCGGGACAAGGGGGTATCACAAGTGATCGACCTATTTCTTGTCTGTATTTTAAAGCCTTAATACCCCAATTGTTCTCGTGCTTTTCTTTTGATTTGACAGTCATTTCCTATGTCGAACGATAAATTGAGTGTATCTAGGATTCCATTTCACTTTGTAAAACTTTTCAAAGTTACGTATATCCTTCAAGTGCTCACCTTTGGTCTTGGTTGAGGGATCCTGTTCCTGCAAAGTAGGATCAACAAATCTTGTCATACATTCTACAAGAGATGGGTGAAATTTGTTGTAGTATTCATCCCACCAAGCTTCAAAGTCTTGCGACACACCTAAAGTGGCAGTGAAAGGGATAAGATTAACAGCAGCCTTGCGAGTGTTGTTCTTTTTCTTTATGCCATCGATGGTTTCCTCTTTGAGATTGATGGCGTTCAAAAGAATGTCTTCTTTCTTGTAAGGAAAAGGGCCAAGGATAGATTGCAGGAATCCAATGTTGTTAGCAGAGGCATTGGGCAAGCAGGAAAAGGCAGAATTATCCGTCGAACCAGGTAACCCTGCAGGAAAGACTTGGCGAGCAAGGAAGTGTGTCCAAATGGTTTTGCACGCTGGATCCTCTGGATCAAAGGGTTTGGTGAACCATTCAGGTCCATGTTTCTTGCTGACGAAGGGTTGGAAACGGATGCCAGGTGTTCCAGGGGAGAGAATGAAAGAGATTGAAGTAGTACTTGAAACTTTCAAGTTCAATGTCGAAATGCTTGGGAACGTGATACATGACCAAGGTGCCATATGTGTCAGCTTGGAGGTTCGATGGGGCTTTGTCAACGGTGTGACCTGGGAGGGTGGCATTTAACCACAGTTGCAAAAGCCATAGTGGGCCGCCAGCTCCAATTTTCCTTCCTCCACCTTTCACCATGTCATATAGGCTCGACAAACCGGAATAAAGGTTGGACAACAGAAAAGCGCCAAGGGCCCACCTTTTACCTTCGTGTAGAAGGTTCGCTAGGTCGAGTAGTGCCTTCGGCATTTGAACATTTTTGTTGCAAACGACAAAGGCACATAGCCAATGGAACAAGAAAATGACGTGTTCCTCGTCAGAAATTTCTGAAGTGTTTTGCATCTGGCTAGCAATATACTTCGAAAAAGATACCGGTTGATCAGTGAAAATGTCAATGACATTTTCCGGAGTGCTCAAAGGGTGAATCATTTGGCCATCCAGTGGGAGGCCAGTGAGGGTAGCAACATCAAAGAGAGTTGGGCCCATCATTCCACAAGGAAAATGGAAGTTGTTAGTGTTTGTATTCCAAAAGAAAATCGAGGCACCTAGCATGGAAGGGTCCAACCTAAATGTATGCTCTGATAATTTTATCAGGTTGTAAATGCCTTGTTTTTTTCCAAATTTTAGCCTTCTTAGCTTCAACCCTAGTGAGCCAAGTGGAATAACCATTTACGCTAAGAGGGGGAGTTCTAAAAAGCCTAGAGCTTTTGGAGAAATAATGAATATGCAGTTTAGGGGCCGAAGCAAGAATGTCAATTTGACCCTCTTTGTTTGGGAAAGAATCCCTAAAATCTTCAGGAAATGTAGCAGGGGTCATGACTGGTCCTAAATATGCAGCAGGGGGATCTAAAAGGAAGGAAGGATCGTGTAAGTAAGGTATCATTACCTTCGATTTCTACCATGGGATCGATTCATCGACATCGGGATTGCACCAAGTCTTCCTTAGAGGTGCTTTGGAGCTTTGAGCTGGAGTTGAAGAAGACGCCATTGAAAATTCCAGAAGCTTTCTTCAAAGACGCAGGAGAAGCAAAAGTGTTTTCGCTTGGGTTTCAATGGTTATTTATAACCCAGCTAGGATGCAAGTGTGCGTACAGGATTGTAACCACCTATTTTTGAAATAATAATGGTCCTATTTTTTAGGGAAGTGGGAAGCGCAGATCTATGATGGGATAAAATGGAGAGGTAACCGTCGCGCGTGGAATAGATGAAATTCTGGTTCTCTTCATATGTTGGCATCGAAAACTCAGAATTTGGGGGCATCTGTTAAATGCTAAATTTCAGATTTGGGTTTATCGACGGGACTCCAAGAAATCGACAAGTGGAGACACAAAGAGTCAGAATGAGTGATCAAAAAGTGGCTAAGTTTAAAAAGACCAAGTGACTTGACGGTTGTTCCACGGAGGGCAAGAAGCGTTGAAGATGTCAATATAGGCGTGGTCGAGTTAGGCTTAGGCGTTAGGCAACACATGTACATCTTGACAGGAAGTAGTACTGTCGAGATTAAGTAGTTTTAGTGAAATCAACTACCGATCTTATGTCCGTACACGTGTCAGGTCGGATGATAGGTAGTTTTTTGCATTTTTGTCTATAAATAGTAGCTTTTACGATGTAAATAATGTTGGATACATGATCTAAAATCCTAACATCTCGACGGCAAAGCAGATTAAAGGAAAATGATCATTGTAAGCCTTCCAAACCTTATCATTCTGCAATTTATCCAATTCAAGTCTATTTTCAATTATTGCTTTGTCCATTCATTTATCTTATCTGCAACTTTACATTTTGTCTACGCATTTTACTTTAAAACTTACTGCATTCAGACTTTTTTTCTTTTACAGCTTTTGAACTTATTTGTTCTTACTTTTCTGCATTTCTATTTCTTTTAAAAATCAGTTACTTTTTGCATTTCTTTCAATTCCAGTACTTTATCTCATGTTCTTTACTTCACTGCCATTTACGTTTCACGCTTTTATGTAAATTTCTTTACATTTCAGCAATTTACCTTTTCTGTCACTTACCTTAAAAACTGCTATTTACAAGTTTTCTTAAAATTCATGTTCTTTGAATGCTTTCATTTAATTGCAGTCATTTAGATGCTTTTCTTTACATTTCCACGTCAATCCAAATTTGTATGTTTAAATTCATGAATGTATGTTCGTAACACTGTATTTACATACTTCATTTAATTTTATGTCTAATTACTTGTTGATCAAGTTATTGGCTTTCGACGGCCAATGTTGCTTACTTTAAGAGTTAATGCCATTTCGACAACAATTGATTTGTTAGTTGAAATTACTATATTCAAAATTGGCAAAAGATCATAATGATTAATGGCTTTCAAGGCCAAGAACATTAAAAACTAATAACGCGTAGAATTTTTGACCGTTGTTACATTAAAACTGTTGCTTTGAAAACAAGATTACCACATAACTCGTCGATCTCGTAATCGTTTGAAATAATTATTTGTTACTTTGCCGAATTTGGTAGAAATATACTATGAAACCAAATTTTCCAGTAAACACACTCACAAAAGCAACCATGTCATCATCATGGAAGATACTGCATGGCAATAAATCACAAGGAAGGATCGGTTATTCACAATTGTGATGAAGATAATGTAATGTAGTAGCAACATAATAATGCTATTTAATCTTTGAGCAAGATCCAATGTTCTTCAATGCTCTACATTTATTGTCCCTGGATGTAGCCATTGATCTATGCTTCCATTTTTCATGTAACAAAAAAACTAGAGCTTTGAATTCTTGACATTTGTAAGCACTACTGGAACATGTTAAAATTTTAACCAGATTTCGATGTCTAATATTTTTAAGTGCATTACATTCGACAATGAAACTCTTGTGAGTTCCCTTCTTTTCAAGGTTTAGGACCTTTACATCAACAACTTTATCTTCGGACACAAGAAAACTTTTGTACACAGAGCCAAAGCTTCCCGATCCTATCAAGTTTTCGGCTAAGAACTCATCGGTTCCATTGTGAAGGTTTTGGTATGAAACCTTGGTCGGCTGGTTAGTTATTGGTGAATGAAAAGAAGTTTTCTTATTTGTTTTTATGATCCAGTTGTTTATGGGGAAATTTGGTTTATGGTATGATTCTACCAATTTTGATGATCTTGAATGATCTACCAAATTCATCAAACAAACAAATAAATTTTGATGATCAAGCAATTATGAATCCGAACGAGTTACGTGGTAATCTCGTTTTGAAAACAACGGTTTCTTTTAAATATAACGGTCAAATACTCGACACGTTAATCGTTCTTTAACATTCTTGGCTTTTAAGCCATTAATTGTCAAGTCTTATGCCAAATTTGATTATGATGATTCCAGTTAACAACAAGTTGTTGTCGAAATGGCAATATAGACTTAAATAAACAAGATTGGCTGTCGAAAGCCAATAACTTGGTTTACAACAAGTTAAATCAAAATTTAAAAAAAAAAAAACAAGAATGCAACTACTGCAATGTCATGGGGCATGAATCACTAAAGCCCAACATGCAGTTGAAGTTAATGCAGAAATGTGAGGGAAAACAAGTAATAGACAAAGTTTAAGAAACACTGCTAAAGGACATGAATTTAAGTGAAAACATGTAAATGCAGGAATTTAAATAACAGAAGCGTAAAGAGCATGAATTTGAATAGAAAAGCATGTAAATGACTTTAAAAGTAAAAATGCAGAAAACAGCAAATGACAGGGAATTAAAGGATGTAAATTCAAAGCAAGAAAATATAAATTGATTGGAAAGTAAATGACATAACTGGAAATGCAAAGAATTGAAAACAGATTGAAATTTGATTAAAATGCAGAAAGATAAGGTGTGGAAGGCATACAATGATCGTTTTCCGTTAATCTTCGTTAGCCGTCGAGATATTAGGAACTAGATCATGTATCCAACCTTTATTACATCGTATGAACTACTATTTATAGGCAAAAAATGCAAAAAACTACGTATCATCCGACCTGACACGTGTACGGATACAGGGTCGGTAGTTAATTTATCTAAACTACTAAACTTCGACAGTATCACTTCCTGTCGAGTTATCTACATTTTGCTTAAAGCCTCAGTCTAATTTGACCGTTTCCATGTTAACATCTTCGACGCTTCATACACCTCGTCGAACAGCCGCCAAGTCACCCGGTCCTTTTAAACTTAGTTTATTTTCTGTTCTATTATTCTGTTTTCTCGTACTTTCACTTGTCGATTTCAGATCCTGTCGAAATTTTCCAAATTTGTAATTTGCCTCCCAACAGATGCCCCCCAAATTCTGAGTTTTCGACACAAAATGTGAAGAGAACCAGAATTTTTTTTTCCTTATAGGTGTGTGACGGTTACTTTTTCTAAATAGTCCCATCACTAGTCAAAACTGCCACTTCCCCGAAAAAATAGGACCATCATTACATTCAAAACGAGCAGTTTCTTCCCCACTCGCACGTTTCGCTTCAAAGGCGGGGCCTTAAATAATACTCAAAGCCTCATTTAGAACCTTTCTTCCACCCTCTGAACTTCCGCGAAGGCATCATACTGAGAAAGCGTCATCTTCTTCCAATGGCATCTTCATCAACTCCAGCTCAAGACACCGTTGCCCCTCGAAGGAAAACATGGTGGAATCCTGACGTCGATGCATCAATCCCTTGGCGGAAATCTAAGGTAATGATTCCCTATTTACATGATCCTTCATATCTCTTGGACCCTCCTGCGGCTTACTTAGGGCCAGTCATCCGTTTATCCTGCTTTCCAGAGAGTTTTGAAGACTCTTTCCCAAACAAAGAAGGTCACACTGACCTTCTAGCTTCTGCCCCCAAACTTCATATCCATTATTTCTTTAAAAGTGCTAGGCTTTTTAGAACGCCCCCTTTGAATGTAAACGGATACTCTACTTGGTTGGCTAGGGTAGAAACCAAAAAGGCTAAAACTTGGAAAGAATTAGGTATTTATCACCTAATTCAGCTGTCAAAACACACATTTAGGTTAGACCCTTTTATGTTGGGAGCCGTTATCTTTTTCTGGAACAAAACCACAAACAATTTCCACTTCCCTTGTGGAATGATGGGTCCAACTCTATTTGATGTTGCTGCTCTCACTGGCCTCCCACCAGGTGGCCAAATGACCCATCCTTTGTGCACTCCAGAAAACGTCATTGATGTTTTCAGTGATGAACCCCTCTCATTTTCAAAATACGTTGCTAGCCGAATGAGAGACACTGATGATATCTCTGATGAGGAACACGTAGCTTTTCTGTTCCATTGGCTCTCAGCATTCGTCCTTTGCAATAAAAATGTTCAAATGTCGAAAACCCTCCTCGACTTAGCAAACCTCCTTCATGAAGGTAAGAAATGGGCTTTCGGCTCTTTCCTCTTGTCGAACCTTTACTCAAGCATGTCGAGCCTTTATGCTATGGTGAAAGGAGGAGGAAAGAAAGTTGGAGTAGGAGGCCCAATTTGGCTACTTCAACTGTGGTTGAACCTCACTCTCCCGGGCCACACTGTTGACAAGGCTCCGTCAGATCTTGAAATTGGCACATATGGCACTCTGGCCATGTCTTGCTTCCCAAACCATTCGATAGTGAACTTGAAGGTTTCAAGTACTACTTCAACCTCTTTCACTCCCTTGCTCCTACAACTCCAGGCATCTGCTTTCAACCCTTTGTTAGCAGAAGATATGGACCCAAGTAGTTCACAGCCCCTTTTGATCCAAAATCTGAGGAGTGTCAAGTCATTTGGACTCACTTCCTTTCTCGACAAGCGTTCCCTGCAGGATTCCCTGGTTCGACAGATGGTTCTGCATTTTCTTTCCTTCCCAACGCTTCTGCCAACAATATTGGTTTCCTGCAATCCATTCCTGGTCCCTTCCCTTACAAGAAAGAAGACATTCTTTTGGACTACATTGATATCAAAGAAGAAACCTTTGATGGCATGAAGAAAAAGAACGAATCCCGCAAAGTTGCTGTCAATCTTGTCCCTTTCTCCACCACTCTTGGCATATCTCAGGATTTCGAGACATGGTGGGCTAACTATTACAAGAAGTTTCTCCCATCTTTTGAAGAGTGTGTAAGACGATTTGTTGATCCCTCTGTGCAGGAACAAGATCCTTCAACTAAAACCAAAGGTGAACATTTGAAGGCTATACTCGACTTTGAAAAATTTTATAAACTAAAATGGGATCCTCGACGTCCCCATTATATTGTCGAACAGGCGAATGAAATGGTTGCCAAATCAAAAGAGGCACATGATAACAAATGGGGCTTAAAGGCTCTAAAGCACTATCATGAAACAGGGCAATCACTTGTGAAACCCTCTTATCCTGAGCCTATGCCTTTCCCTTGTGCAAATTTTGGTTTGGCTGACCCATTTCCTGGCAAACCGACAAGGGCTGGTAACTTCATTGAACTGGAAAGATATTATTCTTGTTCCAATGTCGATAGCTTTAGCAACAAGGAAGTTACTTTCACTGGTCGGTTTGCTTCACCTTTCGAACAGCATAATGAAGCTGTCAAACTCATTTCCCATTTTCTCCAAGGTAGTAACTCTACTTTGATTTAAAATTCGACAACTATTCTGCTTTTTACTCACGCTACTTGTATTTTCCATTTCAGCTTCTACTCTGAAAGAGCCCTTACAGTACAAGCAAACCAGTGGTAAGGCTCAAGAGGTGGATGAAGAAAAAGAGGATGATGAAGAAGACAAACCCGCTCTTCAGTCAAAACCCATCAAGCCAAAATCGAGCAAATCCTTGGTCCGAAGACCAAGTGTGGGTAAAAAACCAGTTACGTCGAAAAAACCGCCCACGAAATCCAAGCTTTCGATGAGTTCCTCCCCATGGGAAACACCTAAAAGAAAAACGAAACCGGCTGCCTCTGAAGTTCAACCAAAAAGGCGTAAGATGATTTTAGCTGACTCTCCTTCCATCTCGACACCTCAAACGGTATACATTTTTTCTTATAACACATCTCTTTGCATAACTTGCCAAATACTAAGCCCCAAAACCTTCAAATCTCAGGAAACACCAACAGAAAAATCTGTTTCCGAAGGCTCAAAAAATACTCCCACGGCGGAGCATGCAAAGGTATATTGCTTTACGAAACTTGTTTGGCAATTGTTCCACACATTACACCTTGTTGCTCACACCGTTCTCATATTAGGGGGTCAAATTTGCTCCCGCAAAGAAAGGTGTATCTGAGGAATGTATCTCAAAGAATCAGCCTATGGTCGAAGAGGTTGCCTCCTCAAGCACTGACAAGGTTCGTGCCTTCTTTCAAAACACGTTTACCTCTAAATTTATGACTATTACCTCATCGTGCTTATTTTGACAGGACTCTCCTGAGCAACCTTTCATCGACACTTCCTTGCCTCTGCAAGTAATTCTTCCACCTACAGCTTCTCCAACTGCTGAGGTAAAAATATTAACGGATTATTCTGTTTTCAGTTTAATAGCACCAGCTTCTAATCTGTGGTATTGATTTTATAGGAACCCCCACAAGTGCAACCTGAAGAAGTGCTTGAAGTCTCTTCTCCCATGAATGTCGACGTGGTCACCCAGAGCCCCTCGACAGAGGATCTGTAACGACCCGTTTCCGGACCGCTACCGAGCTCAACATACCGAGCTCGAGTTACCGAGCTCAACACACCGAGCTCAAGTTACCCTGTATGCGATGTGTTTTAAAACAATACTCTTGTGCCCTTTAGAAAAGTACGGTCTATTATTTTTTTTTTTATAAGACCAGCTCGTGCACATCAGAGTAATTACAGCTTTTCGAAACATGGTGCAACTAAGACACAAGACTTAAGTCCTAAATAACAACACGCAGGTATAACAAGTACATACTTATATATACAAGATATAAAAAGTGCATACAAAAAGACAGAGTAATAATGTACAAAGAAAATACACCTAAGGTATGACGACTTCAAGAGAGCAATCATACCCTGGGGGTACTTCCGGCAGACACCCACGCAGGGTCGCTCCAAAAGTAAAACCACCAGCCTACCTGTGCTCAAAATGACATCTAGCCCAAATCGTCACAACCTCTGAACACAAAAAAACAAAGTACTCATCCCAAAAACATCCAATAAACATAATCAATCCACGACAAATATAGGTCGCCGCTCGATCCTCGCCGAGCTCCTCCTCGCCATCATCCGCCGTCGAGTTCCCTGCACTCGACATCGCCTGGTAACCATCATGGATTGAAGGTACCACGGGAAAGGGTCAACTTCTCAACAAATCAAGATAATCAAGGCATAAAGAAATAAGCCAAACAACAATGTATAACATTCACCAAACGTGACTCAACCATCTCACTCTAAACTCGACTCAACTCGCTATCCATTTTCTCTCGACTCGACAATTATTCCTAATGCACACGCTGCATCAGTATCTTTGGAAAGTCCAGCCAAGCCTTGGGATCTTTGCTCTCCCTAGGACAAATAACTCAGGTCCCATAGCGTGGCAACGCTTAGAAGTCCCCATAAGCGGAAAAGGGGACCTAGCACCTCTCCGCTTATCCGGTCGCAACTTCAAACGCCAACGACTCGCTAAGCTCTCTCACTCAATGAACAATTCACGATACGATATTCAAAGAGTTATACGCAAGATATTCAACCGCATGTCAAATAAAAAGAGCAGGCTCAACATGAAGAAACGCAATTCAACAGCAATACACAATTCGTGGCATATATTCAATCATATCACAACACTTCAAGCTCGACACAAATCAAGGAATCCATACATAGGAATATAACAATAAAAATCCTAGAATGTCTAGAAGTGCCCTTACCTCTTGTTGTCGTTAACGTTGCTCCAACGTCCTCAAGTCTGCTTCGCTCGATCTCCGGTACTTCGATTCCTATCACCACGGTAAATTAAGTATAACTCTAGAACAACTACTACTTAGCTCTCACTAACCCATTTCCTAACCGAAGTCCTTATAAACATAACAATCACTAGTTTTCAAGAAAGAAACAAGTCTTAAAATTAGAGATTCCTTGCATCACAAGTAATCCCAAAAGAATTCTTTTAACTAGTTTTAAAACTAACACACAACCAACACAAATAAGCCAATAACTAATTTTTCCCAAAGATTTCCCTAGGCCTTGCGGCCATACCCTCTATTTTTTTTTTCCCAAAAACTTTGCAAAACCTTTCTTCCATAACTTAGACCAATCCAAAACAATTTTAATCATACCACAAACATTCATACACATAGCATTTCTACTACAAACCACCAATCACAAATCACAACACTACTTAGCTAAGTTTTCACAATTAGTTTTCAAAGCATTTTCAAGACAACTAGGCAATCACCCAAAATCTTACATAGTTAAGTCATAAACTAAAAGCCAATCAAAACAAGGTTTCTAAAAATTCTTTTCCAGCATTGAATTACACATAGAAATAGAAACAACGGGTTTTCGCAACCTTAATTTTCTGCATAAAAACAGAAACAGCAAACAGAAAATACAGCAGGAAATGTCATTTTCGTATACAGCAAACAGCATAAAACAGAAGCAGCATAGCATTTGCAGGAAACAACAACAGCATATAACTAAACATGTGATTAAATTCGCAGCAACAGCATCAGCAAACAGCAGAAACAGAAACTGCACAGCAAGCAGGAACAAAGGATGTGTTTTTTGCAGACAGCAATAAAAACAACAGATCAAAATGGCCCAACTACAGCAATTTTCGCAGCAAGGATTCTACATACAGAAACAGAAACAGCAGCAGAAAATACTGCACTACAAAACAGAACATCAAGCAGAAAAATACTGCACAAGAACCAGAAACAGCAAGCAGAAAATGTTGTACTACAACCAGAAGAACATAAAAATGTCACTTAACAAGTTAGAAGCAACAATTAATTACATGTCAAGGCATCAACACATCAAACACAACTTAACCACTTCCAAGGTTATGTTTTAAAACATTTTCACAACCAACTAGTGTCATTTTTTCAAATCTTTTTCTAATCATACTTCAATGTAATAGAACAACAAACCACAACCATAATCATGTTAAAAATCTAAGAACCACATTTGATCAATTCCTAGCATACCATTCTAGTCCCTCAAGAACAATTTGCATAACACATAAGCTAGTTTTTATACTAATTCATGCAAACAAGTTCTAATCACCTAGAAAATATTTCTAACATCTTATTAAACATCTAACACATAACCAAATAGTCCTAGCCACATATTATCATGATTCAAGAATGGAAAATACAACTAAAATTATCATGTTAAGCCTATTTAATTTAAACTACAACTTAAAACATCATCAATTCACTTCCAATCACACATTCATCAATTAATTAAACTAAAACAACAAATCAAATAAACACAAGGAGTGGGGCTGTTGGGCGCTGTTTTTGGGCTCTCTAAGGGTGGAGGAAATTCTGTTTTCTTGCTCAAATAATTGGTTGGAATGATAGCTCATACAAGGAAGAACATAACCTAACAAGGAATTAAGTTTTGAAAGCAAAGATCAAGACTAGAAAAGGGAAGGGGCTGTCGCGATTCAAATAGAGTTTGGGGGAGGAAAAATTTGACTTTTCCCTCATACAATTGGTTGGAAATGTAGGTAATGGATTGGAGAAGAAAACCTAGCAAGAAACCAAGTTTTGGAAACAAAAATCAAGACCAAAGAGGGGGGCTGTTTTGCGATTCAAAACAGAAACTTGGGGGAGGAAGAATTCAGTTTTTCCTTACCCAAATGGTGGAGATGAAGAGGAACTAGATGGAGGAGAGGATTTGGAGTAACTTTGGTGAAGAAATCTTGTTCAAAAGCTCAAAGGTTGAAGAGATAGCATCCATGGAACTTGAGCACTTGGAGAAGAGAAAGAAAAATGGAGAATGAGGGTTTGGGGAGGATGAGGTCGTGGAACAGCAGCTGGTGGGGGGCTTCCTCTTTTTATAAAAAAAATAATGTAGTAAGTAAGAGTAGTTAAATAAAACGCTTTTTCTTTTTCTTTTTTTTTAAAACAAACCACACAACTAATGACACTTGGCAATTAAATTAGATGTTAAACATATCACCTAATCTTACCCATCTAACCTCACATCTCTCAAAATTACCCCCTAATTAGAGTCTTAAAATCTAAAAACGCGGTGACAAGAAACTGAAAAACCGAATTCTTTCTCGCCGGAAAAATCCCGGAAAATTAACTCGCGAGGAATTAATTCTCCGCGTGATAATATTATATTATAAAAATAATAATAAAAAAAAAACAATCACTTCAAAACACTCAAAATAAGTTACGATTCGATTTTCATCGAAATCGGGGCTCGTTTTAAATTTTATTCGCGGATAAAAACTACCCGGTGATTTGAAACGCGAAGAAATTTCAATAGAACATTTCGACAACATTCAAACCATGAATTAATATTAAAATATTAATTCTCAATTTATTTTAGCTCTTGATTCAATTAAATCACTTTCTTAGGAAACAAGTAATTACTTTATTAAAGCATAATTACAACAAAATATATTAATTAATGAAAACTAAGGTTCGTAAAAAAAAAACGAGTGTTCCAGCCCCGGCACAAGGTCGATCAGGGTGCTTGTGCAAGCGCACAAGGCTTTATCAAGAGCTTGTGCACTCGGTCTCCTCAGCTCGACATATGACCTCGGCACGCGATCTCGGCACGGGATCTCGACACGAGGTCTTGGTACGAGGGCTCGACACGAGGGCGGTCTCGTCATCGTGTTACAATACTCCCTCAAAAAAGTTTCGCCTCAAAGCTGCAGTCGTGCACGAGTTGGGAAAATGAAACTGCATCGCCCTCGCATCTCCTCTTCTAACTCCCAAGTTGCATCGTCGCCTCCTAGTTACGACGACTATCACTAGTTGGATCTCCCTCATCTACGGTTGCTTAATCTTTCTATCGACAATCTTCACAAGAAATACTTCAATAAACCAGTCATCTCTCCACTGAGTCCTATCCAATTTGGCAATAGAGCTCTTACCGTCCTAACCCCAACATAGAGGTGTCTGACACTTACGTCCATACAGATAATACTTACAATCTCCAATGCAAAACCACCGTAATGAGTTCCAAATCGTGTGCAGGGTGGTTCCTCTCGTAAATCTTAAGCTGTTTCAAAGCATAGTCCACAACCTTCTGGTGTCGCAGCGGCACACATCCTGATCCTTGGTGTGGCGCATCACAGTAAATTCCATAAGGTTCTCCGGATTGAGGCAAAATTAACGTTGTTGTTGTCGTCAGAAGTTTCTTCAGTCTCTGAAAACTGGATTTGTGCTCTTCAGTCAACGCAAAAAGTTGACCTTTCCTCAAGAGTCGTGTAAGTGGCGTGACAATCTTCGAAAAACCTTCGATAAATCTCCGGTAGTAGCCTACTAATCCAACAAAACATCTGACATCAGTCCTCGTCTTCAGCTGTCCTCATCTTAATACCGCTTCAATCTTAGTTGGATCCATAGCCATATCGTCTCTGGTGGTCACATGTCTGAGAAAATGCACCCCTTTCAAGCTAGAATTCACACTTAGGCCGGTCATCATAAGGCTTCTTCCCTCGTAGTATATGCAGTATTTGGCGTAGATGCTCTTCGTGTTCTTCTCTGCTCCCCGAGTAAATCAAGATGTTGTCCGTAGATACCATCGCGAACTGGTATACTCTTCAACTCGGTCGCTAAAACTTGCAAGGGAATATAAAATCCTGAGCTCTCTCTTACAAAAATCTTCGATAGAATTAACAGAAAGGTATGTGAAGACTCCAAAATTTGGAAAAACTGCAATTTTTGGGCACAGTCCCGAAGGATATGGTAATTCAAAAACCAATCCGACCTTAGAATAATGGTAAGATTTTTAAAGAGCCTTAGCAGTTGAAATAATTCACTACTAAGCCAAAAGATAAAACAATCAAAAGCAATTTTAAATCAGCTCACACAATCCAAGGGAGTAAAATAGTGTGCGGCACTAGAATCGAAGATTATGGATAGAGAGTCACCCTCAATTTCATAATTCCGCTGAATTAGATCTCCTGATCGCTCTGCTTCTCTGCTGCCCATGCAGAAGACTCTGTCTGAAGTAATCGGGCATTTCCCCTTTGCTCGTGCTGTGATCATACTCGGTTCCCTCTTGGGCTCTGACTCCTGGCATAATGTCCTGGCTGGTCGCTGATTGAAGCATACGATGTTTCTCTTTCGGGCAATTGATCGCATAGTGCCCTGGCTTACCGCAACTGCAGTAACAAGTCACGTTGGCACTAGTCCGACTCCGTCGTTGTTCCTTTCGGGTCGACTATACGGTTTCTCCCGCCGTTTCCTTCCGAGCAACCTCGCCCCGTGCTCCGGTCTCACCGTCCATCTATACCACTCTTCCTCTCGTGGTCTCTCACTCCTTCCACTTCAAAGACATCCGTGAATCGGTCCTGCAGATTCACGATCCTCGGTGACACCATGGATTTCTAAATATCGAGCCTCGGCTCTTCTTGGAATCTTTCACTTAACAATCTCTGGTCGGTTCGATCACGTGAGCGGAATGGAGTATCTTGAAAGTGATTCAACTTCGCGGTGTATTCCGACACCGCCAAGCTACCTTGTCAGTAATTGGAAAAACTTGTGCTCTTTCTCTCATACAGACGATATCGGGAAGGTACTTATCCAAGAACCTCCCGTGGAAACTTCCCAAGTGATCCCACGACGCTCTGCCAAGAAAGTCTACTTCACTTCCTTTCACCGTAACTCACCATCTCCCAACAACAAGTAGGTTGCGTAGTCCACCTGGATATTCTCTGGCAAAGGTGCCTCAAGATCTCTTCCACTTCCCGCATCCAAAGTTCGACTTTGTCCTGATTTGGCTCACCGTAGAACTTCTAAGGCCCCGCTACTAAGTCCGCTAATCCTCTGGCTCAGATTCCTTTCAAATTCGCTGTCAGGTGTTTAGTGGGTCAAACCGCAAATCACGAGCCATAACATTAGACTATTGAGTCATAGCAGCTGATTGCTGAATCATAGCACCCGCCATTTCCATCACCGCCTGAAATGCTCTTTCCATCTTGAGGTTATCCGGTTCAAATGTACGGTCTCTACAAGGGGCATTAAATTCCCACCAGGTTCAATACCGCCGGACTCACACTCTAATGATGTGTTAACACACATCGCTTCAATTAAGAAACAATTCAAACAGTTGCAAGTAGAGTTACCCTACTTGAGGAGCAATCAAGCAAGGATGGTTTGACTCTCAACAAAACACAGCTAGACCTCTAACTCTACAAAACCCGACAAAACAAAACCCGACTCAGTGACTGGCCCAAATATTTAACTCACAAATCAGGTTAGAACCGAATCGCTCGATACTAACATTGTAACGACTGCTTCGACCGCTACCGAGCTCAACATACCGAGCTCGAGTTACCGAGCTCAACACACCGAGCTCAAGTTACCCTGTATGCGATGTGTTTTAAAACAATACTCTTGTGCCCTTTAGAAAAGTACGGTCTATTATTATTTTTTTTTATAAGACCAGCTCGTGCACATCAGAGTAATTATAGCTTTTCGAAACATGGTGCAACTAAGACAAAAGACTTAAGTCCTAAATAACAACACGCAGGTATAACAAGTACATACTTATATATACAAGATATAAAAAGTGCATACAAAAAGACAGAGTAATAATGTACAAAGAAAATACACCTAAGGTATGACGACTTCAAGAGAGCAATCATACCCTGGGGGTACTTCCACAGACACCCACGCAGGGTCGCTCCAAAAGTAAAACCACCAGTCTACCCTGTGCTCAAAATGACATCTAGCCCAAACTGGTCACAACCTTTGAACACAAAAAAAAACAAGGTACAGTCATCCGAAAAAAAACATCCAACAAACATAATCAATCACGACAAATATAGGTCGTCGCCCTGATCCTCGTCGAGCTCCTCCTCGCCATCATCTGCTGTCGAGTTCCCTGCGCCCTCGACCTCGCCTGGGTAACCGTCATGGATTGAAGGCACCACGGGAAAGGGTCAACTTCTCAACAAATCAAGATAATCCAGGCATAAAGAAATAATCCAAACAACAATGTATAACATTCACCAAACGTGACTCAACCATCTCACTCTAAACTCGACTCAACTCGCTATCCATTTTCTCTCGACTGACAATTATTCGGAATGCACACGCTGCATCAGTATCTGGAAAGTCCAGCGAAGCCTTGGGATCTTCGCTCTCCCTAGGAGATAACTCGGGTCCCATAGCGTGGCAACGCTTAGAAGTCCCCATAAACGGAAAAGGGGACCTAGCACCCTCTCCGCTATCCGGGTCGCAACTTCAAACGCCAACGACTCGCTAAGCTCTCTCACTCAATGAACAATTCGCCGCATACGATATTCAAAGAGTTATACGCAAGATATTCAACCGCATGTCAAATAAAAAGAGCAGGCTCAACATGAAGAAACGCAATTCAACAGCAATACACAATTCATGGCATATATTCAATCATATCACAACACTTCAAGCTCGACACAAATCAAGGAATCCATACATAGGAATATAACAATAAAAATCCTAGAATGTCTAGAAGTGCCCTTACCTCTTGTTGTCGTTAACGTTGCTCCAACGTCCTCAAGTCTGCTTCGCTCGATCTCCGGTACTTCGATTCCTATCACCACGGTAAATTAAGTATAACTCTAGAACAACTACTACTTAGCTCTCACTAACCCATTTCCTAACCGAAGTCCTTATAAACATAACAATCACTAGTTTTCAAGAAAGAAACAAGTCTTAAAATTAGAGATTCCTTGCATCACAAGTAATCCCAAAAGAATTCTTTTAACTAGTTTTAAAACTAACACACAACCAACACAAATAAGCCAATAACTAATTTTTCCCAAAGATTTCCCTAGGCCTTGCGGCCATACCCTCTATTTTTTTTTTTCCAAAAACTTTGCAAAACCTTTCTTCCATAACTTAGACCAATCCAAAACAATTTTAATCATACCACAAACATTCATACACATAGCATTTCTACTACAAACCACCAATCACAAATCACAACACTACTTAGCTAAGTTTTCACAATTAGTTTTCAAAGCATTTTCAAGACAACTAGGCAATCACCCAAAATCTTACATAGTTAAGTCATAAACTAAAAGCCAATCAAAACAAGGTTTCTAAAAATTCTTTTCCAGCATTGAATTACACATAGAAATAGAAACACCGGGTTTTCAGAACCTTAATTTTCTGCATAAAAACAGAAACAGCAAACAGAAAATACAGCAGGAAATGTCATTTTCGTATACAGCAAACAGCATAAAACAGAAGCAGCATAGCATTTGCAGGAAACAACAACAGCATATAACTAAACATGTGATTAAATTCGCAGCAACAGCATCAGCAAACAGCAGAAACAGAAACTGCACAGCAAGCAGGAACAATGCATTTTTTTTTTTTTGCAGACAGCAATAAAAACAACAGATCAAAATGGCCCAACTACAGCAATTTTCGCAGCAAGGATTCTACATACAGAAACAGAAACAGCAGCAGAAAATACTGCACTACAAAACAGAACATCAAGCAGAAAAATACTGCACAAGAACCAGAAACAGCAAGCAGAAAATGTTGTACTACAACCAGAAGAACATAAAAATGTCACTTAACAAGTTAGAAGCAACAATTAATTACATGTCAAGGCATCAACACATCAAACACAACTTAACCACTTCCAAGGTTATGTTTTAAAACATTTTCACAACCAACTAGTGTCATTTTTTCAAATCTTTTTCTAATCATACTTCAATGTAATAGAACAACAAACCACAACCATAATCATGTTAAAAATCTAAGAACCACATTTGATCAATTCCTAGCATACCATTCTAGTCCCTCAAGAACAATTTGCATAACACATAAGCTAGTTTTTATACTAATTCATGCAAACAAGTTCTAATCACCTAGAAAATATTTCTAACATCTTATTAAACATCTAACACATAACCAAATAGTCCTAGCCACATATTATCATGATTCAAGAATGGAAAATACAACTAAAATTATCATGTTAAGCCTATTTAATTTAAACTACAACTTAAAACATCATCAATTCACTTCCAATCACACATTCATCAATTAATTAAACTAAAACAACAAATCAAATAAACACAAGGAGTGGGGCTGTTGGGCGCTGTTTTTGGGCTCTCTAAGGGTGGAGGAAATTCTGTTTTCTTGCTCAAATAATTGGTTGGAATGATAGCTCATACAAGGAAGAACATAACCTAACAAGGAATTAAGTTTTGAAAGCAAAGATCAAGACTAGAAAAGGGAAGGGGCTGTCGCGATTCAAATAGAGTTTGGGGGAGGAAAAATTTGATTTTTCTCTCATACAATTGGTTGGAAATGTAGGTAATGGATTGGAGAAGAAAACCTAGCAAGAAACCAAGTTTTGGAAACAAAAATCAAGACCAAAGAGGGGGGCTGTTTTGCGATTCAAAACAGAAACTTGGGGGAGGAAGAATTCAGTTTTTCCTTACCCAAATGGTGGAGATGAAGAGGAACTAGATGGAGGAGAGGATTTGGAGTAACTTTGGTGAAGAAATCTTGTTCAAAAGCTCAAAGGTTGAAGAGATAGCATCCATGGAACTTGAGCACTTGGAGAAGAGAAAGAAAAATGGAGAATGAGGGTTTGGGGAGGATGAGGTCGTGGAACAGCAGCTGGTGGGGGCTTCCTCTTTTTATAAAAAAAATAATGTAGTAAGTAAGAGTAGTTAAATAAAACGTTTTTTTTTCTTTTTTTAAAACAAACCACACAACTAATGACACTTGGCAATTAAATTAGATGTTAAACATATCACCTAATCTTACCCATCTAACCTCACATCTCTCAAAATTACCCCCTAATTAGAGTCTTAAAATCTAAAAACGCGGTGACAAGAAACTGAAAAACCGAATTCTTTCTCGCCGGAAAAATCCCGGAAAATTAACTCGCGAGGAATTAATTCTCCGCGTGATAATATTATATTATAAAAATAATAATAAAAAAAAAACAATCACTTCAAAACACTCAAAATAAGTTAAGATTCGATTTTCATCGAAATCGGGGCTCGTTTTAAATTTTATTCGCGGATAAAAACTACCCGGTGATTTGAAACGCGACGAAATTTCAATAGAACATTTCGACAACATTCAAACCATGAATTAATATTAAAATATTAATTCTCAATTTATTTTAGCTCTTGATTCAATTAAATCACTTTCTTAGGAAACAAGTAATTACTTTATTAAAGCATAATTACAACAAAATATACTAATTAACGCTAACTAACGTTCGTAAAAAAAAAACGAGTGTTACAGTCTCGGCACAAGGTCGATCAGGGTGCTTGTGCAAGCGCACAAGGCTTTATCAAGAGCTTGTGCACTCGGTCTCCTCAGCTCGACATATGACCTCGGCACGCGATCTCTAAGACGGATCTCGACACGAGGTCTTGCACGAGGTCTCGACACGAGGTCGATCTCGCCATCGGTGTTACAATACTCCCCTCAAAAAAGTTTCGCCCTCGAAGCTGCAGTCAGTACGAGTTGGGAAAATGAAACGGCATCGCCCTCGCATCTCCTCTTCTAACTCCCAAGTTGCATCGCCTGCCTCCTAGTTACGACGACTATCACTAGTTGGATCTCCCTCATCTACGGTTGCTTAATCTTTCTATCGACAATCTTCACAAGAAATACTTCAATAAACCAGTCATCTCTCCACTGAGTCCTATCCAATTTGGCAATAGAGCTCTTACCGTCCTAACCCCAACATAGAGGTGTCTGACACTTACGTCCATACAGATAATACTTACAATCTCCAATGCAAAAACCACCGTAATGAGTTCCAAATCGTGGTGCGTGGTGGTTCCTCTCAGAAATCTTAAGTTGTTTCAAAGCATAGTCCACAACCTTACGGTGTCGCGGCACACATCCCGATCCTTGGTGTGGCGCATCACAAGAAATTCCATAAGGTTGTCCGAATTGAGGCAAATTTAACGTTGTTGTTGTCGCCAGAAGTTTCTTCAGTCTCTGAAAACTGGATTTGTGCTCTTCAGTCAACGCAAAAAGTTGACCTTTCCTCAAGAGTCGTGTAAGTGGCGTGACAATCTTGAAAAACCTTTGATAAATCTCCCAGAGTAGCCTACTAATCCAACAAAACATCTGACATCAGTCCTCGTCTTCAGCTGTCCTCATCTTAATACCACTTCAATCTTAGTTGGATCCATAGCCATATCGTCTCTGGTGGTCACATGTCTGAGAAAATGCACCCCTTTCAAGCTAGAATTCACACTTAGGCCGGTCATCATAAGGCTTCTTCCCTCGTAGTATATGCAGTATTTGGCGTAGATGCTCTTCGTGTTCTTCTCTGCTCCCCGAGTAAATCAAGATGTTGTCCGTAGATACCATCGCGAACTGGTATACTCTTCAACTCGGTCGCTAAAACTTGCAAGGGAATATAAAATCCTGAGCTCTCTCTTACAAAAATCTTCGATAGAATTAACAGAAAGGTATGTGAAGACTCCAAAATTTGGAAAAACTGCAACTTTGGGCACAAATTCAAGGATATGGTAATTCAAAAACCAATCCGACCTTAGAATAATGGTAAGATTTTTAAAGAGCCTTAGCAGTTGAAATAATTCACTACTAAGCCAAAAGATAAAACAATCAAAAGCAATTTTAAATCAGCTCACACAATCCAAGGGAATAAAATAGTGTGCGGCACTAGAATCGAAGATTATGGATAGAGAGTCACCCTCAATTTCATAATTCCGCTGAATTAGATCTCCTGATCGCTCTGCTTCTCTGCTGCCCATGCAGAAGACTCTGTCTGAAGTAATCGGGCATTTCCCCTTTGCTCGTGCTGTGATCATACTCGGTTCCCTCTTCGGGCTCTACAGCTCCTGGCATAATGTCCTGGCTGGTCGCAGTTGAAGCATACGATGTTTCTCTTTTCGGGGCAGCTGACTGCATAGTGCCCTGGCTTACCGCAACGGTAACAAGTCACGTTGGCACTAGTCTGACTCCCGTCGTTGTTCCTTTCGGGTCGACTATACGGTTTCTCCTGCTGGTTTCCCTTCCGAGCAACCTCTGTCCTGTGCTCCGGGGTCTCACTGGTCCATCTATACCACTCTTCCTCTCGTGGTCTCTAACTCCTTCCACTTCAGCACATCTGTGAATCAGTCCTTGCAGATTCCTGATCCTCAGTGACACCATGGATTTCTAAATATCGAGCCTCAGCTCTTGCTGGAATCTTTCACTTAACAATCTCTGGTCAGTTCGATCACAGAACGGAATGGAGTATCTTGAAAGTGATTCAACTTCGCGGTGTATTCCGACACCGTCAAGCTACCTTGCTGTAATTGGAAAAACTTGTGCTCTTTCTCTGCGCGTACGATATCAGGAAGGTACTTATCCAAGAACCTCCCGTGGAAACTTCCCAAGTGATCCCACGACGCTCCGGCAAGAAAGTCTACTTCACTTCCTTTCACCGTAACTCACCATCTCCCAACAACAAGTAGGTTGCGTAGTCCACTGGATATTCTCTGGGCAGTGGGGTGCCTCGAAGATCTCTTCCACTTCCCGCATCCAAAGTTCAGCTTTGTCCGGATTTGGCTCACCGTAGAACTTCGGTGCGTCTTGCTTACGGAAGTCCGCCAATCCTCTCGACTCCGCATTCCTTTCAGCTCTCTGTCATTGCAGGTTTAGCTGGTCAAGCTGCGATCTGTTGAGCCATAACATTAGACTATTGAGTCATAGCGGTGATTCTTTGAATCATAGCGACCGCCATTTCCATCACTTTGAAATGCTCTTTCCATCTTGAGGTTATCCGGTTCAAATGTACGGTCTCTACAAGGGGCATTAAATTCCCACCAGGTTCAATACACCGGAATCTCACACTCTAATGATGTGTTAACACACATCGCTTCAATTAAGAAACAATTCAAACAGTTGCAAGTAGAGTTACCCTACTTGAGGAGCAATCAAGCAAGGATGGTTTGACTCTCAACAAAACACAGCTAGACCTCTAACTCTACAAAACCCGACAAAACAAAACCCGACTCAGTGACCAGTTCCAAATACCTAACTCACAGTCCGGTTAGAACCGAACTGCTCTGATACCAACATTGTAACGACCCGTTTCCGGACCGCTACCGAGCTCAACATACCGAGCTCGAGTTACCGAGCTCAACACACCGAGCTCAAGTTACCCTGTATGCGATGTGTTTTAAAACAATACTCTTGTGCCCTTTAGAAAAGTACGGTCTATTATTTTTTTTTTTATAAGACCAGCTCGTGCACATCAGAGTAATTACAGCTTTTCGAAACATGGTGCAACTAAGACAAAAGACTTAAGTCCTAAATAACAACACGCAGGTATAACAAGTACATACTTATATATACAAGATATAAAAAGTGCATACAAAAAGACAGAGTAATAATGTACAAAGAAAATACACCTAAGGTATGACGACTTCAAGAGAGCAATCATACCCTGGGGGTACTTCCGGCAGACACCCACGCAGGGGGCTGCTCCAAAAGTAAAACCACCAGTCTACCCTGTGCTCAAAATGACATCTAGCCCAAACTGGTCACAACCTCTGAACACAAAAACAAAGTACAGTCATCCCAAAAACATCCAACAAACATAATCAATCACGACAAATATAGGTCGTCGCCCTGATCCTCGTCGAAGCTCCTCCTCGCCATCATCCTTTGTCCGAGTTCCTCGCACTCGACATCGCCTGGGTAACCATCATGGATTGAAGGTACCACGGGAAAGGGTCAACTTCTCAACAAATCAAGATAATCAAGGCATAAAGAAATAATCCAAACAACAATGTATAACATTCACCAAACGTGACTCAACCATCTCACTCTAAACTCGACTCAACTCGCTATCCATTTTCTCTCGACTCGACAATTATTCCGGAATGCACACGCTGCATCGTATCTTTGGAAAGTCCAGCCGCAGCCTTGGGATCTTCCCCCTCCCTAGGACAGTCAACTCAGGTCCCATAGCGTGGCAACGCTTAGAAGTCCCCATAAACGGAAAAGGGGACCTAGCACCCTCTCCGCTATCCGGGTCGCAACTTCAAACGCCAACGACTCGCTAAGCTCTCTCACTCAATGAACAATTCGCCGCATACGATATTCAAAGAGTTATACGCAAGATATTCAACCGCATGTCAAATAAAAAGAGCAGGCTCAACATGAAGAAACGCAATTCAACAGCAATACACAATTCGTGGCATATATTCAATCATATCACAACACTTCAAGCTCGACACAAATCAAGGAATCCATACATAGGAATATAACAATAAAAATCCTAGAATGTCTAGAAGTGCCCTTACCTCTTGTTGTCGTTAACGTTGCTCCAACGTCCTCAAGTCTGCTTCGCTCGATCTCCGGTACTTCGATTCCTATCACCACGGTAAATTAAGTATAACTCTAGAACAACTACTACTTAGCTCTCACTAACCCATTTCCTAACCGAAGTCCTTATAAACATAACAATCACTAGTTTTCAAGAAAGAAACAAGTCTTAAAATTAGAGATTCCTTGCATCACAAGTAATCCCAAAAGAATTCTTTTAACTAGTTTTAAAACTAACACACAACCAACACAAATAAGCCAATAACTAATTTTTCCCAAAGATTTCCCTAGGCCTTGCGGCCATACCCTCTATTTTTTTTTTTCCCAAAAACTTTGCAAAACCTTTCTTCCATAACTTAGACCAATCCAAAACAATTTTAATCATACCACAAACATTCATACACATAGCATTTCTACTACAAACCACCAATCACAAATCACAACACTACTTAGCTAAGTTTTCACAATTAGTTTTCAAAGCATTTTCAAGACAACTAGGCAATCACCCAAAATCTTACATAGTTAAGTCATAAACTAAAAGCCAATCAAAACAAGGTTTCTAAAAATTCTTTTCCAGCATTGAATTACACATAGAAATAGAAACAACGGGTTTTCGCAACCTTAATTTTCTGCATAAAAACAGAAACAGCAAACAGAAAATACAGCAGGAAATGTCATTTTCGTATACAGCAAACAGCATAAAACAGAAGCAGCATAGCATTTGCAGGAAACAACAACAGCATATAACTAAACATGTGATTAAATTCGCAGCAACAGCATCAGCAAACAGCAGAAACAGAAACTGCACAGCAAGCAGGAACAATGCATTTTTTTTTTTTGCAGACAGCAATAAAAACAACAGATCAAAATGGCCCAACTACAGCAATTTTCGCAGCAAGGATTCTACATACAGAAACAGAAACAGCAGCAGAAAATACTGCACTACAAAACAGAACACCAAGCAAAAAAATACTGCACAAGAACCAGAAACAGCAAGCAGAAAATGTTGTACTACAACCAGAAGAACATAAAAATGTCACTTAACAAGTTAGAAGCAACAATTAATTACATGTCAAGGCATCAACACATCAAACACAACTTAACCACTTCCAAGGTTATGTTTTAAAACATTTTCACAACCAACTAGTGTCATTTTTTTTCAAATCTTTTTCTAATCATACTTCAATGTAATAGAACAACAAATCACAACCATAATCATGTTAAAAATCTAAGAACCACATTTGATCAATTCCTAGCATACCATTCTAGTCCCTCAAGAACAATTTGCATAACACATAAGCTAGTTTTTATACTAATTCATGCAAACAAGTTCTAATCACCTAGAAAATATTTCTAACATCTTATTAAACATCTAACACATAACCAAATAGTCCTAGCCACATATTATCATGATTCAAGAATGGAAAATACAACTAAAATTATCATGTTAAGCCTATTTAATTTAAACTACAACTTAAAACATCATCAATTCACTTCCAATCACACATTCATCAATTAATTAAACTAAAACAACAAATCAAATAAACACAAGGAGTGGGGCTGTTGGGCGCTGTTTTTGGGCTCTCTAAGGGTGGAGGAAATTCTGTTTTCTTGCTCAAATAATTGGTTGGAATGATAGCTCATACAAGGAAGAACATAACCTAACAAGGAATTAAGTTTTGAAAGCAAAGATCAAGACTAGAAAAGGGAAGGGGCTGTCGCGATTCAAATAGAGTTTGGGGGAGGAAAAATTTGATTTTTCTCTCATACAATTGGTTGGAAATGTAGGTAATGGATTGGAGAAGAAAACCTAGCAAGAAACCAAGTTTTGGAAACAAAAATCAAGACCAAAGAGGGGGGCTGTTTTGCGATTCAAAACAGAAACTTGGGGGAGGAAGAATTCAGTTTTTCCTTACCCAAATGGTGGAGATGAAGAGGAACTAGATGGAGGAGAGGATTTGGAGTAACTTTGGTGAAGAAATCTTGTTCAAAAGCTCAAAGGTTGAAGAGATAGCATCCATGGAACTTGAGCACTTGGAGAAGAGAAAGAAAAATGGAGAATGAGGGTTTGGGGAGGATGAGGTCGTGGAACAGCAGCTGGTGGGGGGCTTCCTCTTTTTATAAAAAAAATAATGTAGTAAGTAAGAGTAGTTAAATAAAACGCTTTTTCTTTTTCTTTTTTTTTAAAACAAACCACACAACTAATGACACTTGGCAATTAAATTAGATGTTAAACATATCACCTAATCTTACCCATCTAACCTCACATCTCTCAAAATTACCCCCTAATTAGAGTCTTAAAATCTAAAAACGCGGTGACAAGAAACTGAAAAACCGAATTCTTTCTCGCCGGAAAAATCCCGGAAAATTAACTCGCGAGGAATTAATTCTCCGCGTGATAATATTATATTATAAAAATAATAATAAAAAAAAAAACAATCACTTCAAAACACTCAAAATAAGTTACGATTCGATTTTCATCGAAATCGGGGCTCGTTTTAAATTTTATTCGCGGATAAAAACTACCCGGTGATTTGAAACACGACGAAATTTCAATAGAACATTTCGACAACATTCAAACCATGAATTAATATTAAAATATTAATTCTCAATTTATTTTAGCTCTTGATTCAATTAAATCACTTTCTTAGGAAACAAGTAATTACTTTATTAAAGCATAATTACAACAAAATATACTAATTAACGCTAACTAACGTTCGTAAAAAAAAAACGAGTGTTACAGTCTCGGCACAAGGTCGATCAGGGTGCTTGTGCAAGCGCACAAGGCTTTATCAAGAGCTTGTGCACTCGGTCTCCTCAGCTCGACATATGACCTCGGCACGCGATCTCGGCACGGGATCTCGACACGAGGTCTTGGTACGAGGTCTCGACACGAGGTCGATCTCGTCATCAGGTGTTACAATACTCCCCCTCAAAAAAAAAGTTTCGTCCTCGAAACTGCAGGTCAGGTACGAGTTGGGAAAATGAAGCATACTTGTCCTCAGATCTCCTCTTCTAACTCCCAAGTTGCATCGTCGCCTCCTCAGTTACGACGACTATCACTAGTTGGATCTCCTCATCTACGGTTGCTTAATCTTTCTATCGACAATCTTCACAAGAAATACTTCAATAAACCGGTCATCTCTCCACCGAGTCCTATCCAATTTGGCAATAGAGCTCTTACCGTCCTAACCCCAACATAGAGGTGTCTGACACTTACGTCCATACAGATAATACTTACAATCTCCAATGCAAAAACCACCGTAATGAGTTCCAAATCGTGTGCAGGGTGGTTCCTCTCGCAAATCTTAAGCTGTTTCAAAGCATAGTCCACAACCTTCTGGTGTCACAGCGGCACACATCCTGATCCTTGGTGTGGCGCATCACAGTAAATTCCATAAGGTTCTCCGGATTGAGGCAAAATTAACGTTGTTGTTATCGTCAGAAGTTTCTTCAGTCTCTGAAAACTGGATTTGTGCTCTTCAGTCAACGCAAAAAGTTGACCTTTCCTCAAGAGTCGTGTAAGTGGCGTGACAATCTTCGAAAAACCTTCGATAAATCTCCGGTAGTAGCCTACTAATCCAACAAAACATCTGACATCAGTCCTCGTCTTCAGCTGTCCTCATCTTAATACCACTTCAATCTTAGTTGGATCCATAGCCATATCGTCTCTGGTGGTCACATGTCTGAGAAAATGCACCCCTTTCAAGCTAGAATTCACACTTAGGCCGGTCATCATAAGGCTTCTTCCCTCGTAGTATATGCAGGATTTGGCGGAGATGCTCTTCGTGGTCTGCTCTCGCTCCCGAGTAAATCAAGATGTTGTCCGTAGATACCATCGCTAATCGGGTATACTCTTCAACTCGGTCGCTAAAACTTGCAAGGGAATATAAAATCTGAGCTCTCTCTTACAAAAATCTTCGATAGAATTAACAGAAAGGTATGTGAAGACTCCAAAATTTGGAAAAAGCTGCAATTTTGGGCACAGTCCGAAGGATATGGTAATTCAAAAACCAATCCGACCTTAGAATAATGGTAAGATTTTTAAAGAGCCTTAGCGATTGAAATAATTCACTACTAAGCCAAAAGATAAAACAATCAAAAGCAATTTTAAATCAGCTCACACAATCCAAGGGAGTAAAATAGTGTGCGGCACTAGAATCGAAGATTATGGATAGAGAGTCACCCTCAATTTCATAATTCCGCTGAATTAGATCTCTGATCGCTTCGCTTCTCTCGCCCATGCGAGAAGACTCTGTCTGAAATGTCGGGCATTCCCTTTGCTCGTCTTTGTGATCATACTCGGTTCCTCTTCGGGCTCTGACTCCTGGCATAATGTCCTGGCTGGTCGCGGTTGAAGCATACGATGTTTCTCTTTTAGGCGGTGACCGCATAGTGCCCTGGCTTACCGCATAGCGGTAATAAGTCACGCTGGCACTAGTCCGACTCCGTCGTTGTTCCTTTCGGGTCGACTATACGGTTTCTCTGCTTGGTTTCTTCCGAGCAACCTCGCCCCGTGCTCAGGTCTCACCGGTCCATCTATACCACTCTTCCTCTCGTGGTCTCTAACTCCTTCCACTTCAAAGACATCCGTGAATCGGTCCCTGCAGATTCACGATCCTCGGTGACACCATGGATTTCTAAATATCGAGCCTCACTCTTCTGGAATCTTTCACTTAACAATCTACGGTCAGTTCGATCCGCGTAAGCGGAATGGAGTATCTTGAAAGTGATTCAACCGCGGTGTATTCCGACACCGTCAAGCTACCTTGTCAGAATTGGAAAAACTTGTGCTCTTTCTCTCCGTGTACGATATCAGGAAGGTACTTATCCAAGAACCTCCCGTGGAAACTTCCCAAGTGATCCCACGACGCTCTGCCAGCAAAGTCTACTTCACTTCCTTTCACCAGAACTCACCATCTCCCAACAACAAGTAGGTTGCGTAGTCCACCTGGATATTCTCTGGGCAGTGGGGTGCCTCGAAGATCTCTTCCACTTCCCGCATCCAAAGTTCAGCTTTGTCCGGATTTGGCTCACCGTAGAACTTCGGTGCGTCCTGCTTCCCGAAGTCCGCCAATCCTCTCGCCTCCGCATTCCTTTCAGCTCTCTGTTGCTGTTGCAGGTTTAGCTGGGTCAAACTCTGATCTATTTGAGCCATAACATTAGACTATTGAGTCATAGCGGTGATTCTTTGAATCATAGCACCGCCATTTCCATCACCGCTTTGAAATGCTCTTTCCATCTTGAGGTTATCCGGTTCAAATGTACGGTCTCTACAAGGGCATTAGATTCCCACCTGGTTCAAAACCTGTCAGAATCTCACACTCTAATGATGTGTTAACACACATCGCTTCAATTAAGAAACAATTCAAACAATTGCAAGTAGAGTTACCCTACTTGAGAAGCAATCAAGCAAGGATGGTTTGACTCTCAACAAAACACAGCTAGACCTCTAACTCTACAAAACCCGACAAAACAAAACCCGACACAGTGACTGGCCCAAATATTTAACTCACGGTCCGGTTAGAACCGAATGCTCGATACCAACATTGTAACGACCTGCTGGACCGCTCTGAGCTCAACATACCGAAGCTCGAGTTACCGAGCTCAACACACCGAGCTCAAGTTACCTGTATGCGATGTGTTTTAAAACAATACTCTTGTGCCCTTTAGAAAAGTACGGTCTATTATTTTTTTTTATAAGACCATTTCGTGCACATCGAGTAATTACGACTTTTCAAACATGGTGCAACTAAGACAAAAGACTTAAGTCCTAAATAACAACACGCAGTATAACAAGTACATACTTATATATACAAGATATAAAAAGTGCATACAAAAAGACAGAGTAATAATGTACAAAGAAAATACACCTAAGGTATGACGACTTCAAGAGAGCAATCATACTCGGGGTACTTAAGCGAACACCCACGCAGGGGGCTACTCCAAAAGTAAAACCACCAGCCTACCCTGTGCTCAAAATGACATCTAGCCCAAACCGTCACAACCTCTGAACACAAAAACAAAGTGCAGTCATCCCAAAAACATCCAACAAACATAATCAATCACGACAAATATAGGTCGCCGCTCGATCCTCGCCGAGCTCCTCCTCGCCATCATCTGCTGTCGAGTTCCCTGCACCCTCAACATCGCCTGGGTAACCATCATGGATTGAAGGTACCACGGGAAAGGGTCAACTTCTCAACAAATCAAGATAATCAAGGCATAAAGAAATAAGCCAAACAACAATGTATAACATTCACCAAACGTGACTCAACCATCTCACTCTAAACTCGACTCAACTCGCTATCCATTTTCTCTCGACTCGACAATTATTCGGAATGCACACGTATCAGGTATCTTTGGAAAGTCCAGAAGCCTTGGGATCTTCGCTCTCCCTAGGACTAACTCGGGTCCCATAGCGTGGCAACGCTTAGAAGTCCCCATAAGCGGAAAAGGGGACCTAGCACCTCTCCGCTTATCCGGTCGCAACTTCAAACGCCAACGACTCGCTAAGCTCTCTCACTCAATGAACAATTCGCCGCATACGATATTCAAAGAGTTATACGCAAGATATTCAACCGCATGTCAAATAAAAAGAGCAGGCTCAACATGAAGAAACGCAATTCAACAGCAATACACAATTCGTGGCATATATTCAATCATATCACAACACTTCAAGTTCGACACAAATCAAGGAATCCATACATAGGAATATAACAATAAAAATCCTAGAATGTCTAGAAGTGCCCTTACCTCTTGTTGTCGTTAACGTTGCTCCAACGTCCTCAAGTCTCCTTCGCTCGATCTCCCAGATTGATTCCTATCACCACGGTAAATTAAGTATAACTCTAGAACAACTACTACTTAGCTCTCACTAACCCATTTCCTAACCAAGTCCTTATAAACATAACAATCACTAGTTTTCAAGAAAGAAACAAGTCTTAAAATTAGAGATTCCTTGCATCACAAGTAATCCCAAAAGAATTCTTTTAACTAGTTTTAAAACTAACACACAACCAACACAAATAAGCCAATAACTAATTTTTCCCAAAGATTTCCCTAGGCCTTGCGGCCATACCCTCTATTTTTTTTTCCCAAAAACTTTGCAAAACCTTTCTTCCATAACTTAGACCAATCCAAAACAATTTTAATCATACCACAAACATTCATACACATAGCATTTCTACTACAAACCACCAATCACAAATCACAACACTACTTAGCTAAGTTTTCACAATTAGTTTTCAAAGCATTTTCAAGACAACTAGGCAATCACCCAAAATCTTACATAGTTAAGTCATAAACTAAAAGCCAATCAAAACAAGGTTTCTAAAAATTCTTTTCCAGCATTGAATTACACATAGAAATAGAAACAACGGGTTTTCGCAACCTTAATTTTCTGCATAAAAACAGAAACAGCAAACAGAAAATACAGCAGGAAATGTCATTTTCGTATACAGCAAACAGCATAAAACAGAAGCAGCATAGCATTTGCAGGAAACAACAACAGCATATAACTAAACATGTGATTAAATTCGCAGCAACAGCATCAGCAAACAGCAGAAACAGAAACTGCACAGCAAGCAGGAACAATGCATTTTTTTTTTTGCAGACAGCAATAAAAATAACAGATCAAAATGGCCCAACTACAGCAATTTTCGCAGCAAGGATTCTACATACAGAAACAGAAACAGCAGCAGAAAATACTGCACTACAAAACAGAACATCAAGCAGAAAAATACTGCACAAGAACCAGAAACAGCAAGCAGAAAATGTTGTACTACAACCAGAAGAACATAAAAATGTCACTTAACAAGTTAGAAGCAACAATTAATTACATGTCAAGGCATCAACACATCAAACACAACTTAACCACTTCCAAGGTTATGTTTTAAAACATTTTCAGAACCAACTAGTGTCATTTTTTTTCAAATCTTTTTCTAATCATACTTCAATGTAATAGAACAACAAACCACAACCATAATCATGTTAAAAATCTAAGAACCACATTTGATCAATTCCTAGCATACCATTCTAGTCCCTCAAGAACAATTTGCATAACACATAAGCTAGTTTTTATACTAATTCATGCAAACAAGTTCTAATCACCTAGAAAATATTTCTAACATCTTATTAAACATCTAACACATAACCAAATAGTCCTAGCCACATATTATCATGATTCAAGAATGGAAAATACAACTAAAATTATCATGTTAAGCCTATTTAATTTAAACTACAACTTAAAACATCATCAATTCACTTCCAATCACACATTCATCAATTAATTAAACTAAAACAACAAATCAAATAAACACAAAGAGTGGGGCTGTTGGCGCTGTTTTGGGCTCTCTAAGGGTGGAGGAAATCTTGTTTTTTTGCTCAAATAATTGGTTGGAATGATAGCTCATACAAGGAAGAACATAACCTAACAAGGAATTAAGTTTTGAAAGCAAAGATCAAGACTAGAAAAGGGAAGGGGCTGTCGCGATTCAAATAGAGTTTGGGGAGGAAAAATTTGATTTTTCTCTCATACAATTGGTTGGAAATGTAGGTAATGGATTGGAGAAGAATACCTAGCAAGAAACCAAGTTTTGGAAACAAAAATCAAGTCCAAAGAGGGGGGCTGTTTTGCGATTCAAAACAGAAACTTGGGGGAGGAAGAATTCAGTTTTTCCTAACCCAAATGGTGGAGATGAAGAGGAACTAGATGGAGGAGAGGATTTGGAGTAACTTTGGTGAAGAAATCTTGTTCAAAAGCTCAAAGGTTGAAGAGATAGCATCCATGGAACTTGAGCACTTGGAGAAGAGAAAGAAAAATGGAGAATGAGGGTTTGGGGAGGATGAGATCGTGGAGCAAAGAATGGTGGGGGGCTTCCTCTTTTTATAAAAAAAATAATGTAGTAAGTAAGAGTAGTTAAATAAAACGCTTTTTCTTTTTCTTTTTTTTTTAAAACAAACCACACAACTAATGACACTTGGCAATTAAATTAGATGTTAAATATATCACCTAATCTTACCCATCTAACCTCACATCTCTCAAAATTACCCCCTAATTAGAGTCTTAAAATCTAAAAACGCGGTGACGAGAAACTGAAAAACCGAATTGTTTCTCTAGTTCTTGCTGAGATACCATTATAGAATGTTTCCATTTGAATGTAGATAGGTATGCTATGGTGAGGACATTTTCTGAGCAGCTACTTAAATCTCTCCCAATCCTCAAATAGTGATTCCTCTTCATTTTGCCTGAAAGATGTAATTTCATTTCTCATCCTAGCATTCTTGATTGGAGGAAAATACTTGGTAAGGAATTTTTCTGCCATTCCATTCCAATCAGTAATAGAGTTAGGCTCCAATGAATTCATCCAAGTCTTGGCTCTATCCTTCAAGGAATATGGGAACAACTTTAGTCTAAATGCATCATTAGTCACTCCAGGAATTTTGAAATTACTATACAATTCAAGGAATTGCTTCAAGTGCAAGTGAGGTTCTTCTTGAGTGTACCACCAAATTGGCCCACTGTTTGTAGCATTTGGAACATCATAGGCTTAAATTCAAAATGATTTGCAGTAATGTCAGGTCTTACTATGCCAGTGTGCTTAGTTTGAGGATCAAAAACAGCATAGTCCCTCATTGGCCTGTCCCTGTTATTAACCATTCCAATTATATCAGGTTGTTGCACCAACATGGTATGGTACTCATTATGAACGCTTTGCTCGAACTCTTGCTCATCAGGAATAGATTCCTCAGTCAAAGGACCAGTGGCTGCCATAACTACAGTAGCCCCTAATGCAGCAAAACCTTGATTTTGCCTCTACAACTTCTAAAAGTTCTGTCAATCTCAGGATCCATCTGATCCATCTAACACAAACACCAAAGGATTAGAATATCTCAACTAACAAAACCTACTAAATTCAAAACTATGTGATTTAACCAATTCAATCCCTGGCAATGGCGCCAAAAACTTGTTATGTGAAATATGGCTATGCAAGTGTACACAATTGTAAACAAATAATATAAAGTAAGAGAGATCGTTCCCATGAGGATTGATTAGGTTCTTTCATAAGCTTTTCCTTTAGCAAGTAAACATCAAGTAAGTTAGTGAGTAAATAATAAAAACAGAAAATAAACATCAAGTTTTTGTGCAAATATTGTTTAAACAAAACAGTAACAAGCAGTTGATTAAGTAAAACTTTGAGTAAAAAGCAGCAAGGATTCAGTTCAATTATATTTTCACCAAGTTGATTCAGTGCCATGGCACCTGGGCGCAGGGCACTAATGTGTGTGCCTTTTAGTCACTTTCGCTAGGGTTAAGTAAAGGGTACCTTATGTCTATGTCTCATTATGTTCCCCCTTGTCTAATAAGTGTGACCCAGAACACCCTGTGAGACAAATTTCCTATGTCTATTTCATTCAAAATTAATTAAAGTGTCCTTTAATTAATACCCCTCATATTGACTCATGAATTCAGCATGTTAAATCCTTACAACACTTAATATACATGTACCCAACAAAAGGTGTTCAGACTTAAGTTAAGCATTTAGTAAATAAATTTGCATAAGTCAAAAGTGCTTAGATAAAGATTGATAGACATAAACCAACAAGGTTCCAAAACAATATCACATCATCCTAGCTTAAGAAAATTAGCTCATAATGAACTTAAAAACAAAACAATAGAAACTGGTGCTATAAACTGAATCCATGGCACTAGAGCTAAGAGTTAGAACTGTTACTGAAGCTGACAAAACAGTAAATAAAAGTTGTTCCCAGCTATTTCAAGTCGATAGGTCCTCCTATTTCAACAATGCCTTGCTAAAACTGCTAAAATCAGGTGCTATACAAGAACCTTCCCTCCATGAAAATGGCTTTGGGCTTTGTTAATGGTGCTTTGGAGAAAAAGAAGAAGAAGAAGAAGAATGCGGTTGTTTCTGAGAAAGGGACAGAAGCTGCCCTAAGAAATCTCACGGTACCAGTCTCCTTCCTTGATTAGGTCATTTTGCTTTTATAGCATATCCTCAAATGGGCTGACAATTACCTATCCCAATGAAAGTTATGTTTCTTTAGCCCAAAAATAAAGGCTTTTGTCCTTTAGCTGAGAGAGAGAAAACACTGCAAAATTAATGGGGACCAGTATAAGAGGGCAGCAACCTTACACTAAAGGACAAGGTCCTTTCTATCAACACATAGAGCCTTTAAAACACGCTGCTACACTAATTCCAGGAGCTGCCTTCAGGGTCTGGTGCCATGGCATGAGACTTGGCACTGGGTATTCTTCATTAAAATCCTGCACATTATCCAAACACATCAAAATGCTCACAAAGACACCTAAGTGCCTTACGGCAGCTTCAAGCAAGGGATAACACTTTATTTGCATATTTCTACCAATTAAGGCCTATAAATTACTCTTGAGCTCACATGATTAAAGCCATAAAAGCATAAATAACTCTTATTTCTAAGAGTTATCACCCATTTTCGTGATTAGTAAGTCATGGGGACGACTACATCAATTCGAATCAAGTCCTAATCATTCATGAGGAAACACTATGTCAACAAACACGTTGGCGAGTTTCCTTGAATGAATCAATCCACCAAACCCGTCGGATGCAAACAAAGTCAAACATCATTAACACATTGGTCACAAGGTCGTGGCCACTAAACACACTCTGAGGGTATTAAGTCGTTAACCTCTTAATCTAAGTCAAACATCAAGCATATTAAATGTCTAGGCGGTTACTACCTTTAACTAACCCTTAAAATTCATTTAGTAAGGTTTTTAAACAAGAAACAATGGCATGAATAGATTCAAGACCCCTGTGAATCGATTCAGGATTGAATCAAATTGAGCAGTCATGAATCGATTCATGACTTCAATTCACAAGTTCAAACACTGTTGTGAATCGATTCATGCAGGTACGAATTGATTTGTAGACCTGCAGAAGTGCAGTAAACCTATTCTTCTGCACTTTCACGAATTGGGGACCTCTCATAAGTGATCCCCACATCTAGACCAACATTTTAGAATTATTCTAAGCCTTCTTAATGTCTCCGAATTATTCATTAATTCTCAAATCCTTAATCTAATTTTTTGCCTTAGGTTTGTGCCATTAAATCAATGATGTCTTAATTCTTTCTCTTATTATCAATCAATAATCCTTAACCTTTCCATTTGAACCAAGTCTAATGTAATCATCTCCAGCCCCTAGTAGCTTACACAAATTTCTCATTCTTTAAAGGTTCTTAACTAAAGTCACAAATTCCACATCCTAGGTTCCCATTTCCTATTTATGCATAATTTTACACTCAATAACTTCCTAATCAATTTTATATTATCTTACACATATTCAACTCTATTCTAATTCATTAATAAGCCATTCCAATCGAGTACAAACATATGGTCATGAATCAACATCCAATGTTCTAAGGGCTCCATTCCAATCAAGTACAAACATATGGTCATGAATCAACATCTAAGCTAATCGTAATTCCATTTATTCATACAACATCAAAGAGTCATAATTCACGTATCTAACGTACATAACCAATCACTCTAAGGGCTCTTTACTCCAATAAGGACCTTAAAATCAATTAAAAACATATTCATACAGCACAAATCCATTGCTCCAACAATGGTTAACATCATGAAACTTGTCCACAAGACATAGGGGTCATGTGACACCCTAATCATGTTAATTGAAGCTCTAAGCTTCTTTTCATTAGATCATCCACCCCGATACCTTAGATTAGGTCGTAATTTATAAGGAGAAGAGAAAAGGGCTGTTGTGAATTTTTGAAAAGAATTTCTGTAGAACACGAAAGAAGAAAACATCGTAATTAATCCCAAAACGTCAAAAGGATTGAAAGAATAAAAGGACAATTATAGGGTTATGAATTTACCTTTGCTTCAGGTCCGTGAGGATCACAAATCAACGAGAGAGAATAGCCACTAAGAGATGGATTGACGGTGAAGGCAGTTCTCAATAGAAATGGCGAAAAACGACGAAACGATGTTGATTTCGGGATGATTTCTTGAGAGGATTTAAGGGAGCACTTAGGGAAAATAGGAGTGAAGTGATTTGGTGTCACAGAAAAGGGGGTTGAACTGTGACTTGTTAAAATTTTACTCCTAAAAAGTTAACTAACTTCCTCTCAAGAGTTCACCTTAGAGTAGAGAAGATTAATGAAACAAATATGTATAAACTTTCTATTAAGTAAGTGAATGACCGAATGAATGATAATGAAGACTTTGAACAAATACTGTGATGATTGGAAAATAAAGTTCAGTTCTTTGATTTTAGGTAAAATTTCTTTATAAGAAAGTTAAGACCCAAAAGCTTTACAAGATAGTTTTCTTCTACAGCACTAGCAACTGTCTCACTTTAGAAACTTACACAAGTTTAGAAAGTTATTTGTTAAACCTTTTCACTAACACTCACCGCCTTGGTAGTTTGGTAGAAGTAAAACAAGGTTAAGGTTACAATAGAATGTTTGTGGGATTGAGAATAGCTTTGAATATAAGATTTACACAAGGTAAAAGGTAAGCAACAACACACTCAGTAGAAGGTATCCCAGAAATGTTAGCGCTAAGACTTAGTGGGGATGAGGGAAAGTTTATTGCTGGCTTTGATTTGATTTCAGTGCTTCCAGGAAACTCTCACACCTTGAAATGGTGAATCTGAACACTATTTATAGTTTTCCTTCAGTTATGACCGTTGCAAAAGGCTTCCCTTAGCTACTGGTAGGTATCTGCTGTTGTGTCAGAAAAGTGCACTGTTATGCGATCTTGCAGACTTGGCGTGTCAACCTTCAACAGGTGGATCAAACTTTCTTCTTCTCGAACTTTCTTGAAACTGACTCGGTGGCAATCACAGGACATTATTCTTCGTCGTACTTGACTTTAACAGTTTTTCCACGTGATTGCTGAAAGCAAAAAGACTTGATTCAGTGCTTTTAACTTTCTTTTCCTGAGTTGATGATCTTTATTTGTTGAGAGAGAGTATCTTCAACTTTCTCTTCCTGAGAAAATATTCTTTATCCGATAAGAGAAAGTATCTTCAACTTTCTCTTATGCTTGGTAAACTTCCTCAAGTTAGCTAGAGGTTATTTTCTTTGCCAACTAGCTTTTGTTATATTAACTTGAACTTTCATTTGCTTGATGTCTCACAAACCTATCTTACATAATTAAACTCAAGTAGAGACACTAGTAAACAATGATCAGAAAACATAAACCATGATCCAAAGGTTTGATCATCAATTAAAACATGAGATAAGGGATTTTGCCTTAACAAGGAGGAGTATTTCTCAGAGGTTTAGTGAGTCTTAATTAGGTTTAGGTCGTTGTTCATAAGCCCCAACACGATTAAAAGCAAAACGGGTCGAAATGGTGTCACCCATTATATAAAAAATGTAGTATGCTGCTTTGAATCGATTCATTCATGGGGTGAATCTATTCACAGACTGATTTTTCTCAAAATGTGATTTTTTTTCCTATTCTAAGGTCACTACTTGAAAAATCGATTTTAGAGAGGGACAAAATCCAACGGTAAACATACAAAAATCTGTCACAAACCACATTAGCGACGGATTTTGTGACGGACACGAATTCGTAACTGAATTTGGCATTGCAAAAATTTTAGCGAGGAAAATCAAGATCTGTTGCAATTTGTGACGAAAAATCTCCCCCACAATTCCACAATAATCCGTCACTAAAGAATAGGCATAAATCAAAGGAAAAATCGCATTTTTCGTTGCTAATAATGAGAAATCTAATCCCTCTCTATTAGTGATGGATTCGTTCCCTCGCTATTAGTGACAGATTTGTTTCCTCACTAACAATGAATGATCTAATCCCTCTCTATAAGTGACGGATTATCAAAAAAATAATGGAATATTATGGCTTCCACAAAAAAAGTTGAACAAAGTCAAAATTGGACAAAAAAACATGCATAAGGGAAGGAAACAAAACTTCCAACTGCAATAATAAATCAAAGACGAGACATGGGAAGTGTAACGTGGAATCCAATGAATAATATACTTTACGTTATTCATAATATGAAATCAGTTATGTTTTAAAACAACCTTATGATCATGTATATTGAGTTTTATGGTTGTCCAGCAGGAAGTAAATAATTCGCTCAGAGCAACTTTTTACCATTGTACATAAAATAGTCTCAAAGCAAACATAATTTGATAACTACTCAACATGAATAAAATTAATCAACTTGATAATTTGAGAACTTGAATGGAATAAACACTAACAACTTGATAAAATTCTGTTCATCCACTGAATAAGTATATCTGCTAAATAATTGTGTAAAGCAACAGTTTTGTACCTAAACTATAGATGTTGCAGTCATAATAGGACTCTTTCCAGCATCTTCACCAATCTGACATTTGGGTTATAAAGTGTTAGAATTCAAGTGTGAAATTAGTCCCACATTGGCTAGGATTGGGCTAAGTGAAGGATATATAACGGATGTGACCCATATACCCAATGCCTTAAGGTTTTGGGTGTGGTTCGGCCTGATGGGGGAGCGAGAGTGGATCCTGCACATTCTCTTAAATGTGGGAGACTCACACTTGGGGGGAGATTGTTAGAATTCAAGTGTGAAATTAGTCCCACATTGGCTAGGATTGGGCTAAGTGAAGGATATATAAGGGATGTGACCCATATACTCAATGCCTTAAGGTTTTGGGTGGAGATGTGGTGTTTAGGTCTCTTATTGGTCCTGGTCCTTAGCCTGTTGTTGCTCTCATGTGCTCCCCGGACTCCCCAACATAAAGGAACTTCCTTGCCAATCGTTTTCAACCTCCTCTGGCCAGGTAGCACTCCAATGTACAGCTGTAGGAAATCTTGACACCTCTGCCTCCCCACCGTCCTACCAAAGCAAATGTAGTCACAAGAAGTATTGCTAATAATCCTAATCATAGTGAAAATGTAGTCACAAATATGTAGAAGTTACAGTAAAATATATATATATATATATATATATATATTAAACTTGATAATATAAGCCAAAGCATATGCAGAGAATTCGATGCCCTGTTTATCCATCACTATTGACATCATTTGGCCAATCATTTGGTTTGCTAGTGTACTCTTCCCACATTTGGCTTGCCAAGTAAAGCCACATATCCTGCATTACATTTTGACAGAATAAAAAACCGAAGCATACATACAAAACAGAAGGCATATGAATCCAAATCTAGCCCCTCTAAAAACCAGACAAAAGAACACAAATCTAAGTATGAGGTTTGCCAACTAGATTCATTAGAGTAACAAAGTGAATCATAGACACATATTATTTTTTTTCCCCTTTCCTCAAAGATAACAGGTGTATATTCTTGCAATTAGTAGATAAAAACCGTTTGTACTAAATAGCAATGCTCCAATATAAATTAACTAGTTGATCAACACAAATAAACTTGTAAGAGCAATAGAAACGACAATCTCACAAAGCTAACAAGTCGGTACCGAGCATAACAAAAGTAAGCCAGAAGTTGAATAATCCAAATTGAAATTCGCACTCACCCTAAACATAATTAAAAGAAGCAAACAAATTTTTCCTTCATCCTCCTGAGATAGTCACAGCCAGAATGAGAATAATAGCCTCCCACTCCAATCAATCAATAACCCAAATAATCAGTAAAATTAGTACAATTACCTAACTTCATTAATAAAATTTTCGTATAAAAAAAAAAAGAAACAAAAGAGGGATTAGGAAGCGATTTGGGGTTAGGGTTTTTGGGTGGAAATTGGGGAAAACTAAACCTGAGATGAAATTGAGCGCGCGACCCTCGTCAATCACCCACCACCACGAGCCACCGTTCACCACCACGCCAGGACTGTCGCTCGTGTCACATCATTTCACAACCTCCCTCTCTAGTTCGCTTTCTCCTTAACCGTGGCTAGTCGTCTTGGCCAGAATCACTGATGGTCGTGCGCCATCTCTCCCCTCTCGTGCTCCTTCTCGTTCGCGCACCACTGCTCTCCCTCTCGATCTCTCCTTTTCGCGCCTCTACCCTTTTTCCTATCGCGACTTCACTGCAATCATTTGTAATGGCCGCGCGAGGCCAAAGACAGTGTATCGGTTACCTTCTCCCCATCTTCTTCTTTCTCGCGACCCCTTTTCTCTCCTACTGATGCAATTTCCTTTCTTTCTAGCTGCGACTGCTACTTAGCAGCATCACAATTTAGGGTTTCCAAGATGAAACCCATGAGATAACCCTTCCCCTTTTAATTCATCAAGTTATTTTTATTATTATTTATTTCTTTTTAAAATCCATCAATTATTATATTATTAGTATTGCTACAACAAGCTTCAAGATAATGAAAAAATGATTTCCAAAAACAATTATTAGTGATGGAAAAAGCCCCTCACTAAAAAATGAATTTAAGATCCCTCATAAAGTTCATCGCAAAATGTATGATCCTAAATTAGTGACAACTTTTGTGACGGAAATGTTAGAGATGGATAAATTCCGTCATAAAATCCCTCTCCAAATTGTTTCATTTTCTTTTGTGACGAAATTTGTGATGGAAACTTTAGAGAGGGATAAATTCGGTCACAAAACCCCTCTCTAAAATTTTTAATTTTCTTTTGCAACGACATTTATGACGAAATTTTTAGTGTGGGAAAAGTCTGTCACAAAATCCGTTGCTAAAGTCGTTACTATTAGTGCGGGAATTGCTTCCCTCTCTAAATTCCGTCGCTAAAAAACATTTTTCTAGTAGTGTCATGTAACCCTTCCTAATGATATTCTCTCTTAATTAAACTCCCAAACAATATAAAAAATGCATATAGTACATAAGCAATCATAGAAATCCTATCACATATAAGATCACAAGTTTCAGGGTGTTACACCAAATAATCCATCAAATCTACTTTAATTCTCATATATTTCTCTCTCCTTACTCTCTTTCTCTTCTCTTTCTCTCTTCTCACATTCTACTCACAACCAAATACACCATAAAAGATACAATATCTATTTATAGTATATAATTAAGAGTAGATTGTTTTTACTCAAAACAGAGGATTCTTACTTCTTTCATTATTTTTCTTATGAAAGTTTCATGCGTATTTCATCTTATTAAGGAGCAACCAAACAATTTATAAAACATAGCAAGATACTATGCGAATCTATATTAACAAAGGTAACACCACCTTTTTTGTGTGTGCAACCTCTTATCACTAGTGCAGAATACACCTTTAATTACGGTTAAAATGGACTTTTAATCACGGTTTTCATACCGACGTGTATTCTTTCGGCATTGTAAGTGTGAATATAAAATGCCGGTTTATAAATCGGCGTTAAAAGTCACTTTTAATCGCATTTTTTTAATCAAAACCGGCGTTAAAACCTGCGTGAAAAGAAACTAAAAATTTTGGAAAAAATGGAAAAAAAACACTTATTATCGCGGTTTTACTAAAAACCGCATTAAAAGTGTTTTTTTTTAATTTTTTTTGTTTTATCCTTCAATCCTACTCGTATTATCCAAATTCAAAGCCCAGAAATACAACAACCAATGCAAAGTATTTATTAAACTTCTAAAATACAACAACCAATACAAAATATTTACCAGAGACTATAATCCTAGATTAAGACCATGACAATGTTTAAGGAAAACAACATGGGTATATACATGTAAATGAACTGTTAAAATGTATCAGAGAAAATTGTCAGATTCTCAACTCTTACTCTTCTGTTTCCCATTTTCTGAATAATGCTCCTCTTCTTTTTCCCATCAGAACGGGGTCCAAGTTTTGATCCATCAGACATAACTACAGCAAAGTAATTGTGATTAAAAATGTTAAGTTACTGAGGTTACTGTAGTATTATAAATAGTAAATTCTTCCATATGAATATGAATATGAATATGCAGAGAAGATATTGTGGTTGGTTAATTGGGAATAAATGGCATGAAAACGATGAGCCTGGTTGCCTCCTATAAAATATATCTGGAATAGCTTCTTCCATAATCTGTCAAACTTACACAACAAACAAATAATACGAAACAAAAAATGATGACATATACCACACAGTGCACAATATTATAAACAAAAGAATAACCCGGGCCTGTAACCGTGACTAACTAGAGGGGAAGAATCAGAAATTCATGTGGCACACCTACAACTACAAGTTGAACTAATGTCTGTATGAATCAAATAAAAGAACAACACCATATTAGACACTTCCAATAGGCACCTTAAATTCCTCTAAATTTTATTTTCTAAGACACAATTGGACACTTGAAAGACACGTTTAAACATTTCCCAACTTCTCTAAAGATTTCTAGCACTTGGACATCACGAGGAAAATAATTTATTTCATTAAACAAGAATACAGCCACAAAGTATATACAACTATATAATTGGATGTGCAGTTCAATTGTTCAACACTTCAACTTTTATTGCTATCAATCAATTATTTTTTGTTCATCCATAACGTAACGTATGCTTAACGGTAGAAGTGATTTCCAAGTAGTTAACCGCACACCAGAAAGTCACAATTATAATATGAGAAAACATTAAAACATGATATGAAGTCTTTCAGTGTAAAAAACCAGAAGATAGAACTATACCTCCATCCCAGGGGGTGTCATCTGGTCTGAAAAACACAAAAAAGAAGCATCATTAGATTGCTATTACATATTTAATTATCCAGAACTAAAACCACGAAATAAAGGAAAAATATTAGGAATTCTAAACTTGCACACACCCAAAGATAACAGCATTCTAAACCATGATATTATTGTCTTGAGGAGCCCCACTGATGCCAGCAGGAGGATCTTGTTGCAAACTCTTAAAATCTCTCATCAGTCTCTTCCTTGCAGGAGTCGACATCCTCACCACCTATATCTCAATCAAGCACAAGCCAAATATTAGTAATCTATCATTGGCATGTTCATGTGCATAGAAAAACAAGCGAGGCAGAAAGGAAAAGTAAGTGAGTGAACAAGATTAAACAAAGAACAAATTTTTGAATATATAACAAAGAATGCATCAAAGGTTCAGAGAATGCAAACACACGGAGCATATAGCTAAGTTTATTTTCTCAAAGCTTAAAAATTATCAAACCAGTAATACTTCATGAGAAAACTCCAGAATTTTCCATATCCATCCACAATAGAACAACCCAATTCCAAGAGTTGTAATCAACTCAAAAATAGTCCTCTATGTATGCATCAGTGAGTTAAAAGATAGATTCATTTCACAAATATTCATTTCACAAATATTCATTTCAGTCAAAGCTATTTCATAGCTCCATGCTTTGCAAGAGCCTAAAACAACAAAACAGCAGAATCAAGAGTTTCCAAACATCAATAAAACCTTGTTCACAAAATCACAACTTAGTAGATACCCTAGATCGACCCTTTCCATTTCCACCCCAACATGTGCCAAACAAGCAACCAAACAAACAAATTAGCGGTTCATGGAATCGAACTCCAAAGAACCATATGCCTCCGTCTTTATGTTCACCCTATGCCTCTCGTTGTGCCTAAAATTTGCTTGGTTTTCTCTCGATCTCGATGAAATCTTCTGCAACTGCAAGAACATGCGAGAACGGCAAGGAGACCGAGCACCGTTTATGGTGGTGCGTTGTTCGTGGGTGGCAGTTTCACTCAGGAACAAGCTGAAGCAGACAGAGATGGAGTACGAGTACCTAAAGAGTAGAGCAGAACCGGAGCACCGTTCGTGGTGGTGCGCCGTTTGGGTCTCTGATAGAGCAGAACCGGAGGCTGCAAAGGGAAGTGGAGGAACTGAAGGAAGTGGAGGAATAGAGATGGAGTTCGAGTACTTGCGCTGGTGCGAGCCACTCCCAGATCTGAGGCAGGGCCAGCGCTGATGTGAGTAAACGCGAGAGAGAAGAGGGAAAGAGCTTTGGTGTGTGCGAGAGAGAAGAGGGAAATATCTGATTAATGTGTTGATATACCACGTCGGTTTTGTGAAAAACCGGCGTAAAATCTATTGAAGAAAAAAAATGCAAAAACACACAATATACGATGCCGGTTTTTAAAATAACCGGTGTGAAAACTCTGACTTACCACATCGGTTTTGTATAAAACCGGCGTAAAATTTCTGACAAAAAAATACAAAAAAAGCTAAAACAAACAACGCTGATTTTTACTAATAACCGGCGTAAAAAATATCGCATTAATTTCAAAAAAGTCACCGCGTCTCTTTTTACGCCGGTTATTGTCAAAATCGGCGTTATAAGTCTATTTTTTAGGTGTATTTCGCACTAGTATATTGTTTACAAGAAGAAATGTAAATAGTGAATCTAATTTGCCGCAGCTGTAGAAAACTATGAAAAACAAAGTAATTATTAAATGAGTGGGAGAATAACTAAAAAAATAAAGGAAAAAAAATAGCAGAATGGAAAATGGTCTAACATAAAATTAGGGTATCAAACCTACCTAATCAATAAAAAACACAATCACATTTTACCAGTAAATTATTTGTGTAGCTTAATCAGTTCAATGGTATATATTCAAATTATTCATTTATTGTAGCGACCGAAAAATCTGGAGGGATTTGTTCGAGTTTAATGGAGCCGCCACCAATAATTTATTTCGTAGGAAAAATATTGGAAAAACCCTTTTTTGAAGAAAATGGTCCTTGAGACCAGATTTGGGTTTGGGAGTTGAATTATGCGTAGGGAAGGTATTAGCACCCTACGACATCCTTTTCGAAAAAAGGTTACCTTTAATTAATTGTGTAAAATTATATTAACTTCTAAAAATATCTATTTCCCTTTTATTAAACAAAAAGAAATAACAAAGATAAAAAAGAGGAATTAATAAAAGTTGTTTATTTTTGCGCTTGATAGGAATGGGCTCCTGCTCCTACGTATCTCCGGGTACTGTGGAGAAATCAAAGACTACGTAGTTCTTGGGTAGAAAATGGTTGTATATTGGTTGATTTTAATTGTATATTTTTTTATGAAAAAAAGGTAGGTTTTGTGAGGACCAAACAGGAAGCAATCGAGAGTGGTCCTCACTACAACCCTTTTTTATTAGAAGATTAAGGTGTTCGCAATGATCAAACGGGAAGCAATCTCGAGCGATTATCACTGGTAAAAAAATAACTTGATTTTACTTTTATAAAGAAGATAGGTTTTTATGGGGATCAAACAAGAAGCAATCAAGAGTAGTCCTCACTAACAACCCATTTTTATTTAGAAAATTAACGATGTTCGTAATTTTCAAATGGGAAGCAATCTCGAGTGATCATTACTAGTAAAAAAAAATAACTTGATTTTATTTTTATAAAGAAGATAGGTTTTCATGGGGACCAAACAAGAAGCAATCAAGAGTGGTCCTCACTAACAACCCATTTTTGTTTAGAAAATTAACGTTCGTAATGATCAAACGGGAAGCAATCTCGAGTGATCATTACTAGTAATTAATCTTCGTAATTTTAATATGTGATTTTTCAAGAAAAATATGGTCTCAAAATTTGTATTTGAAATTGAAATTTAGTTGAGTAAAATTGTATTAGTTTAACTAGTAAAAATGGGGTGTCTATGTTTATTTAGCAAAGAAAATAAATGGGCAGAAACCCAATACTTACAAAAAGCCCAAATAAATGAAATAACAAAAAAGAAAAGATAAGTAAAAGAAAAAGAAGAAAGAAAAAAAAAGGAGAGGGGCGTTCCATGTGAGATGTGCTGAAGCCCAAAATGAAAATGAAAGGAATAAAAAAAAAGATGGGATCAGATTAAAAAAGGGGAAGCGGGTGTTCTATTTGGTTTCATTCGAAACCCTAAAAACATGAAGCTGCGCAGCGCAGCTATAAGGGAGAGGGAAGGGTTGTGGCGGCGAGAGGGGAAAGGCCGAGAGGGGGTGCGGCCCGTGCAACGTCCTTGGCCGCGAGGGAGAAAGGGGGCGAGTGCGACGTCTATGGTGCGAGCGAGAAGGGGCGCGAGGAGGGAAGAGGAGGTGCAACCATGGCTTTACGTGGTGGCTCCGGCCAAGACAACCGGCGGTGGTCACAGGGAAGCGAATCAGAGATGGAGGTTGCGAAACGAGGAAACACGAGCGGCAGTACCAGCGTGGCGGCGTGCAACGGTTCATGGTGGTGCTCGTGATGACAAGGCATATGTACAGGTTAAAAAAAAAACTCTATGCTTCTTTTTTTTGCTCTCTGATTTTTTACTTTCCCTCCTTTTCTATTCTAGATAATAGCTCATTTTACTTGGCTTGATGGCATGCGATTTGGGGATTACTCATTTCTTATTTTGTGGCTGCTTTTCTTATTCTAAACGAATGAAAGAAAAGAAAAAGAAGAAAAATATAACTTTGCATGCTTGTGCTAATCAGAAACTAAATATTCACCATATTATTGGGTTTTTTTAACAAAAAGGGACCAACCTGGATTCCAAGCTCTTCTTGAATGTTTAAAAAAATGGTTTGCCTGCTCCTGCTGTATTTCTCCTCCTACCGTGAGTTTTCCTTTCTTTTTTCACTGCTTTACTTCTTTTTTTTTTCCTCAACCGCGGACTCTTCTTCTTTCAGTATTTGAATTAAGTGAATTAGGACCCCAACGTTGAGTCTCTAATTCTTTTTTTTGGTGGTGAAAACTCTTCAGAAATTCCTCCTTTTCTTTGTTATTCTGTTATGGTATTTATAGGAGCAATTGATGGTGCAGGTGGAATGCTTGGAGCAGGGGAAAATTGCTGGTTAGAGACAAGGTAGCACCTCTTGTGGTGCCTCAGAGTACTGGAAGACCAGCTCTGAGAAGTAGTGGCTGCAAAGCAAAATTGTCTTGGGCAAAAAATGGAAAAGAACAAAACCAACAGAAGAAAGAGCATTGGCTCTTACCCAAAGAAATGAGCTGCAGCAGCTCTTCCTGCAGATGCCATGCGCATCTTGCTTTTTTTGTTTTTTATGTTATTATCAGTTTTTTTGTAATTTTTGTTCATTCTGGACTTTATAAATTTTGGACTTTGTTTGTACTTTTTTGCAATTTTTGGACATGTAATGGACATTGATTGTATTTTGGGCTTGTGTTTTTTGGATTGTATATCAGCTATTGGGCCCAAGCTAGACCCGAAGGATTTAAAACTAAAACTTAGCAAAGGCAAAATTGGCCCAAGCAACAATTTACCTTATCATTTCAACCCAGAAGTAAAATAAGCAAGTAGAAATGAGTGGACAAAATTGGGGTGTAACATTTATTATATAAAAAAATGTAATAATTTTAATTTTAAATAATTATTTAATAAACTTGTATATAAATCAAAATTATTTTGCATTTAAAGATTTAAAAAATACTTTATAAGGAAGCTGACTTCGTAAAAATAGGAGTTTTAGCCAAGTTTCAATTTTGTTTTTCGTTCCTACTATATATAGACTAACAGAGTATCATTAGGTGTTATGCAAAGTAGTTTACCCTTATCAGCTAGTTTATTTGCCTAATCCAATAATTAGCTCTTATCTCAAGTCCTTACAATAGTGCATTGACACCAAATTAACAGAAAGAATACTCCTTAATTAGCATATTGTTAGGTTGATAGATAACAAAAATTACTTTAAATGATATATTTGACGAAGAAGTTATCTGTTTGCAATAACTTCCTCTTAACTCATTAGCAATTGTAGACATTATAAAATGGACATAATTATTTGACCTCTAACATATTGAGAAAGAAAAGTGAGAACGAGTTTACAACATAAACATACCTATATCTTAAGATACAATAGTTTGATAGATGGCAGGTGGAGTTTTAGTTGCTTCAAAGAATGGTAGGCAATTTGAGGGGAAGGTCACACCATTTGTATTGGTCACATGTTTGGTGGCAGCCATGGGAGGTCTACTTTTTGGTTATGATCTTGGTATTACAGGAGGAGTGACTTCCATGGAACCATTCTTGATCAAATTCTTCCCTAGTGTTTACAAGCAAATGCAAGATGAATCTGGCCACGAGAGCCAATATTGCAAATTTGACAATGAGCTCCTTACTTTGTTCACATCTTCCTTGTATCTTGCAGCATTGATAGCTTCTTTCTTTGCTTCCACAACTACAAGAATGTTGGGACGCAAGAGCTCAATGTTCGCAGGTGGCATGTTTTTCCTTATTGGTGCATTATTAAATGGTTTTGCTGTTAACATTGAAATGCTTATCATCGGTCGTCTATTGCTTGGTTTTGGTGTAGGATATTGTAATCAGGTAAGAAGTGATATCATTCTTATGCTTTCAAGTTTTAATATTTAGAAGGACAAAAAGATTAGAAGATTAATTACAATTAATTTTGTTTGTTACTTCCAAATAGTCTGTTCCAGTGTATTTGTCTGAAATGGCTCCGGCAAAGATTAGAGGTGCACTCAACATTGGCTTCCAAATGATGATCACAATTGGCATCCTAGGTGCAAACCTTATCAACTACTGGACTTCCAATCTTGAGAGTGGATGGAGAATTTCTTTGGGCATTGGAGCTGTTCCTGCAATCATGTTGTGTATCGGATCCTTATTCTTAGGTGACACACCAAACTCTTTGATTGAAAGGGGCCAAAAAGAAGCAGCTAAGGAAATGTTGCAAAAGATTCGTGGCATTGATAATGTTGATGAGGAGTTTCAAGATCTCATTAACGCTAGTGAGGAAGCTAAAAAGGTGGATCAACCATGGAAGAATATTACACAACCAAAATACAGACCTCAACTCACCTTTTGTTCTTTTATTCCATTCTTCCAACAACTCACTGGCATAAATGTTATCATGTTTTATGCACCCGTCCTTTTCAAAACTCTAGGCTTTGGCAACGATGCTTCCCTCATGTCTGCTGTTATTACTGGAGGTGTCAACGTGGTTGCCACTTTTGTTTCCATCTTCTCTGTCGATAAGTTTGGAAGAAGGATTTTGTTCCTTGAAGGTGGTGTCCAAATGTTTATTTGCCAGGTAAAAACTACAACATAGCTAATAATTAACATCTTATATTTTAAAATGATTATGTTTTAATTAAATGATTATATATTTGTATACTACGTGTGTGTATCATTCAAGCTAATCCATTTTCTAAGCATGTTATAATTGTTGTTTATAGATTGTTGTTGGAAGCATGATTGCTATCAAGTTTGGAGTGAGCGGTGAAGGCTCATTTACTAAAAGTGAAGCCAATCTTCTCTTATTCTTTATATGTACATATGTTGCTGCATTTGCATGGTCTTGGGGTCCATTGGGATGGCTAGTGCCTAGTGAAATTTGCTCTCTTGAGGTTCGATCTGCAGGTCAAGCCACCAATGTTGCTGTGAACATGTTGTTCACCTTTGCCATTGCTCAAATTTTCCTCACTATGCTTTGTCACCTGAAGTTCGGCCTTTTCTTCTTCTTTGCTGGTTTTGTGCTAATCATGACCATTTTTATTGCCTTGTTTCTACCTGAGACAAAGAACGTCCCCATTGAAGAAATGAATAAAGTGTGGAGGTCACATTGGTTTTGGACAAAATTTGTTCCAGATATTGTCAATGATCAAGACCACAAAGTTGTTGCTTAAATTTTTTTAAAGCCCGATGGCTTATACCAAGATGTATGTTTTAATAATTTCTTTAGATTCATTTTGATTCTTCATATAGTCACCTTGTAGTTAAGCAATATATATGTGTGTATGTATATATATTTGTCATAATTGTATTATTTAGGAATTTGTGTTCAATAAATTGATGTTTCAATTAATGGTATGCTAATTGTTTTGAAATAAAGTTATTTTTGTTAAATTAAATACCCTAAAGGAAAAATTGTTATCAAGTAATACAAACTTAAAAAAGTAGTTAAAGAAAATATATGACGAAATTCATTAAAAAAAGTTATATATGTTTTAATAAATAGAGTAAACTATTATTTTATTCATTGAAAGATTGGATACACGTTAATTTACTACGTGAAGAATAAGTGACTTTTTTTCTGACAAAGAATGATTGGATTATTCACATTAATAAAAGCTCCTTTGTATAGTACAGTGGGGCACAATTTCCCTTATGTGGGAATATAGATGAAGCACCTTCCTTCCTTCTGTTTCTGTATGGACTTAAATGCTGGTGGTAGACATATAGTGCGAGATGCAAATTTGAATTTTGATTATCATTGCACCTAAAAAAAAAAAAAAATTCAATACCATCCTAAGTCAATTTAGTTGATCGAACAGACAAAGAAGCAAATGTGAAGTGAGGTTGCTAAGTGGCAGATTTGTCAAATGCTTTGATCGCTTTCAACGAAACTGGACCTCGTCACCATTTGTAGTAGTTATGTGAACATTTTAAAACCTAACTTCCTACACTTTTGAAATGTCTAATTAAGCTATGTCTACACTTCTTTCATATAGCATTAATAATGGTATTTGATTTTGTTCCCTAGTTGTAAGGCACTTGTACAATTCTGGTTGAAAGTCTCACATGAAAGAATAAAATAGCCTAATTAGTGGTTATAAGTGAGGGATAACTCTCACCCCACACGCTAGATTATCGGGTTGAGTTAAGTTTAATCTCAAATTCTAATATAGTATCAAAACCTATGATACATTGTTGAGCCACTTGTTATCTTATTTGTGATTATAAATAGAGAGTTTTACTGTCCATGTAGTGCAAGCTGGCTCGAGGATTAGTCTCCGCAGTTGTGCACAAAGGTTATCCGTTTAAACCAAAAAAATATAACATATTCATGGGGATAAATTGATATAACTTTTTATTTTATTTTTTGAAATATGTACAATTTTTTATTCTTTGTTAAACGTCGGCATGCTTTCCAGAAAAAATCTATCAAAAAGTAGACACCCAATATCAATAATTGCCTAAACGACATAGTGCTTTACTTATGTGTGTATGCGCGCACGCGCGCGTGATGGAAGTCTACAATTCCAAAACCACTGACTCAATTTCCATGGACCTTAGAACGTTCACGGAGTTAGTGGCTACACTAAATTCTCAATTTCCATCATTATATTAAAAAAATATAATATTAAATTAAATTTTTATCATTATTTCACAATAAGAGAAGGTTTATTAAAAATATTAAATTATATCAAATCGTATTTTAAAACATATAAACAAGTTTTAATGATATAATTTTTTGGAATAATCGAACGACGAGAAATATAGTACCAAAATTTATATTAAGAATAACAAAACAATTCATATGACCGACACTTTACTAATTTATAAAGGAAAAATATTAATTATGCTACTTAGGAAAGCTCATAATGCTTCTTGAAGCCAAATAAGGGCATAAACTACTATATAGAGTCTTGAGTGCCGGAAACCAACTAAGGCAACTCCGATTGAATGCGGAATCCCGCTAGCCATTATTCGTATGAACCCATAATTATGAGTTTTTTAAATACCAGCTTCTTGTTTAAATTGAAATTAACTTCTACATCTCAATCTTTCAAAAGTTTCATAAACTCTCTCATTTAAGCTCTCTAATGTACTTCTTTTATAAATAGTTTTTATGACAAATGACTCAAAATAATATTTTATTTTAGAATAAAGTAACCTCCAATAAATATTTTCTATGTGGTGGTCGTAACTAAAAGGTAATAATAATTACTAAATTATATGAGATTACATTAACAAAACCTATAATTTTTCACGGACATCTCATTGTCAACAATAATGTAACCATAAGTAGAAGAATGCTATAGACAATCTCTCTGATAAGCTTTCTTAAACACTATCTTTTTTTTTTAAAAAGCAAAAGAAAGAAAATAAGCCTCGTTAAAATCTTCTGATGCAAAACTTTTTTTAGGAAAAAAACATCTAGAACGAAAAATAATAGTCCCCCTAAATTTTATACAATATCTCAATTATTGGGATACATCATCCTTTTTTTTTTTAAGCACTCTACCAGGTAACCGGTTAAGTTGGTTTAAAAACTTTTAACATTTCTTAAATTTTTTTATATGAATCGTAAATGCAACCCTCTAACCAAATGTCACCGAAAATTTCTCCAACACGTAACGCTGCAAAATCTGGAAATTGGTGGCTCTATTATTTTAAATCGGTGGCTCTATATTTTTAAAAAGATAAATCTCGTTGTAACTTCTCGTTCATTTGTTAACACCACAAAAAGTGAAGAGAAGTTGGGCTTTCAGCCCCCTTTTTCAGCAAAAAAATCAAAAAACAAAAAAACAAAAAAAACAAAAAAACAAAACAAAAAAACAAAAACAAAAAGGGAAGAGAAGCTATGCAAAACCTCCGGATTGGGCGAAGATGGTGCAGCGAGAATCGAAAAAGGTGGTTTGGACTTCGGGTGCGACGTGAAGGAGACAGGGTGGTTTTTTTTTTTTTTGGGTACAAAGGGGCCATACTTATGGGCTATAGAGGGGAGGGGGATGTTGGAGGTATTGGGGGGATCGAACACCCCACCTCGTCCTCAGCAGACTTAGACCAGCTGAGCTACGCTTTTGGGACTGACAGGATTTTTTTACTAAAATAAAATCATTACATTTTTGACTTAATAATAGGTACCAACTCAAAAACATAGGAACGAGTTCAGGATATGACCTCCCTCGCAAGAGTATAGGCTGTCATATTTGTTTATCTCCTAATAAACTCTATCTTTTGAATGCAAAACAAGATTGTCTCTACACTTTTGGATTAAACAACCCAGTTCAAAGACATCTATCCTATTGGCCGAAATATTATCTACCAGACTGTTTAGAACTGAATAATTTAAAAAATAAATAATTAAGAAGAGTGGTACCGTTGAAACTGATAAAGAGAGTGAAGGATGCACCCCGGCTGCCGATAATCAAGTCCAGGATTTTAAAAAAAATGGTGACACAACCAAATGGTTGAGTGTGTCCAGAAAAATGTGTCAGAGAGTTTAACGCTAATATTTTTTCCATAAGTATTTACATTATTTTGTTGATAAACAGGATAAGAAATATGTATACTAAACAAATACAATACCATAATGTACGTGTTTAATTAATAAACTTCTTTAATAGAGTTATATTTTGATATATTAAAGTTTCAATCATAACCTTACTAAAAAGTTAGTAATTCTTATTATTAAACATGATAAGAAATATGTTATAGAAAAAATATTTTCTAAATAATGAGTTATTTAATATAACTTTTCAAAATAATTGTCTTTAATTATTACAAATTACTCTAAAATTAATAAAGTTTTATATATTTACATATTTTTAACATATCTTTTTGTGTTTTTCACCAAAAAAAAAAAAATCTTTTGGGTACAAATGACAGCCTAAGGCCCAAAGAAAAATACAATTACAACCTAATCTTACGAGACGTGATTAACCCATCAAGTCTTTCAACAAAAAATGTGAATATGCTAAAAGATTACTATTTAGGTGAACACCATTATGTTGAGAAGTTTGTATAAAATATTTTTATATATTTAAATGATATAACTTTTACACATTTTTTAAAAAAATATTTGTATAAAATATAAATAAAATATCAAATATTTGTATTTTCCAACCTTTTCATCTTCAAATGAGAATATATATAATTACCAAATATTAAATTGAGTGTATGGAACCGTGCTCCGTAGCAATTAACATCTGGTGAATGTGAAGTTCTGTATTGTAGCTTTTGCATTACCGAGCCTCAAGACATGCAATGGCACCGTTCCAAACATGCACCAAGTGCTATTTACTAAAATTAGCTAATGACTTTACCAAATGTTATTTACTATTTAACAATTATCTTAAAACAAATTAAATGACACAATATATTATAAAATATTGGATATTATTATATATTAACTATTAAATAAAAAAATTTCTATCATATTAAAAAATGTATATCTCTATTATACATTACAAGCTTTTCTAAAGCAGCTATTTCAGACCAACAAATCACACGTGTCAATCAAATAAAGGTATCGATAATAAGTTCGGTACCATAATAAAGTGCAATTATTGTGAATTTATTATTAGGTTCGGTTCCAAAGCTGGAAAAAGGTCTTGATAATCAAATAATTTGTCTTTAATGCATTAGAGTAAAGATAAAATCTAAAATCACGAAATTAAGAATTAAAAATTGAAGCAAAATAATAATTGATATCAAAAATTGATGTCTTATGATTTAAATACAAAAACAAGACTCGAAAAGGAAATCAAATAAATTCTAATTAATTAGTTTAATCACATAACGTCTAGAGTCTATGGAAAATGAAAACAAAATCTTATGTAATCAATATATTTTATTTATATCAAACAATCAATTTACACTTTGATTCCTCTATTAAAATTACGATTTTTAACTATTAGCCATATTCGAACAATTGCTAGCATAAGTAGGCAGAATTTATTAAGGTAACATAACAACAATTATCTTTAACAATTATCTTTACCTTTCGGAAGAAAAATTCTAAATCGTCTATTATATTTGTTTATATTTTTATATATTAAAAATATATAATTTTATTTAATATTTTCTATATAAAATAGTAGAAAGACTATTAGAAAAATACATTCACAATATAACATACTCATTTTAGAAATCAAATCATGAAGAAATGGGAAATCAACGCAGATTTTATTTTAAGTTATTGTATAAAAAATAATGGTTTTAAGTTATACCACAAAAAACCGAGCTAACATCTTAAATTTTGAAAAAAAAAAAGAATATCTTATTAATTTTTTGAAACTACAAATTCATTACTAAGTGCATCATATTTTATAAATTTGTAATTATAAATATTCAATCTGTACTTTTTATTACATAATGTATAATATTTATTGGGCTTAAATATGAAATTGATCCCCAAAAAATTCGCAAAATTCGTTTTTAGTACCCAAAAAAAATCTACAGGTTTTTAGTCCCCCAAATTTTAAAATATTTTTCCGTCAGTCCCTCAAAAATTCGTTGTTATGATTTTAGTCCCTCAAAAATTATAAAAATTTGTTTTTAGTCCCTAAAAATTCTGAAAGTTCGTTTTTAGTCTCCGCCACATAAGTGCCACATAAGCGATACAAACGGCGTCAGCTAAAGGGACTGACGGAAAAACTTTTTCAAATTTGGGGGCTTAAAGACCTACATATTTTTTTTGGGACTAAAAACAAACTTTGCGAATTTTTAGGGGACCAATTTCATATTTAAGCCTATTTATTGTCAAAAAAGATTATATTAATAAATTATACAAAAAATAATATATGGTTTTATTCTATAATATTTTACTTAATTGTTTGGTTCTAATAATGGTATTAATACTTTTAATTGGAGTATATTTGTGATATGAAACAATCAAAGTCACATGTTAAAATTATAATTTTAAAGAACTTGATAGGATTTTCAAACGCAAAGTTTTTAATTGAATGCATAATATCAATTTTTTATATGCAATACAATATCAAATTTTTTATTACATAATATTTGTCTACTTTTAAATTGTCTTAAAATTGTATATTTTTTTGGTTACATGTCATTGGTGCGCAGTTTCCACTGGCTTCGCCGGTGACTAGTCTACGCCAGGGAACCTGGCTGGCCACGTGTTTTTTTTTCCCGGCTTTGCTGGTCCGTGTGGTTCTCTCCTTCCAACAGAGTTTTTGCCACACCCAAGACTCGAACTCGAGACCTTGAGATGGGATCCGAGCCCAGTTACCACTCGGACCAACCCTTGTTGGTTCTTAAAATTTTATATTAATCATGATAATGGAATTGATTGTTTTAATGCAAGCATTTTTTGGAGTTAAATTATATTTCTTTTTGACTAAAAAGGTATTCATCCATTCACATTGGTAAATTATATCGATCAATATCGCTAAAAACCGAAAAGGATGAATCTGCGAACAAACTCACAGCATCCAGCTTAATAGCATAAAATGGCAAAATCAAAGTGCCTACAAATGTGACAAAAGCAGCAAAAGCTTCTATGGCCAGCAACATACATTTTCAATCATTAAAACAACAAATCCATAGTGAACAAACCAAGTCACAACAAGTCATAAGCTAGTCAATAACAATCCATAATGTAAAAAATCACATATCCATAATGTCAAAACCCAGAAATCCAGAATGTCAAAACAAGTCCCTAGCTTAACGACAAGACTAATCCTCCTCAGACTCCGAATGGCAGCAACATTGGCAGACAACTCCCTTAACTCCCACTAAAACTCCCGATCCTGCTCCGAGGCAATTCTCCTTGCCTCCCATGCCTCCTCTTGAGCCTCCTCCTCTGCCTTTCTTGTGCGCTCCACAAAAGCCGCAATCTGTGCAGCCACCTCAGCAGAGTATTGAGTCGGGGACTGGGTACTGGTGCTAGATGCACGAGACTCCTGGGTCAGAGAGGAGACACCAGGCCTAAAACGTTCGGACAAGCCTCCGACACCATACAGCCGTCTTCGAGTCCTACCCCCAGTAGATTGGGCCCATAACTGCAACTGAGTTGCGGGGTCAACACTGGCAGTTGCCTCCCCTCCATCAAAGGCCTGGGAGGCGGCCTGTTGCACCTTCTCTTGATAGGCTTCCTGCTAAAAAAAATAGTTAAGATTGGTTACAATATTGTTTATGAAACAAAATAAAATTAATTAAAAAATGCAATGGTCTGACTTACATATGTCTCCCTGGATCTGTCGTCCACCCATGACTTTTCCTTCTTTTTTGTGTGAGTCTTCAAGAAGATCTCATCCACCGTGGGCTTTCTACCCAACTCATCAGACTGAAACATAATTAAAAAGGTTAGGAACATATATATAACAACAAATTTATATGATGAATTTTAAGCAATAAAGTGTTTAAAAAACATACCAGGCGCATGGCATGCTCAGTGATGGATACAGATCCACTAGTATTTACAGAACCACCCTTAGAAGAAGCACGGTTCTGCTTGGCCTTGGTGCATTTCTCCTTATATTCTGGAGCTTTCCACTTGGCATTAAGTTTTGCATAAGCCCTCTTGCCTATCCACGTTGGGCGTTTACCATTTTTCCTCACCTCTATAAGCATCTCAGAGAGACGCTTTGAGCCTTTGGTGTTGAAGAGCTTCTCAACCAGATAATGGTCTTTACGATCCCATGAAACATGCTCCTACAATATTGTATTACAAATAAGATCAATATTTATTATTAATATCAACACACAATAACGAAAACCCTGAAATAAGAAAAGTAACATAATCTTACTTCAAATTTCTTAAGCCATTTCTCCACCGTCGTTTCTAGAATCTCTCCCCAAGTATGATATGGTTCTCAGAACTGTGATTGAATGACCGCGGTGATGGCCTTAGAGGCTACTTTACCCGGGATGAACCTATAAATAAGTTATAAACACAATATCAGCATTAACTAAAGATGCATTCTCAAACTACCTTTGTTTTCTTTAACCCTTGCGAAATAAGAAGACATAAAACCAAAAATCAAAACCATTCATAACAACTAACCCTGCATGATGAATTAATGTTATAACAACCAACCAAAAATAAAGTCACAGAACAGGTTTTAATGCAAAGTCCGCATGATAGATAGTATTCCTAATTAAGATCAAAATGAGAATACAAATAAGTGTGAACTAAACAGCCAATTGCTCCAAAAAAAACAATACAATTTACTTCATAAATAATCATGAAAGCAACATATTGCAACATAGCGAAACGTGAAAACATGGTAAAGCAAGTTGAAGAGTCTGCAGGAGTCCACTTCACCTATATTTTTAGGTATACACGACAAGTTTCAAATCCAAAAATTAGGCTATAAAGTGACGTACGATTTGCCATGAACCCTAATGATGGGTCTCCCATCAGGTGTCACCTCAGTCCCGACCGGATGGGGGTATCGTGACCCTTGCACTGTCGGACCACTAGGTAATGTGCGAAGGTCCTACACCTGCATCATCCTGACTCGGAGGAGTGTGCTACTCAGAAATGGATGTTGCCTGCAGTGAAGGGGAAACATGCTCCTACAATAAAAATCAATTTGTTACAACAAAGGGAAAGCAGTAAAAAAACAAATCCAACAACTATTTAAATACATACCTGTACAGGAGAAGGTATGAATCCCGGATTCAGGATCATCACTATAGGGGATAGGGGAGGTGATATCACTCCGGCAGTCTGCTGAGTAGAAGGCTGTTGAATAGCCTCACGGAGTGGTGTGCTAGCGTCGTCCTCCAGTGGTGACTGTGCCAACCGATTTGCCAATTGTGGTGGCAAAATCGTCTTAGCCTTCTTCGTAGACAACTTAGACCTACGATGCTCTTTCTCTTTAGGAGGCATCTGTCAAAAAAAAAGCATTCACATATATGTTCACACATATTGTCAGTCAACATGTATAATAATTAAATAAACAAGTACAATGACTTCACTAACTTTTAAAATAAACAAGTATAATGACTTTACTAACTGTTAAAATAAACAAGTACAATAACTTCACTAACTTTTAAAATAAACAAGTACAATAACTTCAGTCAATGTCATCATGCATCTTGATCATCCATAACCATATCTTCAGTCAATGTCATCATCTTGATCATCCACAACCATATCATCATCTCCCTCATTAGAGTCAGGCTCAGACTCACAATTATCATCATCGTCGGCATCAATGTCAACTTCATTATCAATATCAATGTTTGGAATTAACGTAACATCGACCTCTTCATCACTATGTGTTTGATCACGCAAGCAATCCATTTCTTCAATTTCAGTTATCTTCTTTATGCGTGTCATCTCTTCATCTTGATAGGGAATGTCATCGTCAATTTCATTCACCTCTACATGGCCCCTGGGCTTTGTTTTTATCACTGCACACTAACCACGTTTGTCTGTCCTCATATCTCGGTAAGATACATAATACACTTGTCTAGCCTTTTGTGCAATTATGAATGGATCGTAATGATCTTAATGCTTGTTCATCTTGAGATCCACAATGTCATATTGCGGATGAACTTTGGTTCCTCTATTCCGTCTTGGATCAAACCATTGATAATAAAACAAGGCAACCCTGTGAGACAAATTGTGATACGTTAACTCGTAGTTATGTTGTATGATACCATAAAAATCATCTTCTCCTCCTTCTGTAACCCCTTTGACATAAACCCCACTGTTTTATGGTCTTTTTACCCGGAGTCCATGTTTGTGTGTGGTATTTGTACCCATTAATGAAGTATTTGTGCCAACTTATGGCCTTTGACTCTAGACCCCAAGCTAATGATATCAAGTATATGTCAGTCACGCCATTTGCTTGATTAGTAGCCTATACAAACAAGACATTCACAATGAGGATAAGGAGACAATTTATTTGCAATAGGCTTTTAGTCAAGTATACGAGTTTGAGCTAAAGGATCTGCTTCATTGATGGAGTTATATTGCAAAAAGTAACTGTCAAGAAAGACAAAATTGTTGTAAGTATATACTAGTAAATACACCGAGTTTGGGTTTAATGGTGTATTACTCAATATATGGCTTAGCCTCGATGCAATTGATGAGGATGTGTACATGAGTAGACCTCCATTCAGCATCACTCAACCAGTGAGCTTTGGATTGCCCACTAGGACGTCCTAGTCCATTGCTAATTGACAGTGTTGATGTGACATTGTCATTCAATCTTGCAGCTTCATTACGTTGACTTTTAGCATACAAGTCAATCGTTTTGAAATAATGTGAACACAAATATGTTGTCTCCCGTTGTAAGTAGGACATACATATTGAGCCTTCTACTCTAGCCTTGTTTTTCACTTACCGCTTAAAATCACCCATCATTCTACAAATAAATGAGAATAAAATGGCTTATAATAAATATATGACAATATAGAGGGAGATAATTGCAGATATCAACGAATACCTTTCAAATGGATACATCCATCGGCATTGAACTGGACCACCAAGCGTTGCCTTGTACGGGAGGTGAATTGGAAGATGCTCCATTGAATCAAAGAATCCTAGTGGGAAGATTCTTTCAAGTTTGCATAAGATTAATGAAATGTTTTCATTCAATTTGATCAAATCATCCTGGCTCAAATTATTACTGCACAAACCCTTAAAGAATTGACTTAACTCTGTAAGTGGTCTCCACATAAGGTCAGGCAATGAACTAAATGCAAATGGGAGCAAACACTCCATAAATATGTGACAGTCATGACTTTTCATCCCGTACATTTTTCCTCTATTAACATCTGCACATCTTGCCAAAGTTGAAGCATACCCATCTGGCATCTTAATCTCCTTAATCCACTTCATCACATTTTTTGCCTCATCTGAAGAAAGGCAATAATTTGCCTTTGGTTTTGTCATTTTTCCATTGGCTTTTGGAATCAACTCCAAGTCACTACGTTGGTATATGAGGGCCAAGTCCATTCTTGCTTTTTCATTGTCCTCTGTTCTGCCCTTAACATTCATGACTGTAATAAACACATTATCAAATGCATTTTTCTCTATGTGTATCACATCTAGATTGTGCCTTAATAAATTGTTTTTCCGGTGTGGAAGATCCCAAAATATGCTTCGCTTTATCCAATTGTGACTACGTCCATACCTAGGTAACTTATCAACTTCTCCATCTTCTACCATACTTGGAACGCCACTGACCCAATTCCATATGATATCACCTGTCAATATTGCAAGAGGCCCATGTTTCTCAACCCTATTTTTTGTAAACCTCTTTTTACTTCTTCTGAATTTGTGATCACGCGGTAAAAATCGAGGGTGGCAATTGAACCAAGAGTTTTTCCCCCCATATTTTAGTCTAAGCGACTTTGTATCGTCCATACATATGGGACATGTAGATTTACCTTGTGTACCCACCCAGAAAACATACCATATGCGGGAAAATCATTAATTATCCACATCAAGGATGCCCTCATTTGAAAGTTTTGCTTTTTAGAGATATCGTAAGTCAAAACACCCTCACTCCATAATTGTTGCAGCTCATCTATTAAAGGTTGTAAGAACACATCTATTTTTTCTTTCGGATTAGATGGTCTGGGTACAAGGCAAGTCAATAACATAAATGGTTTAGTCATACACATTTCAGGGGGAGATTATATGGAGTCACAACAACCGGCCAACATGAATATAGGATTGTAGATGCCTGAATGTAAGGTGTGAACCCATCGAAACATAAACCAAGCCTTACATTTCTTGGTTCGTTTGCAGAGTCTGGATACACTGCATCAAAATGCTTCCAAGCTTCACCATCAGATGGATGACGTAAAATTCCTGACCTAGATCTATTGTGAGAATGCCATCTCATTTCGGCTGGAGTTTCCATTGATGCATACAGTCTTTTCAACCTAGGAGTGATTGACAAATAGAACATCCTCTTTGCTGGAACATCGTTGTACTTACCCATCCCAGTCTTATGGGGAACATACCATGGTTCTTGACAAAACTTACATTGTCGTTCTGCACTATCATCCTTGTAATACAACATACACCCATTAACACAACAATTAATTTTTTGAGATTTCAAACCTAGCATGGACGTCAATCTTTTTGCTTGGTAAAATTTTTTTGGCAATTTTTCCTTTGAAGGACACACGTCTCCCAACATGCTTGCAATTAAATCAAGACACTTTTGAGGAATGTTCCAATTTGTCTTGCAAGTCAACAATTTCACGTATATTGAAAGTTTTGACTCAGAAGCACCTTCATATATGGGCTCGTTTGAAACAATTAGCAAATCATAAAAGTCTTGAGCGTCAGCATTTGGGGGCTCTTCATGAATATCTTCCTCGTCTTCATGAATATTGTAACACGCGTATTTTTACGATGCGTTAATTAACGTTATTTAGTGTATTTGGTCGTATTTACGCTATAATAAAGCAATTTCTTGTTCTCTAAGAAAGTGTATTAATTAAATCAAGGTCAAATCAAATTTGAGAATTAATATTTTATATTAATTTACGGTTCGAATATCGTCAAAAAATTCTAACGAAGTTTCGTCGCGTTTCGAATCGCCGGGCAGTTTTGTCGCAGATAAAATTCTAAATGAACTCCGATTTCGATGAAAATCGAATCAAAACTTGTTGAGACTATTTTTGAATATTTAACATGATTTTTACTATTTATAATTAAATATTATCACGCGATGAATTAATTTCTCGTTAAATTAATTTTCGCAAATTTATCGGTAACGCGGTTTCTCGTCGCCGTGTTTTAACAACCCCTAGACTCTAGAATTAGTGGGTAATCATGAAATATGTGAGATTAGATGGGTATGACTTATTGATGTGATTAGCATCTCATAAAGTTGCTACGTGTCATTAGTTGTGTGACTATTTTGCAAAAATCTTTTATTCAACTACTACTTACTAACTATGCTAGTTTTTTTTTATTATAAAAGGAAGAAAATGAGGGCTATATGCAGCCCCCACTTCAGCCCCTTCTCACGCCTTCTTCCTCCCCAAAAGAAAACCCTCATCTTTTTCTTTTTCCTCTCCTTGAGCAAGGCAACCCCATGGAAGCTACCTCCACCTCCATTGAGTTTTTCAACTAGCTTTCTTCATCAAACTTGTTCCAAATCATCACCTCAACTTAGTTCTTCACTCTCATCATCATCCAAGTAAGAAAAACAAATTTTTTTCCCTTATTTTGCTGCTGAAAATCGTGACTTTCTCCCCCACTTTTAGTCTTGATTTTTGCTTCCAAACTTTGTCAAAATGCTAGGTTATTCTCTCTACTACATTACCTATGTTTCTAACCATTTGAATGAGAAGAAAAATCAAGTTTTCCTCCCCAAATCACTGTTCAAATCAGCACCCCTTGTGTTTGTTGAACTGTTGTTTTAGTTGTAATTAATTGATGATTTGTGTGGTTGTTTGATGTTGGTTGATGATTAATAGGAGATGAGACATCATCCATCCTTTCTTTAAAGCCTTAGGCCGAAACCCTAAGTGGTGAGAAAGGGGGGAAATGATGTGATCCTTGTGGAATCAACTAATTGATTTCCAAAGTGTGTTATTGGAAGTGGTTTGATGTTGATTTAAGTTATAGTTTAAATTAAGCATATGTAACATGAAAGTTTTAGAACCTTGCCTATTCTTGAACCATGAAGAACATGAGGATGTGATGTTTGATTTTGTGTATAAGTGTTGAATAGCATGTTAAAGTTGATTTTAAAGTTGTTGGAATGGATTTGCATGAATTAGCTTAAGTGTTAGTTTGTGTTTTATGCATAGTTTGGTTTTTGGAGGTTAGAATAACATGTAAGGAAATGATCCCTTGTTCTTTAAATTCTTGACATGGTGATGGCATGAATTAAGTGTTCTTTAATTTTTAGCATTCCTATGGTATGACTAAAAGGATTTTTGGAATTGGACAAATTGATTGAAATCTTATTCTTGGAACTAATTCTGAGTAAGTGGCTTATAAAGCTTTATGAACTAGTCTTGAAAATAGATTGTTTTAAAAGAAAAGGCTATGGAAATGGTATTTCATTATTGCAGTAATTGTTTTAGAAACAAAGCTTTGAAAGAGCATGAGTATGTCTTAGATATGGGTTGTTGTTTTAATACTTGTAACATGTTGAAGTGGATTTGGAATGGCTATTGTTATGGAAAGAAAAGTTTTGCAAATATTTTGGAAAAGAAAAAGGTAGAGGCCGTGAGGCCTAGGGATATTTTTGAAAAGAAATTTAGTTATTAACTTGCTTGAATTCTTGACGAATAGGTGTTAAGATTTTGGAACTTGAAAGTGCTTAAGTTGTGTTTAATGTGTTACTTTTCAAGTTTGTAATTTATTGTTTCGAATTAAGTTATATGGGTAAACTATTCTTTGAAACAAGCCTTTCAGGCATATGTTAGTATTTTAAATTAAATTCTAGTAAAAGGGGTTAGTTAGGAAAGGGTTAAGTTTGAGTGCCTAAGATTGTAGAACTAAGTTTTTAGAATTTCGCTAAGTTGTTTTATGTGTTAGGCTCGAGTAACCCGAGACAGTGCGGTGTGGAAATCGAGAAGCACATGGACGCGTAGCTTGGAGTTCGGTAAGGGCACTTCTAGACATCGTAGGCTTTTATTGTTGTATGTCCTTGTGTAAGGGCAATTTTTAGATTCGAATTTAATTTCAAGTGTTCATGCAAAGAAGTCTGAGAACCTAAGTGTAACACCTGAGGACCAGATCGACCTCGTATTAGGACATCGTATTGAGACCTCGTACCAAGACCTCGTGACGAGATCCCGTGCCAAGATCGCGTGCCAAGGTCATATGTCGAGCTGATGAGGTCGCGTACCGAGCTGAGGAGGTCGCATGTCGAACTGAGGAGGCCGCGTGCACGAACTCGTGTTAGAGCCTTGTGCGCTTGCACTAGCACACTGGTCGACATCGTGTCGAGATGATAACACTCGTATTTTTACGAATATTATGTAGTGTTAATTAGTATATTTTGTTGTGATTATGAGAGAGAACAAATTTGATGGGTTAGACTTGTTGTTTGGATTAATATCTTACTTTAAAATCCAGGTGTCGCTTATTTGTGGTTTTATGAAAGATAAATTCATTTAAAATGGTTTTCTTGTAATTAACTTTTGTTTAAGGGAGATAAGACCAAACTTTTTCTTTTTCCACCAGCTGTAGATAAGGATCACGATTAGTTTCCTCCACCTACATAAATATCACGCTTAGCCGCCTTAAACAATCACCTTCCAGTTTCTTCTTTTTTCTTCTTCTCTAGATTTCCTCTTCTCCAAACTTCCATTGAAGAAACTTGAGTTTCAAAGAGTTTTTGAACAGACCTTCCTCATCAACCTTGTTCCTTATCATCTCCTCGACCTATATCACCATCTCGACCATCTGTAGAGGTATGAAAAATAGAATTTTAGTTCTCTTCATGTTACTGTTAGCGCCACTTCTTCTCTCTATTTTAGCTAGTTTTTATGCTTTCAACTCAGATCATATTGATAGGTTTTCTTCTTCATGACATTACTTACCTTTCTAACCATTTATTTGAGCTTGAAAAACAAATTGTTTCCTCTGTTTTTTGCAAGTAAGTAGCGCCCAAAACCCTCCCTACTTGGCTTGTGTTGATTTCTTTTTGAGTTTTAAATTTTAACATAAGTGGTTATGGTCTTATTTTAATTGCTGGACCATGACGAAAATATTTTTAAGAAATATAAACTTAGATTTTGATTAAGTTGTGCTTAAGGTATTACTTGATTTTAAGCTTTAATTAGTACTTAGGAAAAATGGCTTTGTCTGGTGATGTATGAAAGAAGTTTTTAATAAATTTTAGAGAAAAGGAGTTATTTTGTAATGTTTGAATTCTGGTTGTATTTGTTTAAGTTCTTAAGTTTTAATGTTTACTTGGGTTGTGGTTAAGATTGGGATAATGAGAGCTAAGTGTTATTAGAACCCATAGATAGAACTAAGTTGTGCTCGTATTAGGCAGTGTGATTTCCGAGATCGTGCGGCAAGGAAATCAGGGTGTACGAGATCACGAAACCGAGGTCGACTAAGAGCCGTACGTGTCGAGATCGAGTGAGAGAAGTCGTTGTCGAGCTCGTTTGAAGACAGCCGTGTTGAGGTCGTTGTCGAGCAGCGTTAGCTTGGAGTTCGGTAAGGGCAACTCTTAGACATTATTAAGGCTTTATTTTATATGTTTATGCGTAAGGGCATTTCCAAACATTCTAGGACTCTGTTTTTATGTTATTGTGCAAGGATTGTTTTATTGCTTACATGATTGAATTGCGTTTTCTTCATGTTAAGCATGCTCTTTATTTGATATGTGATCAAGTAATTTTATGTGTCACTCCTTGACTGCGGCGAGCTAATCATCGAGTGAGAGAGCTAGGCGAGTCGTATGACGTTTTTGAGCCGTGACCCGGATAACTAAGGGTGCTAGGTCCCCTTTTGTTTACGGGAGATTGACTAGGCGTCGCATTATCAGTTTGGGGTTGGACCTGCTGATTAATGTATGGTATCGGTTTGGGGTTGGACCCGGTAGTTTACCTATTGCGTCAGTTTGGGGATGGACCAGCTGGCGATATTCCGGAATAAGAGTCGAGTCTAGAGTGAGATGGTCGAAGTCACGTTTGGTGAATGTTATACTTTGTTGTTTACTTATTTCTTTATGTCTGGATTATCTTGAATTGTTGAGAAGTTGACCCTTTCCCGTGGTACCTTCAATCCATGATGGTTACCCAGGCGATGTCGAGGGTGCAGGGAACTCGACAGCAGATGATGGCGAGGAGGAGCTCGACGAGGATCAGGGTGACGACCTCTATTTGTCGTGATTGACTTCGTTTATGTTATGTTTGTTGGGGTAGCTGTAATATGACTTTTGTGTACAGTGGCTGTGACCAGTTTGGGACGGGTGATGTTTTGTCATTTTGAGCACAGGGTAGACTGGTGGTTTTACTTTTGGAGCAGCCCCCTGCGTGGGTGTCTACCGGAAGTACCCCCAGGGTATGATTGCTCTTTTGAAGTCGTCATACCTTAGGTGTATTTTCTTTGTACATTATTACTGTTTTTTTTTGTATGCACATTTTATATCTTGTATATATAAGTATGTACTTGTTATACCTGCGTGTTGTTATTTAGGACTTAAGTCTTGTGTCTTAGTTGCACCATGTTTCGAAAAGCTGTAATTACTCTGATGTGCACGAGATAGTTTTATAAAAAAATAAATAAATAATAAAATATATATATAGACCGTACTTTTCTAAAGGGCACAAGAGTATCATTTTAAAACACATCGCATACAGGGTATCTTAAGCTCGGTGTGTTGAGCTCGGTAACTCGAGCTCGGTATGTTGAGCTCGGTAGCGGTCCGGAAACGGGTCGTTACACTAAGGGTTCGAAGTGAGGGTCTTGTACCCCTTCGCTTTATTTTTGTTATATATGCTGATTATTTAGTGGGCTTGTCTGCAAGTGGTTGGCAGCTGTCCCCAACCCCCCACACTTGTTTGTTCCTCTCTGTCAATTCCATCGAATTGCAGAGGGATGGATTCCATATTGATTGATGACTGTTGCTGCTAAGTGTGATTATTTGAGATGAGATGCTTATGTTATTTATCTCTAATGGATTGAGTTATATTGCTATGTTGCTTATGCTGTTGAACTGAATTATATTGTTATAATTATGCGAATTGTTCATCGGAGTGCGAGAGTTGGTCGAGTCGTTGAGTCGTTAGGACGTTTTTGAGCTTGAGCCGATTCACCTAGGGTGCTAGAATCCCCTAAAAGGCTATGGCTGGTGTTCGGTAGTGAATGGCTAGACGTTAGTTTTGCCGGGACGTTTTTGAGCTTGCGTCGATTCACCTAGGGTGCTAGAATCCCCTAAAAGGCTACGACTGGTGTTCGATAGGGAATAGCTAGGCGTCGTAATGCTAATGGAACCTGAGCTGAATTTCCTAGGGTGAGGAGAGAGCCCAAGGCTACGGCTGGTATTCAGTGGATGGATCTGCGTTACTTCCGGTATGTGGTGAAAGTGTTGAGAGAATGAGTCTTGATTTGGGTCTTGAGTCGCGCTTGTGAATTGTATACACTGTTGATTGCCTACTGCTTTATGCTTTGGTTTATTTTGATTGTTTGAGAAGTTGACCCTTTCCCATGGTGCCTTCAACAAATGGTGGCTACCCAGGTGATGGCGAGGGCGCAGGGAACCCGATAGCAGATGATGGTGAGGAGGACCTCTTCGAGGATCCAAGCGATGACCTTTATTTGTCGTGATTGACTATGTCTGTTATAAGTTTTCTTGGGATGGCTGTAGTATGTCTTTTGTGTACAGTGGTTGTGACCAGTTGGGCCGGGTGATGTTTTGTTATTACAGGGTAGACTGGTGGTTTCACTTTTGGAGCAGCCCCCTGCGTGGGTGTCTGCCGGGAGTACCCCAGGGTATGATTAATTTCTTGAGGGTCATCTTACCATAGGTGTATTTCTTTGCACATTTTCTACTCTGTTATTTTGCACATACTGTGTATATGACTTATGTATTTATGCATGTATGTTTTATCAGTATTTAAGTCTTGTGTCCTAGTTGCACCATGTTTCAAAACGCTGTATTTACTCTGAGTGTGCCTGCGGGAATTATTGATGTTTAAAAAAAAAAATACCGCATTTTTCTAAAGGGCACAAGAGTACCGTTTTTAAAACGCGTCACATATAGGTTTCTTTCGGTTTCATAGCGGTCCGGAAACGGGTCGTTACAAATATCTTCCTCATCTTCCTCGTTACCCACATCACCCATACTTTGGAAGTCATACATAGGCCTAAACGCATCGTCGACCGTATGTTATATTAGCGTGAACGGATTATCATTATCCATTTGTCCACTACTACTAGGCACATTTACTGGGTGAACACGTGGCGCTTCTTCACCGTGCTCAGTCTAATACCAATAATTTGGTTGGAACCCAACACTATACAGATGGATCTTGAATTCTCCTTCAGACAATATGCTCCTCCTAAACTTGCAAATGTCATAAGGACATCTGATTCCACCATTACTTACAACTTCAAGTTGTGCTTTAGCCTTCAGTATAAACTCTTCAACCCCTTTTGCAAAGCTTGGTTTTACCCCTCCTCTACCAGGATAAAGCCTATCATATACCCAACTCTGATCTGGAGGGTAACCATCCATTTCTGAAATGTGTCACTTTCAGCAAGGCGACCAAAAAATTCTGCTTATACTGTTACAAACAATATACTACATCAATTCAAATTAAATAAATAAACCACAGACCTCTCCTTGTACTCATCTTCTAAGGGAGGTGATTCAACACTATACTACATCTACTATTGCTGTTAAGGCATACAAACACAGATTGAAATAAAATATATGATAATTGATCAAACTGTCATGTTATTGGTATGGATAACAAGACAAAGTGAGTAGATTTCAAACCTTATAAGAGACATTTTATTTAAAATGATCCCTTTTTTATTCTGGTAGGCCTAAGGCAAGGGATTGTACAGCCTGCCTAGGGCTGACACTGGGATATACTATAATATTAAATAAACCTTTAAAATTTTAAAATTTGAATTGTAAGTTTGTTTGTTTTTCCTTTTACATTGCTTAATTAATATAACTTTTTCTATAAATTCTTTTTTTTATAAGGGACTTTTTCTATAAATTCTAATGAGAACATCATAATCAAAAGATATAAACATATATTAAATAAAAATATTTCAGAAAAATTGTGTGTTTGTGAGTGTGTGAGAGAGAGAGTGAGATTAATTTTTTTTTTGTCGAGGAAAAGTGAGATTATTGTTTTTAATTGATAAATATAAATAACTAAACCCAATCGATTTTTAGAAGAAAAAAAAAACTAAATAATCAAGGTCGATTTTATTTTATTTTATTTTTATTTTTCAGTTCAATTCTTTAAATATAAGCTTAGTGCGGTTATAAAATCCATTATATAAGCTATAAATAAAGACTGCTTTAATATGGAATTGCCTATTAAGCTGCAAATATGTCTATTATTTCAGTTTTTTGGTACATAGTTTTTTTATTGTTTTTTTATTCTCTTGTTGGAAGGAAGACAACCTCTCTTCTATTGACCCTTTTTACAATTTACATATTATAGTCAAATCAATGAAATAGTATTTGCAAAACTTTATCAATTAGTTGGACATTTCTATGTAGTGGTCGTTTAATTGCTAGAAATAACAGTCTGCTATAACTTCAAATAGGCCATGATGTCAAAATCTCAATCAGTTGACCACTAAAAAAGCAAATGAAAGATAAATTAAGAAAAAACTGAATAAAAAAAACTGTCAAAGAAGTGGATAGCACAGGTGACTGCATTTTCTATCTAATAACTTTACATTAGAAATAGTATGTGTTAGAATAGCAACAGTATAGAAGAAATAAGGAAATGAAAAACGTAAAAGGGACACGATATTTGGTCACGCTGTTCGGTCAATGGTTGCCTACGTCAGCGACTACAGAGCAGCTGTAGTTCCGTTTTATTTCTCAGTGAAGATAAGGGTTCAGTGTTACAAGCAGTATATATAATATTACGCAACATATTACAATGATACCCCTGAACCGTTTTATTTCGCTACGCTCCACTAGCTCAGCTCCCCCGCCCCCAGCCTTTTTGATACTGCATCATATGAGCCATACTTAACAATCTCCACCTTGGTGAATATCAAACCCCTATGACGATTCACTACATGACGATCACATCCTTGGCACTAGGGGGTAGAGCTCCTGCTTGATCACTGAATAATGTGTAACAAGTCCAATCAATGTTTGAACTTGTCACTGGTGACTGGCTTGGTCAACATATCAGCTGCATTCTCTGAAGTATGAACCTTCTCAAGTAGTATCTATCCAGATGCAAGTAGCTCTCTGATCTTGTGAAATCTCACATCAATATGCTTGGTCCTAGCGTGATACACCTGATTCTTTGCCAAGTAAATGGCGCTCTGACTATCACAATGCAACCGAACTCCACCTTGCTCAACACCCAATTCCTTCACTAATCCTGTAAGCCATAAGGCTTCTTTTGCAGCTTCTGCTACTGCCATGTACTCTGCTTCAATTGTCGACATGGCCACTATGGGTTGAACTGATGACTTCCAACAAATGAGTCCACCTGCAAGAGTATAGACATATCCCGTTGTAGACCTCCTATCATCGATATCACCCGCATAGTCTGAATCAACATATCCTACAACTGTAAGATCACTCTTTTCACTACCAAACATGATACCATGACCTGTTGTACCTCTTAAGTACCTCAAAATCCACTTGACTGCTTCCCAATGATGCTTCCCTGGTTTGGACATAAACTTGCAAGCTTGACTTATAGCTTGTGCCAAATCCGGCCTTGTGCAGACCATAGCATACATTAAACAACCAACAGCACTGGCATAAGGAACCTTTGACATATACTCAGCTTCTGCATCTGTCTTTGGACACTGATCCAACGAGAACTTAAAGTGATTTGCCAATGGAGTAATCACAGCCTTCGAATTACTCATGTCATATCTGTCTAGCACCTTTTCAACATAGCTTTTCTGAGAGAGCCATAATTTTCTAGCACTCCTATCCCTGCGAATTTCCATCCCAAGAATCTTCTTAGCAGCCCCTAAGTCCTTCATGTCAAACTCCTTACCCAACATGATTTTCAGATCATTTACATCATGTAGATGATTAGCAGCGATCAACATGTCATCCACATACAATAACAGGAAAATAAAAGAGCCATCATCAAGGCTCCTAACATAAACACAACAATCATACTCACACCTTTTGTAGCCAATCCTCAGCATGTATGAATCAAAGCGCTTGTACCACTGCCTTGGAGACTACTTTAAACCATACAAAGACCTCTTCAATTTGCAAACAAGTCTGCCCTTTCCAGTGTCGCTGAAACCCTCTAGCTGCTGCATGTAAATTTGCTCATCTAGATTACCGTGAAGAAATGATGTCTTCACATCCATCTGCTCTAAATGTATGCCTCGACTGGCTACCAAGGCTAGCACTGCCCTGATAGAGGTATGTCTGATGACCGGAGAGAAAATCTCATCATAGTCAATCCCCTTCTGTTGTGAGTACTCCTTTGCTACAAGACGAGCCTTGAACTTTTCCCCTTCTTTTTCTGTTACTGCTGGTTTTCACTTGTACACCCACTTGCAACCGATAGCCCTTTTGCCCTTAGGAAGCTGAACAAGCTCCCATGTCTTATTTTTCTGCAAGGACTCCATTTCCTCCACCATAGCACCCATCCACTTATCTTTCTCCTGGCTAGCTATAGCCTCTCGAAAAGTGGACGGATCTCCAGAACTAGTAAGAAGTGCATATGCTGCCAAGTCTTCAAACCCATATCTCTCTGGTGGCTTGATCTGCCGTCGCTCTCTGTCATGTATCAGAGAATAGTCATGTACTTCACCTGAATCTTCAGGTCCATGGTATGGCTCAGCGGGAGAGCCTGATTCGTCTAGTGTTTTTGGTTCTGTCTGTATATTGCTCACTGGGGACGGCTCAATATGCACCTGAATCACCTCATTGTTGGAAGTTTTCCCTTTAGAGACTGTCACATCTGTTGCAACTGACTTTTTCAACATGAACTGCTCATCAAAAACAACATCTCTGTTGGTAACCACCTTATTTGAAACTGGATCCCATAACTTGAACCCCTTTACACCTTTTGAGTATCCTACGAAGACACACTTCTTCCACTTTGGATCAAGTTTGGATCGATCTTCATTGGATATATGCACATAAGCTGGACACCCAAAAATCCTTAAATTGGTAAGATCAATGGGATTGCCTGTCCATATCTCCTCTGCAACTTTCCCCTCCAGAGAAGCCCCCGGTGACCTGTTGTGGAGATAGCATGCCATGTTAATTGCCTCTGCCCAGAAACCCTTTAACAATCCAGCATTCAACCGGAGACATCTTGCCCTTTCAGTTAGAGATTTGTTCATTCTCTCTGCCACACCATTTTGTTGTGGTGTCTTGCGAACTGAAAAATGCCTCTGAATACCATGTTCTTCACAGAATTTCTTGAAATTCGAATTAGTGTACTCTGTCCCATTATCTGACTGCAAATACTTGATTTTTCTGCCTGTTTGATTCTCTACTTCAGCTTTCCACAGCTTGAACTTTGTAAAGACTTCAGATTTATGCTGCAAAAAATACACCCAAACCTTACGAGAAAAATCATCAATAAAAGTCACAAAATACCTAGAACCACCCATGGAGGGCTGTTTGGTAGGCCTCCACACATCTGAATGGACATAGTCTAGGATTCCCTCTGGTTTGTGCTTCCCGGTCTGGAACCGAACACGACACTGTTTCCCGAGTACACAATACTCGCACATATCCATCTTGCAAGTGCGAACGCCCTTTAACAGATTTCTCTTATGGAGTTCCATCATCCCACGCTCACTGAGATGACCCAGACGCATATGCCAGAGCTTAGTTGCATCGTTATCTGACTCAACTGACGCAACATCACCTACAACTGTAGTGCCCAACAGTTTATAGATGTTACCTGCAGTCCTCTTTGATCTCATCACTGTCAAGGCACCCTTGCTGACCTTCATGATGTCCCTATCTCCATCAGACCTGTAGGAAAAACCATTTGCCTGTAGAGTACCTAAGGAAATCATATTCTTTTTCAATTCTGGAATATATCTGACATCATTCAACGCACACTGTAACGCCCCGATTCCGGAGCGTTACTGTGCAACCCAGTCTAATGCTAAAAACATTAAATGCTTGTATGCTTTCAGTTAAAGAGGACTCTTATGTATTTCGCAATGGAAAAATAGGAGTAATTTTTTTTTTTCATTTTATTTCCTTTGAAACCCTTTTCAAAATGAGACATAGAGTACTACAGTTTTCTAAATGATGCCAATTCAAACTTTTGTAATTATCAGAGTATAATGCATCACAAAATAATATTTCACATAACATAATCATTACGCAATAATACTTCACATAACATAATCATTTTGCACTAAGGCGAGGTTTTTTGAAAAGAATAATTACAAAACAACCAATACAAAATCCTAAGCTAAGCTGGCCAACAACTATAACTCTTACTGAGAAACTGCTCAGCAAGACCAAAACACGAAGCACTCATAGGAATCTTCCTCCATTGGCTCAATCTGCAATGCTCCCGGAAAGACGAAGCTGCAACACCTACCGAACTCCATCTGGAAGTGACATCCATAAGGACATCCAATCCAACAACAGTGCAAGGGTAAATCCTTTGTCCAAGAGTTTATCATAGGCTATGTCGCATGCAAACAATATATACATATATAATACAACAACATGCTTTTATATACATATACATACTTAATAGACCGCACACATCATCATGGTATATTAAGCATTGCATGTGAGCAAATAAAACAAGCAACAGATCAACAATCAAGTCACTACAATGTCAAACTATTGCATGTGAGCAGACAATCTATCAACAGATTAGTGATCAAGTCATCACAATATCCAATTCATCCAACAATTCATCACATATCATAAATGTGGATAGCTATGCATGTCAATGCAGTATGGCAAGTTGTGTATACACCTGCAGCCTTAATAGGTCAGCAGTATGACGGGGACTACTTTCCCAACATCCGAACAAAATAGCCGTTGCTTAGGCTTGCCACTACTTTGGCTGGCCACTACTTTGGCGTGCCTCTACTTAGGCAATGCAGTGTCAACTCGCCTTTTGAAGTCTGTACGACCAATCAAACGCTACGAGTGACATGATAACTCGTCTTTTGAAGTCTTTAAGACCAATCAAATGCTCCGAGTGTCGATGCTCAATGGTTAGTACGCATCCAAACAAATTCAACATTATGGCATGCTCACCGTAGTGAACACCCGAATGATATCCAACAAATTCAATAATATGGCATGTTCACCGTAGTGAATGTCCGAGTGATATCCAACAAATTCAACAATATGGCATGTTCACCGTAGTGAATGCCCGAGTGATATCCAACAAATTCAACAATATGGCGTGTTCACCATAGTAAACGGCCAAGTGATATCCAAACAAATTCTACAATGCGGCGTGCTCACCGTAGTGAGTGCCAGAGGAATGCTTTAATTAATCAATGCGGATCGACGAACCCTCACTCACTCAACTTAGTGGGTGTCCAAATCTCAATTAACTAAGAGTTCAACACAAGACACAAGGTCCGGGTGTTCAATTGCCGAACGCTAGTCCCAATCTTAGATCAGAACTCTAGGCACGTAATGCGAAACACTAGGCTAAACTTTTAGGTTAAGATACTAGGCACGCCATACGGAACACTAGGTCCAATCCTTAATCAAGAAAATGCTCACGCAAGCACGACATTAAGTCCCAGCATAGGACACATGGCCCATATGCTCAATAGGAACACTAGGTTCCCTAAGTTTTTTTATTTCAAAATCCCGATCTTTGAAATCTCTTTCTCAGTTCTTGTATCACTCCTATGTATCTGAAAATACTTTTTAGTTCTAGGTCGTTGAAACCCTAGTTGTGCTAAATAACACACTGGAAGAATTCCCAGGAAAGAGAGGTGGTGCGAACACTCTTAATTACCAAGTCTTTCCTAGCCAGAATTTTCCCTGGCGCATCATTTAACTCAACTGTTTTGGCAAATTGTACTATTTATTTCAAGTTCTTTTCTCTACTATTACTCCATGGAAATTTCCTTGCAAACTTTGGCTAGTTGTACTATAACCCTCATGCTTACTTTTAACTCAAAATGCCCTTAACAATTTGTTTACGAAATCAGAATTCGGCTTGTCGAATCGCATCAGATTTACCGATGTAAATCGTCAACCAATAGCAGTCGATCAACGCATTGTTAATTATTCCATTATCAACAATAACATTTTTCATATTCCAATTCAATGCCAAGTTCCAATGAAATCCAAGGTGATTCAAGGAAAACAACACAACACATAATGCCACGCAGGGCCAAGAACATGCTACATATCATCATCAATTTCAAGTCCAATTAAATAAATCAAGTATGATTTAAGTCACACAATACAATTCAGTCTTGACACACAGGGCCAAATCAATACACAGCATTTCATGCAAATCAATACATAGCATTTCATGCTACAACATCTCAACAGCACGTAGTAATACTACAAGTACTACCACACAATCAATCAACAATCAAGCAAACAACACACAAGGCAAAAAGCCCAAACTCATTATGTAAGAATTTCTCTTACCTTGGGCGCTTTAACAATCCAGCAAGGTAAATTCGAACTATCATCAAGTCGTTCCCCGCACGAGCCTTAGGCATGAACCTTAACAACACGAGTTTCAATCAATTAGAACTAGAACTCAAGTCCTAATACCCCTAGGGAAGCCATGGTTCTAAGGTTCCCAAGGCCTAAGAATTACTCACTTAATCCCATTTGGTTCACACTTAGTCATATATCATGAAACAAGTTTAAACTATGCAAGTTTTCAAACTTTTTCAAAAGCTACACACTTAGAAAATACCAAAACCCAAAACTTACCAATTGGAATAGTGTTTTACCAAATGAATAGTGTTTTGCCAACTTTGAACCATTTTTCAAAGCACTAAAACATGTCACAAAATTTTAGAAACAATTCTATTACAAGTTCAAAACAATTCTTGAAACATAAACTCAAACTTTTCCCAAAATCATACTTCTTTGAATTGTTTTGCTAAACCAAATCAACAACCACTTTTTTACAACATATTTAAGCATAAAACAATCAAGAACAAGTTAGAAATCTCCCTTGAAGGCCACGGTTTCAAAGCTTCCAATACAACTCCAAATTTTCAAATCTTTAACTCCTAAATCATACAAACTTTGGTACATCCAAACATCTTACCAAAATCAAACTTCTTTACCACTTTAATACAATTAAAAACAATTTAAAACTTACTCAAATCTTGTCCATAAGTCACTGTTTTTACAACCCCCAAAACAGCCCCAAATTTTTTCTAATTCAAACCATTTTTCAAAGCTTTAAACATAGCAATCTTTATAGATTTAAAGCCCTAACCAAAAACTAACTTCTTAAACACTTTTACACTCTTTAAAACAAATTAGACATCATCCAAATATCCCATATAGGGTACGGTTTCCAGCCCTTAAGAATAAACCCAAACTTTTCAAACTTTTCATTTTCAAATCATATAAATTCACTACACTTAATTCCTTTAACCTTAAGCCAATTTATTCAACACTTACAACACTTTAAAAAAATTTAAAACATCCTCCAAAATCATGTTTGAGGTCACAGTTCCAGCCCCCATTTTCAACCAAATTTATTTTCTCAAAACTATGTAAAACATGCATATATGACTAGTTTCCAAACATACCACTTATAACCCTTAACTCTAAATCAACAAAAACCAACCAAAACCAAGACATCCAGCAGCCCCTAGATTCGGCCAAGGCAAAAAGTTAGGGTTCCAAACTTTAAAAAAACCAAGAACAAGCTTGATCATGGAGAAAAACAAAGGGTTATAAGACTAATCATGCATTTCTAGCCAAAACAAACACTTCTACCCAAAAACAACTCTTAAATCCTTCAAAACCCATATCATGGAACTCAAGAGAGATGAGGGATGGATCATGGAGCTTACCAAGAGATTAGATGATGATGGAACAAGGGTGGAGATGAAAGGAAACAAGGGTGCACACTTTGATCTCCAAAAACTTCAAAACTCAAAGCTTTCCTCTTCCAATTTTTTTTTCAAGCTTTCCAACAATGGAAGAAGTGAAAGGATGGAGCATAGATAAGCTAGGGAGCCACGAAAATAATGAGGACAAGGTGGGAATAAAATTGTTCACTTAAGTTGGAATTTAACTAATTACTTACAAACTAACCAAACTAACTTAACAAACTAACTACCCATTACTTCCTAAACCAATCAAAATGCTTCCTTTCCAAATGGTGTGCTACAATCATGTGGCTTGCATCCTATTGGTCCAGCTGCAGCCGCCATACATTCCCCTTAGCTCATGGCTTCGTTTCGTCGCGTTCTCGCTCAACCGGGTGCGCGACGTTACGCGTATATTAGGTTTTAATACTAAAAACTCCCAAAAATAATTCTAATTATAACCCCACACCCAAAAATTACAAATGTTCCTCGTGGCATAAGAAAAGTACCCACGTATCTCGTTTTCTCGAAATGCGAACCGAAACGTCGCAATTAGGCAGTCTCTAGCCATAGAAAATACACTAAATATTTTCTGATGCCCAAAATTTCTAGAAAAATTACAATAAATCCTAAATATTGGAAAATGCTAAGATATCAAATTTTATAAAATTTGAATCGCGTTTGGGCATGTTTCAGTTAGAAACACACACAATAGCTTAGTTACGGCAGAATTCGATAGAATTCTCGAAGCGTAATAAAAACTATAAATTAGTGAGGATCACTAATTTCAATTTCTCTTATCATATAGATATTATTCAAATAATAAAATTATCAAGACAAAATCTTTAAAATAATAGTCATATTAAATATGACATAAAACAGACAATTAATACAATAACTAAACCATGAAAAATCAAACTATGACTTGAAAATATTTATTAAATCCTGAAAATTATTTCTTTTTCAATAAAATAATTTTCTTTAATCAAATAACAATCTTTCACATTTTTCGGGATTAATTCATATTAAAAACCGTATACGTCTACACTGTCTGTTAATCTGAATTAATTACTAAAACAGTAATTTTGAAGTAGTCGGAAACTATAAAATAATTTCTTTGTTGTTCTTCGTACTTTTAACAAACCATTGAGGTGATCAATCTCCATGATTTATTTTCAAGTAGTCGGAAACTATAAAATAATTTTCATAAAAATTGGGATGTTACACACACCACCATCATCCATAGCAATTTTGATTTGTCCCATTCCTTGGATAGCACAAGCTTTATCATTACCCAAATAAAAAAACCCAAAACTGCTTGGCCTGAATGTAGTGAACCATTCCCGGTGCGGCGTCATGTGGTAAGAACAACCAGAATCAAGAATCCACACCTCTGTGCACTTGCTGTCTGAAACGCAAAGCATATTTCCTTCACTACCAGAATCATCGGTTTGGACCACATTTGCAGAACTGGATGAGCCCTGCTTTCTGTTTGGATAGTCCCGCTTCCAATGCCCAGTCTGTTTGCAAATGTAACACTCTGTTTTATTGTTCTTGGATTTATACCTTTTCTTTCCAGAACCTCCTTTACCCTTGTTCCGCCCACGATCTTGACCCCCCTTCACATATAGACCCTCGCCTCCTTGACTTCCTTCCTCTGCGCTCTGTCTCCTTTGAGAATGAGACACGAGTGCAGCGGTAATATCATCTAGGCTAATAGTGTCTTTCCCGTAGGTAAGAGTAGTCACTAAGTGATCGAACAAACCTGGTAACGAGCACAGAAGAATGATTGCCTTGTCTTCGTCATCTACCTTAACCCCAAGCTTCGCCAGATCCGTGATTATGGTGTTGAAGGTATTGACGTGTTGTTGCAAATTGGATCCTTCCTGCATCCTAAGGCTGTACAGTCGTTGCTTTGCAAATAGTTTGTTCATCAGTGTCTTTGACTGATACTGACTCTCCAATTTATCCTAAACCTCTTTTGGAGTCGTTAGGTCCAGGATATGATACATCACCTCGTTTGAAACACATAGACGTGTCAGTCCTGCGGCCTTCTCCTTCATCTCGACCCAATCAACGTCCGCCAAATCTGCAGGCTTCGTCTCACACAGCGCCTTCTGTAAACTTTGCTGAGCCAACAGATCCTTAACCCTTCTTTGCCATAATCCGAAGTTGCCCGTCCCGTTGAACCTTGCCACAACGAATTTTGCACCCGAGTTAAATGTCATCTGATATCAATTGTTAGAACAACAATAGTATAGAAGAAATAAGGAAACAAAAAATGCAAAAGGGACACGATATTTAGTCACGCTGTTCGGCCATTGGTTGCTTACGTCAGCGACTACAGAGCAGCTGTAGTTCCATTTTATTTCTCAGTGAAGATAAGGGTTCAGTGTTACAAGCAGTATATATAATATTACGCAACAGATTACAACAATACCCCTGTACCGTACCGCGGAGGGCCCAATGCCCCCCCAAAACAGATTTGGGTCGAGCCCCATCAGCTGGGGGGCGAAGGGAGCTTCGCTATATGAGCCATACTCAGTAGTATGTGTCTAGTGTGTATTAAGTAACTTGGAGATTGAACATAAGCACAAGTGCTAAAGTTTAGCAGTAGAAAAGAGTGTAATTATTACAAGTAAAAGACGATAGATGGTAAATCCAAATGAAAGAAACCACCAAAGAAAGTATTGCTTATGCATATGAAGCATGAAGAGTAGGATCTTAACAATTTGATCAATTATTAACAACAGAACTAAAAAACCAATAGTTAACATCTTAACAGTCAAAACCAGTAAGATTTGTTCTATCAGCTTGTCAAAGGCTCCCTACATCCAACACTAACACTATCATTAATTTCTCCCAAAAATCTTTGACAAAACAGAAATTCAATCCATTTGGTCCCAGACTTTTTGAGCTGTCACAGTCCCATATTACACGAGTTTGAAGACAGTGCATCTTTAATGTGGGTTAAGAAATGTATGAAGTTAGTTTTGGACAAGAGAGGAGCACATAACAACCTAGATTGCAAAGTTTGTCTCAAAAACTCACTAAAAGGTCACTAGAACATTGCTAATCTGCATTAGATCTCCAACCAATTCCCACTAAAGCTTATCTTCTATTCTCCCTTAAATTTTAGTTCTCGATTTATTTTTGTTTCAATAAACAGGTAAAAGGTTTGATTCATTGCATTCAATTCCTCTTCAGTGATTTAGAAAGCAAAAAAATAGTGAAAAGGCATGCGTAGTTTGGATTTTCTTTTTTGGAGTCAGACCCCTTCTATTTAATATGAACTATATATATGCTATACACAAGTATTATAGCAAGTTTTATGATACAACTTTGTTTTTTCGCTTCTTTCTTTTTCTTCAATTTTGGTTCTATTTGTTATGCCTAACCATTTTTTATATGTGTCTCACTTTGGCAGTGTGTTGGGTTTGGATTGATTCTTTTTGTATTATTGTATATTGAGATAGTAAGATAACATTGAAGATATGCATGAAAATAGTTATGAAGAAAGGAGAGACATGAATTATGTGTATGCAAGATATGTTTTAGTGCCTTCATAACATTTTTATGCAATGACTTCATATGTTGGTTTTCAATGTAAGTAGTAGAAAATTATCTGAATAAATCGTGCCTCCAAACTCAAAATTTAGACCTTGATATATTCTTCCTTTGCAAAAACAGTAGTGACCCGTGCATTCGCATGGGTATCTTGCTAGTTAGATCTAAAAACTATCCTAACTTCCCCCAATCAGATGTAAAAATCAATCCAGTAGCATGCATTGCAGAGATGTGAGAAAGAAAAAAGATGAACCTTGAGATGGTAAAAGTGCGGAAATCACTGTGGGTGGGTTGGGTGTGAGTTTGAGTTGTGGAAACAGATATTTGTATACTGGAGATTGAAGATAATAATAGGTCGCAAGAGGATGTTGATAAATCCTACTCCTCAATCCTCATCACCGATCAAACGTCATTATTGGGCATCTCGGATCTTCTTCTATCTCCTTCTTTTTCTTTTTTGATCCCACATCCAATAATTGCTCTGGAGAAATGAGGTTCAATTCAACAGTAAGCACTCGTATAAGTAACTCAACAAATATTTTTCCATAATAAAAATAATCCCAATTAAAAGGTTTAATTTTTTTTTTGTCTTTTATCCTATACTTGGCTGATTATTTCCATCAAATAAAAGAAGAAAGCAAGAACTGATAGGAGAAAGCTTTTGCTTATTTCCATTATAACCAATTTTGATTAGATTAGGGGTCTAGTCTCAATTATTTCCATTATCGTAAAGCTCTCCATATGCAATTTCAAAGACTAAGCACACAAGCTTTTGCTTGTGTTCTCAATTGAAGTAACTACGGATTTTTAAAACCAATTTGACAGATACTTCAAAAAAGAAAAAACAGATAAACTGTAAAGGCAAAACAAAGGTATAAAGGTACAAGAGACTCAAACCCTCATCAAGATCCAAAAAGGGCAGGATATTTTCTACTTTACCATTTTGATCATATTATAATCCAATTAGTAAAGCACACAACAGTAACAAGGTATATAAAAAAAACAAAGTCAGATTATATATAAGTGTAAATAAAAGCCAAAAAAAAAACTAAAATCGTTAAGTAGAGTTTACCCTGCGCCTGATGAAATGCTGTGGGGGTTCATGCTTCCTCCTATCAATGCGAGATCGATGGAACTGAAGAAGCTGTCCGGTAAGCAACTAGAGTTATGTAAGGAAACACAAAAATACTTTAACCACGTATTAGAATTATGACATAACTCAATATGGAAGAAAATTTTGACTTCAACTCCTACTAACTACAAATCAATTCCCTTATACCATAATCACAGACTGCACCAGATTGCCTAGCAGTATAAAGATATAGGTTAACATTCAAAAGAAAGGCAAACAGCCTATCTTTGTCATCATACGAAATGTGACAATACATTCTAGTCTAGGTTCTCTTGAAAATTCAAAACATTTCATCCTGTTAAATTAAATATGACTAGGAGAGTGGTGAATCAAGAAAGAAAGAATTGAAACTCACCCATAATGATCCCTTGTGCACCCCTGTAATAAGAACTTGTCAATGTTTTGAATCTCTCCTGACCAGCTGCATAATTAATCACCATATCTACATTTAGGAACTACTACCGAGCAAGGATTTGAAGAAAGGTACTATAAAGTGAAACAGAAATTAAAATTTAAAATAAATAAATAAATAAACACAAGTGAACACCTGTATTCCAAATGGCAAGCATCAAATTTTTTGTGTTTAGCCTTTCTCTTTCTCTCTCGCAGGCTTCTCCTTCTCCCCCTCGTTTCAGTTTCTTGTCTTGGCGGTGGTGCTTAGCAGTGGTGGAAGCGATGGTGCCGGCCTGGTGCCAAGGTGGGGCGGCGGACTGTTGTTGAGGTGGTGGCAGCGCGGACTAGTGCTTTGCAGCGCAACACTTGAAATGAAAAGAGAAGGGACGAAGATGAAAAGGAAAAGAAAAAATAGAGTAAATGTTATTAACCCTAGTAGTGTCAATTTTACCGACGGCTAGGCCAAAACACCGTCCAAAAAATTAAATGTGGGAAAAAGAGCGGCCCAATTTACCGACGGCTAAGCCGTCAGTAATTTAATAAGGCTAAGCCGTCGGTAAAATTGACACTGCTATTCCGTCAGTAATTTTAAAAACTAAATTATAATTAAAATAATTATGTACCGACGAAGCAAAAAATTTAAATGCGTACGCAGCTTTTTCCAGCGGATTACCGTCGGTAATATTTCGTGGGTAATATCCAGATTTCTTGTAGTGAACATTGATGCCCAAGTCTTCATTGAATCTTTTATTGATCGAAGCTGATCTGCCAATCTGTCAAATCGAACGTCGCACCAAGACGGGAAATCAAATAATGCCGCACCAAGATGACGAAATCACAAAATCACCAAAAAGAAATCGATCTATGTGAAAAACCACTTATTTAGATAAAAACAGACAAGAAAACAGTATAGAGAGGTGATTTTAGGCCAAAAATGGCCTAAAACCACCCCCTCAAAGGGAGAGCAGGTAGAACGGTGCTAGGTTATTATGAGAGAGAGATAGACAATTTCTTCTTAATAACTTATAAGATGAATGCGAATTTAAAAGTATCTGTCAAAGGAATACGGAAACTATAATAAATAACTTGTTCGTTTAGAATATACTAGTGTATTTACCCGTGTTCGCACAGGTTATCTGTATTAGTTGTAAAAGTATCTAACGTGCAAGAATAAATCTAAAGTTTTTTTTTTTAAAAAAATATTAGCAGATTTAATTTTTTTGTAAAATATTATAGATAATTCATTATGAAGTAGAGAACATATGTATTTATACATATAATCTAATTTTAAAATATAAAAAATAAAACAAACAATATTGATTCTATTTTCTTTATGTTTAGATATGGTTTCTCAACTATGCGTTTCAACCAAAAAAAAATAAAGCTCACGATTAAATTATTTATCTAGATTACAGTAAGGTAAATTCAAAATAAGTAGCATAAAAAAGAGATAGTCAATTATCCATGTTGGACACCAACTTAATTCTAAAATAAGTTCTGATTTTTCTCACATATAATATCAAAGCTTTTTAGGAAGGAAAAATAAAAAGGCATATTGATTTAGAATTTATTATAATTAAACATAAACAATCATTTGAATGATGAAATGCTTGAAATATTTATATTCCAATGGAATACTGAAAATTTTCAAATTTTAATAATACGTAAGAGATAAAATATACAAATTATGAAAAAAAAATTAAATTTTACATTCTATGGTTATGATTTTTAAATTAAATTTTATGATGTGAATATTAAAATTAATCATTCATAAAAAATTATAAAATTAAAAGTAACCAAATTTGTATGGTAAAATAATTTTTTTGACGAAATTGTGTGGTAAAATAATGATGAATAGTATTTGACAAAAACAAATATTGATGAACAGCACTAATAATTGATATAAATAATTAATAAGAATAGATAATTTGATAAAATTGGTACTAAATTCTAAGTCCTTGTGGGAACGATATTTTACTACGCGATAGAACCGTGCATTTGCAGGAATATCAAGTTTTTTTGGCGCCGTTGCCGGGGGCTTATGCTATTGATGTTGATTTCATTTCACTATTCAGGTTAGACTAAAAATTTATTTTATTTTTGTTATTATTTTCCTTGTTATTTGCTGAAAATGAATTTTGGATATCAAGGTCCCCATGGCCAAGTTGATTGTATGGTGAATCAACATGTATTTATATTCTCTAAGGAGGGTTGGGAATCATTTTTGTCATCTTTGCCACCACCACTACCGTGCTTACAAGCGATCTCCAAAGAGTCAAAAACCTTGGAAATAGCTTTGGTGCAATATGCACAAGAATAATCCAACTCTGAGGCCAAAGCAAGAGTTAATTATGACCATATTGAAGCTGTGATGCAAAATTTCAAAATGCAAATTGAGGAAATTTGTAAACAGTTAGTACAAGAGCCACATGAATCAAAATCTTGGAAAAATATAGTTACGGAGATGGATCAAAATGAAAATGAGGTGGTAGTGGAAGATGAATTACCAGAAAAAGGACATGAAATGGTGAGCAAAGAAGCACTATCTTCCACAAATCCTTGGGAAAGAACAAGAGGAAGTGAGGGCAAATTCATATTGTTTTCACAATCTCCATTCTTAAAGCCATGGGATCCAGGAACAAGCTTTTATTCTTCACATGTCACCTGGCCCTTATCACTTCAAGCAATGGGATCCGGGTGAAAGTCTATTGATTGTTGTACTTCTTGATATCCCAGAGCAAGATGAGCAAATGAGGATGCTACCGTTGATGATCTCAAGGAAGTCAAGATAGGGGAGTGTTATTCTAATTTATCTTGTTTTATTTTATTTTGTTCTTTTTAGTTGAGTCTTGCTTTAATTTTGTTGCATGTGTTAGAATTTAGTTCATTCACCCCCAGTGAAAAACTTTTGAGATGCCTTTCTTGGAAATCCTTGTTTTTTATTACACTGCTTATTTGCTTGAATGGTATTCAATGAGCATGATTATGAATGTTGTATTTTTACTGCCCTGTTGGGACCTCACACACACAACCAAGATGGGTTTTGGCATTAGGATAATTGGGAAGGACGTTTAAATGTCTAATAAAATTGAAAAAAAATTAGGCTCCCTTGGTAACACTCACTGCATGTTGGTTACGGGATAAATGTCTGTGTTGAGCTGTTAGAATTGTTAGAATCAAGTGGGTTCAGAAACAATGACCCTTAATTGTTTTAATGATAACAAATAGTTAATAGAACAATTTATCCTCTGATGTGTTTATTAGTGTGCAGAAGTCATTATTCATCAGAAGAAATTATCTCAGAAGACTAAGTGAAAGTGTGCATTTCACTCCTAGTTTCATGAATCTAAATCTGGCATTGATCTTCTGAAAACTGCTGACATCATCGTCTGATAGCCTCACTTTGTCTTAGTCAACGATATGATTTCAGTCAATGTTTTGAAAGACCATGCTCTGATGTGACCATGTTATGTCTTAGTCAACGCTCTGTTTTTTGGTCAAAGCTCAATAGACTATTGAATAGACTTCTCAGGGGAAGCCTTGGTCTGTTTCTACAAGACTTTGTTATATGAAAGGTCAACAAATTCTGTATTGAAGAACTTGCCTCTGTTTCAAGCTCACACTAGTGAACAGAGTATCTCAGTAACAAGCATCGTCTGTTTGACAGATGCTCTGATTGGAAATCAGACTGAGTATTCATTAAAGGCTACTTCATGCATTAAAGAGACCTCATTGATGAGTATTTTAATGTACGAGGAATCAAAAGCCAAAGAGAATGTCAACGGATATAATCATTAGAAAACTTGCTCAAGAAGTGTCATATTTTCAAAAAGATCATAAGGGACAAGATCCTGCAAAAGTCTGATGTATCAGTATGCAAGAGCAGAGTGGAAAGCGACGTGCCTTGCTAAAAGCCACAAAAAGGGGATCTGAAGTTTTGTCCACTGGTGAAAAGAGCTGTTAGGTCACAACGATACTATTCACAATCCTAGCTATATATACCTTACTTCTCCCACTGAAGTAGATTAACGAAACTGAAACGCCGTGGATCAAAATGAGCAACCAAGAAATTATTCCAAGTATCTGAGATCACATTGAATAAGCACTTAAACGTTTTACTCTTTCTGTTTGAAAGTTATTCTCTGTGCTTGAGTTTTTCATTGTATATCCTCTCTGTTGAGAGTTATTTGATATTGTTTCAAACTACTTTTGAACACCGTATTTAGCCCAGTAGCGGCTGCATTCCTTCGAGACTTGACTGTACTAAGTCGTTCTAAGAAGTTGTGAGTATAGCCAGTTTGGCAGTAGTATACTCTCAAGTGTAATCAGGTTGATTATTGTAACACCCCGTTTCCAGAGCACTACTAAACTAGGAAAACTCTAATGCAATGAAGTTTTGTAAAGTGATACTCTTCTTGACTTTTGGAAATTGCGGTAATTTTTTTTTCTTTTTAAAAATAAAAGTCTTTCGTAAAACACAATCAGAGTATCCACAACATTTTCAAAACATGACGAAATTCTAAATGCAAAAGACTATTACAACTGAACATAAACATATACTCAACTTCCACAAGATACGCACTGACAAGTTTTACATACAGAAAAACAGTAAATAAATATCTACAAGAGGAATACACCTATAGTATGAAGACCCTGACAAGAGTAGTCATACTTCTGAGGTACTCCCGGCTGTTACCCACGCAGGGGGCTACTCCAAAAGTGAACCACCAGAACTATACAAATACTACTACCAAAAGACTAACAAGTCCAACGACTGACTGGTCACCACCCAGGACTATATACAAAATAGACAGATGTCACCAACTACATAACTACACAATTACACATCACTATCAAGGTCCTCTGACGAGTCCTCCTCTTCCTACGAGTCATCCTCCTCATCGCCAGTCTGGTCAATAAACGGTGCAGGTGCAGGTGCAGGTACTCCCTCTAGCCTCTTCGTCTCCACCTGTACACCGCGTAACCTTTTGTAGTGTCGCCAGTCCATTAACACGAGTCGTCTCTAATACGTCCCCTCTATATATGATTCGACCAGAAGTGGGGTTGAACTCCATGGTCGAGGGAATCTCCATGTCTGGGAAGTCAAATACCACCCCCAGTGACGTCGCCATCACCGGGATCTCCACAGTCCTCACCATCGTCTGGGTTACATTCATTGATTGAAAGAACCACATGCAAGGGTCAACTTCTTAAAATAAATAAATATAACACAGTATAACAGAACATACAATTCAGTAAGAATGCACCGATGCCTGCCAATGCAACTACATGCCACTGTTTATGATTCCAGAATACCCTATGCAGTGGTCAATCGCTTGGTATACCCCAACCCGATAATGTTCCACGCAATGAGTCTCAGACTATCCTGACGACACTGAACTCCTTTGTGATATACCTCACCCCAGGATATTCATGTCTAGGATTAACGCTGACACTGAACTCCCTTGTGATATACTGCACCCTAGGACATTTAGGTTGAAGTTACCCTTATACATGTCAATGTATTTCACTAACTCCCATAATTATATCAATGCATATGATATTCAACATGGCATAATTAAATAATATTTAATTATCCAACACCACTTTCACAGCATATATCTTAACACAATTCAGGCATACATGCGACCACATCATGTTATCAAATTCAAGATCACCACAATTCAGTTTAAACAAAAATTTACAATCCACAACAATTCACATATTAGAAATCATCACATTACTCAAACTCAGTCACTAATAGGCACAATTCGTCCCTTTGAAGCTCCGTAGAACTAACAAAGAGGTAAACATACAAGTGTAGGGGGTTAGGGGCAGTCGCCAACCTCTTGCAGACAAACCCACTAATTAATCATATATAAAGCTTTAAAGATCAAAGGGGTAACGAAACCCTCACTTTGAACCCTGAGGTTCTCAGACTTTTTTGATTGGAAAAATAAATAAAATCCTAAGATGCCATCGCCTAAACGTGTCTAGAAATAGCCCTTACAAAAGTTGTCAGGTCGCGTGTCAAAGCACGTCTTGATCTTACGCAGCACGAACTCGGATTCTCAAATCCTAACACCAGAAATTAAGCTTAGTACAATCCTAGGCATATACTAATTCTAATTCCTTAGGCTCTCAAACCCCAAAAATCTCTTAGATAACCAAAACACTTACCCTTGTATACACACAAATTAAAATTAAATGTTTTAAAGACTCAAATTCTTGTTTAGTAAAACACACCCACTTGCAATAATAAGCAAAGTTGAAAATAAATAGTTTAAAGACTTAGAAATTCATTTTCACTAAATCTTAAAATCATAAAGTCAATACTAAAATCTAATACTTTGATTCTAATATTATCAAGACTCCACTTTGGTTAAAGAAACACAAAGATTTCTCTAATATAAGTGTTTCATAGTCTTAGCATGCCAAATCAAATTCCTAATACTTCTAAACTCAAATTTATTTTCTCAAAAGACTTAATCAAGAATCCACTTGGTTTTTAGGATCTCAAGGAATCCAATTTACCTTATGTGTTTCATAGCCTCAAAGCTTCAAACAACTTTCAATTCAATCAAACTATTTTCCAAAATTTTCCAAACTCATACAACACTTCAAAAATAAATATTAAAGTCAAGACACAAAAATAATTTCCTCCCCCTAACCTCTTTGAGGTCTCGGCCAACCGACCCAAGTTAGGGAACAATTGAAAATTTTTCTAATTCATCAAAAACCACATCATTCAATCCATTAATTTCTTTCACAAAACAACAAATAATTTCAAAACCAAAACATAATCCAAATCAAATACCAAATCAAGCCTCTTTCGAGAATTCAAGGGTTACATAAAAATATATAAATCCTTTGATTTAAACAAAATTGACAACAACAACAACACTAGCAATTCCTAAGAAGCAAGAAACACCAAACAATTAAGTGATTCACAAGGAAAATCACACAATTCCCAGATACTTAGGTCATGCACCTAGGGTTCAATAAAATTGGGGATAATGTGCTCATACCTTCCATTGATCATTATCAAGCAAAATATGAAGCAATAAAGCAAGAATGAACAAGAAAGAACAAGAAAATCACATCCTACACATATATACACAAACCCCACGGTTTGGGGCTGAACAAGGGGGAGGAGAAATTAATTCTCAAACTCACTTACAAGGTGTAGAAGAGGTATTCAAGTAGAAGAAGAAGTTAGAAGCAAGTAGGATGAATGATTGAAGTTGAAATCAAGCAAGGAAGATGATGGAATGTGGAAGCCATGGATGGAGCTTCACTTTTTCTCTCAAGAAGAAGAAGAAGTGAAATGGAGAGTGGAAATGGGGGGTGGGGGTCACGACCAGGTCTCCAAAATAAAAGGAGAGGAAATTACAATTTAATTAAAACAAATATTACACAAGTGTTAATACCTCACTTGGAAACAAATAAAATAAAGAATGTGGGTGACTAAATGAGAGTGAGGGTAAAAAGGGGGTGGGTCACGCTGACCTTGAGAAAAAGGGGAGGATAAAAAAAAAATTATTGTAGAAAATTTTACTTGGTTAGGAATAGTTTAGAAAAAGCACCACCTAATAAACCACCAAAAGTGTGACACCTAAACACTAAAAAGCTAGATGCTAATCAAATCAACAAGTCCAAAACATCTAATCCCTCTACTCTCATGATTACCCCCTAATCCTAGAGCCTTAAGTGTACTAAAAAAATACGACGTCGAGTAATCACGCTACCGATTAATTCTTCACCAATTAATTCACGAGAATTAATTTACTCAGAAATTAATTCACCGCGTGATAATATTTTATTATAAATAATAAAAACAATTGAAAATACTCAAAAATAATCACAAGAAGTTACGATTCGATTTTCATCGAAATCGTGATTCGTTTAAATTTTATTGACGGATAAAAACAATCCGGTGATTCAAAACACGGCGAAACTTCGTTAGAATTCTTCGACGATATTTGAACCATGAATTAATTTGAAATATTAATTCTCAAATTTAATTTGATCTTGATATAATTCAATCACTTGCTTATCAAACAAGAACTGCTTATTATAGCATAAATACTGTAAAATACACTATAATAACACTAAATAATGCATCGCGAAAATACGGATGTTACAATTATAGTGGAGAAATCTTTCAAGTGTGTGAAGGGACTTGATGTAGCTATCAGATGATAGTGAACTAGTATAAATCACTGTGTCATTCTCTTCTCTTCTCTTCTCTTTACTTGTTTTCATTACTATTTTGTTAAAGAGTTGTTTTGAAAAGGTTTTAAAAAATACACAAGTTTTAAGAAAAGATTTCTAAAACCCAATTCAAGCCCCACTTTCTTGTCTTTTTGCCACGTTCAATTAGTACCAGAACTCGGCCTCTTGATTGAGCACTTAACAGTGTAAGAGGAAAATATCTTATTCTTTATACATGGAAAGCAACGAAGCCGGTGGTCACGTTAACCGTCCTCCTTTGTTCACTGGAACAAACTACGACTACTGGAAAGATAAAGTGAAAATCTTCTTCGAGTCTCAATAACTCGAACTATGGGATATAGTTCAAAAACAATATACTGAACCAGTTGATTTCAAGAATAAACCCATTCCTAGGGACAAATGGGAAGATGAGCAAAAGAAAGCTTATCAACTACATCAGAAAGCAAGATATTACCTTATCTATGCTATTTCTGAGAAGGAATACGAGAAATGCAGAAAGAATGAAACTGCCAAAGAAATTTGGGACTCATTGGCTTTGGCCTATGAGGGTACTTCCCAAGTGCAAGAAACCAAGGCTAATATCTTAGTTAGACAATATGAACTCTTCAAAATGGAAGAGGGTAAAAGCATTAAAACTATGTTTGGAAGATTCTAAACACTAGTTTATGGTCTAAAGGTTCTTAAGAAAAGCTATACCACTGTTGATCACGTAAAGGAAATCTTAAGAAGCCTGCCAAAGAAGTGGAGATCTAAAGTCATGAATATTCAAGAAGCCAAGGACCTGAATGTCTTGCGTCTTGAAGATCTTCTGAGTTCCTTCAGTGCTCATGAGCTTGAGCTAGATAAGAAGAACCTCCTAAGAAATCAAAGTCCATTGCTTTGAAATCTACAAACAAAGCATCCTCCTCTTTTTTAAATGAAAAAAAGGAGCCTCGTTAAAACCTTCTGATGCAAAACCATCCTTAGGAAAAAATTATCTAGAAGGAAAAAGAGTACTCATCCCTGTTTATATTAATAAAGAGAAAAAAAAAAGTAACAAAAGGTGCCTGGGGGGACTAGTCTAAAACCCGAGACCGGAACAAAAGAACAAACAATGCAATCCAAAAGGACATCAGAGAACCTAGTGAACGACAACCTATCCTAAAAGAGACTAAGAGAACCTATAGTAAGGCAAGCTATTTCTATTTCTAAAAAAATCATTAGAGATGAAGGTCGGGATGGTATTCCACCAAACAGTACCGTTGACATGAGTTCCATAAGAGGCAAGCTTATTAGCGCAAGAGTTTCCTTCTCTGTATATGTGGGAGAAAATGAAAGACATCTGCTTAATAAGAGCAATACAGTTGGACCACCAGTTTCTGAGCTTCCAAGGCACAATAAACCTGTTTCTAAAGGCAATAATAACTAATGGGAGTCACACTCTAAGCATCCTCCTCCAAAGCACTTCAAGCTGAACTGGAAGCAGACGAAGGATTGTTTGATGAGAGTGGTGGAGACACAGTCGAAGAAATTTCCTTCATATCAAGGAAAATTCAACGTATGTGGAAAAACAAAGGAAGGTTCAGGAAGCAGTTCCACAAGAACGACTCAAGGGATAAGAAGGATTACAAGGACAAAAGCCAAGTTACTTGCTACGAGTGCAAAAAGCCAGGACATTTCAAGTCTGAATGTCCACAACTTGAGAAACCAAGGAAAGGGTTTTCAAAAGCAAGAAGAAGAAAGGTCTCATGGCAATATAGGATGATTCTAATTTATCTTCATCTGATGATGATGAGGAACAAGCAAACATGGCTCTGATGGCTACCGTAGGGTCAGATAGTGAAGAAGAAGATGAAGAGGTAGATTCTAATCCATCTTCTGATATTGAAATAGCTTTTGATGAAATATTAGATGAGTCTTCTAAGCTCAACACTGAGTATAAATCTTTGAAAAAGAAATTCTCAAAACTTTCAAAAGAATTTCAAATACTCAATGAGGAGAATGAGAAGTGTTGGAATCAAGTGGATTCAGAAATAATGACCCTTAATTGTTTTGATGATAACAAATAGTTAATAAAATAATTTATCCTCTGATGTGTTTGTTAGTGTGTAGTAAATCACTATTTATCAGAAGAAATTGTCTTAGAGGACTTAGTGAAATTGTGAAATTGTGAATTTCACACTTAGATCCATAAATCTAAGTCTGACATTGATCCCCTGACATCACACTGATGTCATCGTGTGAAAGCTGTGCTCTGAAATAGTCAACTCTGTTGGCAGTCAATGCTCTGGCAAGACCTTACTTTGACTTAGTCAACTCTGTTGGCAGTCAACGCTCTGGTAAGACCTTACTTTGACTTAGTCAACAGAGTCAACTCTGTTGGTGGTCAACGCTCGGGTAAGACCATACTTTGACTTGGTCAACTCTGTTGGTAACCAACATTAGCAAGACTATGCTCTGGCTTAGTCAACTCTGATTGATTAGTCAATGCTCTGGGGAACTAAGCTCTGGTAAGACAAACTCTGATTTGGTTAACGCTTTGGTATTCAGTCAATGCATAAATAAACTTTGGTTAGACTATTCAACGGAATCCTTCGTCCAATTCTTCATGACTCTCTTATGTGAATGGCCAACAAATTTTGTGCTGAAGAACTCACCTCTGTTTCAAGCTCACTCTAGTGAACAGTGTGGCTCTGACAGGAAAACATACTGAAGTTCATTTAAGGCTATTTCATGTATTTAAGAGACCTCATTGATGAAGCATTTTAATGTACGAGGTATCATAGGCCAAAGGGAATGTCAACGAATATAATCATCAGGAAACTTGCTCTCGAAGGGTCTAATATTCAAAAAGCTCACAAGAGACAAGCATTCTGATTTTGTCTGCTGTGTAAGTATGCTTTGAGCAGAGTGAAAAACGACGTGACTTGCTAAAGCCACAAAAGGGGATCTGAAGTCTTTTGACCTAGGTGAAAAGAGCTGTTAGGTCACAACGATACTATTCACAACCCTAGCTATATATACCTTACTACACCCACTGAAGTAGGTTAACGCTGTGATACGAAGTGAGCAACCAATAATTATTCCAAGTATCTGAGATCACATTGAACAAAGCACTAAAAAGTTTTTACTCTTTCAGTTTGAAAGTTATTCCTTGTGCTTGTGTTTTTCATTGTATATCCTCTCTGTGAGAGTTATTTTGATATTGTTTCAAATCATTTTTGAATATTGTATTTAGCCGAGTAGTGGTTGTATTCCTTAGAGGCTTGACTGCACTAAGTCGTTCTAAGAAGTTGTAAGTATAGCCAGGTTGACAGTATTATACTCTCAAGTGTAATCAGGTTGATTATAGTGGAGAAATCCTTCAAGTGTGTGAAGAGACTAGGCGTAGCTATCAGGTGATAGTGAACTAGTATAAATCATTTTGTCATTCTCTTCTCTCTTCTTTTTACTTACGTACTGCCTTATTTTATTAAAGAGTTGTTTTGAAAAGGTTTTTTTAAACACACAAGCTTTGCGAAAAGATTTCTAACACCCAATTCAAACCCCCCTTTCTTATGTTTTTGCCACGTTCAATTGGTACTAGAGCTCGACCTCTTGGTTGAGCACCCACGTTCAATTGGTACCAGAGCTCGGCCTCTTGGTTGAGCACTTAACATTGTAAGAGGAAAAGATCTTATTCTTTATTCGTGGCAAGCAACGAAGCCGGTGGTCATGTTAACCGTCCTCCTTTATTCACTGGAGCAAACTTCGACTACTAGAAAGATAAAGTTAAATCCTTCTTTGAGTCTCAACAACTCGAACTCTGGGATATGGTTCAAAAACAATAAACCAAACCTGTTGATTCCAAAGAAAGTCTCATTCCTAGGGATAAATGGACAGAAGGGCATAAGAAAGCTTATCAACTACATCAGAATGCAAGATATTTCCTTATCTGTGCCATCTTTGAGAAGGAATACAAGAAATGCGGAAAGAATGATACTGCAAAGGAGATTTGGGACTCATTGGCCTTGGCTTATGAGGGTACTTCCCAAGTGCAAGAAACCAAAGCTAATATCTTAGTTAGACAATATGAACTCTTCAAAATAGAAGAGGGTGAAAGCATTGATACTATGTTTGGAAGATTCCAAACACTAGTTCATGGTCTAAAGGTTCTTAAGAAAAGCTATACCGCTGCTGATCATGTCAAGAAAATCTTAAGAAGCCTGCCCAAGAAGTGGAGACCTAAGGTCACTGCTATTCAGGATGCAAAGGATTTGAATGCCTTGCGACTTGAAGATCTTCTGAGTTCCTTGAGAGCTCATGAGCTTGAGCTAGATGAAGCAGAACCTCCCAAGAAATCAAAGTCCATTGCTTTGAAATCTACAAAGAAAGCGTCTTCCTCCAAAGCTCTACAAGCTGAACTTGAAACAGACAAAGCTTCGTCTGATGAGAGCGATGGAGACATAGACGAAGAAATTTCCTTAATATCAAGGAAAGATGTGGAAAAACAAAGGAAGGTTCAGAAAGCAGTTCCATAAGAAGGACTTAAGGGAAAGGCAAGACTTAAGGGATAAGAAGGACTACAAGGACAAAAGCCAAGTTACTTGCTACGAGTGCAAAAAGCCAGGACATTTCAAGTCTGAATGTCCATAACTTGAGAAACCAACGAAAGGGTTTTCAAAAGCAAGAAGAAGAAAGGTCTCATGGCAACATGAGATGATTCTGATTTATCGTCATCTGATGATGATGAGGAATAAGCAAACATGGCTCTAATGGCCACCATAGGGTCAGACAATGAAGAAGAAGATGAAGAAGTAGATTCTAATCCATCTTCTGATATTGAAATAGCTTTTGATGAACTATTAGATGAGTCTTCTAAGCTCAACCTGAGTATAAAGCTTTGAAAAAGAAATTCTCAAAACTTTCAAAAGAATTTCAAATACTCAATGAGGAGAATGAGAAGCTCAAAGTTGAAAACCACCATTTGGTGAATGACAGCTCTAAGACTGAGGAAAAGGTTGAATGTAACTCTTCAAAATATGAAGAGGGATTTCAAAGATTCCTTGCTGAATGTGTTATATGAAGCAAACAAGCATCTATGATTTGGGGCGTAAGCCAAAATGGTAAAAAGGGTCTTGGTTACAAACCAGAGGAGCCCACCTTTCAAAACACAAATTTAAAAACCAAAAATACCAACAATCATAGTGACTGTCTATTTTGTACTTTTTGCAATAAGAAATGACACATTAGAAGTACTTGTTATGAATTGAAAAATAAGAAGGACAAGTTTCCTTCTAGAACTAACAAAAGAGGACCCAAAAAGATTTGGGTACCTAAGGACAAAATTGTATATGTTGCAGATCTGCTTAGCAATAGAGTTACGATACCAGTCCTGGTACTTGGACAGTGGATGCTCACGTCACATGACGGGAGAAAGGTGTATGTTCCAAGAACACCAACTTAAAGAAAGTGGAACAGTAGGTTTTAGAGGAAACCAAAAAGGTAAAATCATTGGAAGTGAAAAATTTGGTGAGAAATTCCTACCTTCTATTGATAATGTCTTATTGGTTGATGGCCTGAAGCATAACCTACTAAGTGTAAGTCAATTATGCGATAATGGTTATGATGTTGGCTTTAGTGATAATGCCTGTATAGTCAAGAGTAAGAAAGATGGCTCCATTTTCTTTAAAGCAAAAAAAAGAACAATATTTATAAAATAAGACTTTCTGAGTAAGAAAATCAAAATGTAAAATGCTTTTTGTCAGTTGATGAAGAGCAATGGACTTGGCACAAAAGATTGGATCATGCCAGCTTGAGGTTAATCTCAAAGCTTAACAAGAAAGAACTTGTTAGAGGGCTACCAAATCTTAGGTATCAATCTGATGCTCTTTGTGAAGCATGCCAAAAAGGGAAACAAATAAAATCTTCTTTTGAATCCAAAAATATTGTTTGCACCTCAAGGCCACTTGAGCTTTTGCATTTAAATTTATTTGGACCAACTAGAACTGTATCTTTGTCTGGAAAGAAATATGGCCTAGCAATTGTTGATGACTATACTAGATGGACATTGGTAAAATTCCTAGTTCACAATGATGAGTCACTTGCAATGTTTTCTATTTTCTACAAACAAGTACAAAATGAAAAAGGTTTTTGTATTACAATAATTAGAAGTGATCATGGTGGAGAATTTGAAAATGAATCATTTCAAAACTTTTGTGAAGAGCATGGCATCTCTCACAATTTTTCATACCCTAGAACACCACAACAAAAAGGTGTTGTAGAAAGAAAAAATAGATCTTTACAAGAAATGGCCAGAACCATGATTCAAGAAACTAATATTGCAAAGCACTTTTAGGCAGAAGCAATAAACACTATATGTTATATTCAAAATAGAATATATATTAGACCTATCTTGAATAAGACTCCTTATGAATTGTGGAAATGAAGAAACCCAACATTTCATACTTTCACCAATTTGGGTGTGACTGCTTTGTTCTTAATACAAAGGACAGTCTTGGAAAATTTGATTCAAAATCACACAAAGTTATCTTTTCAGGATATTTTGAACGCTCTAAAGCTTACAGAGTATACAACAAGGAAACATTAATTGTTGATGAATCTATGTATGTGAGATTTGATGACAAGAAGCCTGACAATGAAACGTTAGAGCTAGATGAAGTCTTTGCAGATTTATAGATAAGCAAAGAAATAGATGAATGTGTCACAGGTGCTGACTCTGATTCTGTGTCTGGTTCTGCAGCTGGTGATAAGACCCAAGAAAAGTCAATGATAGACTGGAAGTTTAAACTCATCACCCAAAGAACCAGATTATTGGTGAACCAAGTAATAGAGTTAGAACAAGATCATCTCTCAGGGAACACTTTGACTATGCATTGTTGTCAGAAATAGAGTACAAAACAATTGATGAAGCACTAACAGACGATGGATGGATACTTGCTATGCCAGAAGAGCTCAATCAATTTCAGAGGAATGATGTTTGGAAGCTTGTGCCTCCTCCAGAGGATAAGAGCCATTGGAACCAAGTGGGTTTTCAAAAACAAACTTGTTGAAGATGGCAAAGTGATAAGAAACAAGGCAAGACTTGTTGCTCAAGGGTATTCACAAGAGGAAGGTATTGATTATACTGAAACCTTCGCTCCTGTAGCTAGACTTGAAGCAATTAGAATCTTATTATCATTTGGTGCATATCATGGCATTACTTTATATCAAATGGATGTAAAGATTTTTTAAATGGTTTTATAAGCGAGGAAGTGTTTGTAAAACAACCTCCTGGAATTGAAGATATTGCTTGTCCAAAACATGTCTTCAAACTTAAAAAGGCTCTTTATGGTCTTAAATAAGCTCCAAGAGCTTGGTATGATAGATTAAGTTTCTTTTTAGTGTCAAATGGTTTTGAAAGAGGACATGTGGACACTACACAGTTCAAATATATGTTGATGATATTATCTTTGGTGCTATTAATGAATCTCTTTGTGAGGAATTCTCTAAGCTTATGCAGAATGAATTTGAAATGAGTATGATAGGAGAATTAAAATTCTTCCTTGGTATTCAAATCAAGCAATGTCAAGATGGAACCTATATCCATCAGACTAAATATGTGAAAGAACTCCTAAAGAAGTTCAAGCTTGAGGAAACCAAACCTATAAGCACACCAATGCATCCAACATGTGCTCTCGGCGAAGATGGATCTAGTAAAAAGGTAGGCCAAAAGGTAAATAGAGGTATGATTTGTTCACTCCGTTATCTTACTGCCTCAAGGCCTGATATTATGTTTAGTGTTTGCTTATGTACAAGATTCCAATTTGATCCTAGAGAATCTCACTTAACTGCTGTTAAGAGAATCTTTAGGTATCTCAAAGGAACTACTAACCTTGGTTTGCTTTATAAGAACTCAGAAAATTACAAGTTAGTATGTTTCTATGATGCTGGCTATGCTGGAGATAGAATTGAAAGAAAGAGCACAAGTGGTGGCTGCCAATTTCTTAGAGCAAACCTTATCTCTTGGTCCAGCAAAAAGCAAAGCACAATTGCACTATCAACTGCAGAAGCTGAGTATATATCTGCTGCAAGCAGTAGCTCACAGCAACTATGGATGAAGTATCAGCTTGAGGACTATCAGATTAAAGAGAGTAACATTCCTATATACTGTGATAATACCTCTGTAATATGTTTGACTAAAAGTCCTATTTTGCATTCACGTGCTAAACATATTGAAATTAAACATCACTTCATTAGAGACTATGTTCAGAAATGGATATTTGAAATTAAATTTATTGATACTGACCATCAATAGGCAGATATCTTTACAAAACCCTTTGCTGAAGATAGATTCAACTTTATAAGAAAGAATTTGAATTTTCATCTTATAAAGGAATAAGTGTTTAATTTGGATATAGTTGCCTCTGTTTTATGTGCCTCTGAAATGCCTGCGTCTGACTGCTTATATGCCTCTGTTTTGATGTTGTCTCTGTTGTTGAACATGTGCCTCTGTTTGGCACATATGAGTCTGCTTGATGTGTGCCTCTGTTTATATATTGGTTCTGATTTTTATCTAATTATTAATTATTTGTTTATATTATGTATTTTTTATCAATTTTTTTAATACTTGTATCATCTGTTTGGTGACTATTCATATGAGTCTGTTGCATTTATCACAAAGGTGCCTCTGAGAATCTTTGTGTACACATGTCTCTATGAGACTGGTTGATGCGTTAGTGGCTGAGAGTTACTCTCACTGAGTCATTATTTCTTTTACTGTCCGAGGACAGTTTTACTGTGCCTCTTTAATACTTTGCGTGACACGTTTCATTTTTGAAACGACAATTTATTTATTTCATTTATTTTGAAAACTGAAATAGGTGGTCTGCCTTCTTCAACACATTTTATTACCCACTCACTCACTCACTACACCCACTACTCACACTATCTTTTAGAGAAGCCACACGTTCTGAACCCTAAACCCCTTTCTCTTCTACCTGCTCTCTACAACTTCCTGTTTCTCTGCAATGGCTGTCTCACAACAAGTTGCTTACAGTCCGAATGAAGAACCTAAACCTACCTTGGTGAATGCTGAGCAACACCAACTGAAGGTAATAGTGGAACACCAAGTGAACCTTGAAGACTTAGCTATTAAAGGGTACGCCTTCAGAACTGATTTCATCGATATGGGTATAATGGATTTCTTCTGTATGGAAAAATACCCTGTGTATGAGGAACTGGTAAAGGAATTTTGGATGTATGCTTGGTGCAAGAACAACACCATTCACAGCTATGTTCAAAAGAGGAATATTCTGATTACTCAGGATATTATTGCTGATGTTATCAAATGCCCTAACTCTGGAGCTGTTATTGAAGAGGGCTGGGAAAAGGATATTGGTGGCTGGGGAATAATTAACGACTCCATCTATGAGAAGCCTGGTGGTTCTAAGGCCGTGGACATGAAGAACAAGTTCAGAGTGCTCTTCAAGATCATAATGCACTGCATGGTTCCCAAGTTTGGGTCTGTGGACACTATGAGCAGTGACCACAAGTTCATTATGTGGAATTATGAGACCAAGGCCAAACTCAACATGCCAAGTCTCATTTTTGATCATCTGCGCAGAAACGTCATGTTCTCCAGAAAAGGGAAGAACTTGAATATCCCTTATGGAAGGTTGCTATCTACTATCATGGACAATCAATGCTTGATTCAACATCTTCAAGAGCTTAATACTGAAGAAGCTGGAGTTGCACCCAAAACCATGAGTGTACCAACCCTTTCTAGTGAAAACTTGAGGAGAATGAAGCTTTTATCTGAAGAAGTGATTGCTGAGATACAAAAGGAAGAAGAAGGTGGGAGAAAACCTGTCAGGAAGGGAAAGAGGAAGATAAGTGAAGTTATTGCTGAGCCTACCAGAAGGGTAACTAGGAGAACTGGCATCCACATTGCTGAGCCCACTCACTTGGTTCAACCAGTGAGACCTGCATTGTTGCCCTCAGTGATGCCAGAAGAAATTGAGGAGAAGAAAGTTGAGGTTGATGAGATGATAGCCAAATGTAAGGAAGATAGCTATCAATATTAGCTACACCTCAAAAAAGAAAGGCTAAAGGGATAAGCCTCTGTTACTACCACTGCTCTGTTGTTACCTCCGGCACTACTGCTACTGCAACAACCACTTCTGCTTCTGCAACCATCAGCACTGTTGTTCCTGCTACTACTGCTGCACCTACTACTTCAAAGTTGAAGCGGATAACTAAGTTAGGTGATCTCCCAGCAGCAAAGAAAACAAAGGTACTAGATGATGCTGTACATTTGTGTGATTCCGTTTATGGTTCTGGATCTGTTGGCTCCACACATTCTTCACAACCTGTTATGTCTAAACCAATCCCTCCTCCATAACCTTCTAAACCTATTCCCCCATCAAAACCTTCTCAACCCAAACCTTCTAAGAAACCCTCTCCTCCTAAAAAGACTTTGCCTTCTTTACCCTCTGACTCATCTTCATCTAATAATGAGGAAGCTGGTTATGTCCCTCTGAGACTGAGACAGAGACAGAGACAGAGACAGAGACCCCAAGCTCAATTTCCTTGTATTGAGCCGATTTCTGTTGTTCACCCTTTAACCTCTACTTCTGCATCACCACCATCACAAACCACTCACATTCCATCACCTCAACCACAAACAACCAAAACACCTTCACCACTACCAAAACTTACTCCTCCTCCACTTAGCCCCAAATCACCAGCTAGACCTCAATCACCTCCATTGACTCAACCTGACCTCAATATACCTTCAAAATCCGAACCTTTCACTGAAACAGAACCTGAGCCCATTATCCAGGAAGCCTTATCCCCTTTACCTGACTCCGATACTGTTTGTGAAGCACAACCCCTCTCTATCCTTCAACCTGTACCTGACTCCACTATTCGACTTGCAATTCTTGTACCTTTTCCACCACAATTCCATTCTCCACCCCTCTCACCAATTTTGGCTGAACCAAAATCTACTGCAGAACTAATGGAAGAGGATGATCTAGTCATTACAGTTGCAATTGCCTCTGAGGTAGTTCGAGATCTTGATTCTGATGATGATGATGTTTCCAGAATTGACCCTCCAATCCTGTTTCTTCCTGCACCCCATATCCCCATTGTTTAGATTGGTTGTGAGCCTCCTCCCAACCATCAGGAAGCAAGAATTGTGCCTGAACGCTATCCACACCTGATTGCTGATTTTGAGTGTCTTAAGGCTAAGAGATATCGTGTGTATCAACACTGGAAAATAATTGAAGAAGAAAGAACGGATGAAGTTCTGTCTGCACAGGCTCAAGAGGACCTTTTTGCCAATTGGCAATTTGGGCATAGCTAGTTTGAATAGCACAAAAAGGATCAACTTGAAAGGAATAGAAGATTAGTTGCTGCTTCTACTTGGAATGTGCCTCAAAGGAGAAGCACCCCCGCAGTTTAGGAACCTGAACCTGCTCCCATACTCCTACCTACTTCACCTACACCTATTCCTCCACCTCCACCTACTACAGAACCTGTTACTCTTCCTCCTGCTTCAGCTGCTATGATCACTTAGCCATCTACCTCTAATTCTGGATCTGCTTCTACATCTGCAAGCCGTTCTGTAGTTGTTCCTCAGGATGTCTTGGATCAGCTTGTTGAAGATAACAAGCTCTTCAAGAAATATATGGAAACTACTGAGAAGCGTTTGGAAGCTTCAGAGAGGAAGCATGTTGTTGTTACTGATATACTGCAGGCCATTCTGGATCGGTTGCCTAAGCCTTAGACAACCTTTAGGATTTTTTTTACCATCTTATTTTTAGCCTGTTATTTATTTTTCGTTAGTTAATTTTTTTTTTTGTAATTTGGCACTTTTTGGTTAATGAAATCAATTTTTGGCTCTTACTAATTTAACTCTATCTTTCTCAAATAATATTTTGACTATGATGTTCTTTATTTATTCTTAACTTTTTTGTCTGATGACAAAAGGGGGAGAAGAAAATATAGATTTATAGAGTAATTGATGAACCTGATGTATCAACCAAGTGTCATTATACATTTGTGCATTATTTACTCTGATACATTAACTTGGAATGAAGCATATGCTCTGAAAGATCGATCTGTTTATTTAAGCTCTGATACTTTATGCTCTGAAATGATACATTCATTTGATGTGATTTTATACTTAGAAAACATTTATAAGTGCTTAATTCAGGGGGAGCCTCTGAAATTATTTTAAATAAATATTTTTCTAAAGGAAAATTTTTCATCAATACATGTATTTGTCATCATTAAAAAGGGGGAGATTGTTGGAATCAAGTGGATTCAGAAACAATGACCCTTAATTGTTTTGATGATAACAAATAGTTAATAGAACAATTTATCATCTAATGTGTTTGTTAGTGTGCAGTAAATCATTATTTATCAGAAGAAATTGTCTCAGAAGACTTAGTGAAATTGTGAATTTCACACTTAGATCCATAAATCTAAGTCTGGCATTGATCCTCTGAAATCACGCTGACGTCATCGTGTGAAAGCGTTGCTTTGAAATAGTCAACTCTGTTGGCAGTCAATGCTCTGGTAAGACCTTACTTTGACTTGGTCAACTCTGTTGGCGATCAACGTTCTGGTAAGACCATACTTTGACTTGGTTAACTCCGTTGGTAATCAACATTGGCAAGACTATGCTTTGGCTTAGTCAACTCTGATTGATTAGTCAACGCTCTGTGGAACCAAGCTCTGGTAAGACAAACTCTGATTTGGTCAATGCTTATTCGGTCAACGCATAAACAGACTTTGGTTAGACTATTCAATGGAAGCCTTCGTCCAATTCTTCATGACTCTCTCATGTGAAAGGCCAACAAATTTTGTGCTGAAGAACTCACCTCTGTTTCAAGCTCACTCTGGTGAACAGTGTGGCTCTTATAGGAAAACAGACTGAAGTTCATTTAATGCTACTTCATGTATTTAAGAGAACTCATTGATGAAGCATTTTAATGTACGAGGTATCAAAGGCCAAAGGGAATGTCAACGAATATAATCATCAGGAAACATGCTCTCGAATGGTATAATATTCAAAAAGCTCACAAGAGACAAGCATTCTGATTTTGTCTGCTGTGTCAATATGCTTTGAGCAGAGTGAAAAACGATGTAACTTGCTAAAGCCACAAAAGGGGATCTGAAGTCTTTTGACCTAGGTGAAAAGATCTGTTAGGTCACAACGACACTATTCACAATCTTAGCTATATATACCTTACTTCACCCACTGAAGTAGGTTAACACTGTGATACGAAGTGAGCAACCAAGAATTATTCCAAGTATTTGAGATCACATTGAACAAAGCACTAAAAATTTTTTACTCTTTTAGTTTGGAAGTTATTCCTTGTGCTTGAGTTTTTCATTGTATATCCTCTCTGTGAGAGTTATTTTGATATTATTTCAAATCATTTTTGAACATTGTATTTAGCCCAGTAGTGGTTGTATTCCTTAGAGGCTTGACTGCACTAAGTCATTCTAAGAAGTTGTGAGTATAGCCATGTTGGTAGTATTATACTCTCAAGTGTAATCATGTGATTATAGTGGAGAAATTCTTCAAGTGTGTGAAGGGACTAGACGTAGTTATCAGGTGATAGTGAACTAGTATAAATCACTATGTCACTCTCTTCTCTCTTGTCTTTACTTACATACTGCCTTATTTTATTAAAGAGTTGTTTTGAAAAGGTTTTCATAAACACACAAGCTTTACGAAAAGATTTTTAAAACCCAATTCAAAACCTCCTTTCTTGTGTTTTTGCCACGTTCAAGAAGCTCAAAGCTGAAAATCACCGTTTGGTGAGTGATAGCTCTAAGACTGAGGGAAAAGTTGAATGTAACTCTTCAAAATATGAAGAGGGATTTCAAAAATTCATTGTTGATTGTGTTACATGAAGCAAACAAGCATCTATGATTTGGGGCATAAGCCAAAATGGTAAACAGGGTCTTGGTTACAAACCAGAGGAACCCACTTTTCAAAACACAAATTTGAAAACCAGAGATACCAATAATCATAGTGACTGTCTACTTTGTACTTTCTGCAATAAGAAAGGACACATTAGAAGTACTAGTTATGAATTGAAAACTAAGAAGGACAAGTTTCCTTCTAGAACTAACAAAAGAGGACCCAAAAAGATTTGGGTACCCAAGGACAGGATTATATATGTTGCAGATTTGGTTAGCAACAGAGTTGAAACACCAGTCCTGGTACTTGGACAGTGGTTGCTCACGTCACATGACGGGAGAAAGACAGATGTTCCAAGAACTCCAACTTGTGGAACAGTGGGTTTCGGGGAAACGAAAAAGGTAAAATCATTGCAAGTGGAAAAGTTGGTGAGAAATTTCTACCTTCAATTGATAATGTTTTACTTGTTGATGGCCTGAAGCATAACTTACTAAGTGTAAGTCAATTATGCAATAGTGGTTATGATGTTGGCTTTAGTGATAATGCCTGTATAGTCAAGAGCAAGAAAAATGGCTCCATTTTCTTTAAAGCAAAGAGAAAGAACAATATTTATAAAATAAAATTTCTGAGTTGGCAAATCAAAATTTAAAATGCTTTATGTCAGTTAATGAAGAGCAATGGACTTGGCACAAAAGATTGGGTCATGCCAACTTGAGGTTAATCTCAAAGCTTAACAAGAGAGAACTTGTTAGAGGGCTACCAAATCATAGGTATCAATCTGATGCTCTTTGTGAAACATGCCAAAAAGGGAAACAAACAAAATCTTCATTTGAATCCAAAAATATTGTTTCCACCTTAAGGCCACTTGAGCTTTTGCATTTAGATTTATTTGGACCAACTAGAACTGCATCTTTGTCTGGAAAGAAATATGGCCTAGTAATTGTTGATGACTATACTTGATGGACATTGGTAAAATTCCTAGTTCACAATGATGAGTCACTTGCAATGTTTTCTGTTTTCTACAAACAAGTACAAAATGAAAAAGGTTTTTGTATTACAACAATTAGAAGTGATCATGGTGGAGAATTTGAAAATGAATCATTTCAAAACTTTTGTGATGAGTATGGCATCTCTCACAATTTTTCATACCCTAAGAAACTAATATTGCAAAGCACTTTTGGGCAGAAGCAATAAATACTGCATGTTATATTAAAAATAGAATCTATATTAGACCTATCTTGAATAAGACTCCTTATGAATTGTGGAAAGGAAGAAAACCCAACATTTCATACTTTCACTAATTTGGGTGTGACTGCTTTGTTCTTAATACAAAGGACAGTCTTAGAAAATTCGATTCAAAATCACACAAAGCTATCTTTTTAGGATATTCTAAACACTCTAAAGCTTACAGAGTATACAACAAAGAAACATTAATTGTTGATGAATCTATGTATGTGAGATTTGATGACAAGAAGCCTGACAAAGAAATGCCAGAGTTAGATGAGGTCTTTGCAGATTTATAGATAAGCAAAAAAATAGACAATGGTGTCACATGTACTGACTCTGACTCTGCGTCTGGTGATAGGACACAAGAAGAGACGATAACAGACTGGAAATTCAAACCTTATTACCCGAAGGACCAGATCAACGGTGAACCAAGTGATAGAGTTAGAATAAGATCATCTCTCAGAGGACACTCTGACTTTCCGTTACTGTCAGAAATAGAGCCCAAGACAATAGATGAAGTACTAACAGATGATGGATGGACACTTGCTATGCAAGAAGAGCTCAATCAATTTCTGAGAAATGACGTTTTGAAGCTTGTGCCTCCTCCCGAGGATGAGCAAGCCATTGTAACCAAGTGGGTATAGATTATACTTGTTGCACAAGGGGGCTGCCCCAAAAGCTAAACCATAAAACCTAACCAACAATTATCACAAAAGAACCAATCAGACTGACTAGTCACCACCAAAAACTATATACAACACCGACTGACATCACCAACTATACATCACTACCCAAGTCCTCCGATGGGTCCTCCTCATCCTCCTCCATCAAGTCGTCCTCATCATCTCCAATCAAATCAAGAAAAGGTACAGAAGCAGGTACTCCCTCTGGCCTCTCCATCTCCACTAGTACATTGTCAATCCATCCCATGCCACTGCAGCCAGCCTCACCACACATCCGACAAACAGAAAAAGGATCCACAGGTGTAGTAGGTGTCCAGATATGCAAAGGTGGAGTCGGAACAGCCTCCACTGCCGCACGCGAAGTAGAGGCTCCCAATGTCCAGCGTCTCATGCCAACGCTCTTTCGAGCGATCCTCCGAACCATAGCACCATCAGGAATGGGTTCGTATCGATAAGTCGTCCTCTTAGGAATCTCGAAAGACTCGTCAGCTGAAGTAGTAGAAGTAGTCAGTAACACTCGATCCTGCTGAGTGCAATGCCATCCATCCACAATCCGTCCAACCATGACAGGAAAGCTCACAGTACGCCGTGAAATCTTCTGTCGAACTGCCAGTCCGTCCATGCAAAAAGTCTCAACTACGTCCCCTCTATATAAAACTTGGCCTGAAGTGGGGTCGAACTCCATAGCCGAGGGAATCTCCATGTCTGGGAAGTAAAAGATCACCTTCGACGAGATCGTCATCGCCGGGATCTCCACCGCATTCACCATCATCTGGGTTACCATCACCAATTGAAGGAACCACAGGTAAGGGTCAACTTCTTAAATAAAAGCAGATAACACAATATACATAACATATAATTCAATAAGAATGCATGAATGCTCTGCAAATGCGACTACATGCCACTGTTTATGATTCCAGAATTCCATACGCTATGGTCAATCGTTCTATACGTACCAGAGCCGATACTTTTCCATGCGATGGTTAATTAACGACGTTCCTGAATTCCTTTGGCCTTGGGGCATTTCCACTTCCCCAGGATATTCAGGTCGAAGTTATACCACATGCATGCCAATGCATTTCGCCTACTCCAATGAACATATCAAATGCATATGATATTTCAATATGGCATGATCAAATAAATATTCAATTATCCAACACCACCCAATAGCATATATCTCCACATGATTTAAGCATATATCCAACATGTCATATAATCAATTTCAACCCCACAATAGTTCAGCAATCCAAAACAACTTACATCCACAATTCAATAGTCAGCAAACATAAGCATATGAACATAAACCACATCTCAGCATTTAACATTAGAACTCTAGGTATATCTAGAAGTAGCCCTTACCAAAGGTTAACAGTCCACGTGTCAAATCACGCTACCGTCCTACTCAGCACGAACTCAAATCCTCAAGGATCCTAAACAGCACACCCAAAGCTTAGTAAAATTCTAGTTCACCCAAAATAATTCCCTAGGTTTGGTTTTATTCTAACCCCTAGGTTTATCAATCCCTAGAATCTTCTTAATAAAAATACACATACCTGAAATAATACACAAATTGGAAATTAACTATTTTAAAGATTAAAATCCTTTTCTTTTGTTTTTGAAGCATGAAACAGTACTAAAACCAAATTCATTTCATAACAATACTTGATTAAGACTCAACTTGGCCTTAGAATTACAAAGATCCCAATTTGCCTTAAGTGTTTCATTGCCTTAAGCTCAAAATAACTTCCAACATCCAATCAAACTCTTTCTAAATTTTTCCAAAACTTAAACAACAATCCAATGCAATTAACTCAGGCCAAGAATACAAAAATTTCTTCCCCAAGCTCTTTACAACTCTTGGCCAACACACACATGAACGTGAACACTAAAAAGGGGGGTTGAATTGTGTTAAAAACTTTTCGCTAACTTTACGTAAAAAACACTTCAACACAAATTTTTCAAAACTGTTTGTTTATCGGATGCAGAGAAATAAACCGGATGCAGAAAATAAACCGCTTATGAAAACTTGTTTTACTGAGCAAGGTAAAGATAAATGTAAAGCAGTAAAGGATGAGACACAGAGATTTATACTAATTCACCGCCAACTGGTAGCTACGTCTAGTCCCTTCGTTCCTGAAGGATTTTTCACTATAATCAACTGATTACAATTTTCCTCAAGAGTATTCTTCTGTCACAAACTTGACAATACTTTCAACTTCTCAAAACGACTCAGTGCAGTCGAGCCTTTGAGGAACAAAGCCTTAACTAGGCCAAATACAGTTTACAAAAGAGATTATACTTTAGAATACAATCAAAATATCTCTCACAGAGAGGATGAAAAGATTAAGCTCAAAACAGAATAGCTTTCTCAAAGAAAGTATAAGACGCTGAGTTCAGTTCTGTGTAGACCAGAAACTTGGCACGAAACTTGATTGCTCACTTGAGTAATATTGCTTTCAGAATGAAGTTTCTTCACTAGTTTTTCCAACTTCTCTTCAATGAATACCTTGAGGTATTTATAGGAGTCTTCAAGGGTATTACCGTTGCAGTAAAAATATCTCCTTTCCATTGAGTGAGGTAATTTGAATTGTAGTCCTTTTCTTCCTTTCCAGAGAATATGAGAATAGTACATATTACCGTTTTCGTACTATCTGTAATTTGCAATTGCCTTGTACGATTTTTTGTCTTATGCTAAAGGTGTCACATTTGCTTCCTCGTACATCAAAATGAGCGCATAAAATCAAATTCGAATTCCGTTCTAGAACAGTCTGAGGCTAAGAGAAGAAACATGATCATCACGTGCTTCATTAAAGAGATCAGACGCTCGCTCAGAACAGAGGACGGACGCTCGCAGCAATTGAGTATTCCACGTGTCAAAGAGTAACACTACAGGACACTTGCTGTTAGCAAGACGCTAGAGTGAGTTCAGATGCTGACACTAGTGGATTGTATTCAATTCTTTTGTAAATTTCTTCTTCTTCCTTGAGTGTTTCGTACATATATATGAAGCTTTGATACCTGTACACTCAAAGATATGTTAGAAGATAAATTGTTCTCTTGAGAATTACTTTGTTATCATCACAATTAATGAGGGTCTAAACTTCTCAATCGTTTAGGTTCTAACAATCTCCCCCTTTTTGATGATGACAAATATCCAAGGTTGATGAACAATTTAATTTCAAAATAATATCAAGGGTCTCCCCCTGAATTTAACAATTTAGATATATAAGAACAATTTAGGTATTAAGGCGATTGTTAATAAACAAATTCATTTAAGTGATCGCAAAATATACGTAGATGTATCAGAGCATATATTTAACAAAGTGAGATCGGATGCTAATTTTCATTTTATCAAAAAGATTTTCATTGTACCAATTTTATTGATCATTATTAGAGTACTGGATCAATGAATATCAACGCATTAATAGATATTAGAGAAATGAATAACCGTACAAGGCAATTGCAAATTACAGATAGTACGAAAACGGTAATGTGTACTATTCTGATATTCTCTGGAAAGGAAGAAAAGGACTACAATTCAAATTACCTCACTCAATGGAAAGGAGATATTTTTATTGCAACGGTAATACCCTTGAAGACTCCTATAAATACCTCAAGGTATTCATTGAAGAGAAGTTGGAAAAACTAGTGAAGAAACCTCATTCTGAAAGCAATATTACTCAAGTGAGCAATCAAGTTTCGTGCCAAGTTTCTGGTCTACACAGAACTGAACTCAGCGTCTTATACTTTCTTTGAGAAAACTATTCTGTTTTGAGCTTAATCTTTTCATCCTCTCTGTGAGAGATATTTTGATTGTATTCTAAAGTATAATCTCTTTTGTAAACTGTATTTGGCCTAGTTAAGGCTTTGTTCCTCAAAGGCTCGACTGCACTGAGTCGTTTTGAGAAGTTGAGAGTATTGTCAAGTTTGTGACAGAAGAATACTCTTGAGGAAAATTGTAATCAGTTGATTATAGTGAAAAATCCTTCAGGAACGAAGGGACTAGACGTAGCTACCAGTTGGTGGTGAATTAGTATAAATCTCTGCGTCTCATCCTTTACTGCTTTACATTTATCTTTACCTTGCTCAGTAAAACAAATTTTCATAAGCGGTTTATTTTCTGCATCCGGTTTATTTCTCTGCATCTGATAAACAAACAGTTTTGAAAAATCTGTGTTGAAGTGTTTTTTACGTAAAGTTAGCGAAAAGTTTTTAACACAATTCAACCCCCCTTTTTAGTGTTCACATTCATGTGTGTGTTGGCCAAGAGCTGTAAAGAGCTTGGGGAAGAAATTTTTGTATTCTTGGCCTGAGTTAATTGCATTGGATTGTTGTTTAAGTTTTGGAAAATTTTAGAAAGAGTTTGATTGGATGTTGGAAGTTATTTTGAGCTTGAGGCAATGAAACACTTAAGGCAAATTGGGATCTTTGTAATTCTAAGTCCAAGTTGAGTCTTAATCAAGTATTGTTATGAAATGAATTTGGTTTTAGTACTGTTTCATGCTTAGAAAACAAAAGAAAAGGATTTTAATCTTTAAAATAGTTAATTTCCAATTTGTGTATTATTTCAGGTATTTGTATTTTTATTAAAAAGATTCTAGGGATTGATAAACCTAGGGGTTAGAATAAAACCAAACCTAGGGAATTATTTTGGGTGAACTAGAATTTTACTAAGCATTGGGTGTGCTGTTTAGGATCCTTGAGGATTTGAGTTCGTGCTGAGTAGGACGGTAGCGTGCTTTGACACGTGGACTGTTAACCTTTGGTAAGGGCTACTTCTAGATATACCTAGAGTTCTAATGTTAAATGCTGAGATGTGGTTTATGTTCATATGCTTATGTTTGCTGACTATTGAATTGTGGATGTAAGTTGTTTTGGATTGCTGAACTATTGTGGGGTTGAAATTGATTATATGACATGTTGGATATATGCTTAAATCATGTGGAGATATATGCTATTGGGTGGTGTTAGATAATTGAATATTTATTTGATCATGCCATATTGAAATATCATATGCATTTGATATGTTCATTGGAGTAGGCGAAATGCATTGGCATGCATGTGGTATAATCGACCTGAATATCCTGGGAAAGTGGAAATGCCCGAAGGCCAAAGGAATTCAGGAACGTTGTTAATTAACCATCGCATGGAAAAGTATCGGCTCTGGTACGTACAGAACGATTGACCATAGCGTATGGAATTCTGGAATCATAAACAGTGGCATGTAGTCGCATTTGCAGAGCATTCATGCATTCTTATTGAATTATATGTTATGTATATTGTGTTATCTGCTTTTATTTAAGAAGTTGACCCTTGCCTGTGGTTCCTTCAATTGGTGATGGTAACCTAGACGATGGTGAATGCGGTGGAGATCCCGGCAATGACGATGTCGTCGAAGGTGATCTTTTACTTCCCAGACATGGAGATTCCCTAGGCTATGGAGTTCGACCCCACTTCAGGCCAAGTTTTATATAGAGGGGACGTAGTTGAGACTTTTTGCATGGACGGACTGGCAGTTCGACAGAAGATTTCACGGCGTACTGTGAGCTTTCCTGTCATGGTTGGACGGATTGTGGATGGATGGCATTGCACTCTGCAGGATCGAGTGTTACCGACTACTTCTACTACTTTAGCTAACGAGTCTTTCGAGATTCCTAAGAGGATGACTTATCGTTACGAACCCATTCCTGATGGTGCTATGGTTCGGAGGATCGCTCGAAAGAGCGTTGGCATGAGACGCTGGACGTTGGGAGCCTCTACTTCGCGTGCGGCAGTGGAGGCTGTTCTGACTCCACCTTTGCGTATCTGGACACCTACTCCACCTGTGGATCTTTTTTCTGTTTGTCGGATGTGTGGTGAGGCTGGCTGCAGTGGCATGGGATGGATTGACAATGTACTGGTGGAGATGGAGAGGCCAGAGGGAGTACCTGCTTCTGTACCTTTTCTTGATTTGATTGGAGATGATGAGGACGACTTGATGGAGGAAGATGAGGAGGACTCATCGGAGGACTTGGGTAGTGATGTATAGTTGGTGATGTTAGTCGGTGTTGTATATAGTTTTTGGTGGTGACTAGTCAGTCTGATTAGTCTTATCACCTTCGCTGCTCTCCCTTCTCAAAATCTCTGCAGCAACGACGCCCGCCGCCGACCTCCATACGTCCTTCGCCTCCGCCGCACCGACGCCTTCAACCAAGACCTCACACGGCAACTTCGAACAGAGTCTTCTTCCTCGACCCATTCTTCTTCCTCTGCTCCTTCTTCCTCACGGCCTTCTTCCTCACTCTCAAAAAAGCCAGTCCACCACATGCTCAGAGAAGAACCAAGCCAAGCCAACAACAACCTCACACAATCACCCAGATCTGTCTCGCTCTCGATCTGTCACCCTAATCTCTCTCGACCCTTTTTTCTTCCTTTGACTCCCTTGACCCTTTCTTCTCGCTCTCTCACTCACAGTCACTCTCGCTCTCCTTTCCAGAAACCCTAACCTCACACAGCCACTAGTTCTGGGTTTATGAAGAATCGAAGCAGATCAAAGAAGAATCGAGGGTTTCTGGGTTCTGGGTGTGAGTGAGAACGACGGTTTCTGGGTGAGAGTGACAGCGATGGAAGTTTTCTGGGTTCTGGGTGAGATTCTGGGTAAGAGTGAGAACGATGGTTTCTTCTCTTCTCTTCTTCAGCTTTCATTTCTGGTTCTTCTTCAGGTTCTTTCGTTTCTTCTTCTGGTTCTCAAATCATGTTTAGGGACGAAGATGAGAGGAAAGATGGGGTGGTACTGATGGTTGTTGTGGCTGAACGATGGTGGTTGTTGTGGCTGATGGTTACTGATGGGTGTTGATGGTTGTTCTGGGTTCTTACTATTGCAGAAGAACCAAAAGAACAATGGAGAAGATGTGTTGGTGCTATTATTAATTTGGTGATTTTTTCAGAATTTGTTGAATTTAACTTTTCCAGAATTTGTTGTTCCATATTGTTGTTAATTTTGGTGTTGTTGATGATGTTGATCATCGTTGGTTGGGGTCGAGGTTGGGTTCCAGATTTAGGGTTCATATGTTGTTTTTCCAGATGAAGATTGGTTGGGGTTCCAGGTTCCAGATTTAGGGCTCATCGTTGGTTGGGGTTCCAGATTGGGTTAAGAAGCAAGAGGAAGAGATGAAGATTTTTCCAGATTTAGAGTTCATATTGTTGTTGATGAAGATGTTGTTGTTGTTGTTGAAGCTGAAGATGAAGGTGTGAAGATGAAGATGAAGTTGTGAAGAATCAGCGTGAAGAAGAAGAAGCAGCAGCTTGGTTGCTGCAGATTTGTTTTTTTTTTTTTGTGATAATGGTTTGTTTGATTTTCTGATTTGTTTGTAATTTATTTAATTTATTAAAGTTTATAATTAAAGTTTATAATGATTTGTAAATTTGTTTTATTTATTAAATTAAATTTTATAATTAAAATAATAAAAAAGAATTAAAATAATGAAAAAGATGATATGTGTAACTGCCACATCAACATTTGACTACCACATCACTTAATTTATGACCCAATTTTAGTATAGGGACCTACTTTTAGAAATTTTAAAAAATAGGGGACCAAAATTGTGAAATTAAAAATTTAGGGACTAAAATTATGGATTGTTGAAAATAGGGAGACTAAAACTGTAGAAAAACCTATCTTTTATCTATTTCTCTCTCGCGTTCGATAATAACGTGCGGCACCAATAAATCAATAGGAATATTTTAACGTCTTGCTACAATTAATAGATTAATAGAAATAAATTAATAACACCTAGCTGAAAGCGCATATCTTCTCTTGAGTAATAGGAAATTTTTTTGGTACTTAGTAATAGGAATATATTGTTTTAATTAAATAATTTAATTCTACTAAAAATAATTAAGTTAGTTAATAAGTAAAGTAATAATAAATTGATTATCTTAAATCATTTAAACTAATAATTAATTAAATTAATCAAATTGATTAAAGTAATACAATTAATTAAATTAACAAAAAGTTCAATTAAGTAATGTAATAAATTAACTAATTAATTGAATTCAAACAAAAAAAGATACTTTGGACGGGAGGTTTTTTTTTTTTTTTAATTCAGTGGTATTCTAATACTTTCAAAAACAATCAACACTTTTTTTCCCTCTTTTTTTCTCTTATACCAAACAATCAATTAAATCAACTTTAATTCTCACCTATTTCTCTTTTCTCACACTTTTTTCACCTCTTTTTCTATTCTCACTTTCTACTCACAACCAAATACACTATCAAAGATACAATATTTTTTTTTGTTGGTCTTGTACAGATGGTAAGGGGGCAGGGAGAAAGTGAAGCGGTACGGGTTCGAACTCTATTCCCAGCGTCCACACAGCTCTTTTGTATGTTTTACCACTAGGCTGTGCTCTCAGGACAAAGATACAATATCTATTTATAGTATATAATTAGGGGTAAATTTTTTTACTCAAAATAGTGGATTCTTATTTCTTTAATTATTTTTCTTATGAAAGTTTCATGTGTATTTCATCTTATTAGGGGCAATCAAACAATTTATAAAACATTGCAAGATACTATGAAAATCTATATTAACAAAGGCAGCACTTCCTTTTTTATGTTTAACCCCTTGTATTGTTTGTAAGCAGAAATATAAATCACTAATAATACATTTGAGAATCCATTCACAGGTCATTATACATGTCGATTCCACATCAATTGTAAAGGATCGGATTACACGTGTCAAATACATATTGATTTTCAAGGTTCGGATTACAAATGTCGATTAATAAAAATTTGTGATTTCTTGGTTTGATTCCGGACCACAATTATTTTGGTAAGGATTACGACATAAGTAGAATAATAATATCAAATTAAATTGTATAATCAATTAGAAGAAAAAAAAAATATTTCATGCAATTAATGTGTCAATCATTCAATTACTTTCCAGATTTATCTTTCCAACTTTATGTCTATTTAATACGAAAATGTAGTGTACAAGAAGAAAAAAGCATGTAAAATTTCATACGAACAAATTAACATGCATATCAATTTTTTTTATATGAACCAGTTAACATATCTAAAATAATAAAATTGCTCAATAAATAATGAAATCAATCAATATATAATTATACGAGGGAAACATACACATTATACCGTGCAAAGATTCTCTCATTTTACAATTTATCAGGGGGGCCATTCAACCAACAAACACGAATAGTTTAAAAAAGGAATTTAACACATGTCTTAATGTAATGTAATGTTCAGTGCCAACTAATCAACAACAATGATAGTGGACACAAATTAGAATTAAAATCGTTATTAAAAATAATTACGTGGAAAATAATATTCCATTACTGAAATTCAAAGCATCCTAATAATGAAGGAATAAATAGGTAAATCAATTTCCATGGATGCAAGTATTTTCCTCCAAATAGTAATCAATCGAAATAAATGATGACAACCTGTTTAGTAAGAAAAAAACTGACAAAATTATTCTAAATTTGTCAACAATCAGAATCCATTAAGACCATTAATAATTTCAAATTAAATTGCCAACAATAGTAGTCAACTGAATTAATGACAGATATATTGTAAATTTAAAATGTAATAAATCGATAATTGGTAGAGTATTGTGATAAATTGTTTCCTTATTTTAAATCCTAATTATAAACTATTTTCAAAAAGTTCACCAGAAACTACCATATTTAAAAATGAAAGGTGAAAATTTGATTTGACCATTATGTTGATTGATAAGGTCACATATTTGATTTGCTTGATTTATTTTATTTTTATTGCATGCCATTAATTATATGATATTAATTATGATTCAAAATTTTTAAAACGGGTTGTAATCATGACATTTCCTATTTCGCTGGGGTGTTATTTATAGATATGTCTAATGGAGATGTGTAACACCCATATTTTTACGATACGTTATTTAGTATTATTGTAGTGTAATATTTGTCGTATTTATGCTATAATAAGTAATTTCTTGTTCGCTAAGTAAGTGAATTAATTAAATCAAGATCAAATTATAATTGAGAGTTAATATTTTATATTAATTCATGGTTCGAATATCGTCGAAAAATTCTAACGAAGTTTCGTCGCATTTCAAATCGCCGGGCAGTTTTGCCGCAGATAAAATTTTAAATGAATAACGATTTCGATGAAAATTGAATTGTAACTTGTCGTGATTATTTTTGAATGTTTGATAATGTTTTTATTATGTATAATAAAATAATATCACGCGGTGAATTAATTTCTCGCTAAATTAATTTTCGCGATTTCATCGGCGGGTAATTAATCGGTAATGCGGTCATTTGACGCCGTGTTTTAGCAACCCTTAGACTCTAGAATTATAGGGTAATCATGAGAGATGTGAGATTAGATGGGTAGGATTAGATGATGTGATTAACATATTTGCTTTATTGCTAGGTGTCATTATTTGTGTGATTAAAACTAGTATTACCTTTTTGCTACATTATCTTATTTTAAACTATATTTAAATTATTTTTAAGCTAATAAAAAGAAATGGAACCCCTCCCATCAGCCCCATTTTTACGTGACCCCCTTCTCTCTACCCTCACATCATCTTCATCTTCAACTTTTAGTGAGAGAAGCTCTCCACCTCCATGGCTTCCAAGCTTCCCCATTCTTGAACTACTTCACCTTTCTTCTTCATTTTTCTTGCTACCAACTTCTTCTTCCCTTCATCCTCATCTAGTTCATCATCAAGCTTTGGAGAAGCATTTCCTCCTCCAAAACAGCCCCCCTTGGCCGCGAGCATCTAGGAGGGAGGAGGTGGTGCTCTTTTCTTTTCCCTTCTTGATTTTATGCTTGTTTTGGTGTTGTTGTGTTGTTTGATCATGATTAAATGATGGAGATGAGCACATAAGTCCCTAATCTTAGAACCCTAGGCGCAAGCAAAAAAGGGGAAAAGAAGGGTAGTGTTATCTTGATGAACAATCATGAAATTAATTGTTGTTTCTATCTTGCTAGGTGTTGTTCTTGTTGTTGTAGTATATAGTTTTGTGTTAGAACCATGATTAGGCAATTTATTGAAAATTTGGGACTCTTGAAATATTGTAGGTATTCTTAGACTTGATGATGATTGGTTTTGGGTGTTAAATTGTGGTTTGATGAAGGAAAAGAATTGATCAAAATGGTGTTGTTAATGTTGGAAGAAGATTTGCAATTTTTTTATAGAAAAAGGGTGGTGGCCGAGAGGCCATAAGAGAAGATGGAAGGAAGATTTTGTTTGTAAACTTGGACATAATGCTTGAATGAGTATGCTTTTAAACTTTAGAATTTATGGAAAAAAAAGTTAATTGAAGTTGTGATCACTTTAAAGTTTTCAAGAAATTAAAGGTGTGTTATGTGAACTTTTCAAGAAATGTTTTAATTCCAAAACCTTATAACTTTCAAGTTGTTAGTAAGTAAATGGTTGAATGAAAATGCTTGGTTAGGAAAGGGTTAGGTTTTGAGAGCCTAAGTTTTAAGTTAGTTCATAGAATTGTGTTAAGTTTACTTTTGGTGATAGGAGTTACGAATTCGGAGATCGTGCGACGTGGACTCGAGGCATGTGGTACCATGCTAGCAACCAACTGTGGTAAGGGCGCTTCACATTATATTTTCTTTATACAGTGTAGTATGAGTAAGGGCAACTCTTATACATAGATAAGCGTTATTATTTAATTTCAAGTCTTAAATCGAAGAAGTCTGAGAACCTCAGGGTTCGAAGTGAGGGTCTCATACCCCTTCGACTTTTTAATTCTTAAATTTTATTTATGATTATTTAGTGGGCTTGTCTGCAAGTGGTTGGTAGCTGTCCCTAACCCCCCACACTTGTATGATTGCCTCTCTGCCAACTCCACTGAGTTACAGAGGGATGAACTGAGTTGTCGGTGTCAGTGCTTGATATGATGTGAATGCTTATACTGCTTATACTGTTGACCTGAGTGCATTGTGTTAAGCTTGGCATGAATATTATTGACAGGTGGTTAATTAATTATTTGATTGCTTCTTGATTGATTATATGCAGCGATTGTTTCATTGGGATGGTGAAAAGTGTCGACGTGATGTGCATGAACTATATCTTGAATATCCTAGGGTGGTCGCGAAACCCAAAGCCAATGACTGGAGTACGGCAGTTTAGTTAGTTATTGTGTCGTTTACGAACTATATCCCGAATAACATAGGGTGCTAGGATCCCCTAAAAGGCTACGGCTGGTTTTCGACAGCTTAGTTAGACGTCGTAGTGTCAAGGAACATATCCTGAAATTCCTAGGGTGGTCGTGGAGCCCAAGGCTAATGGCTGGAATTCAGCAGCTTGTTCGGCGTTACCTTCCGGAAGATTGTCGAAAGTGTCGTGAGGGAATGAGTCTTAAGTTGAGTCCTGAGTTGCGTCTTGAGAACTGTGCATATTTTTGTATTGCCTCTTGTTTATGATTTGTTATTTCCTGATTTATTGAGAAGTTGACCCTTTTCCCGTGGTGCCTTCAAGCAATGATGGTTACCCAAGCTATGATGAAAAGGGTGCTAATACCGGCGATGAGGACATCGCCAGAGATCATCTTTTATTTTCTAGACATCGAGATGGCCGCGGGGATGGAGTTCGACCCCATCTCCCGTCGTGTTGTTTATACTGGGGATGTTGTACAGAGCTTCCGAGAGGGTGGTATGGTAGTGAGATAGGAGACTTCGCAGCACACAGTGAGCTTCCCGATTCGGATGATGCAGGTGGTTGATGCATGGCGAGCTATTCAGGGAGAGAGGACTATGCCAGCATCATCTTCCTCGCCAGAGGGACCCCTCGAGATTCCGAGGCGCACTGCTTCCCGACTTACTTCCCAAGGACGAGGACGAGGACCGAGGGTTTGATGGACCGCTCGTAAGAGCGTGATTAGACGCGGGACTGCAGGAACATCTACTTCCAGGGCAGCTGTTATCCAGAGTTCTCCAACAAGATCTGAGCCCGAGGCGGAGCTAGTTTCTCCCGTGTTATTCAGGACCCCTACCCCATCGGGACACCTCTCACCTGTCTGCAGAGAGTGTGGTGAGGCTTGGTGTAGCGGCGTGGGATTCCTGGAGGAGGCAATGATAGCAGAGGATGTGCCGGAGGGTGTGCCTGTGACGACACCTTTTATCGATTTGACTGGAGAGGACCCGATGTAAGATGAGGAGGAGGAGGATCCATCTAAGGATTTAGATAGCTATCTGTAGTCGTCGTGTTGTCTGACTGTCTGTTTATGTTGTTTTAGATGACTATAGTATTTGCTTTTAGTGTACAGTTTGTCTGGTGACCAGTCGGACTTGATGGATGTTTTTTTGTATTACAGGGTAGGCTGGTGGTTTACTTTTGGAGCAGCCTCCTACGTGAGTGTCTGCTGGGAGTACCCCCGGGGTATAATTGCTCTCATGAGGGTCTTCATACCATAGGTGTATTCTTTTGGGACATCTTTGTGCACTGTCTTTATTTTGTATGTACTGTCTTCGCTGACGTGTTTATATATATATATATATATATATATATATATGTATATGTATGTATTTCCAGTGCATGTATCTTGTATCTTAGATTGCACCATGTTTCTAAATGTTGTGGCAACTCTGTGTGTACTATGAGTACTATGCGGATATGATTGTTTTAAAAAAAAATAGACCGCATTTTTAAAAGACATAAGATTACTGTTTTAAAAACGCGTTGTATATAGGTTTATTTCTAGTTTAGTAGCAGTCCGAAAACGGGTCGTTACAATAGTGGTATCAGAGCAGTTCGGTTCTAACCGGACTGTGCATAGGAAATTTGGAGCTAGTCACCGTGTCGGGTTATGTTTGTTGGGTAATTAGTCGTGTTGTATTATTGTTATTTGTCGAGTGAAGCAAATTGTTGCTTAAAAATTGTTTGCATTGTTTCCTGATTCCTCCATGGTTTTTGGACCTTGGAGGAATCTCATGCCACCTCGTAGAGACCCTACGACTGGATCTGATAGTCCCAATATGGAAAGGGCGATTCAAGCAATGACAGAGATGGCAGCGACTATGGCTCAACAATCGGCTGCTGCAACTTAACAATCCAATGCTATGGCTCAGCAGACTGTAGCTTTGACCCAGCAAAATATGCAACAACAGCAAAAAGCGGAATGAAATGCGGAAGCTAGAGGACTAGCGGATTTTCGTAAGCACGACCCACCGAAGTTCTACGGCGAGTCGAATCCAGACAAGGCAGACCTTTGGATGCAGGAGATAGAGAAAATCTTTGAGGCACTCCGTTGCCCAGGGAATGTTAAGGTGGACTATGCAACCTACTTGCTGCTAGGAGATACCGAGTACTGGTGGAAGGGAGTGAAGCAAACTTTGACGGCAGAGCATCGTGAGATTACTTGGGAAGTTTTCCACAGAAAATTTATGGACAAATATTTTCCTGATACTGCAGTGGCAGAGAAAGAGCAAGAGTTCCTCCGACTACAGCAAGGTAGCATAACGGTGTTAGAATATGCCGCTAAGTTTGAATCACTTGCAAGGTACTTTAGTCTGTTTCGTGACCGTGCTGACCAGGGATGGTTGAGCGAGAGATTTCAACGGGGATTGAGGTTTGACATCCAGAAATCTGTGACGTCTCTAAGAATCAGGAATCTTCAAGAACTGATTGACAGGTGTATTTAGGTGGAAGTTATGAGAAACGCCAAGAAGAGGAGTGGTACAGGGGGACCGGTGAGACCCCAGAGCGTAGGACAGAGGTTTGCTCAAAAGGGAAAGCAGCAGAAGAAGTCGTATAGTCGACCTCAAAGGAATAACAGCAAAGGCCAGTACCGTCCAATGGCTTAGAATAAGAGAGGCGGGAGTCAGACTAGCACCGATGTGACTTGTTACCGTTGCGGTAAGCCAGGGCACTATGCGAGCTGCTGTACTGAGAAGGATGGTGTGTGCTTCAACTGCAAGAAGCCTAGACACATTGCTAGGGATTGTCAAGCACCTAAGGCTAAACCAGCAATGCACGCAGCAAAGGCAAAAGGGAAGCGTCTGATGGCCAAAGGTAGAGTTTTCTGCATGAGTGGTGAAGAGGCAGAGCAGACTGATGATCTCATTCAGGGAGATTGTGAGATTGAGGGTAAATCCTTATCCGTCCTTTTTGATTCCGGTGCAACCCACTCTTTTATTTCCTCGGATTGCATAGATCATTTAAAATTTATTGTGACTGCCTTACCTTTCAAACTAATAGTTACTACCCCAGCTGCTAAAACTTTAGTTACCAACACTGCATGCCTTAATTGTGTAGTGGTCACCAGGGTAGAAAATTTGTGGCTAATTTGGTTTGTTTGCCACTTAAGGGTCTAGATGTCATTCTCGGGATGGATTGGTTGTCTCACCACCATGTCCTTTTGGACTGTGCTCGAAAAACAATGGTTTTTCCAGATCTTGGAATTTCCAACTACGTATCTGTTAATCATATTGGTGTTTCATTAAAAGAGGGAACTCAGGAATACATGTATTTGGCTAGTTCTGAAGTTTCTCAAAAACTCGAGTTGAAGAAGGTTCATGTGGTTTGCGACTTCTCGGATGTTTTTCCCGAAGATGTGCCGGGATTACCGCCAGCGAGGGAAATCGAATTCTCCATCGATTTGCTTCCAGGAACAGGACCGATTTCAATAGCGCCATATCGGATGTCTCCAGCCGAGATGAAAGAGTTGAAGTCTCAGATTGAGCACTTGGAGTCGAAGCAATTCATACGATCGAGCGTGTCACCTTGGGGAGCTCCAGTGTTGCTGGTGAAGACGAAGGATGGACGATCAAGATTATGCGTGGATCATCGTCAACTCAACAAAGTTACTGTCAAGAATCGGTATCAGTTACCGCGTATCGATGATTTGATGGATCAACTACGAGGAGCTGCGATATTTTCCAAGATTGACTTGAAGTCAGGTTACCATCAGATTCGAGTGATGGGAGAGGATATTCCCAAGATGGCATTTAGGACAAGATATGGTCACTATGAGTACCTAGTGATGCCATTCGGAGTGACGAACGCGCCCGCAGTATTCATGGACTACATGAACATGATCTTTTACCCATTCTTGGATCAGTTTGTGGTAGTATTCATAGATGATATTTTGATTTATTCGAAGAGCAGAGAAGAACATGAAGAACATCTATGCCAAGTACTATAGATACTACGAGAGAAGCAGCTTTATGCTAATCTTTCTAAGTGTGAGTTCTGGCTCGAAGAGGTGAATTTTCTCGGACATGTGATAATCAAGGACGGGATAGCTGTGGATCTAACCAAGATTGAAGCTGTGTTAGCATGGGAACAGCCGAAGACTGTAACAGATATCAGAAGCTTCATTGGTTTAGCAGGCTACTACCGGAGGTTTATTGAAGGTTTTTCGAAGATCGTAGCACCACTTACACGACTTATGAGGAAGGATCAACAGTTCGATTGGGCCGAAGAGTGTGAATTCAGTTTCTAGAGGTTGAAGGAGCTTTTGACAACAGCACCTGTGTTGATTTTGCCTCAACCGGAAGAGCCTTACGAGGTTTACTGTGATGCGTCAGACCAAGGATTAGGATGTATGCTGATGCAACATAGGAAAGTTGTGGCTTATGCCTCAAGACAGCTCAAGATTCACGAGAGGAACTATCCTACGCATGATTTGGAGCTTGCTGCAGTGGTTTTCACATTAAATATTTGGAGACACTATCTTTATGGAAGTACGTTCACTGTTTACAGCGATCACAAGAGCTTAAAATACTTGTTCGATCAGAAGGAGCTTAACATGCGACAGCGAAGATGGATAGAATTTCTGAAAGATTACGATTTCACTTTGGAATATCATCCAGGGAAGGCGAATGTGGTAGCTGATGCATTGAGTAGGAAGAGCGTTTTAGCTTCAGCAATGATGATCAAGGAGTTGGAGATGCTAGAGAAGTTTCGAGACTTGAAGTTGAACGTGGAAGTGTCACCGGGGAAGCTGATGTTTGGAATGATCACCATTTCTAATGGATTATTGGATGAGATTAGGAACCATCAAACTGATGACAAGCTACTACAAGAGAAGGTTGAACTGGTAGCACGAGGAAAAGCGATAGAATACAAGATTGGAGCGGACAACATCTTGAGGTGTAACGGACGCGTGTGTGTGCCTGATATGGCAGAACTGAGGAAGTTGATTCTCGATGAGGCACATAAGAGTAGATTGAGTATTCATCCAGGAGTTATGAAGATGTACCAGGACTTGAAAAAGCATTTTTGGTAGCCCAGAATGAAGAAACAAGTGCCAGAGTATGTGGCTTCCTGTCTTACTTGCCAGAAAGCGAAGGTAGAACATCAGCGACCGTCAAGGATGTTACAGTCACTTGACGTACCTGTGTGGAAGTGGGATAGCATTTCTATGGATTTCATCGTGGGATTGCCAAGAATACAGAAGAAGAATGACTCGATTTAGGTAATCGTTGACCGATTGTCCAAATCTGTTCATTTCTTGTCGGTGAGATCGACTCACAACATGGAGAAGCTGACAGAGATCTACATCGCAGAGATTGTGTGACTGCATGGCGTACCGTCTTTTATTGTTTCTGACCGAGATCTGAAGTTCACATCTCACTTTTGGAGGGAATTGCAAGAAGCAATGGGAACCAAGCTCAAGCTTAGCTCAGCATATCACCCGCAGACCGATGGTCAGACTGAGCGGACGATTCAATCACTCAAAGTCTTGCTGAGATTGTGCACGTTGGATCACAGAGAAAGTTGGGACGATGTCTTACCATTAGTGGAGTTCACCTACAACAACAGTTATCACGCGAGCATTGGCATGGCACCTTATGAAGCGTTATATGGACGTAAGTGTCAAACGCCTCTTTGTTGGTATCAGGATGGTGAGAGCTCTGTTGTGGGACCGGACATGATTCAGCAGACAACCGAGAAGATCCAATTGATCAGAGATAGGATGCAGACGTCTCAGAGTCGACAGAAGGGTTATGCGGACCAGGGTCGCCGATCGTTAGAGTTTGAAGAAGGAGAGCATGTGTTCCTCCGAGTTACACCTATTACTGGAGTTGGTCGAGCGATCAAATCCAAGAAACTTACTCCTAAGTTCATTGGACCCTACCAGATTCTTCGTCGTATTGGTCTAGTGGCATATTAGATTGCTTTGCCACCTTTCTTGTCAAATATTCATGACGTCTTTCACGTCTCACAGTTGCGAAAGTATGTTTCCGACCCTTCTCATGTTATTGAACCGGATGTGATTCAACTGAAGGATGACCTATCAATTGAAAGTCGCCTGCAAGGATTGTCGATCGAAAGACTAAGCAGTTAAGGAACAAAGAAAACCAACTTGTCAAGATCGTGTGGGATCAGAAGACTGGAGATACAACATAGGAGCTGGAAGAAAATATGAAGAACCAATATCCAGAACTTTTTCTTGGTACGTATCTTACTCGTAGTTTCGAGGACGAAACTATTTTTAGAGGAGGAGTATTGTAACACCCGTATTTTTACGATACGTTATTTAACATTATTGTAGTGTAACATTTGTCGTATTTATGCTATAATAAGCAATTTCTTGTTCGCTAAGTAAGTGAATTAATTAAATCAAGATCAATTATAATTGAGAGTTAATATTTTATATTAATTCATGGTTCGAATATCGTCGAAAAATTCTAACGAAGTTTTGTCGCATTTCAAATCGCCGGACAGTTTTACCGTAGATAAAATTTTAAATGAACCCTGATTTCGATGAAAATCGAATCGTAACTTGTCGTGATTATTTTTGAATGTTTGATAGTGTTTTTATTATGTATAATAAAATAATATCACACGGTGAATTAATTTCTTGCTAAACTAATTTTTGCAATTTTATCGGCGGGTAATTAATCGGTAACGCGGTCATTCGATGCAGTATTTAGCAACCCTTAGACTCTAGAATTAGAGGGTAATCATGAGAGATGTGAGATTAGATGGGTAGGATTAGATGATGTGATTAGCATATTTGCTTTGTTGCTAGGTGTCATTATTTGTGTGATTAAAACTAGTATTACCTTTTTACTACATTATCTTATTTTAAACTACGTTTAAATTATTTTTAAGCTAATAAAAAGAAATGGAACCCCTCCCATCAGCCCCATTTTTTCGCGACCCCCTTCTCTCTACCCTCACATCATCTTCATCTTCAACTTTTAGTGAGAGAAGCTCTCCACCTCCATGGCTTCCAAGCTTCCCTATTCTTTAACTACTTCACCTTTCTTCTTCATTTTTCTTACTACCAACTTCTTCTTCCCTTCATCCTCATCTAGTTCATTATCAGCTTTGGAGAAGCATTTCCTCCTCCAAAACAGCCCCTCTTGGCCGCGAGCATCTAGGAGGGAGGAGGTGGTGCCCTTTTCTTTTCCCTTCTTGATTTTATGCTTGTTTTGGTGTTGTTGTGTTGTTTGATCATGATTAAATGATGGAGATGAGCACATAAGTCCCTAATCTTAGAGCCCTAGGCGCAAGCAGAAAGGGGAAAAGAAGGGTAGTGTGATCTTGATGAACAATCATGAAATTAATTGTTGTTTCTATCTTGCTAGGTGTTGTTCTTGTTGTTGTGGTATATAGTTTTGTGTTAGAACCATGATTAGGCAATTTATTGAAAATTTAGGACTCTTGAAATGTTGTAGGGTATTATTAGACTTGATGATGATTGGTTTTGGGTGTTAAATTGTGGTTTGGTGAAGGAAAAGAATTGATCAAAATGGTGTTGTTAATGTTGGAAGAAGATTTGCAATTTTTTTTTATAGAAAAAGAGTGGTCCAAGAGGCCATAGGAGAAGATGGAAGGAATATTTTGTTTGAAAACTTGGACATAATGCTTGAATGAGTATGTTTTTAAACTTCTGAATTTATGAAGAAAAAAAAAAGTTAACTGAAGTTGTAATCACTTTAAAATTTTCAAGAAACTAAAGGTGTGTTACTTGAACTTTTCAAGAAATGTTTTCATTCTAAAACCTTATTCCTTTCAAGCTGTTGGTAAGTAAATGGTTGAATGAAAATGCTTGGTTAGGAAAGGGTTAGGTTTTGAGAGCCTAAGTTTTAAGTTAGTTCATAGAATTGTGCTAAGTTTACTTGTGGTGATAGGAGTTACGAATTCGGGGGTCGTGCGACGTGGACTCGAGGTGTGCGGTACCACACTAGCAACCAACTATGGTAAGGGCGCTTCACATTATATTTTCTTTATATAGTGTAGTATGAGTAAGGGCAACTCTTAGACATAGATAAGCGTTATTATTTAATTTCAAGTCTTAAAGCGAAGAAGTCTAAGAACCTCAGGGTTCGAAGTGAGGTCTCGTACCCCTTCGAATTTTTAATTCTTAAAATTTTATTTATGATTATTTAGTGGGTGTAACATCCCAATTTTTAAGAAAAGTGATTTTAGCAATAAAATCCTAAATACTCGAAAAATAAGTCATAGAGATTGATCACCTCAATGGTTTACTGAGAGTAAGAGAAATTATTTTGAGTTATTTTGAATAATTTATTTATTATAAATAATTATTATTCATGATGTCAATTCGAATTAATTGACAGCGTAGACGTATGCTGCTTTTAAAGAAAATTCATCAATTATACTTATTATAAGTTTTCTGCGTGACGCGGTAACGCGTATTTTTGTTGACTAAGAAATTGATTGAATTAAATCAAGATGAAATTAAATTTAAGAATTAATATTTAATATTAATTCATGGTTCGAAAATCGTCAGAAAACTCTAACAAAGTTTCGCCGCGTTTTGAATTACCGGGTAAATTTTATCCGCATTAAAATTTAAAACGAACTCCGATTTCGATGAAAATCGAATTGTAACTTGCCGTGATTATTTTTGAGTGTTTTAGATTGTTTTTATTGTTTATGGTGATATTTGATCACGTGGTGAATTAATTTCTCAGCAAATTAATTTTCGTGAATTTATCGGCAAGAGAATAAATCGGTAACGCGGTTATTTGACACCGTGTTTTTAGCACGCTTTAGACCCTATGATTAGAGGATAATTATGAGGGATGAGAGATTAGATGTTTAGACTAGTTGATGGGATTAGAATCTTACTTTGTAGTGTAGGTGTCACTTTCTGGGTGATTAATATTTTATGGTTATCCTTAATTATTCTCAACCAAGTATCACACCCTTGTTTTAATTATTTTTTTCCCCTTATTCTCCTTTGGCCTTTCAGGCCGTGACCCACCTACCTGCTATTCTTCTTCATTTTCTTTTATTTCTACTTGATTATCATTTCTTTTGTTAATAAGAAAAGTCAAGAAAAGCCTTTTAAAAATTAATTGTGTCATTAAATTAACTTCACCCTTATTTTGGGCAGCTGAACCACGACCCCCCTTCCACCCCCCACCTTCCATTCTATTCTTCTTCTTCTTCATTCTAGTGAGAGAAAGAGCAAGGGTTCTTCCATGGCTTCCCTTCTTCTTCAGGGCACTATCCTACCCTCATTTTTCTACCTCCGTTGCTCCAAACTTCTTCTTCTAATCCTCATCATCTTCCTCACTATGCAAGTAAGAGAGAAAACCAACTTTTCCTCCTCCATTTGTGAACCCAAAGCCGTGAGTTCTCCTAGGATTTAGGAGGTAGTTTCCTTGATTTTTCTTACTTCATTCTTATTTCTATGTCTTGTATTTCACTTGATCATGATCATGGAGACATGAACTCATTCCCCAAATTTTTATGGAACCCTAGGTGCAAAAACCTAAGGGAAAGGGATTTGGGTGATCTCCCTGTGAATCCTTTAAATTAGTTTGTATTTCTTGCTTAATAGATGTTGTTGTTGCCATTTTATTTACTAGTTTTGGATTAGAAGATTGGATTGAGTAAAATTTCATGAAACCCTTGTTCTTGAAAATTGTTTGGAGATAGGATTGAAACTTGATTAGGCTTGGGTTTGTGAAACTATTTGTTGTTTTGTGAAAGAATAAATATATGAAATGGTGTTGTTTAATTAGTTTGAAGTTTTGCAAATTGTTTGGAAGATGGGTGTGTGGGTCGAGAGTTATCCTAGGCTTAGGGGGGCAAAGTTCTTGTGTTCTTAGCTTTTAAATTAATTGTATTTGATTGTTGTAGAAGTTTGGAGGAGTATAGAAATGATAATTTTGAACTAGAACTTTGATTGAGCAAACTTTTGATGAAAATCTATTCTTGAAAAAGGGGATTAGTGATATTTATTTGGTGAAGCATGAAATTAGTTGATAGTTCTTGGTTCTTAGCTAGTATAAGTGTTATTGTGATTGTTGAAATGGTTTGAATCAAAAAGAGCTAGAAAAGTTTTATTGGAAACCTTGTCCTTGAGAGATTTCAAAACATTTTGGAACTTGGTTAAGCTTAGTTTTGTGCAATAGTTGGTGGTTTTATGAACATAATTGTGTATGAAACAACATTGATAATTATTTTGGGAAGTTTGCAAATTGTTCCTAATTTTTGGTATAAGAGGCGCGAGCTCTATAGGTATAGAGAAGAAAGAAAAATTTATTTGCAAAACTTGTTTATGATGTATGAATGTTTAATTGGAACCTTGAGTTAATAGATCTTTGTGAGAACCTATTTTTGAAAAGCATGAATTTGGAATTAGTAGGGACTTTGTATATGTTTTGAAGTAGGTTTGTTATCTAATTGTTAGATTTGGTATGATCATGGTTTAATTGGTTTGAATCAAAGAATTGGAAAGAAATTTTGGAAACCTTCCTCTTGAAATGTTTTGAAAATGAGTTTTGAAATCTTTTAGAAGTTAGTCTTGAATTGTGACTTGCAATATGTTTAGAATATGTTTGAAATGTGTTTAGAACCATGCCTTAGATGTGTCTTAATATGTTAATGTCTTGGAGTTTAATTTAAATGATTTGGAAATGGTTTGCAATTTAAAAAGAGAGTTTTGCAATTTTGTTTAGAAAAAGGGGATGGTGGCCGAGAGGCCCTAGGACTATTGAAGGGAAATTATTTTTTTAAAACTTATATGTAATGCTTGAATGAATGTGTTCTAGGCTTTAGAAATTATGAAAAGTGGCTGATTGAAGTTGTTTTCATTTTAAAAGTTTTAAAGAAAATTGATAATGCATTATGTTTAGCTTCTAAAGGAATGATTTTAGTCTAAAAACCTTATTCTTTCAAGTAGTTAGTAATTGAATGTTTAATTGAAAATGATTCGGTTAGAAAGGGGTAGGTTTTGAGAGCCTAAGGTTTTAAGTGTAGTTATTAGAAGTGTGCTAAGCTTACTTTGTGGTGATAGGATTTACGAATTCCGAGATCGTGCGACGTGGACCCGAAGCGTGCGGTACCATTCTAGGAAACAACTGTGGTAAGGGCAACTTTAGATATTTTTAGGCTTTTTGTTATTTAAATGCTTATTTAAATACGAAGAAGTCTGAGAACTCTCCGAGTTCGAGGTTAGGGTTTCCGAACCCCTTCGTTATTTATTGTCGTGCGGTCATCCATTTTCCGAGTCATTCGTGGGTGAAAACTTTGTGGTTGGTCTCCTGAACCCAACCCCCCACATTTGGGTACCTCTCTGTCAACTCCATCGAGTTACAGAGGGATGGATTCCTTGATTTGCGTGTCAAGTATGTGATGTTTGCCGATATTATTGAGTTATGCAAATACTTAATATGTGATTGAATATATGCTGCGAATTGCTTATGCTTGTTGAATTGCGTTTCACCATGCAAATTGCTTATGTTGCTTAAGTTGTTGAATTGTGTTTCTTCATATTAAGCATGCTCTTATTATTTGATATGCGGTCGAATAATGTTGCGTACCGCTCTTTGAATATCGTATGCGGCGAATTGTTCATCGAGTGTGAGAGCTAGTCGTGTCGTTTTTGAACTTCGACTTGAATATCCTAGAGTAGTGGAAGAGCTCAAGGCTTCGGCTGGATGTTCAAGGGCGTCGTTCCTTGTCGAGTAGTGGGTGATTTCGACTTGAATATCCTAGAGTAGTGGAAGAGCTCAAGGCTTCAGCCGGATGTTCAAGGACGTTGTCCATTGTCGTGTAGTGGGTGACTTCGACCCGAATATCCTAGACTAGTGGAAGAGCTCAAAGCTTCGGCTGGATGTTCATGGGCGTGGTCCATTGGCGTGGCGTTGGGTAACTTCGACTTAAATCTCCTAGAGTAGTGGAAGAGCTCAAGGTTAAGGCCGGAATTCAAGGGCGTTGTTCATTGTTCCGGAGGTTGTCGAAGTGTCGAGAGAAAATGAGTCGTGAGCTGAGTCTTGAGAGAGTCTTGAGTTGCGTCTTGAGAACTGTGTATACTGTTGGTTGCCTATTGTCATAATTGCTAATTTCTGTAATATGTCGTGTTATTATATGTTTTGTTGCCGAGTGTGTTGTCAAATATGTGTATCTGCTCTTTATTTTTAAGAAGTTGACCCTTGCCAGTGGTTCTTTCAATTTAATGAATGTAACCCAGAAAGCAGAGCAAGCAGAGGATTTAGAACTGCAGGGAGGAGCAGCTGAGGATCGTCATCCGGCCTTCTATCTGTGTTATGTTATGGAACTTACTAGTAGTCTAGTAAGGAGTATAACTTGTCGACCAGCTATAGGATATTTGTCATTTATTTCAGTGTTGTAATAAATCTCTGGTATGTTTCATGACACGTTTGTTATATATGATTTGACAGAATAAATGAATGTGGTCTATGTGGTGTCTTAAATTATTTTCCACCATGTTTCTAAAAGTCGCTGTGATGCTCTGACTGCTTCTTTAAAGAACCTTTTAAAAAAAAATAGGACCACATTTCTTGAAAACCCTACGAGCAGAGTATTCCACCTTACGAAAACATGTCAACTTTTGTCAGAATGTTCACTTAGTAGCACTCCGGAGACAGGGTGCTACAATAGTGGTATCAGAGCGGTTCGGTTCTAACCGGACTGTGAGTTGGGTAAACTATAGCTGGTCAAGTATCGGGAGGATAGAAGTTACCCTGTTGGGAGTCAAGATGTGTTTTGTTGTGAGTCGAACTATGCTTGTGTAGTTGTTCCTCAAGTGGATTAACTCTACTTGTAATTGTTTGGATTGTTCTTAATTGGAGCAATGTGTCCTGAGACACACAAAATTGTTGTGGAGTTTTAATGAGGTTGTAAAACCTTGTGGGAATTCAATATCTCAGAAACGAGTAATTCTTTCTGTAGAGACGGATCCGAGGATTCAGATAGCCAAGCTATAGCAGGGACAGTAGTTACTATTCCTCAACAGACCGCTATGGAAAATCAGTGTGATCTGCTAGAATAACACCGAGCGGAGCAAGTTGCAGAGACCAAGCGATTAGTTGACCTTCGTCACCACGACTCTCTTAAGTCCTCCGTGAAGTAAGAGATGAGATTCTGGGATTATTTGCAGGAGATGTTATTATTATTATTGTTGTTGTTGTTTAACATGATCTTTGGCGTATTAGTGATCCTAGATATAGATCACGTAAATGATTGATGTATGAAGTATTTTGATATGTATCTTATTCGAAAATCAAAAAAAAAAAATTTATGATTTTGTGAGTGTGATGTGTTTGTCACTAACATTTGTGTTTTCGCAATAGTCTATTTTTACACCGCTACGAATATGTGTAATTGATTGTGTGTCTGCCATTTGTGCGAGTGTATTAATATTTTCCAACGAAAATATTAAACGCGACTACTTTCTAGCAAGCACAGATTAATTGTCTTGTGATAACTTAATTTACGCGGGAACCATTTGACTCAGTTGAATGGTAGCTGGAAAATTAGTGAGAGTTGCGGGTAGTAGTTTAGTACGCGACAAGTTGCCTAGCTAGCATTAGTTCCCACAATTCTTTTACCAAACCTTCTCCGGAATTTTAGATCACGGAATTTTTCCTTTAAAAGGAGAGCCAAGCAAAGTGGAATAATTATCGTCATCCTTTCTCTTACTTACTTGGCCGACCACGCACTTATAAAAAGGTGCAGAAGGAAATATTTTGTTTTAGTTATAGTGCTAGTAAGTGATGAAGACATTGGACCAAAATTTTGTGAATCTTTCCCCTCCTTTCTTTTGAATTCACACCGATCGTTTAAAAAAAAAAGGGAGAATAATTCAATTTGCATTATTGGTCTTAGTGTCGGACGTAGATTCATTTCCTTTCTACCTATTGTATGCCACGAACAAGTTTTGTTTAGAGGACCCCCGCCATTTTCCAATTCCTTTCTTAGGTAACACTAAGCTCAGGGAAAGGGGAGAGAATAATTAGTTGTATTATGGGTTGTAAGTATGGGCATAGAAAGATAGAGATAACTTAGTTCATTCCTTCTTTTCTTTTATCCACCGCGGACAAATCCAACTCCAAAGGCCCCTATTTTATTTGATCTTCCCTTAAGTAGTGCTAGACCTTGGAGGCATTTGAAGTGTGTGAGAAACCTGGAAATCATTTCCTTTCATTCCTTGGTAAGCTGAAACTTTGAGAGATGTCAGGTGAGGATTGTTCTTTGTATCCTTTGTACCCTTGGGTGATGTTATGGGCGATCTCGTGGTTGGTGATCATAGCAATCCTTTTGTCTCTTCCTATCTTCAAACCACGAGTTCCTGGAAGGTTTTAGTTGAGTGTCTTAGTTCCTTTGTTTTTATTGCTTGTATCCTTGTTGATGATTTAGTTGTCAATAAGTTTAAGTTTTTTTTTATGAATCTGGTTGAATTCCAATTTTTGTAATGAGAGCTTGAAAATGATTTTGTTTTCTTTCGTGTAAAAGAGAGTATTAGAAAACTTTAATTTCATTAAGTTATTGTTTGTTCTCTTAGAAACTAATAAGTGATTCTAGCATATTTGCTAATAATGGTTTTGTTGAAAGTAGTTCCAAGTTTTAGAGAATTCTATTAAATCATAAATTGGTAGAGAAAGTTTGATTAAGTTAGAATTTTCTTTTAGTGTTATTTTAGTATTTCAAGACAATGAAACGCCTAATGTTAAAGGGAATCCTAGTATTCCTAAACAAGGTGGAGTCTTAGGGAATGACGTGTTTGAAATTCTTGATTCTTAGTGTAAGTTTTAAAACTTCACAAATTTTGAATGAAGAAAAATTCTTGGATACTAACTGCTATTTTAAAACCCAAGGAGCACTTGCTACCTCGATAGTATTTTAAAATTTTCTGTGCTTAACTGATAGTAATTGTAATTGGACGTTTTAGAAGTTTAATAATTGATTAGAATTAAAAGTTAGTTATGAAAATTTTGAGTGAGTGTATGAGATTTTATAGTTTCAAAAAGGGAAAAATGTTTTCGAGATTCGAGTACTTGATTGTTGGGGTAAGGAATTTTCTTAAGGAGAAACTTCGACTTAAAAAGCTTTTTGTATTCTTAGTATGTATAACCATGAAATTTTAAAAGGTTTTTGTATTCTTAGTATGTGTAACCATGATTGCCTGCGAATAGGTTAGAATTATTCTCGTGGTAATGGCGTGAAGCCGTAAGTTGTACCCGTGTTCGTGAGCGCGATCGTGATCATGATCGTGGATGAGTAGATGTCGTGATCAGGAAAAAAAACATCGGTCAGCCGCAAGGGATTCTTCGTTTACTAACTGCGCTTACTTTACGGTGTGATATGTGTATATGCCTTGTGATTATTATTATCGCATGCTATGTTATGTAACTATAACTAATATAGTGCTACATATATTAATATGTACTAAGAGTGTCCTTGTGTGCAAATTATTTTATGGATTTGAGTAAAGTAATTTTCCGTATTTTACTATCCGTGTAGTTTCGAGGGCGAAACTATTTTAAGGGGGTGTTATTGTAACATCCCAATTTTTAAGAAAAGTAATTTTAGCAATAAAATCCTGAATACTCAAAAAATAAGTCATAGAGATTGATCACCTCAATGGTTTACTGAGAGTACGAGAAATTATTTTGAGTTATTTTGAATAATTTATTTATTATAAATAATTATTATTCATGATGTCAATTCGAATTAATTGACAGCGTAGACGTATGCTGCTTTTAAAGAAAATTCATCAATTATACTTATTATAAGTTTTCTGCGTGTGTGATAGCAGCGTATTTTTGTTGACTAAGAAATTGATTGAATTAAATCAAGATGAAATTAAATTTAAGAATTAATATTTAATATTAATTCATGGTTCGAAAATCGTCAGAAAACTCTAACGAAGTTTTGCCGCGTTTTGAATTACCGGGTAAATTTTATCCGCATTAAAATTTAAAACGAACTCCGATTTCGATGAAAATCGAATTGTAACTTGCCGTGATTATTTTTGAGTGTTTTAGATTGTTTTTATTATTTATGGTAATATTTGATCACGCGGTGAATTAATTTCTCAGCAAATTAATTTTCGTGAATTTATCGGCAAGAGAATAAATCGGTAACGCGGTTATTTGACGCCGTGTTTTTAGCACGCTTTAGACCTTATGATTAGAGGATAATTATGAGGGATAAGAGATTAGATGTTTAGACTAGTTGATGGGATTAGAATCTTACTTTGTAGTGTAGGTGTCACTTTTTGGGTGATTAATATTTTATGGTTATCCTTAATTATTCTCAACCAAGTATCACACCCTTGTTTTAATTATTTTTTTTCCCTTATTCTCCTTTGGCCTTTCAGGCCGTGACCCACCTACCTGCTATTCTTCTTCATTTTCTTTTATTTCTACTTGATTATCATTTCTTTTGTTAATTAGAAAAGTCAAGAAAAGCCTTTTAAAAATTAATTGTGTCATTAAATTAACTTCACCCTTATTTTGGGCAGCTGAACCACGACCCCCCTTCCACCCCCCACCTTCCATTCTATTCTTCTTCTTCTTCATTCTAGTGAGAGAAAGAGCAAGGGTTCTTCCATGGCTTCCCTTCTTCTTCAGGGCACTATCCTACCCTCATTTTTCTACCTTCCTTGCTCCAAACTTCTTCTTCTAATCCTCATCATCTTCCTCACTATGCAAGTAAGAGAGAAAACCAACTTTTCCTCCTCCATTTGTGAACCCAAAGCCGTGAGTTCTCCTAGGATTTAGGAGGTAGTTTCCTTGATTTTTCTTACTTCATTCTTATTTCTATGTCTTGTATTTCACTTGATCATGATCATGGAGACATGAACTCATTCCCCAAATTTTTATGGAACCCTAGGTGCAAAAACCTAAGGGAAAGGGATTTGGGTGATCTCCCTGTGAATCCTTTAAATTAGTTTGTATTTCTTGCTTAATAGATGTTGTTGTTGCCATTTTATTTACTAGTTTTGGATTAGAAGATTGGATTGAGTAAAATTTCATGAAACCCTTGTTCTTGAAAATTGTTTGGAGATAGGATTGAAACTTGATTAGGCTTGGGTTTGTGAAACTATTTGTTGTTTTGTGAAAGAATAAATATATGAAATGGTGTTGTTTAATTAGTTTGAAGTTTTGCAAATTGTTTGGAAGATGGGTGTGTGGGTCGAGAGTTATCCTAGGCTTAGGGGGGCAAAGTTCTTGTGTTCTTAGCTTTTAAATTAATTGTATTTGATTGTTGTAGAAGTTTGGAGGAGTATGGAAATGATAATTTTGAACTAGAACTTTGATTGAGCAAACTTTTGATGAAAATCTATTCTTGAAAAAGGGGATTAGTGATATTTATTTGGTGAAGCATGAAATTAGTTGATAGTTCTTGGTTCTTAGCTAGTATAAGTGTTATTGTGATTGTTGAAATGGTTTGAATCAAAAAGAGCTAGAAAAGTTTTATTGGAAACCTTGTCCTTGAGAGATTTCAAAACATTTTGGAACTTGGTTAAGCTTAGTTTTGTGCAATAGTTGGTGGTTTTATGAACATAATTGTGTATGAAACAACATTGATAATTATTTTGGGAAGTTTGCAAATTGTTCCTAATTTTTGGTATAAGAGCCGCGAGCTCTATAGGTATAGAGAAGAAAGAAAAATTTATTTGTAAAACTTGTTTATGATGTATGAATGTTTAATTGGAACCTTGAGTTAATAGATCTTTGTGAGAACCTATTTTTGAAAAGCATGAATTTGGAATTAGTAGGGACTTTGTATATGTTTTGAAGTAGGTTTGTTATCTAATTGTTAGATTTGGTATGATCATGGTTTAATTGGTTTGAATCAAAGAATTGGAAAGAAATTTTGGAAACCTTCCTCTTGAAATGTTTTGAAAATGAGTTTTGAAATCTTGTAGAAGTTAGTCTTGAATTGTGACTTGCAATATGTTTAGAATATGTTTGAAATGTGTTTAGAACCATGCCTTAGATGTGTCTTAATATGTTAATGTCTTGGAGTTTAATTTAAATGATTTGGAAATGGTTTGCAATTTAAAAAGAGAGTTTTGCAATTTTGTTTAGAAAAAGGGGATGGTGGCTGAGAGGCCCTAGAACTATTGAAGGGAAATTATTTTTTTAAAACTTATATGTAATGCTTGAATGAATGTGTTCTAGGCTTTAGAAATTATGAAAAGTGGCTGATTGAAGTTGTTTTCATTTTAAAAGTTTTAAAGAAAATTGATAATGCATTATGTTTAGCTTCTAAAGGAATGATTTTAGTCTAAAAACCTTATTCTTTCAAGTAGTTAGTAATTGAATGTTTAATTGAAAATGATTCGGTTAGAAAGGGGTAGGTTTTGAGAGCCTAAGGTTTTAAGTGTAGTTGTTAGAAGTGTGCTAAGCTTACTTTGTGGTGATAGGATTTACGAATTCCGAGATCGTGCGACGTGGACCCGAGGCGTGCGGTACCATTCTAGGAAACAACTGTGGTAAGGGCAACTTTAGATATTTTTAGGCTTTTTGTTATTTAAATGCTTATTTAAATACGAAGAAGTCTGAGAACTCTCCGAGTTCGAGGTTAGGGTTTCCGAACCCCTTCGTTATTTATTGTCGTGCGGTCGTCCATTTTCCGAGTCATTCGTGGGTGAAAACTTTGTGGTTGGTCTCCTGAACCCAACCCCCCACATTTGTGTACCTCTCTGTCAACTCCATCGAGTTACAGAGGGATGGATTCCTTGATTTGCGTGTCAAGTATGTGATGTTTGCCGATATTATTGAGTTATGCAAATACTTAATATGTGATTGAATATATGCTGCGAATTGCTTATGCTTGTTGAATTGCGTTTCACCATGCAAATTGCTTATGTTGCTTAAGTTGTTGAATTGCGTTTCTTCATATTAAGCATGCTCTTATTATTTGATATGCGGTCGAATAATGTTGCGTACCGCTCTTTGAATATCGTATGCGGCGAACTGTTCATCGAGTGTGAGAGCTAGTCGTGTCGTTTTTGAACTTCGACTTAAATATCCTAGAGTAGTGGAAGAGCTCAAGGCTTCGGCCGGATGTTCAAGGGCGTCGTTCCTTGTCGAGTAGTGGGTGATTTCGACTTGAATATCCTAGAGCAGTGGAAGAGCTCAAGGCTTCGGCCGGATGTTCAAGGACGTTGTCCATTGTCGTGTAGTGGGTGACTTCGACCCGAATATCCTAGAGTAGTGGAAGAGCTCAAAGCTTCGGCTGGATGTTCAGGGGCGTGGTCCATTGGCGTGGCGTTGGGTAACTTCGACTTGAATCTCCTAGAGTAGTGGAAGAGCTCAAGGCTAAGGCCGGAATTCAAGGGCGTTGTTCATTGTTCCGGAGGTTGTCGAAGTGTCGAGAGAAAATGAGTCGTGAGATGAGTCGTGAGCTGAGTCTTGAGAGAGTCTTGAGTTGCGTCTTGAGAACTGTGTATACTGTTGGTTGCCTATTGTCATGATTGCTAATTTCTGTAATATGTCGTGTTATTATATGTTTTGTTGCCGAGTGTGTTGTCGAATATATGTATCTGCTCTTTATTTTTAAGAAGTTGACCCTTGCCAGTGGTTTTTTCATTTTAATGAATGTAACCCAGAAAGCAGAGCAAGCAGAGAATTTGGAACTGCAGGGAGGAGCAGCTGAGGATCGTCATCCGGCCTTCTATCTGTGTTATGTTATGGAACTTACTAGTAGTCTAGTAAGGAGTATAACTTGTCGACCATCTATAGGATATTTGTCATTTATTTCAGTGTTGTAATAAATCTCTGGTATGTTTCATGACACGTTTATTATATATGATTTGACAGAATAAATGAATGTGGTCTATGTGGTGTCTTAAATTATTTTCCACCATGTTTCTAAAAGTCGCTGTGATGCTCTGACTGCTTCTTTAAAGAACCTTTAAAAAAAAAATAGGACCACATTTCTTGAAAACCCTACGAGCAGAGTATTTCACCTTTCGGAAACATGTCAACTTTTGTCAGAATGTTCACTTAGCAGCACTCCGGAGACAGGGTGCTACAGTGGGCTTGTCTGCAAGTGGTTGGTAGCTGTCCCCAACCCCCCACACTTGTATGATTGCCTCTCAACCTGCTCCACTGAGTTGCAGAGGGATGAACTGAGTTGTCGGTGTCGGTTCTTGATATGATGCGAATGCTTATACTGCTTATATTGTTGACCTGAGTGCATTGTGTTAAGCTTGGCATGAATATTATTGACATGTGGTTAATTAATTATTCGATTGCTTCTTGATTGATTATATGCTGTTATTGTTTCATTGGGATGGTGAAATGTGTCGACGTGATGTGCATGAACTATATCCCGGATATCCTAGGGTGGTCGTGGATGCCAAAGCCAATGGCTGGAGTTTAGCAGTTAAGTTAGGTGTCGTGTCGTTTGGAGTTGTCGTGTCGTTTATGAACTATATGCCGAATAACCTAGGGTGCTAGGATCCTCTAAAAGGCTACGACTGGCTTTCGGCAGCTTAGTTAGACGTCATAGCGTCAAGGAACATATCCTGAAATTCCTAGGGTGGTCGTGGAGCCCAAGGCTAATGGCTGGAATTCAGCAGCTTATTCGGCGTTACCTTCCGAAAGATTGTCGAAAGTGTCGTGAGGGAATGAGTCTTAAGTTGAGTCCTGAGTTGCATCTTGAGAACTGTGCATATTGTTTTGTTGCCTCTTGTTTATGATTTGTTATTTCCTGATTTATTGAGAAGTTGACCATTTCCCGTGGTGCCTTTAACCAATGATGGTTACCCAGGCGATGACGAAGAGCGTGTTGATACTGGCGATGAGGACATCGCCAGAGATCATCTTTGATTTTCTAGACATCAAGATTCCCGCGGCGATGGAGTTCGACCCCATCTCCCATCGCGTTGTTTATACTGGGGATGTCGTACAGAGCTTCTGAGAGGGTGGTATGGTAGTGAGACAGGAGATTTCACGGCGCACATGAGCTTCCCGATTCGGATGATGCAAGTGGTGGACGCTTGGCGAGCTATTCAGGGAGAGAGGACTATGCCAACATCATCTTCCTCGCTAGAGGGTCGACCCTCAAGATTTCGAGGCGCATTGCTTCCCGACTTGCTTCCCGAGGACGAAGACGAGGATCGAGGGTTCGATGGACCGCTCGTAAGAGCGTGATTAGACGTGGGACTACAGGAACATCTACTTCCAGGGCAACTGTTATCTAGAGTTCTCCAGTAGGATCTGAGCCCAAGGCGGAGCCAGTTTATCCCGTGTTATTTAGGACCCCTACCCCACCGGGACACCTCTCACCTGTCTGCAGAGAGTGTGGTGTGGCTAGGTGTAGTGGCGCAGGATTCATGGAGGAGGTAGTGATAGCAGAGGACGTGCCGGAGGGTGTGCCTGCGACGGCACCTTTTATCGATTTGACTTGAGAGGACCCAATGGACGATGAGGAGGAGGAGGATCCATCTGAGGATTTGGATAGCTATCTGTAGTCATCGTGTTGTCTGACTGTCTGTTTATGTTGTTTTGGATGACTGCAGTATTTGCTTTTGGTGTACAGTTTTTCTGGTGACCAATCGGGCTTGATGGATGTTTTTTTGTATTACAGGGTAGACTGATGGTTTACTTTTAGAGCAGCCCAAGCGTGGGTGTCTGCCGGGAGTACCCCCGAGGTATGATTACTCTCATGAGGGTCTTCATACCATAGGTGTATTCTGTTGGGACATCTTTATGCACTGTCTTTATTTTGTACGTACTATCTTCGCTGACGTGTTTATATATATATGTATGTATGTATTTCCAATGCATGTATATTGTGTCTTAGATTGCACCATGTTTCTAAATGTTGTGGCAACTCTGTGTGTACTATGAGTACTATGCGGATATGATTGTTTAAAAAAAAAAAAAAGACCGCATGTTCCAAAGGACACAAGAGTACCGTTTTAAAAACGCGTTGTATATAGGTTTATTTCTAGTTTAGTAGCGGTCCGGAAACGGGTCGTTATAAGATGAAACCTCACTCAGAGGCCATAAACCTGCATGCAAGTACATCCTTCTAGGAAAACTTTACACTAATGGCCCCAAAATATGACCACGTTTCAAGCATTGTTCCTAATCAAGAAAACTATCGATTATTGGTTAGGGTTATACGCAAGTAGTTGGTTTTAGATCCTTATGACAAGGAGAAAGTATTCTCACTAGAATTAGTTCTTATGAACTACAACATTAGCTTTGTGAAGATACTTGTTGTCATTTCTATTGGAATTTTCTATTTAGATCATGAGTATTATCTATTTTATATACATATGTGCTCGATAGAGCTTCCTTTAGTTGTAATTCCTTCAATATTTGATTTTTATAGAACATTGTATGATAACACACCTAGACCTATCATTTGATCATTGATGAAATGAAATAAGTTCACTGTTGCCTAAAAAAAAAAAAAAAAAAACACCTAGACCCATCATGCTTCATGTGGTAGAGCTACTGTGTGGGAGAATCTAAAGATAGTTTTCTATGTATTTGTTTTGATTTAATTAAAATTTAGATGAGATTCATTAATTAATTTTTACCGTTAGTATAGATTTTCCATATAAAGCATATACGAAAGTTTTCGTTAATCAGGTGTATTTTTGAAGCGTAAAAGTGGTGTTCTCCATATTGGGTAACGTTAAAAAAAGGGTTTGCTTTGTTTTTTTTCCCTCTTTACAAAACCCAACGTGGAAATTGTATATGATACAAATTGTTTTTTTTTTCTGTGGTAAATATATGATACAAATTGTTAAAAGAGTCATTTTTCACTTTACTCAATATGCGGTAAAAATCCAAGCTTTATATGAAAAAATGAATGCATAAGAATACGGAAGGACCGTAAAAAGTTATGAATAATATATTTCATGGATGTGTTCAAATATAATTTTTTATCAAAAAAATTTAAATTTTTTATATAATCTACTTTGAACGTTTTTAATAACAATTATAGAGTCGAATGTGTTACATGAAATGAAAATTTATATGAAAACATAAAAAAATTTATAGGTTTCAATCAAAAAAAAAAAAATTATACGTAAATATTTATGTCACATAAAAATAATAATTTTACACAAAAATATATTGATATGGAAGTCATTGAATCTAATAAGTATATAATCATGATAGCCCATTATACCAAAAAATAAAACATGTTGCCCCAAACTTAATCCAATAATGATAAGAACATGATAACCCAATCTTAAAAATATACAAGATAGGGATGATCGTTCTACATAAAAAGCCTATCAATATTTACTTGAATTTTTTATAATTAAATTATAGAGTAAAAAGACACCACACGTGGATTGAATATATTTTAAGAAAGTATATTAATGTCTAAACCACTATGATAAAAATCGCAATCAAATATTTTTTAATATAAATTTTTCTTTATTATAAACTTTTTACATTTTCTTTTCTTTACAGTTATAAAAATTTAGGAAAAAAAGTTAATAAGATGATTATTTCACTAAAATAAAATATGATATTATTAGTAAAATCTTTTAATTTTATACAATTATTTATATTTATATAATATGAAATTACAACTCATTTCCAAAGAAACTTCTAAGTCATATAATTTAGTAATTAATATAAATTAAAAGATAGTAACTTAAGAGTAAGTCTGTCAAAAAAAAAAAACTAAGAGTAAGAAATACTAGACAACGAGGAATATTTTATTGTATACCGTGCGAAACACGAGTCATCACTATCTCATAATAATGGATATGATATGTTTCGTTATCAATATAAAATAGAGCATAATGGAGCACAGGTTGTCACTACCGTCAATATAAATATATCAATCACATAAAATATAATATATATATATATATATACATATATGTATATATATATATATATGTATGTGTATATATGTATGTGTGCGTGTGTGTGTATGAGTGTGTATATATATATTAAAGACATGTTTTGATATATAAATATATCAAGTATTATATGAAAATTTCATGATATGTTTCGTTATTAATACAAAATTATTAGTCCACAAATCAAACAATGTTTTTGTCAAAATATAATGATAGCAATCATTATATTAATTTTAGATATATTGTTTTCTATACAATTATTTTAATATAGAATACCTTGATTAATTTTAAAATTGTCAAAAACTTTAGACAAATCATGGTTACTTTCCTATTTATTATCTTCTCACCTAATTAATTTATTAAAAAAATTATATGAGCAAATTTAAATTTTCGTTTAAACATTAATGACTATATGTAAATTTATTAATATATAGAAAGCAATTTGAATTTTTTAATCCTTTATAACACAAAAAACTTTGTATTTCTTCTGCTTCTTTAGTATGTTTTTCATGAGTAGTATCAAAAGATGATAAAACACGAGTAAAAATACATGAGATATTTATCCCAAAAAAATACACCAAACACAAATATTTTGCATGAAAATATATTATTATCTAAATAAAAATCTATTAGTAGTTAAACTTCAGTATAAAAATATATTATAAGCAGATTGAATATTTCACATCAAATAACACTAATACATAAATTTCCCTAAATGAATATCTTATTAAATAACATACTAATATAATCTTTTAACATAAAATATTTATTTTTAAATACACATTGTGCGTTATCTGGACCAAATACATAACCGCTGTATGGAATGACTCTGGTGCAGTATGCTCATTAGCGTTGTCATCATTTAAAGACAAAGTATTTGATGGATAAACCTAACCACCAAAAGATGATGGGATTTATGCAAAAAGATAACAAATTAATATAAAGTTTCAATAGTTTTAAATTTTAATATTAAAATTATACAACATACTACCCAGTATTTACTTATTGTTCAATATAAATAATACACTGTATGCATTGTACTATTATTAGCTTACAAAATTTAAATTATTCTATAACAATTTTCAATAGCATATTTTTACATGTGCATAGCACGAGTCAATTATTCTAGTTGTAAATACAAACTAATTTGCCGCATGTTGTAGAGAAATGTAATGATAAAGAAAGTAATTATTAATGGACAAGAGAATAAATAAAAAAATAAAGGAAAAATAATAGCATAATGGAAAATGGTCTAATATAAAATTAGGGTATCAATTCCACCTAACATATAAAAAATACAATCGCATTTTAGCCAGTAAATTATTGATATAGCATAATCAGTTCAATGATATATATTCTAATTATTTATTTATTCATCACACAAATAAAATGTAATAATTTTACTTTTAAATAATTATTTAATAAACTTGTATATAAATCAAATTATTTTGTATTTAAAGATTTAAAATTACTTTATAAGGCAATTGTCTTCGTAAAAATAGGGGATTTAGCTAAGTTTCAATTTTGTTTTTTCTTCTTGCTATATATAGACTAACAGAGTATTATTAGGTGTTATCCAAAGTAGTTTACCCTTATCAGTTAGTTTATCTGTCTAATCCAATAATTAGTGCTTATCTCAAGTCCTTCCAATAGTGCATTGACACCAAATTAAGAGAAAGAATACTCTTTAGTTAGCATATTGTTAGGATGACAGATAACTAAAATTACTTTAAATGATATATTTGATGAATAAGTTATCTGTTTGTTATAACTTCTTCTTATCTCATTAGCAATTGTAGACATTATAAAATGGACATAATTATTTGGCTTCTAACATATTGAAAAAGAAAAGTGAGAACGAGTGTAAAACATAAACATATCGATATCTTAAGATACAAGAGTTTGAAAGATGGCAGGTGGAGTTTTAGTTGTTTCAAAGAATGGTAGGCAATTTGAGGGGAAGGTCACACCATTTGTATTGGTCACATGTTTAGTGGCAGCCATGGGTGGTCTACTTTTTGGTTATGATCTTGGTATTACGGGAGGAGTGACTTCCATGGAACCATTCCTAATCAAATTCTTCCCTGGTGTTTACAAGCAAATGAAAGATGAATCTGGCCATGAGAGCCAATATTGCAAATTTGACAATGTGCTCCTTACTTTGTTCACATCTTCCTTGTATCTTGCAGCATTGATAGCTTCTTTCTTTGCTTCCACAACTACAAGAATGTTGGGACGCAAGAGCTCAATGTTTGCAGGTGGCATGTTTTTCCTTGTCGGTGCATTGTTAAATGGTTTTGCTATCAACATTGAAATGCTTATCATCGGTCGTTTATTGCTTGGTTTTGGTGTAGGATACTGTAATCAGGTAAGGATCAATATCGTTCTTATGAGTTCTTATGATTTCAAGTTTTAATGTTTAGAAGGACAAAAAGATAAGAAGATTAATGCAATTAATTTTGCTTGTTACTCCAAAATAGTCTGTTCCAGTGTATTTGTCTGAAATGGCTCCTGCAAAGATTAGAGGTGCACTAAACATTGGCTTCCAGATGATGATCACAATTGGTATCCTAGGTGCAAACCTTATCAACTATTGGACTTCTAATCTTGAGAGTGGATAGAGAATTTCTTTGGGCATTGGAGCTGCTCCTGCAATCATGTTGTGTATCGGATCTTTATTCTTAGGTGACACACCAAATTCTTTGATTGAAAGGGGCCAAAAAGAAGCAGCTAAGAAAATGTTGCAAAACATTCGTGGCATTGATAATGTTGATGAAGAGTTTCAAGATCTCATTGATGCTAGTGAGGAAGCTAAAAAGGTGGATCACCCATGGAAGAATATTACACAACCAAAATACAGACCTCAACTCACCTTTTGCTCTTTTATTCCATTCTTCCAACAACTCACTGGCATCAATGTTATCATGTTTTATGCGCCCGTCCTTTTCAAAACTCTTGGCTTTGGCAACGATGCTTCCCTCATGTCTGCTGTTATTACTGGAGGTGTCAACGTAGTTGCCACTTTTGTTTCCATCTTCTCTGTCGACAAGTTTGGAAGAAGGATTTTGTTCCTTGAAGGTGGTGTGCAAATGTTTATTTGCCAGGTAAAAACTACAGCACAACTAATGATTAAAAAATTATATTTTAAAATGATTATGTTTTAATTAAATGATTATATATTTGCATACTATCTGTGTGTGTGTGATTCAAGGTAAACCATTTTCTAAGCATGACTAATTTAAAGTTTATGATTGTTGTTTGTAGATTGCTGTTGGAAGCATGATTGCTGTCAAGTTTGGAGTGAGCGGTGAAGGTTCATTTACTAAAAGTGAAGCCAATCTTCTCTTATTCTTTATATGTACATATGTTGCAGCATTTGCATGGTCTTGGGGTCCATTGGGATGGTTAGTGCCTAGTGAAATATGCTCTCTTGAGGTTCGATCTGCAGGTCAAGCCACCAATGTTGCCGTGAACATGTTGTTCACCTTTGCCATTGCTCAAATTTTCCTCACCATGCTTTGTCACCTGAAGTTTGGTCTTTTCTTCTTCTTTGCCGGTTTTGTGCTCATCATGACCATTTTCATTGCCTTGTTTCTACCTGAGACAAAGAATATCCCCATTGAAGAAATGAATAAAGTGTGGAGGTCACACTGGTTTTGGACAAAGTTTGTTCCTGATATTGTCGATGATCAAGACCACAAGGATGTTGCTTAAAGTTTTTTAAAGCCCAATGGCATATACCAAGATGTATTTTTTAATAACTTAAACATCATTCATTGAGTTTATTTTTATCAAATCATTACTTTGGAGATTTTGTCTTCACTATATATATATATATTTGTCATAATTGTATTATTTAGGAATTTGTGTTTCAATAAATTGATGTTTCAAGTAAGTCTAAATTATGCTTTTAGTCCATTATCTTTATTTTAGGTTTCAATTTGGTCCCTCTTCTATTTTTTGTTCTGAAATGATCCCTTATATTGTAAAGTTATACCAATGTAGTCCCTCTTTTATTTTTTGTTTCGAAATGGTCTCTACTTTACAAAACTTATCCCAATATGGTCCTTTTTTGGTTAAAAAATAGTCCTTTATTTTACAAAAATTATACCAATGTGGTCCTCTTCGTACCACAATTTGAACGAAAAAGACCACATTGGTATAACTTTGAAAAATAAGGGACCATTTTGAAACAAAAAATAAAAGACGGACCAAATTAAAATTTAAAATAAAGATAAAGAACTAAAAGTATAGTTTAGCCTTCAATTAATGGTATATTAATTGTTTTTGAAATAAAGTTATTTTTGTTAAATTAAATACTCTGAAGGAAAAATTGTTATCAAATAATACAAACTTGCTACAAAAGTAGTTAAAGAAAATATGTGATGAATTAAAAAATTATATGTTTTTAATAAATATAGTAAACTATTATTTTAGTCATTGAAAGATTGGATTCACATTAATTTACTACGTGAAAGATAAGTAACTTTTTTTCGACAGAGAAACTTTCTTAGAAACATGATTTATATAAGCAAAAATTACATATCTACTATCTATCTACTATCTATATATACAAACAAACTACTACAAAAATTACAATTTTAGACATTTTATATTAATGACACATGTACTTTTCAGAGACAAATATGACAATCTAAATAAAAATAAATAAAAATAAAAATTAAATTCGCCTAAAAAAGTATTTTTTCTTCCTATTTTTAACTTTTTTTTCCTCTCTCTCTCACGTGATTCTTTCTCTCTTTCTAAGTCACTCTCTCTTTCTCAAGTCACTCCTTCTCTTTCTCATTTTTCCCTCTTTCTCTCTCTTTCTCACGTCCCTTTCTTCTCTCTGATTCTTTTTTTTTGTTTCTCTTTCTCTCTTCCTCTCTTTCTTTTTTTAGTGCATCTCTCTTTCTTTTTTTATTAACATTTTTTTAATTTCATTTTTTTATATCTTTATATTTTATCATTATAATATTTTTATTATTTAAAAATAATTGTTTTCGTTTAAAGTCTCAATAAAAAAAATTACATATTGTCAATATAATTTTATCGTCTTTGATCACGAATCAAAATTTACAAATATCTTTATTATATATTATTTATAGATGATTATTTTATATGTGATTCTTAACGGGGGGAAACAATACATACTATCGGTATAAATGATTTTTTTTTGTCTAGATGAAAAAACATAAAATATTAACGGTATAATTTCATCTTTTTTTAGAATATATCAAATTTTATAAATATCTTTATTACATATTATTTATAGATGATTATTTTACTTTTGACTCTTAACGGGGGGGAAATATTACATACTAATTTTAGACTCTTATTCTAATGACACATTGTATGTTGTCAGTATAATTACTTTTTATATTTTGTTTTTATGAATGCTATTATTTTTTATAAATGATTATTTTGCTTTTGAGTTTATTCGACAGGAGAAAACAATATGTTGTCACTATAATTTCATTATCTTTGAGCACATATCAATTTTTATAAATGTTTTTATTATTTATAAATGATTATTTTACTTTTAAGTCTCGACGGAGAAACATTACATGTTGCTAGTATAATTTTATTGTTTTGACACAGATCAATTTTATAAATGTTTAAGTTATTTATAAATGATTATTTTACTTTTAAGTCGTGACGGGAGATATTACATATCGGTATAATTACTTTTTATATTTTTTTATTAATATATTTAACATTTATAAACAAACTACTAATACAAATACAATTTTAAACCTCTTGTTCTAATGACGTCTGTACCTTTAAGGGGCAAATATGTCAATCTAAATAAAAATAAATCAAAATAAAAATTAAATTCATATACAAAATATATTTTTTCTTTCTAGTTTTAACTTTTTCTCTCCCACCTTCCACTTTTCTCTCTCTTTCTCTCTCTCCCTCTCTGATGTCACTCTCTCTTTCTTTTTCTCTCTTTCTTCTTTCACACCTTCTGTCACTCTCTCTTTCTCTCGTAAGAAAACATTACATATTGTCAATATAATTTTATCGTCATTGATCATGTATCAAAATTTATAAATATATCTATTATATATTATTTATTGATGATTATTTTACTTTTGATTCTTAACATGTGAAACATTACATACTATTAGTATAAATAATTTTTTTTTGTCCAGACGGAGAAACATAAAATATTATCGGTATAATTTTATCATCATTTAGAATATATCAAATTTTATAAATGTTTTACTATTTATAAATGATTATTTTACTTTTGAGTCCCAATAGATTTTTGTTTTTTACATTTTAATTTTTCTATTTTATTTATATTTATATTATTTATAGATGATTATTTTACTTTTGATTCTTAATGGGAGGATGTTGGAACCTAAACGATTGAGAAGTTTAGACCCTCATTAATTTTGATGATAATAAAGTATCTTCTGATAAGTCTTTGAGTGTGCAGGTATTAAAATCTCTTATGTTTTATCTCACTCGTGCAAGAAGAAGAAAATCACAAGAAATTGAATACATTCCATGTGTGTCAGCATCCGATTCACTCCAGTATTTTGTGTATAGCGAGCGTCCGGTAGTGTTATTGTTTGACACGTGGATTACTCAAATTGCTGCAAGCATCCATCTCCTATTCTGAGTGAGCATCTGGTCTTTTAATGTGTAACACCCCGATTCTAGAGCGCTACTAAACTAATATTTTTTACGAACGTTAGCATATTTCTAAAAAGCGAGATACTCTGCTTGTACGTTTTCCAAAAATGTGGTTCTATTTTCTTTCTCTTTTTCTTCAAACTTCTTTTGAAGTAGCAATCAGAGTATTGCAACATTTATGAAAGGTGGTGAATGAATAAAATACCATGTTTAACTCACAAAACCATACAAGGAAATTTAATTAAAACATACATATAAAACAATTCAAGTCTTGAAACATAAAACATTTATTACAACATTGTAATTAAAGCATTTGACACCCTATAACTGGTCGGAGCACTACAATGCTTACTAGTCCTCTAGTAAGTTCAAACAACCGCAAGTAGAAGTCGGACAGGCTATCCTCAACCTCGCAGGTCAGTAACCTCGAACTCCTTGCAGTTTTCATGATCTGAGTTGCAATCATTGATTGAAAGAACCACAGGCAAGGGTCAACTTCTTACAAAAAGACATATACAACACAACAACATGAGCAATAACACTTCATACTATACAAATAGAACATAATACACAATCCAACAAGAATGCATAAATGCTCTGCAAATGCAACTACATGCCACTGTTTATGATTCCGAAATACGAACAAGCAGCTGAACACCAGCTGTAGCCTTTTTGGGGACATTATCACCCAAGGATATTCAGGTCGAGTTCAAAAACGATACAACAGTGAACTAAGCAGCCGAACACCAGTCGTAGCTTTAGGGGACACTATCACCCTCAGTTGTTCGGGTCGAAGTTCATAAACGACACGACAATGCTTCCATAACCCTAATGAATATATCACCACATATGACAATTCAATCAAGCATAGTCAAATAATTATTTAACCACACACATCAAATAAATATTCAACTAGCAATATCACACACAAATCATCTCAATCCAACAATACACAATCAATCATCAGCATCGATAACACAGTTCATCTCTTTGAAACTCGGTGGAGTTAGCAAAGAGGTATTCAAACAAGTGCGGGGGGTCGGGCTCAGAATACCAACCGCTTTTAACCAAACCCACGAATAATCAAATATGAAGCTTAAATAATAAAATCAAGGGGGTACGAGAGCCTCACTTCGAACCCTGAGGTTCTCAGATTTCCTTGATATACAAAATAAAATATTAAATCCTAAACTTGACTAGAAGTAGCCCTTATGCTAAGATACTATACAAGTGTGAAATGTGAAGTGCCCTTACCGAAGGTCACCAAATCCCGTGTCGAAGCACGTCCCGGACTCACGCCGCACGAACTCAGATTCTCAAGTCCTAAAATCATAACACAACTTAGCACAAATCTAGGAACTTAGTCCTAATTTTTTAGGCTCTCATAACCTAAAACCCTCTTACTAACCAAATCATTTACACTTAAAAACATAATTTGAAATACTTGTATTTAAAGAATTACATACTCTTGAAAAATTAATAACTAATTAAAGAATAAAATTCTAAAGTCTTAGAGCTTTGGAAGGAAAAGAAAGGGAAAAGTATTTTGGTGTTAGTGCTCTTGTGCGTCCTGATGTATTTGATATATAAAGTTTGGTGAGAATGCAGCTGGCAACTGGTGAAAGGAAGAAGGAAGTGATACAGGAGCAACAAGAAGCTGAAGCTGCTATTGTTGCAAATGTTGGTGAAGAAGCTGAAACAAAACCCACCAGAAGTTCAGCATCTGGTGTGAAGAGAATTACTGAGTCTCCAGATAGGGAGACAAGAAGCAAGAAGCAGAAGGTGCCTCCTGCCCCTCAAGAGAATGTTGAAGCAGAAGATGATGAGGATCTGGTCCTCATCAAGAAAATAATGGAGAAGAAGAAGAAGACAGAAGCTGAAAAACCTGTTTCAGCGTCTGGTCTCACGAAGCAAGCTCCTCTTCCTCCTCCTCCTGCTGTTGCCACTCAAGGAAAAAAAGAAGACTTGTTAAGCATTCTGAGCTTAACCCAAAGGTACTTGATTTTACAGTTGATGATTCTAGAACTACCTTTGAGTCTGATGATACTATTCCTACACCACCATTGTCTGTTGCAGAACCACAAACACAAACTCACTCCATACAACCTTCACCCACCAAACCTCAACCCAAAAGTATCAGAAAAACCGAACAACAGACCACTGCCCTAATACCTACAGAAACTCCCCAATTAACCAATTTAACCACAAGACCTAGAACAATCATTTTTCCCTCACCACAAGCCTCTACCTCCTCACACACATCCTCTCCATATACATTTCATCACTTCACTCTCACCCTTTCAAACTTCTCTTCAAAATCCATCCAAACAAGCCCAAAAACTACACTGTTAAGAAGACTTCACCTCTCCCACTTACCGTCACTTACAAACCTACCTCCTTTTCTGGTGCAAAGAAGTTTGTATCTTCCATTAACAGACCAAGGTTTGTTAGAGAAGATGTGTATCATTCCATTTATGATCACCCTTCTCTATGGCATTTGAAAACATTCACCTCTGGGGTTGCAAGACTGGATGTTGCCTCTCCATTAAGAGTTGTATTCAAAGAAGGAGATGAGAAAGTTGATGTGTCCTTCAAAAGGAGATTGAGACCTCAATCAAATAGCAGAACAATTTCTTTCTCTATTGATCTTCCCAGGTTCCTACCACATAATGAACCTCTTACTCTTGAGGAATGCAGAATGTGGATAACATATGAAGAAGTGGCCCTTATGACTCATTGGCCGGAGATGAAAAGGCTTGAGCTTATTCGTCAATATAGAAACCCTGCTTCAGCATCTGTCAAGATTATACCTGATAGGCAAAGGTGGTTGCCTTGGTCTATTCCTGGAAAAAGGAAGGAACCAGCTCCTGGGAAAATGTCGTTCAGTAAAATCGGACTGAAGGAATATGAGAAGGCTCCTCGGAAATATGATCTCAAAGAATTCTCTGAGCTTAAGGAGTTGTGTGAAGACCATGCTAGGAGATTATACCTGAATTCTCTAAAGATAGATGAATGGAAAACTGGCTCCTCTGGCTATTGTGATCCAGAAAAATCAACCATTCCTATAGTCGGCTCTATCACCAGGGTACCTGACACTAATCTTGGAACACTGTATTTCGATGATATGTTTATGTGTTCTGTGATCAGGCCTATGAATACTATGAAGATTTATGTCCAATGGCTGCTGTTTGCAAACATTTTGATATTGGTTTCACTTGTAGTCAAATGACTGCGTCTTGAAAAGACAAAGCCATTTTGCCTCATTTATTGCCTCTGGATATTGAAGATGATGATAGGGAGAATCTGTGAAGATTGTATCTTGCTAAAAATGAAGGACTCAACTTCATTTTTGATGCAATGGGAATCTTTGTTAAAAGAATTTTTGGATAAGCTGCTGCTATGAAATTTGATGCTTTTGTTGAAGATCTGATCAAGCACAGGGAAATTATCTTCATGAGTTTGTTGTATCCTGAAGAGAATGTGCAAAAATGGGAAGTGGCTATAGAAGTTAAGAAACGGAAGCTGGGAAGTTTTATCAAATGGTTCTTACCAAATAATAACTTCTTCCAGAAGGCAAAGGAAAAGAAAGAGCTAAGATTGAAGTTGTCCAACTGGGTGCTAGTAGAGCACCAGAAGATGGAATCTCGACAAGCTTCTATTGTTGAACCTATTCCAGAAGCTGAACCTTCTTCTGCTTCTCCTACTGCAGATGATGATAATGTCATCTTGCCCAGAGCTGAACTTGAAGCTATCATGGCTACAAATCAGAAGATGTACCAGCTGGAAAAAACTGTGAATCTTCTGTTGGAACGATTCAATCAACTATTTCCTCCTCCTCCTCCACCAAACCCTTAAACACTTTGTTTTTATTTTTTTTGGTACTGTGTGATAAAATTTGTTTTGGTACAAGTATATTTTGCACGTAGTATCATTTTGGAACAACTATTCTGCTTACTTGGTACTATTATATTTCTATGGTCTGACCTTTTATCTTCAAATTTTTCTAGTATTATATCTTACTATTTTGACTATGATGTGGTTTACACTGTTTTTGTCTGATGACAAAAGAGGGAGTAAAAGAAAGGTCTGATGAACACATTGAAAGTCTGATGGACACGTTGAAGTATCACACATTTCATGCATAAATCATATATAGCACATTTCTAAATTGCTTTGATACTTTATAAGATTTACTGCTCTGATAGTCATTAATATCTATTGGTTTATTATATTGGTACAATGAATTTCAGCATCTGATTGCTGAGTATACTCATCATTAGTACAATGATTTCAGCATCCGATCCCCACGTCTAATTGAATATATGCTTTGATGTTATTATGTATTTTAGCGATCACAATAAATGATGTGATTATTAAAAATCGCTCTAATACCTTAATTATTTAATTTTATTTGAGTTGGGGAGACCCTTGAAATTATTTTTCGAAATTAAATTGTTCATCAACCTTGGATATTTGTCATCATAAAAAAGGGGGAGATTGTTGGAACCTAAACGATTGAGAAGTTTAGACCCTCATTAATTTTGATGATAACAAAGTATATTTTGATAAGTCTTTGAGTGTGCATGTATTAAAATCTCTTATGTTTTATCTCACTCAAGTAAGAAGAAGAAAATCACAAGAAATTGAATACATTCCATGTGTGTAAGCATCCGATTTACTCCAGCGTCTTGTATATAGCGAGTGTCCGGTAGTGTTATTCTTTGACATGTGGATTACCCGTATCCTGTTCTGATCGAGCATATGGTCTTTTTAATGAATCACGTGATGGTCACGTTTGTGCTCTTCTACCTCAGTTGTTTTGGAACGGAATTCGAATTTTATTTTGTGCTCTCATTTTGATGTATGAGGTATTAAAGGTGACACATTTGGTATAAGACAAAATTTGTACAAGGCAATTGTGAAAAGCAGATAGTACAAAAACGATAATATGTACTACTCTGATACTCTCTGGAAAGGAAGAAAATGACAACATTTCAAATTACCTCACTCAATGATATGAAGCTGAAATTTACTGCAACGGTAGTACTCCTCAGAAACTCCTATAATTACCCCAAGGTATTCATTGAAGAAGGTTGCCAAAAACTGCTAGAAGCTATATTCTGAAAGAGCTATTACTTAAGTGAGCAATCAAGTTTCATGCCAAGTTTCTGGACAACAAGAACTAAACCTCATCTTCTGATATTCTTTCTTTTATAAAGTTATTTGTTTTTGAGCTTAATCTTTTCATCCTCTCTGTGAGAGTTATTTTGATTGTATTCAAAACTATCTTTGTAAAAGTTGTATTGACTAGTTAAGGCTTTGTTTCTCAAAGGCTCGAACGTACTGAGTCGTTTTGAGAAGTTAAGAGTATTGTCAAGTTTGTGACAATTGAATACTCTTAAGGAAATTTGTAATCAGTTGATTATAGTCGAAAATCCTTCAGGAATGAAGGGACTAGATGTAGCTACCAGGTTGGTGGTGAACTAGTATAAATCTCTGTGCCTCTTGCTTTACTGCTTTTCATTTGCTCTTATATTGCAAGTAAACAAGTTTTCATAGCATTTATTTCCAGCGTCTGGTCAATACTCCAGCATCCGATTTCAACAGTTTCATTTTCAAGTGTTCAAAAGTGTTTTTAACAAAAAGTTTGCGAAAAGTTTTCAACATAATTCTACCCCTTCTTGTGTTCACGTTCAGAGAAAACATTACATACTATCGGTATAAATAATTATTTTTCTTTTGGGTCCAGACGGAGAAACATAAATGTTGTCGGTATGACATCAAAATTTATAAATATCTTTATTATATATTATTTATAGATGATTATTTTGCTGTTGACTCTTAATGGAGGAACCATTACATATTAATTTTAGATCTCTTATTCTAATGACACATTGTATGTTGTTAGTATAATTACTTTTTTTATTCTGTTTTTATGAATGCTATTATTTTTATAAATGATTATTTTACTTTTAAGTCTCGATGGGAGAAAATAACATGTTGTCGCTATAATTTCATTATCTTTGAGTACATATCAACTTTTATAAATGTTTTTATTATTTATAAATGTTTTTATTATCTATAAACGATTATTTTATTTTTAAGTTTTGACGGGGAAAACATTACTTGATTATTTATATATGATTATTTTGCTTTTGACTCTTAATGAGAGAAACATTACATACTAATTTTAGACCTCTTATTCTAATAACACATTGTATGTTGTCAGTATAATTACTTTTTATACTCTGTTTTTATGAATGCAATTATTTTTTATAAATAATTATTTTGCTTTTGAGTCCCGACGGGAGAAAATAACATGTTGTCGCTATAATTTCGTTATCTTTGAGTACATATCAACTTTTATAAATGTTTTTATTATTTATAAATGATTATTTTAATTTTAAGTCTCGACGGGAGAAACATTACATGTTGTCGGTATAATTTTCTCGTCTTTGACACAGATCAATTTTATAATTTTTTAAGTTATTTATAAATGATTATTTTGCTTGAGTCATAACCGGAGACATTACATGTCAGTATAATTACTTTTTATTTTTTTATAAATGTATTTAATTTTTATAAATGATTATTTTGTTTTTGAGTTCTGACGGAAAAACACTACTTAAGTACATATTAATTTTCATAAATATTTTTATTATTTATAAATATTATGTTACTTTCAAGTATTGGCAGCAAAACATTACATGTTGTTGGTATAATTTCAGTGTGTTTGAGGATAAATCAATTTTATAAATATCTTAATTATTTATAAATAATTATTTTTTTGTTGATTCGTGACCTAAAAACATTACATATTGTTGGTAAAATTTCTTTGTCTTTGAGCATATATCAATTTTATGCATGTACCTCTATTATCTATTCTATCTATCTATCTATCTATCTATCTAATCACGAAAACCCTAACCATTTTTGTTTCATCTTAGCCATATATGGTACACAAGTCTCACAATTACATAAATAATAATATTTGATACACATTTAATATTTCTTTCACATTCACTATAAAATTAGCTAATTTTTAATACATTGAATCAGAAATATCATTTACTATAAATAACCACCGTCTTAAAATATTAAGCGTAACAAACAACGCGCGCCATGTGCTAATGCACGGGTATCATACTAGTTGATACTAAAAAAAGAACTAAATAAACGTAATAGTCTTACATAAATTTTGAACACGAATGTTTTTTTTTTTGCACTAATAATGCATAAGGCTCCTAAAAATTTAAAAAAATTTTGCTAATGCATTTTTTTATAGGCAAAATAATTTCATTTATAAGGAGTACAAAGGGTACTGCAACCCATTACATCACAAGACTAAATTTAGAGTGCTTGCAAACATCCCGTTGGGTTGATAAACCAGTCGGAATATTGGAAATTTAAATTTTTCCCACCCCACTAATAACCACCCCTAAGCCAACATTTTGATTACGGGTATTACAATAAGAAAATTTGTTGTCCCCCTGCCCCCCCAAAAAAATTATGTTGTTTCTTGCTGACCAAAGGGTCCATGTGACAGTAAACCAGACCAAGTGTCTAACCTTCTTCCTTTTCTTTCCTTTAATATCAATCCCAAATTGCATAAAATGGTGCACCCCATCATTGTGAAAGACTCCAACATAGCCAATCCAAGCACAAATTGCAGACATAAAAAAAAATAAGTGATTGATATCATCGCCATGCGCAAAACAAAAGACGCAAGATGTACCTTGGCTAGCTGGAATTATAGTTCTGTGCAGCAAGGCCTCCCTTATTGGCAGCCTGTTCGGTAGCAACCGCCATGCAAAAATGAGGACTTTGGATGGTATCGCTAATCTCCATACCACCTGCAAGCTTTTGCAAAATCAAAATCCTGATTCCCGATGTTTTGAGCATTTGATGCCAGCATATATCCTGATCTAACAGAATAGCCCTTATGTCTATCCGAAACCATACCCAAGCATCGTTAACATGCCGCTGAGGTGCAATATTAACTAAAGAATTTTTTAGCACTTCTTCTAATTCTTCCACTACAAGAAATAGTGCACGTACCGATGGCCTATTATTGACAATCATGACCCATCGAACAAAAACCAGGATTTTCGACGGCTTTAGCCATCGGTAAACGGTTACCAACAGCTAGGCCATAGGTATAGCCGCTTCTGGATTTTCCGACGACCTTAGCCCGTCAGTAAATTGACAAATTTTTAAGATTCCCGCCGGGTTTTCAAATACTGACGGCCTAGCCCGTCGGTAAACTCGCCGGTCAATTGGCTGTTGAGATTAGCAACGGGTTTGAACCGTCGGTATTTGAACATGACCGTTGGTAAGGCCGAGTAAGTTTACCGACAGGTGGAGACCGTCGGTAAATTAAATTAAGCTGTCGGTAAAGTCCTGATACAACATCAGGACTAGCCCTTCTTCCCCATTCTCTCGTCTTCTCTCCTCTATCATCTCCCCTTGTAGCACCGTCATGTCTTCCTCTGCCACCACTGCGCGTCCACTGCCCCTCTGTTACTGGTCCTCCACCACGTCTTTCTCTCTCTCTCTCTCGCGCTCTTTCTCTCACTGATTCGACCACCGTGACCGCCACCTCCACTACGTGGCTGCGGCACCTATAACACCCCGCTGTCTTATTCATGCTTTATTCTACATAATTAACCTAACCTGCATAATTAATGTGTATCAAAATACGAAGGAGTTAAAACTGAAGGCACAAATAAGATAATGACGTGTCACAGTGAAGTAACTAGTGTCATAAAATATATAAATAGGTTTTCTCAAAAGATGGCCTCATCGGTGTGGCCTAAATTATCAGAGTGCACAAGTAAGCATAGTGTAAATAGTACAATACTGTCATCCAAAATATAAACCTATGAGGCTAAGCCGCGCCTCACCTAAACATACCAAAACCAAACAGAACATCAACACAAGACTCCTGGTCAAAGAGACTGCAAAAACATCAGCAAGGTGGATGCTGAGAGTTCCCACTCTGTGATCCAGCTCGCCTATGACTCACAATTCTCCCAAACAGGGATCATCGGGGCCGGCTCCTTCATCAACAGCATCACCAGGAACTGCCTCATTAGGTGGGGCTATTGCTGCATCTTCCTCAAGACAGTCTATTATAGAAACAATATATACACACAAACATGCAAACATAGGGAGATAAGAACAACACATCCATTAAAAAGCGGGAAATGCATAAGTAGAATGAAAGTAAGACAATTTGCACAAATAATCATAAATAAGATCTAGCTACCCTCTTCCACTTACCCCATGTCTCTCAATGAGTTGTGTATCTTTTCTTTACTATTGTCGCTGTACTCCCCATTTCCGATAGGAATACGTATTGGCGAACCCCCTTTCCGTTAGGTTACTGTCTCCCTTTCTCAATAGGGACTCCCGCCTCCCTTTCCCGATAGAGACGGGGCGACACTAGCTAGTCCATGCGGTATTCCCCTTTCCCGATAGGAATCCTCCTACCCTTTTCCCGATAGAGACGCCCGTTTTCCCCTTTTTCCATAGGGAACAGAGTGGATCTAACCTGCTAGACGAGATATCCGCCATTCTCGATAGGGATCCTCTCCACATCGCATTCCCGTTAAGAATGGAGTGGTTACTAATGCAACATCATGTTCATGCCTCCAACACCTCATAATCATATGCCTCACATCATGTTATGCTCACATACCCAAGCTCATATCATGTTATGCAACTTGTCATACTTAAGTGATACAACATTTTACACAACATCTTATAAGCATTCAATTTGACATATTAGCACATATATCACATATTCAACAGGCATGTCATAAAGCAATCCTAGGCATGTTACTACCCTCATGCGACATGTACATCATAATTCACAAATAAGCATATTTATCAGGCAATCATATTCAATAATAAATCCTAAGTTAGTTGATGGGTCTACCACGCCTATCCTTAGATGTGGCACACCCTAACCCCTATCCTTAGGTGTTACTTTTATCAACCCCTAGTAGGGTTAGGTCACCTGACACATGCCAAACAATCATATCTATTACACATAACCCAATGAAAGTGTATCATTTCTTCCACCTGGAATTCAGAGAACTTGGAACCACGAGTAGACACTGAACCACCACCACGGACTCACGAACACGAACCCTCAAAAAGCTCTATGGATCATAGCAATAGTAAGGAAAGAAGGGAAAACTTTCATAAATTCTCTTGATTTCTCACTCAAGCATTTACACTCTCAAAGACAAGATCTCTAGCTTGAAAAAGGCAAGAAAATAAGTTAAAAATGGTCATAAAGGAAGGAATATCTCATGATTTTAACACAAGGAAAGGAAGAGGAATTTCCTCTCATTTTCTCTCTCTAGAACTCTAGAGCTTCTCTCTCTAAGACTTCTACAATTAGGAACTTATGAATCCCCAAGGTGTTGCCTTCTATTTATAGGCAAATCTAAGGACATGTGCTACTTTCCTGTGGTGCCACTTGTCATAATCTTATGGTACTATAAATGCTAGCCACACATATTAATCCTATCCTTATCCATTAGTAACATTCTTATCCATTAGTAGCATTCTTATCTAAAGACACCTAAGCATATTTATCCTTAAGAACACTTGTCAAGTTCCTACGGAATTAAGAGTCCATCCTTATCTTAATTCACTACAAGCAGGAACAGTACTAGAAGTAGAAAATGTACCAGAAACTGCACCAGACGAAGAAACTACACCAGAAGCAAAAACTGCACCAGATGCAGAAACTGCACCAGAAGCAGAAACTGCACCAGAAGCAGAAAAAATTCATCCTAATCATAATTATTCGTCATTCTAGGAGTTCTAATAAGAAAATTCCAAGTGTCACATAAATTAATTTATAGATAATTTAATATACTGCGTGACTAAAAATTATTCTTAAAAAATTGGGATGTTATACCACCTCTCCTCTCCTCTGTTCCACCGCCACGCAACACCACCTCTCGACCTGTCACTGTTCCACCACTCTCGACCTTTCTTGCACTGCCCTCTCTCTCGCACTCTCTCTTTCTTTCTCTGCCAAGTCACCACCAGTACTGCCTCATTATCTCTCTGCCAAGCCGGCCACCACCAATGCTGCCAAGCCACCACCCCTCACCACCAGCTGCCACCACCATTACTGCCCAGCCATGCCACCACTTCTCTATAACGTAGTTTGAATTTTTTTTATTTGGTATTTTGAATTTTTGCTGTGAAAAAAAATCTTTATTTACTTGTAATTGGCTGTGAAAATTTCAGGGACCTGTCGGGATCATTATGTGATCGTTGCTGTGCCGAGGTCGGTGTTGTCATTGCTATTTCTCATTTTGTTGGACATATTTTGTGGTTAGTGATTTTGTGCTTTAATTATAGTATGTATGATCTAGGAAATGTTGTGCTATAGTTTGTATGATCTAAGATTTATCGAGATATATTCTGTAATTAGTATAAGATTTTATTAATTAGGTGAGCTGATTTATGGTATACTGATTATCCCCAAATTTTCTGATTTATGGTATACTGATTGTCCCCAAATGATCTGATTTATGTGAGCTAATTTATGATATACTGATTATGATTCAATGAGCATGTTAGCTTAGATATGGTATACTAATTGTCAGTTGTATTACATAGTCACGGTCAGTGGTTTTTTCAACTAAATGAACGGTGATTCTTGCTTGGTGATACTTTATTTGTTTTTTAATGTCCCAAAAATAAATATGTATTTGAATTAAGTCATGTTGGTATTGGAGTAGGTAGAATGGAATACGAATTTAGGTTGACATGTCAAGAGGATTAATTGTGTATTAAAAAAGGTTGTTAAGGTTTTGAATGATTTTTAATCAGTAGTAATGGACTAATGATATTCTTGATGAGAAATTGAGCTCACCTTAATTATTATTCATTTCTTGCTGCACATTGCATGGGACGGATATTTGTTTTACTATTGGATTTTTTACTGGGTGTTTTGTGTTGATTTTGTGCACACAGCTTCGCTGCCTCATCTTCCTATATTTTAGGTTCTCTTTCTATGTTATATGACATGTCAATTTAAGGTTTTTGAATCTCTTGTGTTTTGTGAATTTAATTGTTTTTTCCTTTTGTGAATTTGTAGATTCTGTTTAGTCCACCACTCCGCCGTGCCACCACAGCCGCCACCACCTCTCGTGCCTCTATCACTATTGTGCGATCGAGGTATGCACTCTATCATTTTTAGTATACTTTTTTATTTCAGCAAGTCGACAGTGTTGTACAACCGATATAATTAATAAATCATCAAGTGACTTGTAGAATTTGTTATATACCACATCAAAACTATCACTTTTCTAATTGCGTTTACAACATTAGCTAAACTTGAAGGTTGTATATTTTTTTCTTCTATTCCAGTTGAAAACATACGAAACTATTATAATGACTAAATGGTTATGATTATAACCTGGTATGATTAAACTTACAAGGACTTCAAAATAAATTTTTAATTATGTAAAATTTACAAACCTGTCTAAAAAATTTTCTAGAATTTTTTTCAAAACAAATTGCTATTAACAAAAACAAAATTGATGCACATTGAACAACTTGAGGTCTTTTTCACGAGCTTTATTATTGGGTGTGCCATCTGCTAGCTCTACATCATCTATTGTGCATGAGTCATTTCATGCTAATTATTTATTTTCATCACTCTGACTTTTCTTGCCCACCTAAACCTGCAAAACATGCAAGTTTGTGTTTAAATAAAATGCATTAAACATAATTATACATAATGGATGATGACAATTGCATTGCCAGGTTATTTATCAATTATTGTATTGTTACATAGACAACCAAGCTCTGGTCTTGCATCCATCCATCCAATAAAGATATGGTCTGAATTTGATAAGAAGTAAAAATAAAACCTTTTGGAGTATAAATACTTACACCTTTTGCAGGAACCAAGAAAACATTTTTGTTAGAAAACAAAGCAAGTTTATTTACCTCAAAGCCTTAATACCCAGTTCTATCTATAAAGAGCAACTGACAACGAACACGTATCCTTGTAACAGGTAATCAATTTGTGACTTGCTAATTAAAATAAGGCTTCTACTAAAAGGTACAAATACTAACAAACAAAAGCTTGTTTTCTCTAAACCCCTATTAGTGAACACTTACAATTCTATTTTTAATGTCTCTGGCTGTAGCACATCACATTCATTAAAAGACAGACACTATGCCAAACTGTCAATGATTATTTTAGAAAAACTGTCAAAATCATGTGTTTAATGCAGAATACCATTGTGCAGAGATAGGATATGCAATTTACCCAATATTCCAAAAAATAGAAATAAACAATGGAATAAAAATTAAATCACAGAAAAAATATGTTTAGTTGAGAAGGAAAAAAACCTGTAAGTTTATTCATTTTTAAGATTCCAATTAGATTTGATTCAATTATATGGAGTATCCAAGCCAGTGCCTTGAAACATCCACAGTTGAAAATGTCTAAGCTCAGTCTGAGATCCTCAATTTGAAAACAAAAATTTAGTTGCCAAATAAAAGTTGTTTTCCCCTTCATGATCTATCCTTGACAGAAGCATCCTTTTATCGTCAAGCATAATTTTAGTGAGCATACTATTGAAGAATCAACAACATCGATATAGTGTAACTTGAAAAAGGAATACTACTACAACAATCATACTAATCAAGAAGAGAGGGAATACCTCTTATGGCAAATAATTACAGCTATTTTTTGGTAATAATTGCATCAATGTTTTACTATTCAAATACTTGCATCCATTTTTTTCCATAAGATTAGTGTCACAATATTGATTTCTCAATATAACTCCCAAAACAACCCAATGGCTAAGTAAATTCGACTTTATTTTCTTTCCCTTCAAGTATTGTTATAACATTATCCTTTTTTACATTATTTTTCAAAATAAGTACAATGCAATAATTATAAAACATGCCCCCTAATATCAAGCCTTGCTGCACCAAATGGTTATCGGTAATACAAAAAAAAAGAAAAAGAAACTATGACCTGTGGAATGCTTTAAGAAAAAAGAAATCCATATTTGATATATTATCGTAAAGGATATGAATATAAAGCGATCAATGAACCAATAAGAATAACGCATGGAGGTGAAAAAATTGATAACCTTTTGAACCACACAGAAGTCAGAACATATAAGGGAGTGAATGTTGGCATACTTGATATGAGCCTCTTTTTTTTCATTTCCAGCCTTAAACTCAATTAGATACTGGTAATAGTCATATTTATAGAGATTTCGAGCTTACAATGACAACACCAGGAAAATGTTTTCACACCACTAGGAAAAAAATGGGTGTAACAAACGTGCTAAGTATGAAGAGTGAAGAGTCTCTGCATTCTCATTTAATCTAATAATTAAGAAAAGAAAATACTCTGATCAATCAATGAAAATTTAACATTTAACCAATTGTTACATAGGTGAAATAAATGCAAGAATAACATGCCCCATAACAATAACAATAACATAACAATAAAGCATAACAATAACAATAACATAATTTATTTAGAACTAGTTTTCATTAAAGCATAACAATAACATGCCCCATATTAGCAGAATATATCTCTTTTTTTTCTCAAGACATTTCATAATTCATTAGGAGTTAACACGATATTCACTTCTTCATACAGTCCAAGTTTCTGCAACATAAAATGAAGACCAGAAGTTAGAACCTCTCTTTCCTAATACTTTTTACCAGAAAAAGTCACCACAATATGGAAATAATTTCTCCATAAAAATGATAAAAAAAATTGCGTTAGCCCAATCCAATTGAAATTTTCGGGTTTTGATATTTTTCTTTTCTTTTGACATTTATGCCTAGGAACATTATCGTGTGTGTTAAGATTCGAAGTGAAAGCTTATTTGCTTCAAGATAGCGTTGAACAGGGGAAAGAGATGTTTTACTTAACCTAATCTCTATTCATAATTAGAAAGTAGAGAAATTTAAAAAAAGATCTAATTCTATCCTTGGCTGCAATTTGCTTTGCACATCTCTCTATACTTCTTCCTCTTGCCACTTCTGCTTGTCTAATTCTATCCTTTAAGAGGATGTCAACTGTTTCTTTTTAAATGACCAAGTCAAATTTCTAATTCTACCCTTGCCACTTCTGCTTGTCTAATTGTTATGTTAATTATTGTTGAAATGGATGTTTGATTATTGTTATTAGTATTGGAAAAAAGCCTTAGCTTCCCATTTGAGGTTCAATATATTATTGGGTGCATGTACTCTTTTAGGGTACCACATGCTCATTGTATATTGAACCTTGAATTGTTCAGGTCGGACTGTTTGGGAAAAAACTTTTTTTTTACTCGTATAATAGTTGTTGCTTAATTCTCGTATCTTTATATTTGATGAAATTTTGGTTCGATTCATTTCCTTTTGTTCTTTGGGTTCATACTTGATCGTGGTATTCATAACTGCGATCATTTAGTGTACTCAGAGACCAATGGGAAATGCTGCCGAAATTTTGTCAAGTATAAGATATGAGAATTAAGGAATGACTATTATACGAGTTCTGAAAAAGTTTTTTTTCGAATGGGATAGGGTCATACCATTTAAAGAAAGAGAGCGATTGTAAGAACATCGTGCTGCTGAAATTGTCATTTTTCTTAACATGTAGAAGATGGAATTTTTCCCTTCGAGTCATAGTTGGATGTATGATAGGTTGTATTCGGGGAAAGGGGGTTTGAAACAATCTTTTTGCGATGAGGTTAATCACTTCGTCCAAGCTGCAATGACACATGAAGATTTCGAAATTAATGGAGGGATTAGATGTCCGTGTCTTAATTGCGATTGCAGAAGGATCAAGAGCCCAAGTGACGTCATATATCACCTGCAGAGAGTTGGATTTAGGCCTAATTACTGGATTTGGACTAGACATGGTGAAGAGTTGCCTCAGGTTGATTTAGGGGTTAGCGATAATTGCACAAGTGCTTCAAGCAGTTGCGTAGATGTGGGATATGGTGAGAAAATTGAATTGATGCAAGATATGGTTTGTGATGCCTTGGGGGTCAACGTGTCATTCGAGGAGCAACAGTATGATGACACAGATGAACTTCCAAATGAGACAGCACAAAAAGTTTATAATCTCTTGTTCGAAACAAATAAGCCGTTGTTTGAAGGGTCTGCAGACTCTAAGTTATCAATGTGTGTGAGGCTTTTAGCTCTTAAGTCCAACCGTGGTGCTACGAATGTGTGCTTGGATCTCGTAACAAAGATGATGTTGGACTCGTCACTTATCAGAGATGGTTTGCCAAAAAGTTATTACGAGGTTAAAAGCTTAGTGTCTAAGTTGGGGTTGGAATCTAAAAGGATTGATTGTTTTGTGAGAGTGTGTATGTTATATTACGACAATGAATTCGGTAAAAACGATGGCGCGCTGGTTGAATGCAAATTTTGTGGTGAGCCAAGGTATATTTCACACAATAATAATGGGTAGGGTAGACAAAAACCAGTTCCACGGAAGGCAATGTTTTATTGCCAAGTATTCTAAGGCTGTAGAGAATGTTTGCATCAACACAGATTGTAGATAAAAGGACATGGCACTATGAGAATAAAAGCACTTCAGGTATGTTGTGCCAACCATGTGATGGTGAAGCTTGGAAGCACTTTGATCGTGTACATCCCAAATTTGCAGCAGATCCACGTAATGTACGACTTGGCTTATGCTCTAATGGTTTTACCCTATATGTTCAATCAACGGCGAAACCCTATTCTTGCTGGCCAGTTATTGTTACCCCATACAATCTTCCTCCCGAAATGTGCATGTCTAAGCCTTATATGTTCTTGACTTGTATTATACCGGGTCCAGATAATCCAAAAGATGGTATTGACATCTACTTACAGCCCCTCATTGACGATTTCAAAAGGTTATGGAATAGCATTTTGACTTATGATATTGCACGAAAGAAGAACTTTACAATGAGGGCAGCTCTTATGTGGACCATTAATGACTTCCCTGCATATGGCATGTTGTCTGGTTGGGGTACTCATGGTAAAATGGCATGTCCCCATTGCATGGAGCATACAAAGGCCTTTATATTTGGGAGGAAGAGTTCTTGGTTTGAATCACATCGCATGTTTTTACTAGGTGATCATCTATTTAGATGGAATAAGAACGCCTTCAAGAAGGGAAAAGTTGAATTCGATGGCCAGCCCCCAAGGTTGACATCTGAATAGATTTGGAGCAGAGTTATGGATTTGCCAAAAATCACAGATTATGGTGAATTGGATCGATTTGAAGGATATGGACAATGACATAATTGGACTAAAAGAAGTATTTTTTGGGATCTGCCATATTGGAAAGATAATTTATTGAGACACAACCTTGATGTTATGCACATTGAGAAGAACTTTTTTGACAATATTTTTCTCACAGTGATGAATGTTAGAGGAAGAATGAAAGACAACGATTTGGCCAGACTAGACTTACCGCTTTACTGTAGGCGAAAGGTCTTGCATTTGACGACTCGGTCGGACGGGAAAACCCTGAAACCCAAAGCCTATTACTCTTTAACTGCTGAGGAAGCAAGGTCAGTCTGTCGGTGGATTAAAGAACTTCGAATGCCAGATGGTTATTTTTCTAATTTAGCAAGATGTACCGATGTGAACAAAGGAACGATGATAGGGAGAAAAAGCCATGATTGTCATGTATTCATGGAGTGTTTACTTCCTATTGCATTTAGATTCTTGCTGTTAAATATTTTAAATCCACTTACGAAACTTAACTAATTTTTTAAAGATTTGTGTTCTGCAACCTTGAGAGAGGATGATCTTATAAAGATAGAGCAGAACATATCAGTCATTCTTTGTAAGTTGGAGAGAGTATTTCGCCCTAGTTTCTTTGACTCTATGGAGCATCTCCCAGTGCATCTTGCACATGAAGCTAGGCTTGGTGGACCGGTTCAATACAGATGGATGTATCCATTAGAAAGGAAATATAATAAAATATTCTCTAAAATAAATATTCACTTGAAGGGTTAAATGTATCAATTTTTATCATCAACCTTGTTATTTTGTAGATTTATGGGTGACTCAAAATGGTCGGTGAAAAATAAGGCCAGGGTTGAAGGATCTATTTGTACAACTTGCTTACACCGTGAGACAATCCATTTCTGTTCCCATTATTTTACGAACTTCATGCTGACACCAACAAATAATAGGAATGAAATAGAAATTGAAAGTGAAAAACACCCGCTAGCCTTATCAGTATTTTGCCTTCCCGGTCGTCATGCTGGAAAGGAGTTGACTTCCTGGTTAATGGGAGAAGAGTGGAACTCAGCCCACGTTCACGTGTTGATCAACTGTGCCGAAGTATCACCATATCTTACGTATGTATCATTTTGGCCACTTTCAATTTCTTTTATCCACAGCTACTCATGATCATTTGTTTGATAATGACTTGATTAAAGCATTCTTGTTAACTAAGCCCACAAACGAACAAGACTCTTCTGCCTATATTCATGAATATTTTCCAACGTGGTCTATGAACCAGGTATGTATTTTTAGTCCTATTTGAACTATTTATTGTTTGAAAATACAAAAGATTGTTTGAAAAAAGGAACCATAATTTGTTTGCATATACCAGGTGTACAGTGAGGCGAAATCGCCTAAAATCGAACACTTGAGAAATTTATCTCATGGTCCTAAATCACGTGTAAAAGAATGGCACACGTTTTTTGTAAATGGATACAAATTTCAAACCTAGTCAAAACATAGGGGAAAAAACAACTAACAGCGGAGTTTATGTAAAAAGTGCCACAGATGGAGGTGAAGACGACTTCTACAGCGTGATTCAACATATATATGAGCTGGCGTACAATACTTTAGACTATACTAAAAGAATAGTGTTATTTTATTGTAATTGGTTTGTTCCGTCAAGTAGAGGCACAAGAGTGGATCGAAAATATAATGCTGTTGACATATGCATGAGCAGAAGATACCAAATGTTTAATTCGTTTATCATGGCACAACATGTAAGACAAGTATATTATGTCCCTTATCCATCAACTCGAAGGGACAAACAAGTTTGGTGTGTTGCAATAAAGACAAAACCAAGGGGTCGTGTTGAAGCAGATGATCCACAAGAAGAAGTGGCTTATCAAGTGGATGAGATGTCTCATGTCAATGTAGTGAATGAAGTGGAACCCATTTCTCGACTATGTGACGATCCAATCACATATGAAGATGTAGATGGAGATCAGGAATTAAATGATGAAGTGGCAGAACCATCAAGATCTGAAGGTGATGCCGAAGCATATTGGGTAGAATGGGCAGAATGAAATTGTTTAACTTTTTACAATTAGAGAAATTGATGTCTAACAATATATTTTAATTTGTCAGTTACTAGTATGTATTGCATGTGGTATATTTTTAATTTTTATATAAAAGTATGTAATTTAAAAATGATACGGTGAAGGTTAGCGGTGTGTAATTATAAAGAGACTATAATTAGCAGCATAGTATAGACTGTAATTATAAAGAGACATTGAAAAAGTTATTGGTAGCATAAATATTAAGTAAAATCAACTAAAAACATCACTTGAAACAGCTTTTTTTTAATTTTCAGTGTGTAAATTGTTAGATATGCATGATAATCCTTTTTTGATGTCATCAAAAGTTCTGCAGCCATTAACTTATCCAGCCATGAGCCATGTACTGGAACCTGAAATAAAGTCAAAACATTAAATTGGGTTACTATTCATATATTTTACCAGATTTAACTCAATTTAAGTAATAGTGGACTGATCGAAGTCTATAGTTAGTGTAAATAATTGTTGCATAAATTAATCACAGAAAAATAAAGTATATTTGTAACACCTCGTTTTCGGAGCGCTACTAAACTAGATATTAGTCTCGGCATTTCAAATACTTTCGACAATGGAACACGCTGCTGCATGGTTTTCGAAAATGTGAGTCCAATTTTTTTTCTTTTCAGCTTCTTTTAAGAAATTGACAATCAGAGTATTGCAGCATTTTCGAAGGCAGTGAATAAATAGAATACTGGATTGGCTCATCCCACTTGCAATTATGGTGCACGTAAGTATCAATGTGTTATCAATTTATTTCCAAAGTATGTATCAATTATAATGAGCATTTGTTTAAACATCTTAGGTATCTGTACCGCCAGTGCATCACAAAGTCCATCATTCATGTGTATGGATTCTTGGACCCATACAACATTAGTGGTGCCACTGGCCGTTCAAAAGAGGTCATTCAAGCATACATCCAGAATAAATTGTTTAAAGAACAAAAAGCTTGTTACCTTGCACCGTATGTGAATGAGCAAGTAAATGTTACTAATTGTTTTGTTAAATTAGTAGTCTAGTTTTCTTTTGTCTGTTGATTCTGATACACCATTATTGTTGCCCAATATTGCAGCAACCATTGGCAATTGATAATCATTTTGCCTAGTCAAAATGTTATAGTCTGGATGTGTTGGTTGCATTATAAGCCAGACACAGCCATTATGCGCATAATTAATTCGTAAGCTTTTGTTTGTCATAATTAACTTACTTTGTGATATGTATTATTTAGTTTTATAATTTACTTATCATGAATATTCTGTTATCAGAGCTATGGCTGGATATCATAAGCTGACAAGTGGTCTAAAAAAAAAATAAACCTGAATGGCTTGTGCCCTTAGTAAGTAGCTTAAAATTTGAGATTCATTTACACTTTATAATAGTTAATGTGTATAATAATTTACTCATTATATTCAATTTTGGTATTCGTTAATTTGTAGGTACCGAAACAAAATAATGGATATGCATGTGGGTACTATGTCATGAAACATATGTTGACCATTGTCTTTGAGGTTGCTGTTGATAATTGGAAGGAGGTAATACAATGTATAACCTTCTGCTATTATGCACATTTTAACATAATGGTTTATTTTCTCTGGTTTAACTTAACTATAATTTTGTTTCAACTGGCAGATATTCAATGATCAGTTACCATTTGCCTCTGAGGAAATTGTCCACATTCGGCAAACTTGGGCAGAGTTTTTTATAAGAATTTATTCGGAGCAAAGCAATCCTTAAAGATAACAAATGACTCAAGTGTAGTTGGAAACTAGTTTGTGTGTTTTATCATGTTTTTTGTTTAAATTAATGTATGTTAACTTGATGATTTGTTGAACTATATGTAATATTTGAAGTGATGATATTTGATGTTAGTTTTATAAGATAGTTGAATGGTTGTGTGTTGAATGGTTCTGTTGGTTTTGATGTTTGTGTGTTTTGTCTTTCGAATGGCTCTCTAGGTTGGCAACCACGAAAAACGAAAATATATTTGAAAAAAAAGAAAGAACCTTTTAAATCGGTTAACCTTAAAAACCGATTTAAAAGACCATCTTTTAAATCGGTTATGTTAAAAACCGATTTAAAAGGTAATCTTTTAAATCGGTTATATAGACAACCGATTTAAAAGATATCTTTTTAAATCGATTTTTAACATAATTGATTTAAAAGATGAATTTTATATAAATAGCCACGTTTAGAATTTATATTTAAAATCGGTTTTATAACCGATTTAAAAGACTCTTTTACATCGGGTCTAAATCCGATTTAAAAAATGTCCACATACTATCACGGCTGAAAAGAGATTGGTTTCAAAACCGATTTAAAAGGGTCATTTTAACCGATTTAAAAGACTTTTTCTACACTAGTGATATAATTTTTGAAAGACTTGGAACTTATTTGGAAGGTTCCATGAAGTTGAAAAACAAGGTTTAAGTAGTAAAACTCATCTCCTTCAAAACTTGAAACATGAAACTACAAATTTGAAATTCCTCCTTACTATCAAACCTTAAGAATTTAAACAACAACTTCAAATTCGATCTAATCACTTCCATAACTTTGCAAACTTGTATAACAATTGCATACTACCAATATGAACTAAAACACAAGACCATTTTCCTACATTTCCAAAAACTTGCACACAATCTCATCCAACAATATAAAGCTAAGAAAACAATGTAACACCCCGTTTCCGAGGCGCTACTGTGCAACCCAATCTAATGCTGAAAACATTTAATGCTTGTATGCTTTCAGTTAAGGAGTACTCTTATGAATTTCGCAATGGAAAAATAGGAGTAATTTTTTTTTCTTTTCATATTCTTTCCTTTGAAACCCTTTTCAAAATGAGACATAGAGTACTATAGTTTTCTAAATGATGCCAATTCAAACTTTTACAATTATCAGAGTATAATGCATCACAAAATAATACTTCACATAACAAATTCGCACTAAGGCGAGATTTTCTGAAAAGACTAATTACAAAACAACCAATACAAAACCCTAAGCTAGGTGGTGACAACTATAACTCTTCGAGAAACTCAGCAAGATCAAACACGAAGTACTCGGAGGAATCTTCCTCCACCGGCTCAATCTTCAATGCTCCTAAAAGACGAAGGCTGCAGCGACTCAGAACTCCATCTGGAAGTGACATCCATAAGGACATCCAATCCAACAACAAAGGCAAGGGTAAATCCTTTGTCCACGAAGTTTATCATAGGCTATGTCGCATGCAAACGATATATACATATATAATACAACAACACTCTTTTATATACATATACATACTTAATAGACCGCACACAATCAGCATGGTATATCAAGCATGGCATGTGAGCAAACAAAACAACCAGCGGATCAACAATCAAGTCACTACAATATCAACCATTGCATGTGAGCGGGCAAGTCTATCAACAGATAAGTGATCAAGTCATCACAATATCCAATTCATCAACAATTCCTCACATATCATAAATGCGGTTAGCTATGCATGTCAATGCGGTATGGCTAGATTGTGTATACACTGCTGACCTTAAACAAGGTCGGCGAGACGAGGAACTTTATTTCCCAACGTCCAAATCAACTCCCCTACCAAGGGTATTGCCACAAAGGCTTGCCACACATTAGGCTTTACGCCACGGGCATGCGGTGATAACTCGTCCTTTTGAAGTCACGAAGACAATCAAGCGCTCAGTGTCGATGCTCAATGGTCGATATACATCCAAACAAATTCAACAACATGGCATGCTCACCGTAGGGCGCCCGAGTAATGTTTTAATTAATCAATGCGGATCGACGACACCTCAACTCACTCACTCTACTTAGTGAATTTTCATGCTTCCAATTCTTATATTACCTAGGTGAGGTTGTACCAAAATAAATAACTCATTTAGCTTTGGGTCATTGGAACCCGAGTTTCATCAAATTCTTTATCTAGCATGGTTCCATTTCTACTTATCTATAAGCTTAGGCTAGTCATACTACGACCCTCATGCTTATTTTTAAACCAAAATACCTTTAACAATTACTTAGAGTGCAAACACAGGACACAAAGTCCGGGTGCTCAATTGCGGAACGCTAGTCTTAATCTCAGATCAGAACTCTAGGCACGTGTCGGGAACACTAGGCTCAACTTTTAGGTTAAGGTACTAGGCACGCCATACGGAACACTAGGTCCAATCCTAAACCAAGAAAATGTGCATAAACAGGACATTAAATCCCAAAGACAGACACATAGTCCATATGCTCAATAGGAACACTAGGTTCCTATGATTTAATCTTTCAAAACTTCGATCTTTGAACTCTCTTTCTCTATTCTTATATCACTCCTATGTATCTGAAAATACTCTTTTAGTTCTAGGTCTTTGAAACCCTAGTTGTGTTAAATAACACCTTTGGAAGAATTCCCAGGAAAGAGAGGTGGTGCGAACACTCTTAATTACCAAGTCTTTCCTAGCGAGAATTTCCTAGCGCATCATTTAACTCAACCGTTTTTACTTAAATCGTACTTTTTATTTCAAATTCTTTTCTTTACTATCATTCCATTGAAATTTCCTTGCAAGCTTTGGCTAGTTATACTAAAACCTTCACGCTTACTTTTAAATCAAAATGCCCTTAACAATTTGCTTACGAAATCAGAATTCGGCTTGTGGAATCGCATCAGATTTACCGATGTAAATCGTCAACCAATAGCGGTCGATCAACGCATTATTAATTAATCCATCATCAACAACAATATTTTCATATTCCAAGTCAATACCAAATTCCATTTAAATCCTACTTGATTCATGGAAAACAACATCAATCATAATGCCTCACAGGGCCAACGACATGCTATAGCATTTCAACAGCATATAACAATTCAATAGGCTACAACATGCTCCACAGTTTCATCAACTTCAAGTCTAATCAAATCACTCAAACAAGATTTAAGTCACGCAATACAATTCAATTTGCCACACAGGGCCAAAAGCATGCTACAACATTTCCAACAACACATAAAAGTACTACAAGTACTACCACACTATCAAACAATCAAACAAGCAACAAACAAGGCGAAAAGCCCAAACTCATTATATAAGAATTTCCCTTACCTTGGGCGCTTTAACAATCCAAGCAAGGTAATCCGAAATAATCGTCAAGTCGCACTTATGGCGTACCTTAAGCACGAACCTTAACAACACAAACTTAACTAAATTAGAACTAAAACTTAGTCCTAATGCCCCTAGGGCAGCCACGGCTTAGGCATCCTAAAGCCTAGGAATTACTTGACTTAATCCCTAATTGGTGCTATCTAGCCATATGCCAAGGTACATATTCAAACCATGCAAGTTTTGAAACTTTTTCAAAAGCTAAGCACTTAGAAAATATCAAAACCCAAAACTTACCAATTGGAATAGTGTTTTACCAAATGAATAGTGTTTTGCCAATTTTGAATCACTTTTTAAAGCATTAAAACATGTCACAAAAATTCTAGAATACATTCATTACAAGCTTAAAACAATTCTTAAGACATACCCCAGAACTTTTTCCAAAATCATGCTTCTTTGAATTGTTTTGCTAAATCAAATTCTTGGCCAATTCTTACACCATTTTAAGGACACAAATCAACTTAAAACAATGTTTAGAACTAGCATGAAGGCCACGGTTTTAGTTACTCAAAAACAAACCCAAGCTTTTCAATTTTTCATTTCCAAAACAAAGCATTTCCTATCATTCAATTCCTACAACAATTAACCAACTTCCTTAACATCTAACATACTTTAAAAACAAGCTAAAACATCATCAAAAACTTGATCATAGCCACTGTTTTTAATAGGTATAAACAACCCCAAATAAAATTGTTTTCAAACAATTTTTCAAAGTTTCAAACATAACAATCCTTATAGTTTTAAAGTCCCACTCAAAAACCAACCTTTTTACACACTTTGATACACTTAAAACCACTTAGATCATCATCAAAATCATGCCTAAAGGCCACGGTTCCAGCCCCTAAGTTTACCAATTTGATTTTACAAAACTTGCTTAATATGCTTATAAGGCTAGATTTAAGTGTATTAACTAAAACCTTGCAAGATCTAACTTCAAAACAACTAAATCAAACCAAAACAAGTCCCTTAATCAGCCCCCCCTAGGTTCGGCCAAGCTCAAAGGTTAGGGTTCCTAAATTTTAAATACCAAATACAAAGCTAATCTTGGAAGAAAACAAAGGGCTTTATGGCTAATCATGCAAATCTAGCCAAATCAAACACTTAAATTCAAAAACAACTCTAAGAATCATGCAAACCCATTTCATGAACTCAAGAGGGATAAGAGGATAATCATGAGGCTTACCAAGAGATTAGATGGGGATTGGACAAGGATTGAGAAGGAAGGGAACAAAGGTGCAAGCTTTACACCAAATCCTTCAAAAATCAACATTAAAATTATGAGAACAATACTAATACCATGAAAAACCATCCATGGCAGCCATGAAGAGAAGGAGGATAAGCTTACCACAATGATGGAGATGATGGAACAAGAAGGAAGGAGAAAGGATCAGGATTTGGCTTCCAAAATCACTAGTTTATGCACCTAAATCACTTTCTCTTTCTAGAATTTTTTTTTTCTCAAGTTTTCAACAATGGAAGAAATGATGAAGATGGTGTCTAAGGAAGGAGATCAGCCACGAAATTTTGAGGGATATGGATGGAAGGAAATTGTACATTTAGTTCCAACTTAACCAATTAGTTACTAACTAACTAAGTTAACTACCTACAAATTACTAATTAACCAATCATAATAAAACACATGTCATGGAAGGTTCTAAAGGTCCATGTTCAGCTCCCCTAGCACATGTGCAGCTGCCATACATCCCCCTTGGCCCAAAATATCTAGATGTTTCGTTTCGTCACGCTCTCGCTCAACCGGGTGCGCGACGTTACGCGTATATTAGGGTTTTAATAATAAAAACTCCAAAAATATTTCTAATTATAACCCCACACCCAAAAATCACAAATATTCCTCGTGGCATAAGAAAAGTATCTATGTATCTCGTTTTCTCGAAATGCGAACCGAAACGTCGCAATTAAGCGATCTACGGCCATAGAAAATACACTAAATATTTTCTGATGCCCAAAAATTCTAGAAAAATTACAATAAATCCTAAATATTGGAAAATGCTAAGATCTCAAATTTTATAAAATTTGGATCACGTTTGGGCATGTTTCAGTTAGAAACACACACAATAGCCTATCTACTGAGAAATTCAGCGAAATTCTCGCGTAATAAAAACTGTAAATTAGTGAGGATCACTAATTTCAATTTCTCTTATCATATAGATATTATTCAATCAATAAAATTATCAAAACAAAATCATTAAAATAATAGTCATATTAAATATGACATAAAACAGACGATTAATACAATAACTAAATAATAAAAATCCAAACTATGACTTAAAAATAACTATTAAGTCCTAAAATTATTTTTCATTCAATAAAATAATTTTCTTTAATCAAACAACAATCTTTCACATTTTTCGATATTAATTCATATTAAAAACAGTATACGTCTACACTGTCTCTTAATCTGAATTAACTACTAAAACAGTAAATTGTTTACCATAAATCTTGGTAGTTCTTCGTACTTTTAACAAACCATTGAGGTCATGACTCTCTACGATTTATTTTCAAGTAGTTGGAACTACAAAATAATTTTCATAAAAATTGGGATGTTACAAACAACATCATCTTTCCCTCAAAGAAATAACAAATAACTAAAAGTAAAATTTTCAAACTAAGACTCATTCATTTTTCAAACTTAGAACATGAACAATGCTATAATCCAATTCTTTCTAAAACTTAAATACATTTAAATACAACTAATATGAACCAAAGAACACAAAAAATATTTTTCTCCCAAACCCTAAGAGCTGGCGGCCTCAACCCTTTCTTCCCCAAAAAATTTGCAAATCTTCCAACTAATTACACAACATCATTCCACAAATCATTCTTTTCACAAATCAACCATTTCATACAAAACACATGCCTAATTCAAGTTCAATCATCAATTTAAGCTTCATTAAGAATGCATGGGTTTTCATAAAACCTTCCCAAACTATGTTTCAAAACAAAATTGACAACTACAAAGCATTAGCAACAATAAGAAGCCAGAGTCACAAGCTAATTTAAATGGTTTACATGAAGATCACACAAATCCCTCTTTCCTCTTAGGTTAGGGTTTCAAGAATTTCGGGATAATGTGCTCCTTTATTCTATTGATCAAAATCAAGTAACAAACAAGACATAAAACAAGATTAAAAGCAAGAAAACCTAATCCTATGCCTAAAAACACACCCCACGGTTTTAGGGCTACACAAGGGGAGGAAAATAGTAATTTTCTTCTCACTTACAAGGTTGGGAAGAAGTAATCAAGAGGAAGAAGAAGCTAGAAGCAAGCAAGGTTGAAGGATGGAAGCAAACTCAAGCCAAGAAGATGAAGGATGGTGGAGCCATGAAAGGACCTCAAGCTTTTCTCTCCAAGACAAGAAAGAAAATGAAAGTGAAGTGAGAATGGGGGTGGGGGGTTTACAACCAGGTCTCCAAATAAAGGGGAGGGAATTAAAATTTTAATAAAACAATTATTAATCACTCGGAAACCAATTAAATAAAGAATGTGAGTGATAAATGAGAGTGAGAGTAAAAAGGGGTGGGTCACGCTGGTGAAGGGAAAAAAAGAGGATAAAAAAAAACAATTGTTTACATGGTTAAGAAAGAATTAGTATAAGGATAAAATAATTAGTCACCAAAAGTGTGACATCTAAACACTAAAAAGCTAGATGCTAATCAAATCAACTAGTCTAAAACATCAAATCTCTCTTCTCTCATGATTACCCTCTAATCCTAGAGCCTTAAGCGTACTAAAAAAAATACGGTGCCGAATAATCACGTTACCGATTAATTCTTCGCCGATTAAATCGCGAAAATTAATTTACAGAGAAATTAATTCACCTCGTGATAAAATGTTATCATAAATAATAAAAACAATTGAAAACACTCAATTATAATCACCACAAGTTACGATTCAATTTTTATCGAAATCGGGGTTCGTTTAAAATTTTATCTGTGGCCAAACTGCCCGATGATTCATAACACGACGAAACTTCGTTAGAATTTTTTCGACGATATTCGAACAATGAATTAATATAAAATATTAATTCTCAAATTCAATTTGATCTGGATTTAATTCAATCACTTATTTATCAAACAAGAACTGCTTATTATAGCATAAATACGGCAAAATACACTATAATAATGCTAAATAACGCATCGCGAAAATACGGATGTTACAAGCAAGGTAGCAGTTACATCGGTACTTAAGAAGAGTTTCGTTGACTAGTATGCTCATAATCCTTAAGGGGGAAGGTTAGTATTGTTGTACTCCAATAAAACAAATAATGTGTGAATGCTAATGTTGTATGCATTAAAAGACCTAAGGACTAGTAGGAAGCTTCGCGCTTTAAATCAATAAAGTAGTGCGAGTTAAGGCCTACTTATGAATTTTTTTAAGCGAAGGCAAGTGGTGAGATCTCATAGACGCCTTTCATTAGAGGAAAGGGTGTTATGTATGAGAATAACAATGTAAGATAGTGATGTAGTTTAATGGTAATTAGCATTTCATCTCTTTTGGGATGAAGCTGAATAAGTAAAATATTGTCAGTAGTAGTGAACAATCGGCCGGCAGTCCTACGTTGGCATCTAGCTAACGCAAATCTACAACTACTTCATCATAACTTTAGTATCCTTTTCCTTTTCAGATGAGCGAATGTGAGCATCCTCAACATCCATATACGATGCCATCGAGCCATGTGTTGGAACCTAAACGATTGAGAAGTTTATACCCTCATTAATTTTGATGATAACAAAGTATTTACAAGAGAACAATTTAACTTCTAATAAGTCTTCAAGTGTGTAGGTATTGAAATCACTCATGTTTATAACTCACTCAAGCAAGAAGAAGAAATTCACAAGAAGATGAATACATTTTTATATGTTTGCATTCGGTTCACTCCATTGTCTTGCTCTATGCACTCTTAGCGAGCGTATAGTAAATTAATCTTTAGACATGTGGTAAACTCATTTGCAGCGAGCGTCCTATGGTTTCTGAGCGAGCATCTGGTCTTTTAATGAATCACATGATGGTCACGTTTATTCTCTTTACTCTCAGCTTTCAGGAACGAAATTCGAATTTAATTTTGTGAGCTTAATTTGATGTACGAGGTATCAAAGGTGACACCTTTGGAATAAGACAAATTCGTACAAGGCAATTGTGTGAAAAGCAATAGTACAATAACGAAAAGTGTACTATTCTGATATTCTCTGAAAATGAAGATAAGGACGTGCTTTTTCAAATTACCTCACTCAATGATTTGGAGCTGAAAATATCTACAACGGTATTATCCTAAAGGTCCTCTATAAATACCTCAAGCTCTCCATCGAAGAAGGTGGCTAGAAATGATATACTGCAAAAAGCTACTATTCAAGTGTGCAACCAAGTTTCTTGCGAAGTTTCTGAGAACCAACACTGAACTTCAGTGTCTTATATTCTCTCTTTTAGAAAGCTAATTTTTTTAAGCTTAATCTTTTCATTCTCTCTGTTAGAGTTATTTGATTATGTTCAAAATATCTTTGTGAAAGTTGTATTGGCTAGTAATAGGCTTAATTCCTCAAAGGCTCGATCGTACTAAGTCGTTTTGAGAAGTTAAGAGTATTGTCAAGTTTGTGACAGTAGAATACTCTTAAGGAAATTTGTAGTCAGGTTGATTATAGTGAAAATCCTTCAGGAACGGAGGGACTAGACGTGGCTACTAGTTTTGGTGAATTAGTATAAATCTTTATGTCTCTTGCTTTACTGCTTTACATTTACTTTTGTCTTGTAAAGAAAAACGAGCTTTCATAAACTACATTCCAGCGTCCGGTTTAATTCCAGCATCCAGTAACAAATAGTTTTCAAAACAATGTGTTTTTGACTTAAAGTTTGCGAAAAGTTTTGAACACAATTCAACCCCCTTCTTATGTTCACGTTCAATTGGTACCAGAGCTTGGCCTCTTGGTTGAGCACTTAACAGTGTTAGAGAAAAGATCCTACTTGTGAACATGTCCACAGAAGGTGGTCACATGAACCGTCCTCCTCTATTTATTGGAGAAAAAATTGACTACTGGAAGGACAAGATAAAAGCTTTCTTTGAAACTCAGCAAGTTGAGTTATGGGATATGGTTGAACGTGGATACATTATTCCCACTAATGCTGCTGGTGTTGCTATACCTAGAGAAAATTGGAATGATGAGCAGAAAAAGAGATATCAGCTCAATCAAAAAGCTAGATTCATTCTTATCTGTGCTACGTCAGAAAAAGAATATGATAAATGTGGCAAATTTGATACTACCAGAGAAATTTGGGATTCTCTTGTTTTGTCTCATAAGGTGTAACACGCGTATTTTTACGATACGTTAGTTAACATTATTTAGTGTATTTTTGTCGTATTTACGCTATAATAAAGCAATTTCTTGTTCTCTAAGAAAGTGTATTAATTAAATCAAGATCAAATTAAATTTGAGAATTAATATTTTATATTAATCCACGATTTGAAAATCGTCGAAAAATTCTAATGAAGTTTTTGGCGCGTTTCGAATCGCAGGGCGATTTTGTCGCAGATAAAATTTTAAATGAACTCCGATTTCGATGAAAATCGAATCGTAACTTATTGAGACTATTTTTGAATATTTGACATGATTTTTTTTATTATTTATAATTAAATATTTTCACGCGATGAATTAATTTCTCGTTAAATTAATTTTCGCGAGTTTATCGGTAACGCGGTATTTCGTCGCCGTGTTTTAAACAACCCCTAGGCTCTAGAATTAGTGGGTAACCATGAGAGATGTGAGATTAGGTGGGTAAGACTAGATTGTGGTTAGGTAATAGGTGTCACATAATGTGTGATTTATTTCAAAAAAAAATTATTTTTATCTATTGTAATTATTATTATTATTAATGAGTCATGCCTTTTTAAGTGAATAAGGTGAACAACCCCCCCATTTTCAGCCTCAAAGCCGAAACCCCCTCCCCCACTTTCTCCTCTCATCTTCTTCATCTCCTTCTTGAGAAAGCAAGCTTCCATGGTCATGCACCTTCCTCATCTTGAGTTCTAAGCTTCCAACCTTCATCAAACTTGTTCAAGAGCTTCATCTACATCTAGTTCTTCATTCTCATCATCATCCAAGTAAGAAAAACAGAAATTTTTCCTCCTTGTTGCTGCTGAAAATCGTGATGTTCACCCCCCATTTTCTACTTTGATTTTGCTTCCAAATCTTGCCATATTGCTAGGTTATGTTCTCTACTATATTACCTATATTTCTAACCATGCAAATGAGCTTGAAATCAGAATTTTTCCAACCCTTTTGAGCCCTAAAATCAGCGCCAACAGCTCCATTATTAAGTTGATCTAGCTGTTGTTTTTAATGATAATTAATTGATGATTGTGTGGTTGTTTGATGTTATTGATGATGAATATGAGGAGATGAACATATTTAATCTCTCTTTGGTACATAAGGGTGAAAACCCTAGGTATAAGGAAGAGGGTTATGTTGTGATCCTTTTCAAATCTTGTAATTAATGGTTTATAGGTGTTATTGGTTTGGGTGTGTTAATGTTTTAAGTTGTAGTTTAAATTAAATAGTTGTAACATGGTAGTTTAGTTATATTTTCAATTCTTGAACCATGTTAATTTGTAGCTATGATGCTTGGTTATGTAATGGATGGTTTATCAAGGGTTTAGAAGTATTTTTAAGGTTGTTAGAAATTATTTGCATGAATTAGTATAAAAACTAGCTTATGGTTTATGAAAACTTGGGTTATGGAGGACTAGACATGGTTATTGATTTTGATGAAATGACCTTTGAATTAATAAAAATGAGTTAGCCTTGAGTCTTTAAATTTTTGGAAAAGAATGTTGGGAAAGAATTTTTAGAAACCCTTGTTTTGATTTGCTTTTAGTTTATGCCTTAACTATGTATTGTAATGAGCATGCTTAGGTTATTGAATTTGGGTTTATGTTCATTCTTGAACTAGAGAAAATGTGGGTTCTAGTTGTGGGTCATTGCCTTGAATTGTCTAATTAAATTGTTTGAGTGATTTAATTGATTTGGAAGGACTTGTCTTAGAATATTGTTTTACAATGAGGGCTTGACGTTAAATTATGTGCTTAAGTGTTAGATAACATGCTTAGAATAACTTAAGGCTAGTAAGATAGATATGCATGAGTTAGCATGATTGTAGTTTATGTCTTAGGCAAAATTTGGTTGATTGAAAGACTTTTGAGAAAAATACTTATTCTTGAAAAAGGTTTGAGTTAGATTTGGTTTTTGATTAAGTTTTGGCTTTATGACATTAGTCATTGAATAGTGAAAGAATTAATAAATAGAAAAGTTGTTTTGCACTTTTCCTAGTTTATGATCAGTAGTATTATTTTGTGAATATTGTATTTGGTTGATAGGTTTGCTCCTTAATTGGTATGTGTGTTATTGGAAGTGGTTTGATGTTGATTTAAGTTATAGTTTAAATTAAGCATACGTAACATGAAAGTTTTAGAACCTTGCCGATTCTTAAACCATGAGGAACATGAGGATGTAATGTTTGATTTTCTATACAAGTGTTGAATTGCATGTTAAAGTTGATTTTAAGGTTGTTGGATTAGGTTTGCATGTATTAGCATTTTCTTGAATTAGGTGTTATGTATTAACTTTGCAAGAAAATGATTTTTGAGTCAAAATCTTATTCTTTCCAAGCAAGTTAAGATTTATAAATTGTTATGTGATAAATTATCTTTCAAAAAGTATTTTGATTTTAAAACTTTATTTAGTTTCAAGTAGCCAATATTTTAAATGCTTGAATGAGTTTGGTTGGAAAAAGGGTTAAGTTGAGAGCTTAAGCTTAGTTAGAATTTTAGATGGTGCTAAGCTGTTCGTTGTGTTAGGCTCGAGTGATCCGAGATCGTGCGGTGCGAAAATCGAGGTGTACGTGGACACGGACTTGAGAATTTCGGAGCGACATTAGCGACTGTTGGTGGTAAGGGCACTTCTAGACATCTTAGGCTTTTATTGTATATGTCCTTGTGTAAGGGCAATTTTTTTAGATACGAATTTAATTTCAAGCATTTATGCGAAGAAGTCTGAGAACCTAAGGGTTCGAAGTGAGGGTCTTGTACCCCTTCGCTTTATTTTTATAGATGTTGATTTTTTAGTGGGCCTGTCTGCAAGTGGTTGGTAGCTGTCCCCAACCCCCCACACTTGTTTGTTCCTCTCTGTGAACTCCATAGAGTTGCAGAGGAATGAATTCTATGAGTTGGTTGTTGTCGGTTGTTATTGAGCTGTGAATTGTTTGTGCTGTTTGTATCGTTGAATTGCGTTTCTTTATGCAAATTGCTTGAATGGTTGAATTGTGTTTCTTCATATTAAGCATGCTCTTATTATTTGATATGCGGTCGAATAATCTTGCGTATAGCTCTTGAATTATCGTGTGCGGTGAAATGTTCGTTGAAGTGTGAGAGCTTAGTCGTGTCGTTGGGAGTTATCGCGTTTTGTGGTAACTCTGATCTGGATAGTGCCGGAATGGGGATTCAGTATCGTTGTTAGCCTGTAGTGGGACGATCCCAGACCTGAATAGTGCCGGAATGGAGATTCAGTGTCGTCTGAGTGTTTCTCGACCTGAATAGTGCCGGAATGGAGATTCAGTGTCATTAGAGTTTTAGACCTGAATAGTGCCGGAATGGAGATTCAGTGTCGTCTGAGTGTTTCGCGATCTGAATAGTGCCGGAATGGAGATTCAGTGTCGTCGGGACGATTCTCGATCTGAATAGTGCCAGAATGGAGATTCAGCATCGTTGATAGTGTTGAGAGAATGAGTTTTGATTCGGGTCTTGAGTCGCGCTTGTGAATTGTATACACTGTTGTTGCCTACTGCTTTATGCTTTGGTTTATTGTGATTATTTGAGAAGTTGACCCTTTCCCGTGGTGCCTTCAACCAATGATGGTTACCCAGGCGATGAAGTGGACACGAGGGACTCGATGGTGGACAATGACAGGGAGGACTTCTTCGAGGATCCAGGTGATGTCTTTTATTTGTCATGATGGTGACCCAGGAGATGGCGAAGACGTGGAAGATCAGTTGGTGAACGAGAGCGAGGAGGGCCACTTTGAGGATTTTGGCAATAACCATTATTTGTCTTGAGTTGTTTGTTGATCGTTATGTCTGTTATGTTTTTTGGGATGGCTGTAGTATGTCTTTTGTGTGTCTGATGAGTTGGTGACCGGTTAGGTAGGGTGATGTTTTGTTGTCACAGGGTAGGCGGTGGTTTCACTTTGGAGTGACCTGCGTGGAGTGTCTGAGAGTACCCCCAGGGTATGATTTCTCTCTCGAGGGTCTTCATACCATAGGTGTATTTCTTTGCACATTTTCTATTTTGTTATTTTGCATATACTGTATATATATATGACTCATGTATTTATGCATGTATGTTTCTTCAGCATGTGAGTCTTGTGTCCTAGTTGCACCATGTTTCGAAACGCTGTAAGTACTCTGTGTGTGCTTTGCGGGCACTATTGTTTAAAAAAAAAATAATACCGCATTTTTCTAAAGGGCACAAGCGTACCGTTTTAAAAACACGTCACGTATAGGCTTCTTTTGGTTTCGTAGCGATCTGGAAACGGGTCGTTACAAAGGTGGTATCAGAGCGGTTCGGTTCTAACCGGACTGTGTATTGAGTCATCAAGCTGGTCACTGTGTCGAGTCCTATTTTGTTGGGTAAATAGTCGTGCTATTGTTGTTATTGTCTGTTAAGTGAAGCAGTTTTGCTTAAAATTGGTTGGATTGTTTCTTGATTGAAGCAATGTGTGTTAACACATCACTTACGTGTTAGGTTCGGATAGGTTTTGAAACCTTATAGGAGTCTACTGCCACCGTGAGGACCGTACGTTTGGACCTGATAACTCCATCTGGGAGAGGACAATTCAAGAATGGGCTAAGTATCAGGGGATTTGTTGGGAGATCTTTCACAGAAGATTTTAGAGAAGTTTCTTTCAGAAACTGCACGAGTGGAAAAGGAGCAAGAATTCTCCATTTATAGCAGGAGCAGTATCGCCCTATGACCAGGATTCCAGTGGTGGAAAACAGATTAGAGATAGATAACTTTACTGTCATTATGGAAGACTGGGACATCTTGCTAACGACTGCACTGCAAAGGACCCAGTGTATTCAACTGCAACAAATCGAGACATTTTGTTAAGGACTGCAAAGCTCCAAAGGCGGAACCGAGAGTGAACGCGGCAAGAGCAAAGGGAAAGCGTCCGACCACTTCGAGGAGAATTTTTAGTATGGACGGCAAAGAAGCAGAGCGATCAAGGGATCTAACTCAGAAGGATTACGAAATTGAGGGTAACTCTCTATCCATAATCTTCGATTCTAATGCCACACATTACATTAGTTGCTTGGATTGTGTGAGCTGGGTTGAAAATTTCTTTTGACTATATTATTTTCTTGACTTAGTAGTGGTTACTTCAACTGCTAAGACCTTAGTTCTAACACTGCATGACTTCATTGTGTAGTAATTGTTGAGTATAGAAAATCCTTGTCAATTCGAGTCGCGTATCTTTAAAAGTCTTACCATTATTCTAGGGTTGGATTGGTTTTCGAATTACCATATCCTTCGGGACTGTGACCAAAAATAGTAGTTTTCCTAATTTGGAGTCTTTACATACCTTTCTGTGAACTCTATCGAAGATTTTGGTAAGATAGAGAGAGAGCTCAGGATTTCATATTTCCTCGTTAGTATGGAAGTTACCAAGCGACCGAGTTGAAGAATGTGCCAGTTGCAATGGTATCTACGACCAACATTCTGATATATTCAAGGAACAGAAGAGAGCACGAAGGGCATTTCCGCCAAGTACTGCAGATGCTACAAGAGGTTCAGTTTTATGTTTACCAGTCCAAGTGTGAATTCTAGTTTGAAGAGGCGGATTTTCTCAGACATGTGATCCCCAAAGACAGTATGGCTGTGGATCTAGCCAAGATTGGAGCGGTGTCAAGATAAGAACAGCCGAAGACTGAGACAGATATCAGAAGTTCTGTTGGGTTAACAGGCTACTACCGAAGGGTTAAAGAAGGTTTTTCGAAGATAGTAGTACCACTTACATGACCTACGAGGAAGAATTAACCTTTTCAGTGGATTGAAGAATGTGAATCCAATTTACAGAGACTGAAGGGACTCCTAACGACGACACCTGAACTGATTTTGCCTCAACGAGGAGAACTATGTGAGAGTTGGAGGAGAAGTGGAAGACTTCGTATCCAAGTTTTTTTTTAGTACGTAACTCACCTGTAGTTTCAAGGACGAAACTATTTTTAGAGGGAGAGTATTGTAACACGCGTATTTTTACGATACGTTAGTTAACGTTATTTAGTGTATTTTTGTCGTATTTACGCTATAATAAAGCAATTTCTTGTTCTCTAAGAAAGTGTATTAATTAAATCAAGATCAAATTAAATTTGAGAATTAATATTTTATATTAATCCACGGTTTGAAAATCGTCGAAAAATTCTAACGAAGTTTTTGGCGCGTTTCGAATCGCCGGGCGATTTTGTCGCAGATAAAATTTTAAATGAACTCCGATTTCGATGAAAATCGAATCGTAACTTATTGAGACTATTTTTGAATATTTGACATGATTTTTTTTATTATTTATAATTAAATATTTTCACGCGATGAATTAATTTCTCGTTAAATTAATTTTTGCGAGTTTATCGGTAACGCGGTATTTCGTCGCCGTGTTTTAAACAACCCCTAGGCTCTAGAATTAGTGGGTAACCATGAGAGATGTGAGATTAGGTGGGTAAGACTAGATTGTGGTTAGGTAATAGGTGTCACATAATGTGTGATTAATTTCAAAAAAAAAATTATTTTTATCTATTGTAATTATTATTATTATTAATGAGTCATGCCTTTTTAAGTGAATAAGGTGAACAACCCCCCCCCCCCCAATTTTCAGCCTCAAAGCCGAAACCCCCTCCCCCACTTTCTCCTCTCATCTTCTTCATCTCCTTCTTGAGAAAGCAAGCTTCCATGGTCATGCACCTTCCTCATCTTGAGTTCTAAGCTTCCAACCTTCATCAAACTTGTTCAAGAGCTTCATCTACATCTAGTTCTTCATTCTCATCATCATCCAAGTAAGAAAAACAGAAATTTTTCCTCCTTGTTGCTGCTGAAAATCGTGATGTTCACCCCCCATTTTCTACTTTGATTTTGCTTCCAAATCTTGCCATATTGCTAGGTTATGTTCTCTACTATATTACCTATATTTCTAACCATGCAAATGAGCTTGAAATCAGAATTTTTCCAACCCTTTTGAGCCCTAAAATCAGCGCCAACAGCCCCATTATTAAGTTGATCTAGCTGTTGTTTTTAATGATAATTAATTGATGATTGTGTGGTTGTTTGATGTTATTGATGATGAATATGAGGAGATGAACATATTTAATATCTCTTTGGTACATAAGGGTGAAAACCCTAGGTATAAGGAAGAGGGTTATGTTGTGATCCTTTTCAAATCTTGTAATTAATGGTTTATAGGTGTTATTGGTTTGGGTGTGTTAATGTTTTAAGTTGTAGTTTAAATTAAATAGTTGTAACATGGTAGTTTAGTTATATTTTTAATTCTTGAACCATGTTAATTTGTAGCTATGATGCTTGGTTATGTAATGGATGGTTTATCAAGGGTTTAGAAGTATTTTTAAGGTTGTTAGAAATTATTTGCATGAATTAGTATAAAAACTAGCTTATGGTTTATGAAAACTTGGGTTATGGAGGACTAGACATGGTTATTGATTTTGATGAAATGACCTTTGAATTAATAAAAATGAGTTAGCCTTGAGTCTTTAAATTTTTGGAAAAGAATGTTGGGAAAGAATTTTTAGAAACCCTTGTTTTGATTTGCTTTTAGTTTATGCCTTAACTATGTATTGTAATGAGCATGCTTAGGTTATTGAATTTGGGTTTATGTTCATTCTTGAACTAGAGAAAATGTGGGTTCTAGTTGTGGGTCATTGCCTTGAATTGTCTAATTAAATTGTTTGAGTGATTTAATTGATTTGGAAGGACTTGTCTTAGAATATTGTTTTACAATGAGGGCTTGACGTTAAATTATGTGCTTAAGTGTTAGATAACATGCTTAGAATAACTTAAGGCTAGTAAGATAGATATGCATGAGTTAGCATGATTGTAGTTTATGTCTTAGGCAAAATTTGGTTGATTGAAAGACTTTTGAGAAAAATATTTATTCTTGAAAAAGGTTTGAGTTAGATTTGGTTTTTGATTAAGTTTTGGCTTTATGACATTAGTCATTGAATAGTGAAAGAATTAATAAATAGAAAAGTTGTTTTGCACTTTTCCTAGTTTATGATCAGTAGTATTATTTTGTGAATATTGTATTTGGTTGATAGTTTTTGCTCCTTAATTGGTATGTGTGTTATTGGAAGTGGTTTGATGTTGATTTAAGTTATAGTTTAAATTAAGCATACGTAACATGAAAGTTTTAGAACCTTGCCGATTCTTAAACCATGAGGAACATGAGGATGTAATGTTTGATTTTCTATACAAGTGTTGAATTGCATGTTAAAGTTGATTTTAAGGTTGTTGGATTAGGTTTGCATGTATTAGCATTTTCTTGAATTAGGTGTTATGTATTAACTTTGCAAGAAAATGATTTTTGAGTCAAAATCTTATTCTTTCCAAGCAAGTTAAGATTTATAAATTGTTATGTGATAAATTATCTTTCAAAAAGTATTTTGATTTTAAAACTTTATTTAGTTTCAAGTAGCCAATATTTTAAATGCTTGAATGAGTTTGGTTGGAAAAAGGGTTAAGTTGAGAGCTTAAGCTTAGTTAGAATTTTAGATGGTGCTAAGCTGTTCGTTGTGTTAGGCTCGAGTAATCCGAGATCGTCTGGTGCAAAAATCGAGGTGTACGTGGACACGGACTTGAGAATTTCGGGCGACATTAGCATTTGTTGGTGGTAAGGGCACTTCTAGACATCTTAGGCTTTTATTGTATATGTCCTTGTGTAAGGGCAATTTTTAGATCTGAATTTAATTTCAAGCATTTATCTGAAGAAGTCTCGAGAACCTAAGGGTTGAAGTGAGGGTCTTGTACCCTTCGCTTTATTTTTATAGATGTTGATTATTTAGTGGGCACTGTCGCAAGTGGTTGGTATTGTCTGACCCCACACTTGTTTGTTCCTCTCTGTGAACTCCATAGAGTTGCAGAGGAATGCATTCTATGAGTTGGTTGTTGTCGATTGTTATTGAGCTGTGAATTGTTTGTGCTGTTTGTATCGTTGAATTGCGTTTCTTTATGCAAACTGCTTTTATTGCTTGAATGGTTGAATTGCGTTTCTTCATATTAAGCATGCTCTTATTATTTGATATGCGGTCGAATAATCTTGCGTATAGCTCTTGAATTATCGTGTGCGGTGAAATGTTCGTTGAAGTGTGAGAGCTTAGTCATGTCGTTGGGAGTTGTCGCGTTTTGTGGTAACTCTGATCTGGATAGTGCCAGAATGGGGATTCAGTATCGTTGTTAGCCTGTAGTGGGACGATCCCGGACCTGAATAGTGCCGGAATGGAGATTCAGTGTCCTCAGAGTTTTAGACCTGAATAGTGCCGGAATGGAGATTCAGTGTCGTCTGAGTGTTTCTCGACCTGAATAGTGCCGGAATGGAGATTCAGTGTCGTCGGGACGATTCTCGATCTGAATAGTGCCGGAATGGAGATTCAGCATCGTTGATAGTTTTGAGAGAATGAGTTTTGATTTGGGCCTTAAGTCGCGCTTGTGAATTGTATACACTGTTGTTGCCTACTGCTTTATGCTTTGGTTTATTGTGATTATTTGAGAAGTTGACCCTTTCCCGTGGTGCCTTCAACCAATGATGGTTACCCAGGCGATGAAGTGGACACGAGGGACCCGATGGTGGACAATGACGGGGAGGACTTCTTCGAGGATCCAAGTGATGTCTTTTATTTGTCATGATGGTGACCCAGGAAATGGCGAAGACGTGGAAGATCAGTTGGTGAACGAGAGTGAGGAGGGCCACTTTAAGGATTTTGGCAATAACCACTATTTGTCTTGAGTTGTTTGTTGATCGTTATGTGCTGTTATGTTTTTTGGGATGGCTGTAGTATGTCTTTTGTGTACAGTGAGTTGGTGACCAGTTGGGCCGGGTGATGTTTTGTTGTCACAGGGTAGACTGGTGGTTTCAGTTTTGGAGCAGCCCCCTGCGTGGGTGTCTACCGGGAGTACCCCCAGGGTATGATTTCTCTCTCGAGGGTCTTCATACCATAGGTGTATTTCTTTACACATTTTCTATTTTGTTATTTTGCATATACTGTATATATATGACTCATGTATTTATGCATGTATGTTTCTTCAGCATGTGAGTTTTGTGTCCTAGTTGCACCATGTTTCGAAACGCTGTAAGTACTCTGTGTGTGCTTTGCGGGCACTATTGTTTAAAAAAAAATAATACCGCATTTTTCTAAAGGGCACAAGAGTACCGTTTTAAAAACACGTCACATATAGGCTTCTTTTGGTTTCGTAGCGATCTGGAAACGGGTCGTTACAAAGGTGGTATCAGAGCGGTTCGGTTCTAACCGGACTGTGTATTGAGTCATCAAGCTGGTCAGTGTGTCGAGTCCTGTTTTGTTGGGTAGATAGTCGTGCTATTGTTGTTATTGTCTGTTAACATGCTTAGAATAACTTAAGGCTAATAAGATAGATATTCATGAGTTAGCATGATTGTAGTTTATGTCTTAGGCAAAAATTGGTTGATTGAAAGACTTTTGAGAAAAATACTTATTCTTGAAAAAGGTTTGAGTTAGATTTGGTTTTTGATTAAGTTTTGGCTTTAGGACATTAGTCATTGAATAGTGAAAGAATTAATAAATAGAAAAGTTGTTTTGCACTTTTCCTGATCAGTAGTATTATTTTGTGAATATTGTATTTGGTTGATAGTTTTTGCTCCTTAATTGGTATGTGTGTTATTGGAAGTGGTTTGATGTTGATTTAAGTTATATTTTAAATTAAGCATACGTAACATGAAAGTTTTAGAACCTTGCCTATTCTTAAACCATGAGGAACATGAGGATGTAATGTTTGATTTTCTATACAAGTGTTGAATTGCATGTTAAAGTTGATTTTAAGGTTGTTGGATTAGGTTTGCATGTATTAGCATTTTCTTGAATTAGGTGTTATGTATTAACTTTGCAAGAAAATGATTTTTGAGTCAAAATCTTATTCTTTCCAAGCAACTTAAGATTTATAAATTGTTATGTGATAAATTATCTTTCAAAAAGTATTTTGATTTTAAAACTTTATTTAGTTTCAAGTAGCCAATATTTTAAATGCTTGAATGAGTTTGGTTGGAAAAAGGGTTAAGTTGAGAGCTTAAGCTTAGTTAGAATTTTAGATGGTGCTAAGCTGTTCGTTGTGTTAGGCTCGAGTGATCCGAGATCGTGCGGTCTAAAATCGAGGTGTACGTGGACACGGACTTGAGAATTTCGGAGCGACATTAGCGACTGTTGGTGGTAAGGGCACTTCTAGACATCTTAGGCTTTTATTGTATATGTCCTTGTGTAAGGGCAATTTTTTTAGATACAAATTTAATTTCAAGCATTTATGCGAAGAAGTCTGAGAACCTAAGGGTTCGAAGTGAGGGTCTTGTACCCCTTCGCTTTATTTTTATAGATGTTGATTATTTAGTGGGCCTGTCTGCAAGTGGTTGGTAGCTATCCCCAGCCCCCCACACTTGTTTGTTCCTCTCTGTGAACTCCATAGAGTTGCAGAGGAATGCATTCTATGAGTTGGTTGTTGTCGGTTGTTATTGAGCTGTGAATTGTTTGTGCTGTTTGTATCGTTGAATTGCGTTTCTTTATGCAAACTGCTTTTATTGCTTGAATGGTTGAATTGCGTTTCTTCATTTTAGAGCTGCCACAGCGTTTCGGAACATGGTGCAAACTAAGACATAAGACTCAAGCACTGGAAATACATACATATATACATAACCAAGTCTGCATAAACAGTACGTACAAAGTAAAGCAGTGCATGAAAATGTACGAGAGAATACACCTATGGTATAAAGACCCTCATAAGAGCAATCATACCCCGGGGTACTCCCGGCAGACACCCACGCAGGAGGCTGCTCCAAAAGTATGCCACCAGTCTACCCTGCAATATACAAAAGACAATTACCAAGCCCGACTGGTCACCAAAACAAACTGTACACTAAGAGCATATACTATAGTCATTCAAAATAATATAACAAACAGTCAGATAATCACGGCAACTACAAATAGCTATCCGGATCCTCAGACGGATCCTCCTCCTCCTCCTCGTCCATCGAGTCCTCGCCAGTCAAATCAATAAAAGGTACAACCGCTGGTACGTCCTCCGGCACATCCTCTCCTACCAGCACATCCTCCGCAGCACCTGTACCGCTACAACCCACCTCTCCGCACGCACTACACACATGAGGATGGTCCACCGGCAGAGTAGGGGTCCAATCAAGCATAGGGGAGGCCGGCTCAGCTGCTGGCTCTGGCTCAGGCTCTGCCAAAGAATCGGAGTAACAGCTTCCCTGGAAGTAGAAACTCCTACAGTCCCATATCTGATCATGCTCTTACGAGCGGTCCATCGAACCCTCGGTCCTTGTCCTCGGGAAGCAAGTCGGGAAGCAGTACGCCTCAGGATCTCGAGGGGTCCCTCTGGTAAGGAGGATGATGTGGACATAGTCCTCTCTCCTTGAATAGCTCGCCAAGCATCCACCACCTGCATCATCCGAATCGGGAAGCTCACTGTGCATCGCGAAGTCTCCTGTCTCACTACCATACCACCCTCTTGAAAGCTCTGTGCAACATCCCCAGTATAAACAACACGATGGGAGATGGGGTCAAACTCCATCGCCGTGGGCATCTCGATGTCTGGAAAATCAAAGATGATCTGTGACGATGTCCTCATCGCGGGTATCAGTACGCTCTTCGTCATTTCCTGGGTCACCATCATTAGTTGAAGGCATCACGGGAAAGGGTCAACTTCTCAATAAATCAAGGAATAGCAATCATAATCATAGGCAGAAACAACTATATGCACAGTACTCAAGACGCAACTCAAGACTCTCACAAGACACAACTCATGATTCATATTCTCACGACACTTGACAATTTCTGGAAAGTAACGCCGATCCATCCACTGAATACCAGCCGTAGCCTGAGGCTCTCCACTCACCCTAGGACATTTAGCTCAGGTTCCTTGACGCTACGACTTCTAGCTAAGCTGCCGAAGAACCAGCCGAAGCCGTTTAGGGGATCCTAGCACCCTAGGTTAATCGGATCGAAGCTCAAAAACATCACGACAACTCAACGACTTGACTAAACTCTCGCACTCCAATGAATAGGTCGCCGCATACGATAATTCACAAAGCAAATTGAATAATTATTTAATCGCATATCAAATAATATTCATGCCAAGCTCAATATAGTGCGAAACAGTTTAGCAGTATAAGCAATTCATTTCAACCAATCACAACTCAGCAAACAACGCAAATTGACAATTCAGTTCATCCCTCTATAACTCAGTGGAGTTGACAGAGAGGAAATCAAACAAGTGTGGGGGTTGGGGACAGCTACCAACCACTTGCAGACAAGCCCACTAAATAATCATAATTACAATTTTAAGAAATAAAAGTCGAAAGGGTACGAGACCCTCACTTCGAACCCTGAGGTTCTCAGACTACTTCGTATAAGGCTAAAAATTATATTCTTATCAATATTTAAAGTTTCCCTTACCACAGTTGTTTGCTAACGGGGTATCGCAAGCCTCAGGTCCACGTCGCACGGTCTCCGGACTCGCAACTCCTATCGCCACGAGTGAACTTAGCACAAGCTAAAACTTAACTCAAAACCTTAGGCTCTCAAACCAAACCCTTTCCTAAACCAAACACTCCCACTTAGAATTTAATTTAAAATACTAAGTCACATATTGAAATATTTAAGCAAAGAATTATCTCTTGAGAACTATAACATAACGCAACATTATTTTTCTTGAAATATGCATAAGTTGGAAAAATAAAGTTCTACAAACTAAATTCAAGTCCTTCTAAATTTTGAAACACAATTCAATACTAAAATCAACTTCATTTTATCTAAAACTTTAAGTTAAAGCTCTACTAGGTACCTTGGGTCTCAAGGAACCCAAATCACCTCATATGCTTCATAGCCTTAAAACTTCAAAACAAATCCAAATGAAACCAAATCTTTTCTATAATTTTCTAAAGCTTGATAACACATCAATACAATCCTTATAAACAAGTTTGCAAAATAATTTTCCTTCCAACCACCCTATACGGCTCTCGGCCATCATCCCTTTTTCTATAAAAATTTTTGCAAAACTTTCTTTTTACAGACTAACAACCATTTCCAAGTCATTCAATTACACTTCAAGGCATCCAAACATTTTAATCATGGCCATAACAATGCTAATAATTAGGGGACCACCAATCAAGTTCTACATGCTATTTTAGTCCCTCAAGAACCAATTTTTCATAAATAATTTACTAACTCTTCTACTTAAACATACATAACCATTCCAATAGCAATTAAGCTACCCAAAGTATATAATTCAACAACTAGGTACATGATTTAACAATCAAAACCTACATTTCCCTTCTTTAAAGAATAGGTTTTCAACAACAATTTGCTCAATCCAAGTCCTGATCCAAAACTAGTAGCTAAAACAACAACAACATCATTAATTAAGCAAGAATCATCAACTAATTGAGTTGATTCACCTCAAGATCACACAACCCCTCTTTTCCCCTTAGGATTTGCGCCTAGGGTTTCAAGGATTTGGGGAGGAAGTGTTCATTTCCATCATTAATCATAATCAAGCATAGATTAAGCATATAAATAAGAAGAAGCAAGAAAACATACTACTATACATGGGGGGAAGCTGTGGCCTTTAGCAGAAAATGGTGAGGGAAACATCTATTTTTCTCCTTACTTGATGGTTGAGAAGGGATGATTCAAGTGGAAGTTGAGCTTAGATGCAAGAAGAATGAAGGTTGGAGGTTGAACATTCAAGAAATAGAGGAGGAGAAGCCATGGAAGCTTAGAGTTTCTCTTTCTAGATGTTGAAGATGAAGTGAATAATGAGAGTAGAGAGAGGGAGGGGCTGCGTGGGGCTGTTTTAAGGGGAGGGAAGAATAAAAATAAATTTTATCACTTAATAACACTTGGTTAAAAATGGGTTAAGTAAAAGGTAATAAAAAAACTAATCACACACTAAGTAACACCTCTCATAAAGTGAAGATTCCAATCCCATCAACTAATCTATCCCATCTAATCTTACATCTCTTATGATTACCCTCTAATTCTAAAGTCTAAGGGTTTCTAAAACACGGCGTCGAATAACCGCGTTACAGATTAATTACCCGCCGATAAAATCGCGAAAATTAATTTAGCGAGAAATTAATTCACCGCGTGATATTATTTTATTATAAATAATAAAAACACTACTAAACATTCAAAAATAATCACGACAAGTTATGATTCGATTTTCATCGAAATCGGGGTTCATTTAAAATTTTATCTATGGCAAAACTACCCGGCGATTCGAATTGCGATGAAACTTCGTTAGAATTTTTCGACGATATTCGAACCATGAATTAATATAAAATATTAATTCTCAAATTTAATTTGATCTTGATTTATTTAAATAACTTACTTAGCGAGCAAGAAATTGCTTATTATAGCATAAATACGACCAAAATACACTATAATAACGCTAAATAACGTACCATAAAAATACGGGTGTTACAATACTCCCCCTCTAAAAATAGTTTCGTCCTTGAAACTACGAGTAAGATATGTACCGAGAAAAAGTTCTGGATATTAGTTCTTCATCTTCTCTTCCATCTCCCATGTTGCATCTCCGGTCTTCTGATCCCACACGACCTTGGCAAGTTGGATTTCTTTATTCCTTAGTTGCTTAGTCTTTCGATCGACGATCCTTGCTGGTGACACTTCAAATGATAGGTCGTCCTTCAATTGAATCACATCCGGTTCAATAACATGAAAAGGGTCAGAAACATACTTTCGCAGCTGTGAGACGTGAAAGACGTCATGAATGTTTGACAAGAAAGGTGGCAAAGCAATCTAATATGCCACTAGACCAATACGAAGAAGAATCTGGTAAGGTCCAATGAACATCGGAGTAAGTTTCTTGGATTTGATCGTTTGACTAACTCTATTAATAGGTGTAACTTGGAGGAACACATGCTCTCCTTCTTCAAACTCTAATGGTCGGCTACCTGGTCCGCATAACTCTTCTGTCGACTCTGAGACGTCCGCATCCTATCTCTGATTAATCGGATCTTCTTGATCGTCTGCTGAATCATGTCCAGTCCCACGATAGAGCTCTCACCATCCTGATACCAATAAAGAGGTTTCTGACACTTACGTCCATACAGTGCCTCGTAAAGTGCCATGCCAATGCTCGCGTGATAATTGTTGTTGTAGGTGAACTCCACTAGCGGTAAGACATCGTCCCAACTTCCTCGGTGATCCAACGTGCACGCTCTCATCAAGTCTTCTAGTGATTGAATCGTCCGCTCAGTCTGACCATCGGTCTGAGGGTGATATGCTAAGCTAAGTTTGACCTTGGTTCTTATTGCTTCTTACAATTCCCTCAAAAATTGAGATGTGAACTGAGGATCTCGGTCAAAAATAATAAAAGAAGGCATGCCATGCAGTCGCACAATCTCCGCGATGTAGATCTCTGTCAGCTTCTCCACATTGTAAGTCGACCTCACCGGCAAGAAATGAGCAGATTTGGTCAATCGGTCAACGATTACCCAAATCGATTCATTCTTCTTCTGCGTTCTTGGCAATCCCACGATGAACTCCATAGAAATACTATCCCACTTCCACATAGGTACATCAAGTGGTTGTAGCATCCCTGCTGGTCGCTGATGTTCTACCTTGGCTTTCTGGCAAGTAAGATAGAAAGCCACATACTCTGCCAATTTCTTCATTTTGGGCCACCAAAAATGCTTCTTCAAGTCTTGGTACATCTTCATAACCCCCGGATGAATACTCAATCTACTCTTATGCGCTTCATCAAGAATCAACTTCCTCAGTCCCTCCACATCAGGCGCACACACGCGTCCGTTGCAACTCAAGATGTTGTCCGCTCCAATCTTGAATTCTATCACTTTTCCTCGTGCTACCAGTTCAACCTTCTCTTGTAGTAGCTTGTCATCAGTTTGATAGTTCCTAATCTCGTTCAATAATCCATTAGAAATGGTGAGCATTCCAGCTTCCCCGGTGACACTTCTCTAGCATCTCCAACTCCTTAATCATCATTGCTGAAGCTAAAATGCTCTTCCTACTTAGTGCATCAGCTACCATGTTCGCCTTTCCTGGATGGTATTCCAAAGTAAAGTCGTAATCTTTCAAAAATTCTATCCATCTTCGCTGTCGCATGTTAAGCTCCTACTGATCGAGTACTTCAGGCTCTTGTGATCGCTGTAAACAGTGAACGTACTCTCATAAAGATAGTGTCTCCAAATCTTCAATGCGAAAACCACTACAGCAAGCTCCAAATCATGCGTAGGATAGTTTCTCTCATGAATCTTGAGCTGTTTCGAGGCATAAGTCACAACTTTCCTATGTTGCATCAACACGCATCCTAATCCTTGGTGTGACGCATCACAGTAAACTTCGTAAGGCTCTTTCGGTTCAGGCAAAATCAACACAGGCACTGTCGTCAAAAGCTCCTTCAACCTCTGGAAACTGAATTCACACTCTTCGGTCCAAGTGAACGGTTCATCCTTCCTCATAAGTCGTGTAAGCAGTGCTATGATCTTCAAAAAACCTTCAATAAACCTCCGATAGTAACCTGCTAAACCAACGAAGCTTCTGATATCTATTATAATCTTCGGCTATTCCCATGCTAACACAACTTTAATCTTGGCTGGATCCACAGCTATCCCGTCCTTGGTTATCACATGTCCGAGAAAATTCACCTCTTTGAGCCAGAACTCACACTTAGAAAGATTAGTATAAAGTTGTTTCTCTTCTAGTATCTGTAGTACTTGGCGTAAATACTCTTCATGTTCTTCTCTGCTCTTCGAATAAATCAGAATATCGTCTATGAATACCATCACAAACTGATCCAAGAATGGGTGAAAGATTATGTTCATGTAGTCCATGAATACTGCGGGCGCGTTCGTCACTCCAAATGGCATCACTAGGTACTCGTAGTGACCATATCTTGTCCTGAATGTCGTCTTGGGAATATCTTCTTCCTTCACTCGAATCTGATGATAGCCTGACTTCAAGTCAATCTTGAAAAATATCGCAGCTCCTCGTAGTTGATCCATCAAATCATCGATACGCGGTAACGGATACCGATTCTTGACAGTAACTTTGTTGAGTTGACAATAATCCACGCACAATCTTGATCGTCCATCCTTCTTCTTCACCAGCAGCACTGGAGCTCCCCAAGGTGACACGCTCGGTCGTATGAATTGCTTCGACTCCAAGTGCTCAATTTGAGACTTCAACTCTTTCATCTCGACTGGAGACATCCGATAGGGCGCTATTGAAATCAGTCTTGTTTCTGTAAGCAAATCGATGGAGAATTCGATTTTCCTCGCTGGCAGTAATCCCGGCACATTTTCGGGAAAAACATCTGAGAAGTCGCAAACCACAGGAGCATTCTTCAACTCGAGTTCTTCAGAAACTTCTAAACTAGTCAAATACATGTATTCCTGAGTTCCCTCTTTCAATGAAACACCAATATGATTAACAGATAGGTAGTTGGAAATTCCAAGATAAGGAAAAACCATTGTTTTTCGGGCACAGTCCAAAAGGACATAGTGGTGAGACAATCAATCTATCCCGAGAATGACATCTAGACCCTTAAGTGGCAAACAGACCAAATTAACCACAAATTTTCTACCATGGATGACCACTACACAATTAAGGCATGCAGTATTGGTAACCAAGGTTTTAGTAGCTAGGGTAGTAACTACTAGTTTGAAAGGTAAGGCAGTCACAGTCAATTTTAAAGGATCTATGCAATCCGAGGAAATAAAAGAGTGGGATGCACCGGAATCAAAAAGAACAGATAAGGATTTACCCTCAATCTCATAGTCTCCCTAGATGAGATCCTTAGCCTGCTCTGCCTCTTCACCGCTCATGCAGAAGACTCTACCTTTAGCCATCGGACTTTTCCCTTTTGCCTTTGCTGCGTGCATTGCCGGTTCAGCCTTAGGGGCTTGACAATCCTTAGCGAAGTGTCCCGGATTCCTGCAGTTGAAGCACACATCATCCTTCGCAGTACAGTTGCTCGCATATTGTGCTGGCTTACCGCAATGGTAACAAGTCACATCGGTGCTAGTCTAACTCCTGTCTCTCGTATTCTGAGCCATCGGGCGATACTGGCCTTTGCTGTTGTTCCCTTGAGGTTGACTGTACGGCTTCTTCTACTGTTTTCCCTTCTGAGCAAACCTCTGTCATGCGCTCTGCGGTCTCACTGGTCCCCCTGTACCACTCCTCTTCTTGGCGCTTCTCATAACTTCCACCTCAACACACCTGTCAATCAGTTCTTAAAGATTCCTGATTCTTAAAGACGTCATAGACTTCTGGATGTCGAACCTTAATCCCCACTGAAATCTCTCACTCAACCATCCTTGGTCAGCTCGGTCACGAGACGGACTAAAGTACCTTGCAAGTGATTCGAACTTAGCAGCATATTCCGAAACTGTCATGCTACCTTGCTGTAGTGGGAGGAACTCTTGCTCTTTCTTCGCTCGTGCAGTATCAGGAAAATATTTGTCCATAAATTTTCTATGGAAAACTTCTTAAGTAATCTCACGACGCTCTACCGTCAAAGTCTGCTTCCCTCCCTTACACCAATACTCGGCATCTCCTAGCAGCAAGTAGGTTGCATAGTCCACCTTAATATTCTGTGGCAATGGAGTGCCTCGAAGATTTTCGCTATCTCCTGCATCCAAAGATCTGCCTTGTCTAGATTCGGCTCGCCATAGAACTTTGGTGGGTCGTGCTTACGGAAGTCAGCTAATCCTCTAGCATCTGCATTCCTCTGGGCTCTCTGCTATTGTTGCTGGTTCAGCTGGGCCAAGGCCGCAGTCTGCTGAGCCATAGCATTAGATTGTTGAGTCGCAGCAGCCGATTGTTGAGCCATAGCCGCCGCCATCTCCGTCATTGCTTGAATTGCTCGCTCCATGTTGGGGTTATCCGATCTTGTCGTAGGGTCTCTACGAGGTGGCATAAGGGTCCTCCAAGGTCCAAAAACCTATCAGAACCTCAAAATCAAGAATGTGTTAACACACACTGCTTCAATCAAGAAACAATTCAAACAATTTTCAAGCAACAATTTGCTTCACTTAACAAACAATAACAATACAACACGACTAATAACCCGACAAACATAACCCGAAACTGTGACCAGCTCCAAATTTCCTATGCACAGTTCGGTTAGAACCGAACTGCTCTGATATGACCCGTTTTCGGACCGCTACTAAACTAGAACTAAACCTGTATGCAATACATTTTTAAAAATGTGCTCTTGTGTCCTTTGAAAAATGTGGTCTATTTTTTTTAAAAAAAACAGTCACATCTGGAAGTACACATAGAATTGCCACAGTGTTTCGAAACTGGTGCAAACTAAGACACAAGACTCAAGCACTGGAAATGCATACATATATACATAACCAAGTCTGCATAAACAGTATGTACAAAATAAAGCAGTGCATGAAAATGTACGAGAAATACACTTATGGTATGAAGACCCTCATGAGAGCAATCATACCCCGGGGTACTCCCGGCAGACACCCACGCGGGGGGCTGCTCCAAAAGTATGCCACCAGTCTACCCTGCAATATACAAAAGACAATTCACCAAGCCCGACTGGTCACCAAAACAAACTGTACACTAAGAGCATATACTACAGTCATCCAAAATAATATAATAAACAGTCAGACAATCACGATAACTACAGATAGCTATCCGGATCCTCCTCCTCCTCGTCCATCGGGTCCTCGCCAGTCAAATCAATAAAAGATACAGCCGTTAGTATGTCCTTCGACACATCCTCTCCTACTAGTACATCCTCCGCAGCACCTGCACCGCTACAACCCACCTCTCCGCACACACTGCACACATGAGGAGGGTCCACCGGCGGAGTAGGGGTCCTATCAAGCATGGGGGAGGCCGACTCTGCTGCTGGCTCTGGCTCAGGTTCTGCCAAAGAACTCAGAGTAATAGCCGCCCTGAAAGTAGAAGCTCCTACAGTCCCACGTCTGATCACGCTCTTATGAGCAGTCCATCGAACCCTTGGTCCTTGTCCTCGGGAAGCAAGTCGGGAAGCAGTACGCCTCGGGATCTCGAGGGGTCCCTCTGGTGATGAAGATGATGTTGTCATAGTCCACTCTCCCTGAATAGCTCGCCAAGCATCCACCACCTGCATCATCCAAATCGGGAAGCTCACTGTGCGCCGCGAAGTCTCCTGTCTCACTACCATACCACCCTCTCGAAAGCTCTGTACAACATCCCCAGTATAAACAACGCGTCGGGAGATGGGGTCGAACTCCATCGCCGCGGGCATCTCGATGTTTGGAAAATCAAAGATGATCTTCGACGATGTCCTCATCGCCGGTATTAGCACGCTCTTCGTCATCGCCTGGGTCACCATCATTGGTTGAAGGCACCACGGGAAAGGGTCAACTTCTCAATAAATCAGGGAATAACAATCATAACAATAGGCAAAAACAACTATATGCACAGTACTCAAGACGCAACTCAAGACTCTCAGAAGACTCAACGTGTAACATCCCAAATTCCCTAAGCCTAATTATTAGGAATCCTAAGTGAGAAAGGGGTTTAATCCCGATGATTAAAAATAGTTCATAGCCTTAATTTAGTAATTTAAAACCAATTTGGAACCAAAGGGGTAAAATAGTAATTGTACCCAATGATTTAGGAATTATGGGACTAATTAATTAGGAGTAGTTTTAATTGATTAAAATTACTCAAGAGGGTATTAGAAATCAAAGATTAGAATAAGAGGTTGATAGGGACTTGTTTGCAAAGTTTTTAATTAATTTAGAAACCAGAGACCACCATACACCACAAGTCACTTAAACCTACGCTAGATCCCCCTTCATACCCTAATATGCTCCCTCCATCGTGACCCTACCCAAAAAAATAGAAGAAGGAAGAAGAAAGAAAGAGAGGAAAAGGAAGAAAAGAAAGGAAGAAAAGAAAGGAAGAAGAAGGAAGAGGAGAGGAGATGATGTGCGACGGTGAAAGGAAGGAGGCCGCACGCCTTGGGCTCGCAGCGGCGCACCACTGCGCCGGTCACGAGGGAAGAAGAAGCAGAACAGCCGAGAGAGAGAAGAAGAGGCAATGCGATCGAGAGAGAAAGAGGGAGAGGGTCGCGATCGTGAAAGAGAAGGAGGAGGTGGTAGCGATGGCGTGTTGGCCCATTACGGTGGCGCCGCGTGGTGGCGGCGCTGGCGAGGAAGGAGGGTGGCTGAGAGAGACGACGCAGAGAGAGAGAGAGAGAGGGCCGAGAAGAAAGAGAAAGATCTCGAATTAGAGAAAGAGGAAAGAGAAGGAGAAGGAGGTTCACTCTCATTGAAGCTCAAAGGAAGAAGATGGAAGCTTGAAGCTTCAAGAAATGCTCCAATGGAGGTTGGGTTTCTGAACAACAAGAAAATGACGTGCATGTGGATTCTAAGCGAAGGAAAAGATGATTCTGAGCTTAGAACTTTGAAAAAAGAAGAATGAGGATTTTTGGAATTGAAATCCCTAACTTGGGATTGCTCAGGTAACATAGACTTCCCCCAAAACCTCCCTTAGAGTGTGCTAGGTTTTATTATTAATTTTATTAGCTCAATAATTAGCTTATTAGTCATACTGAATGGTCTTGTATGGGGTTTGACTGAAATAGGGTTGGACGGCTACCCCCAACCCCCCTAAACCAATGTTTGATGTTTGTTCTGCTGTGAGCTCCATCGAGCCTCACTCGGATTATTTATGTGATTGCTATGTTTGCTAAAATGTATGAATTAGATTCTGAAATGGCTCGACACCCGAGCTAGCCTATTTGTATGAGTTTGGGCTCCAAGACACTTATTTTAGGTGCAATGAATGATATATGATGAATTTAATCTTGTGAGTGTTGTCCTAGGTGTGAGGATAATTGTTGATGTTGCTGTTGAACCTAGAAGAGTTTGATTCCTGAATTTGTGAAATAACATGTTAAAAGTTCTATTGGTTTGGTCCCTTGTTGTGCCTTTGATTCATGGTGCATTTATATATAATTTTGTCTTGAAATTATTCCATTGGTGTTAGGATTAGTTTGGAAAGGATTTAGAATGAGGAACAAAGTTAGAAATGCAGGATTTTTGGACTGACAGGACAGCACGGCCGTGCCTATTTCGCACATAATTTTAATTACAATTTATCCATATTCAATCTAAGTACGATTCTGTCCGGAATTCAAACAGAGCTCTCGAGTTTGATTCTACATGGATTCAAGTGGTCCCAGTGGATAAAATTTAGAGAATTTTGTCTAGTTTAAGTGGCCACAAGAATCACTCAATTCCAGTAAATACACATTGAGTTATGCACATTTTAATAACTTAGGGGTCGGTGGGCTAACTTTATTCAACTCGCCACTTGTGACCCTAGGAGTCATATCGTTTCTCACCAATTTGAGTGCTTATGAGTGCTTAGTTATGATGTGCTTGTCTATTCCTTGGCTTGACTTTGATTTTTCTATGGTCTTGAAATTATGATTTGATTCTCCTAACCATTTGTGAAGGATGAAGGAATCGCTTACATTATAACATAGCATCCAAATCTTAGGATAGTCTATGTCTGGAGAAATACCATGTTTCCCGTTAAAGGCTAGCTATAATGGGCCACATATATGTGGGTGAGACCCAAACTGTTTTGGTAAGTCCTTTCTATTTGAAAGGCTAGGATACGGTATTCGCGATTTAAAGAGACGTCTAACCGTGGTCACCGAGCTCTGACTGCCGTATCAAAATTTTAAACTGGTGTGGTTAAGTTTCTCACACTTAACTACCTAGTGAGTTTTTTTAAAAGATTGAGGATGCCTATGGTATGATGTATGACGAATAAAGTTTGATGTCATGTATTACGAATTACGTGATGTCGCATTGCGGGCTCACCAGTGGGGTAAGCCACTGGGCTGGACAATAAAGTCCAATAACCCGGGTGTTGCGATAAAAGACTTACAAAGAGGCCCATTATGTTTGATTTGAATTATGTGATTGTATGTTATGTGTATGAATTATGTTACCTTGCGAATGAATGCTCTTGAAGCAAATTATGTTTGAGTTTGACTGAATGAATGAAGATGATGTTAAGATTAGGCCATAGTATTAGTATATGTTAAGTATATGTTGTCAGGGAGGATTTTCCATACGTAGCACACGCGTATGGCTGGAAACAACGGTAAAAGCACTTTTTTTTAGTCGATGTTACTGAGTTTTATAAACTCATCGTTGGGGCGTTGTTTTCATGTACACTTGATGGAGGAGGTTTAGAGCACGAAGCGTGTTCGGTCTCGCCCTCGGCAAGACATTGAGTCACCGGATCACGTGTCAGAGTCCTTATCTCTAGGTTGAGTCCTTTGCAATTAGAAAATAATGTATAGGTTATATTTGTTTTATTTTGTGGTCTTTTTATAAAAAGAGATGTAAATGATAAAGTTATTCCGCTTTTGAAACTCTGATAGATATATGTGTCATGTTTGGGTCTTTGAAATATCTCTTTCCAAGTCAAACAGGTCTTTTAAACAAGGTTTTATTTATATCTTAAGGTTGTTATATTTGAGAAAATTTTCTAGGTGAAGTTTTCAATCTTTAATTAGTAAGTAATCCCCTGATTAGAGTTAGGGTGTTACACAACGTAAGACTCATATTCTCACGACACTTGACAATTTCTAAAAAGTAACGCCAATCCATCCACTGAATACCAATCGTAGCCTTAGGCTCTCCGCTCACCCTAGGACATTCAGCTCAGGTTCCTTGATGCTACGACGTCTAGCTAAGTTGTCGAAGAACCAGCCGGAGCCTTTTAGGGGATCCTAGCACCCTAGGTTAATCGGATCAAAGCTCAAAAACGTCATGACAACTCAACGACTTGACTAAACTCTTGCACTCCAATGAATAGGTCACCGCATACGATAATTCACGAAGCAAATTGAATAATTATTTAACCGCATATCAAATAATATTCATGCCAAGCTCAATATAGTGTGAAACAGTTTAGCAGTATAAGCAATTCATTTCAACCAATCATAACTCAGCAAATAATGCAAATTGACAATTCAGTTTATCCCTCTGCAACTCAGTAGAGTTGACAGAGAGGAAATCAAACAAGTGTGGGGGTTGGGGACAACTGCCAACCACTTGCAGACAAGCCCACTAAATAATCATAATTACAATTTTAAGAAATAAAAATCGAAGGGGTACGAGACCTTTACTTCGAACCCTGAGGTTCTCAGACTTCTTCGCATAAGGCTGAAAATTAAATTCCTATCAATATCTAAAGTTGTCCTTACCACAGTTGTTTGCTAACGGGGTACCGTAAGCCTTGGGTCCACGTCGCACGGTCTCCGGATTCGCAACTCCTATCACCACGAGTAAACTTAGCATACGCTAAAACTTAACTCCAAACCTTAGGCTCTCAAACCTAACCCTTTCCTAAACCAAACACTCCCACTTAGAATTTAGTTTAAAATATAAGTCACATATTTGAAATATCTGAGCAAAGAATTATCTCTTGAGAACTAAAACATAATTCAACATTATTTTTCTCGAAATATGCGTTGAACGTGAACACAAGAAGGGGGGTTGAATTGTGTTGAAAACTTTTCGCAAACTATGATTTAAAAACACTTAGAACACAGGTTTTTCAAAACAGTTTGTTAAACAGATGCTGGAAATAAACCGGACGCTGGAAAAGTAGTTAGTGAAAACTTGTTTTTAACAGAGCAAAATAAAGATAAATAGAAAGTAGTAAAGCAAGAGACACAGAGATTTATACTAGTTCACTACCAAACTGGTAGCTACGTCTAGTCCCTTCGTTCCTGAAGGATTTTCCACTATAATCAACCTGATTACAAAACCTTAAGAGTATTCTACTGTCACAACCTTGACAATACTCTCAACTTCTCAAAACGACTCAGTACATTCGAGCCTTTGAGGGAACAGCCTTAACTAGGCCAAAACAACTTTTACAAGTAAGTTGAATACAAGTATAAATAACTCTCACAGAGAGGATAAAAATTAAGCTCAATATAGAAATGCTTTCTAAAAGAAAGTGTCGGACGCTGAGTTCAGTTCTTGTAGTCCAGAGACTTGGCTCGAAACTTGATTGCTCACAGAAGCAGTGCTTTCAGAGTATTGACTCTTTGTAGTGTATAGCAACAGTGCTTGTTCTCAGTAAATGAAGCAATATTCTCTTCTAGAGTTTCAGCCGTTTCTTCAATGGATACCTTGGAGTATTTATAGGAGTTATAAAGGATATTACCGTTACAGTAAAAATGGCTCATTTCCATTGAGTTGGGTGATTTCAAAAAGCTGTCTCTTTCTTCCTTTCCAGAGAATATCTCAGTAGTACACATTACCGTTTTCGTACTACCTTGCTTTTCACAATTGCTTGTACGATTTTTGTCTTTTAGCTAAAGGTGTCACCTTTGATACCTCGTACAACAATTTTAGCGCATAAGATCAAATTCAAACTGCTCCGTAAACTTCTGAGAGGAAGAGCAACAACGTGACCAACACGTGATTTATAATGAAGTTCAGACGCTTGGTCAGAATGGAAGATCGGACGCTCATAGCAAATGGATAAGACTAGTGTCACAAAAGGTTAATTACAGACGCTCATGAAGACAGTATACTAGGATGAGCCGAATGCTGACACATGGAGTGTATCCTTCTCTTGAGAGCTTCTTCCTTTTTGTTCAAGTGGCTTAGAAATATATGTAATATTAGTATCTGCACACTTCAAGAATTGTTAGAACATAAATTGTTCTCTTGTGAATATTTTGTTATCATCAAAATTAATGAGGGTCTAAACTTCTCAATCGTTTAGGTTCCAACAATCTCCCCCTTTTTGATGATGACAAATATCTAAGGTTGATGAACAATTTAGTTTCAAAATGACATCAAGGGTCTCCCCCTGAATTTAACAATTTTGATATATAACATAATTCTAGTATTAAGGCGATAGTTGATAAACAAATTCAATTAAGTGATCGCAAAAAAAAATACGTAAATGTATCAGAGTAAGATCGGATGCTGATCAAAAAGATTGATTTAATCAAATTGTACCAAATTTATTGATCATTATAAGAGCACTAGATCAATGAATATTAGCGCATTAATAAATAACCACACATATGTTATGTATGAAATGCTATGCATGATACTTCAGTTCCAGCGTATCCATCAGAGTGTGAACATCGGACGGTGAGTTAGTCAGATTTTCACGTGTTCATCATACCTTTCTTTTACTCCCCCTTTTGTCATCAGACAAAAAGAGTGTAAAAACACATCATAGTCAAAATAAGACTTAGAAAAATTTGAATATAAGTCAGATGTAGGTATATATTAACAGATAATCAGAGCAAAATTAGTGTATATATATAAGAGTATCAACAAAACTAAGAAATGGTTTATACCACACAAAAATAAATAAATTCAAGGGTTTGGAAGAGGTGGTGGAGGGATGTTGAGACGTTCATATAATAATTTCAGAGCAGTCTCCAGCTGAGTGACTTTCATGTTTATGGCCTTCATTTCTTCAAACTCTGCTTTGGGAATAGTGACCATCTCAACTGCAGGAGTAGAAGTAGAAGGTCCAACTTCCGCACGGTGCGAGGTTTCATCTTCTGATGCTCTGCTAGCACCCAGTTGGATAGCGTCAGTCTCAATTCCTTCTTCCATTGAGCTCTTAGAAAGAATGCATCATTTGGTATAAACCATTTGATGAAATTTCCAAGTTTTCTGAGCTCAGATTCTGTTTGAATTTCCCATTAATACTTCACATCTTCTGGATACAGCAAATTCATGAAGGTGATTTCTCTGTGTAGAACTACATTAGCAATGAAAGTATCAAACCTATTTCCAGCTTCTTCTCCCCATATACTCCTGATAAAGACACTTAATGCTTCACAAGTGAAAGAAAGTGCTTCATTTTCTGCCAGGTATATTCTTCGCAGATTTTCCCTGTCATCTTCTTCTAGCACTAGGGGGACGAGGCATGGTAACATGGCTTTGTCTTTCCAAGACTCAGACCATTGACTCCAAGTAAATCCAATGTCGAAGTGCTTGGTCACAGCAGCCCATTGGACATATATCTTCATGCAGTCAAAAGGCACGACATCGAGCATCCGAACATATCATCGAAGTAGACTGTTCTAAGATTGATGTCGATGGTCTGGCGATTGTGGCCAACTGTTCGAATAGTGGCTTTCTCGGCATTGCAGCAGTTTGAGGAGCCAGTTCTCCATTCATCTTCCTTCAGAGAATTCAGGTAAAACCTTCTGGCATGATCCTCAGAGATCTTGGCAATCGGAAGCTTAGATAATTCCTTAAGGTTGTACTTTTTAGGAGCCTTCTCATACTCCTTGAGCCCGATCTTGCTGAATGGCTGCTTGTCCGGAGCAGGTTCTTTCCTTTTCCCAGGGATAGACCAAGGTAGCCACCTTTGTCTATCTGGTACAATCTTTATCAAATGAAGAAGGATCCTGTCTTGTCTGACATTTCAATCTTCTTCATCTTAAGACAGTGTGCCATGAAGGCAGCTTCTTCATCTGTGATCCACCTTCTGCATTCTTCCAATGTGAGCGGTTCAGTTTGTGGTAGGGATCTAGGAAGATCAATAGAGAAGGGAATTACTCTGCTACCAGATGCTGGTCTCAATCTTCCTTTAAATGACATCTGAAAGTGGTCTTCTCCATCCTTGAAGGTAGCACTTATTGGAGAGGCAATCTCTAATCTGGCAGCTCCAGAGGTGAAGGTTTTCAAATGCCATGTGGAGGGACAATTGTAGATGCTATGATATATCTCATACTTAACAAACTGTGGTTTGTATGAGACATTCTTCCTTCCACCAGCGTCTGTAGGTTTATGGGTAATGGTGAGTAAGGTGGGAGTGGTTTTGGTGATTTTGTAGGTTTTAGGTGTGTAAGGTTTGAAAGGATTAATGGGAGGTATTTTGAACAATAGATTAAAGGGATGAGAGTGAAGTTTGGAAATATATGTAGTAAGTGAAGTATTTGAAGAATTTTGTGGTAGGTCAAGGTTGAGTGTAGTGGATGATGGTTGGGTAGGTTTAAAGAGGATTGAGGTTTGTTGGAGGCTCATTCTGGTTTTCCTGGTTTGTGTTTGTGGTTGTGAAACAGACAAAGGTGGTGCAGGAATAACATCATGAGCATCAAACACAGATACTGATTCATCAGCAGTAAAATCAAGTACCTTTGGGTTAACCTCTGATGACTTGACCAACCTTCTTTTTGACCCTCTGGTGACAACAACAGCAGGAGGAGGAGGAGGGATTTGCTTCCCTTGACCGGACGCTGAAGCATCCTTTTCAGCTGCTGGTCTAAACTGTTTCTCCAAGACCTTTCTGATGGGAATTCTATCCTCATCTTCTGGTTCTTCAACAGTAGGTGCAGGTGCCACCTTCTGCTTTGTTCTACTGGTCTCCCTTGAAGGAGACTCAGCAGGTCTTTTCACACCAGTATGGTGGTTTTCTTTTCAGCTTCTCCTTCCTGTTGCTCTATTTTCACCTTCTTGATCATGGAGCCTGTAATAAGCTGCATCCTGACCAAACTGTTGACTCCAAAAACTTCTGGACGAACAACAGCACCAACACCAAAGTATTTTTCCTTTTCCTCTGAGTTGATGGAGCCAGTCAGCTTCCTTACAATGCCGTCTTTGATCATCATAATGGAGAGAAGAACTCCATATGGGATTGTCTTGACGATATTCTTCTTATCAACATTCTTCCTTGAGAAGACAAGGGCATTTATCAGATTGTTGATAATCAACCTTGGCAGATTGATTTTCTTCCCATCCATGTAGTTCTCATAATGAACTTTTGCTCGTAGTTCACTATGTCGCTTGAGCCAGCCTTCAGAATCACGCTCTTGGCGATGATTTTGTGCAGTACTCGGTAGTGGCTTTTCAAGTCTTTAGCCGTGGGAGTGATGTTCTTCTTCTTCAGTTCACGGTAGTTCTCAAACAGAGCTTCATTGACTTTTTCAAGTCCTCTGTAAGCATCAGCCCAGTTTGCATGGTAACTGATTCCTTCACACGGACATTTGATTGTCTGAGCAATAGAGTTGATAGTGAAACGTAGTTTGAAACCTCTGATGTGACCTTCTATGATTTCCCCCGGAAGTAAGTATGCACTTCCCCAGAATTCCTTAATAGCGTAGCTCAGTACGTCAACTGGTTCCCAAATGAAGTAGTTTTTCCAGCCCAGTTTCTCAAGACCTTCCTCAAAATCAAAACCGTATAGCTTGAAGTTCTCGAAATCAACCCGGTTCTCATTCAGAAGTTTTGCCTCAGAGAAGACATCGAAGGCAGCAGTGTATTATCCAACCTTTCTGTCGGCCATTGTAGCAATTGAAGAGAAGGTGATGGAGGTTCTAGGGTTCGAAAACACACAGAGAGATAGAGATAGAGAGATAGAGAGAAAGAGCACAGTTTTGCAGAAAACGCAGAGTGAAGTGATGGAGCGAAAAATGTGGAGCAGTGGGAAAGTTAATAGAGAATGGTACAGTCCTTTTTTCAAAATATCGTTTCGTATTTCCACATAAAAATTAAATCAAAAAGAAAAGAAAATAAAGATTTGCCTTTTCATTAAATGCAGACGCCAAAAGAAAAGTAAAATCGAGAAAAAGATTTTATCGAAAGACATAAACAATTATGACTCAGTAGATATGATGAGACGCTTAAGTCCTTAACACGTGTGACATGTGTGGGTGTGCTCGGACGCACGCAACCGATTCACCAGACGATGAGTTATGATGCTTATGACAAATAAGATGCTTATACACATACATGCTTATGTCATATCAGATGCTGAGATTTTGTTTATTTTCAGACGCTGAGATTAATCATTCTTCTATAAGATGAAAGTTTAGATTTCTTCTTATAAAATTGAATCTATCTTCAGTAAGAGGTTTTGTAAATATGTCAGCCCACTGATGATCAGCGTCTACAAATTTTATTTCTAGAATACCCTTCTGAACATAGTCTCTTATAAAATGATGCTTAATCTCAATGTGCTTCGCTCGTGAATGCAATATGGGATTTTTAGTAAGACAGATTGCAAATGTATTATCACAAAAGATAGGAATGTTACTCTCTTTTATCAAGTAGTCTTCAAGTTGATACTTCATCCATAGAAGTTGAGAACTGTAACTTGCTGCTGAAATATACTCAGCTTCTGCTGTTGAGAGTGCAATTGTGCTTTGCCTTTTGCTTGACCAAGATATAAGATTTGCTCCAAGGAATTGGCAGCTACCACTTGTGCTTTTTCTTTCAATTCGGTCTCCAAAGAAAGTCAAGATCACGTAAACCTACTAATTTGTAATCTTTTGATTTCTTATAAAGCAAACCAAGATTAGTAGTTCCTTGCAAATATCTTAATATTCTTTTGACAAAGACTTAGGTGTGATTCTCTAGGATCCGATTGAAATCTAGCACACAAAGTGACGCTAAACATAATGTCTGGTCTTGAAGCCGTAAGATAAAGTAGAGATCCAATCATACCTCTGTACATTTTCTGATCTACCTTCTTACCAATTTCATCTTTACTAAGAGTGCAGGTAGGATGCATAGGTGTACACATAGGCTTACAATCCAGCATCTTGAATTTCTTTAGTAATTCTTTGATATATTTGCTTTGATGTATATAGATACCATCACTGCATTGCTTGATTTGTATTCCAAGGAAAAACTTTAATTCACCCATCATGCTTGTAACACCTGAGGACGAGATCGACATCGTATTAGGACGACGTATCGAGACCTCGACCAAGACCTTGTGTCGAGATCCCGTGCCAAGATCGTTTTCCGAGGTCATTTGCCGAGCTGAGGAGACCGCGTGCACTAGCTGCTGAGCTGAGGAGGTCGCGTGTCGAGTTGATGAAGTCGCGTACCGAGCTGAGGAGGTCGTATGTCGAACTGAGGAGGCCGCGTGCACGAACTCGTGTTAGAACCTTGTGCGCTTGCACGAGCACCCATGGTCGACATCGTGTCGAGATGATAACTCGTATTCTTTCGAACGTTATTCAGCGCTATTATTATATTGTTTGTAATAATTATATTGTCGGATTGCCGTTCTCGTCGCGTGTCTAGATCGTTGACCGACAGAGTAGAGGGTAATTATGAGAGAGGAACGATTAGATGGGTAGATTGATTGATGGGATTGGCAGCTTATAGCCGGAGTTATGATTATACCCCTTTTCTCACCAGCTGTATACCACGACCGATTCCCTCAGATACTCATTTCTCTTTTCTTCTTTCTTCTTCCTTCCTTCTGCTCTGAGTTCCTTGTTTTTCTCCAGAACTTCCATCGACGAAACCTTGAGTTCCATCGAGATTCTACATCAACTTTCTTCATCAATCTTGTTCATCATCATCTTCTCGACCTATATCTCACCATCTCGACCATCATCTGAGGTAAGGAAAAACAGATTTTTCTCTTTCTTCGTGCTACTGTTTAGCGCTACTTCTTCCTTCCATTTTTAGCTAGTTTTATGCTTCCAAATCATGTCAAATTGATGGGTTTTCTTCTTCACGATATTACCTATCTTTCTAACCGATTAATTGGGCTTGTAAAACAAATTTTCTTCCTCTCGCTTTTTACGCAATCGGCGGTGCCCGTAAACCCTTCATTTTTGGTTTGTTTCGATTTCTTGTTTTCGTTTGTTGCTTGGTTGTTGTTGTTGTCGATCTATCTGTTGAAGCATCGATAACCTTTTTCATGAACTTTTGATCGAAAACCCTAACTTTGTGTTAGAGGAAAAATATATTCAAGTTCTTGAGTTTTATATTTTCTGGGTTGTGGTTAAGTTTGGGATGAGAGCTAAGTGTATTAGGACCCATAGATCGAACTGAGTTGTGTTTGTTTTAGGAAGTCTGATTCCCGAGATCGAGTGATTTCCGAATCAAGGTGTACGGAGAGCGAATCCGAGGACGTGGAAGCGGCGGAATCGGATCGAGAACTATGCGTGTCGAGGTCGACCGAGAGAAGTGTGCGTGTCGAGGTCGATTGAGGGCGACGCGTGTCGAAGTCATTGTCGAGCTCGTTGAAGACAGCCGTGTCGAGATCGAGTAAGAGAAGTCGTTGTCGAGCTCATTTGAAGACAGCTGTGTCGAGGTCGTTGTCGAGCAGCATTAACTTGGAGTTCGGTAAGGGCGCTTCACATTAATACTTTCATAGGATGCTAGCGTAGGGGCAACTTTTAGACATCTTTAAGACTTTATTTTATATGTTCTTGTGAATGGATTTCTTGATCTGTGTCGAGCATGAAATGTTGTGATATGATTGGATTTTGCATGTATTTAATATGTGATTGAATATATGCTGTGGATGGTGTACTGCATGTTGAATTGCGTTTCTTCATGTCGAGCTTGCTCTTTTTATTTGACATGCGGTTGAATATCTTGTGTTTAACTCTTTGAATATCGTATCTGGCTAATTGTTCATCGAGTGAGCGAGCTAGGTGAGTCGTATGACGCTTTTTGAGCCGCGGACCGGATAACTAAGGGTGCTAGGTCCCCTTTTGTTTACTGGAGATTGACTAGACGCCGCCACGCTATGGGACTGAGTTGTATCTAGGGAGAGCGAGGATCCCAAGGCTTCGGCTGGACTTTCCGACATACGGTACGGCGTGTGCATTCCGGAAAAAAATTGTCGAGTCGAGAGAAAATGGATTTGCGAGTTGTGTCGAGTTAGAGTGAGATGGTCGAGTCACGTCGGTGAATGTTATACTTTGCTGTTTGCTTATTTCTTTATGTCGAGCTTATCTTGAATTGTTGAGAAGTTGACCCTTTACCGTGGTACCTTCAATCCATGACGGTTACCCAGGCGATGTCGAGGGCGCAGGGAACTCGACAGCAGATGATGCCGAGAAGGAGCTCGACGAGGACCCGAGTGACGACCTCTACTTGTCGTGATTGATTATGTTGTTGGATGTTTGTTTCTCTGATGACTGTACTTTGTTTTTCTTTGTGTTCGAGGTCGTGACCAGTTTGGGCCGGGTATGTTTTATTGCTACAGGGTAGACTGGCGGTTTACTTTTGGAGCAGCCCCCTGCGTGGGAGTCTGCCGGAAGTACCCCCAGGGTATGATTGCTCTTTTGAAGTCGTCGTACCTTAGGTGTATTTTCTTTGCACATTTGCTACTCTGTATTTTGTATACATTATTATTTCGAGTGATATATATATGTATGTTATGCATGTATGTTTTATTAGAATTTAAGTCTTGTGTCTTAGTTGCACCATGTTTCGAAAAGCTGTAATTACTCTGATGTGCACGAGCTGGTTTTATAAAAAAAAAAAAAATATACCGTACTTTTCAAAAGGCACAAGAGTTTCGTTTTAAAACACATCTCATACAGGTTTAGTTGAGCTCGGTGTGTTGAGCTCGGTAACTCGAGCTCGGTATATTGAGCTCGGTAGCGGTCCGGAAATGGGTCGTTACATTGTTGGTATCAGAGCAGTTCGGTTCTGACCGAGCTGTGCATAGGAAATTTGGACTGGTCACTGTGTCGGGTTATGTGTGTTGGGTACCTAGTTGTATTATGTTGATTGCTGTTTGATTAAGTGAAGCACTTATTGCTTGAGAAATTGTTTGAACTGTTTCTTGATTGAAGCAGTGTGTTTTAACACATCCTTGTTGTGAGATTCGATGTGGTTTTGAACTTTGTGGAATCTAATGCCACCAGAGGAATACGATACCGCAACCGAGAACGTCGACATGGAACGAGCAATTCAAGCTATGACCGAGATGGCGGCAGCCATGGCTCAACAATCACCGCTGAACTCAACAGTTAACGCGATGGCTCAGCAGACGGCGGCGTTAACTCAAGAGAACTTACAAAGAACAAAGAACGAGCGTAACGAAATGTCAAGCGAGAGGATTGGCCGACTTCAGGAAGCATGATCCACGAAGTTCTATGGTGAGCCAAATCCAGATAAAGTCGATCTTTGGATGCAAGAGATCGAGAAGATCTTCGAGGCACTTCATTGCGGACAACGTGAAGGTCGACTATGCCACCTACTTATCGCTAGAGACGCAGAGTATTGGTGGAGAGGAGTGAAGCAAACGTTTATAGCGAACGTCGCGAGATGACACGGGAGCTTTTTCGTGAAAGGTTCTTGGACAAGTACTTCCCAGACATCGCACGAGCCGAGAAGGAACAAGAATTTCTTCAATTGTAGAAGGCAACTCGACAGTTGTCCGAGTATGCGCCAAGTTGAGTCGTTGGCAGGTATTTCACCCATTTCGTGATCGAGCTGACCAAAGATGGTTGAGTGAGAGATTCCAACGGGGATTGAGATTCGACATTCAGAAGTCAGTGGTGTCGTTGAGGATCCGAAACCTCCAAGAGCTGATAGATCGCTGTGTCGAGGTAGAAGGAGTGAGAAGCCACAAGAAGAAGACTGTTGTAGGCGGACCAGTGAGACCCCAGAGTGCGGGGCAGAGATTTGCACAGAAAGGGAAACAACCGCAGAAGAAGCCTTACGACCGACCTCAGGGGAACGACAACAGGGGACAATATCGTCCGATGACCCAGGTACCGAGAAGCGGAGGACAGACCAGTGTCGAGGTGACTTGTTTCCGTTGTGGAAAGACGGGACATTACGCGAGTAACTGTACTCAGAAGGAGGGGGTGTGCTACAACTGTAAGAAGCCAGGGCATTTTGCCAAGGATTGTCCTACACCTAAAGCTGAACCGACGATGCTTGCGGCAAAGGCCAAAGGGAAGCGTCAAGTGGCTAAAGGCAGAGTTTTCTGCATGAGTGGCGAGGAAGCGGTCGAGTGAAGATCTTATCCAAGGTGAATGTGAGATCGAGGGTAAATCCTTATCCGTTCTTTTTGATTCGGTGCAACCCATTCCTTTATTTCTTCCGATCAGGTGAACCATTTGAACTTGACTGTGGATCGCTACCGTTTAAATTAGTAGTTACAACCCCACCGCTAAAACCTTAGTCACAAACACCGCATGTCTTAATTGTGTAGTGGTTATTCGAGTAGAAAGTTTGTGGTCAATTTGGTTTGTTTGCCTCTTAAGGGCTTAGATGTCATTCTCGGGATGGATTGGTTGTCACACCACCATGTCCTATTGGACTGTGCCCGTAAAGCGTAATTTTTCCAGACCTTGGAGTCTCCAATTATCTTTCACGAACGTATTGGAGTTTCTTTGAAAGAAGGAACTAGGGAATACATGTATCCGCTAGTTCGGAAGTTTTCCAGCAGATCGACGTGAAGAATGTTCCAGTGGTGTGTGACTTTGAGGACGTTTTTCCCGAAGACGTGCCAGGGTTACCACCAGTACGAGAGATCGAGTTCTCCATCGACCTGATTACAGGAACAGGACCGATTTCCAAAGCGCCATACAGGATGTCTCCTGCCGAGATGAAAGAGCTGAAGTCCCAGATCGAACACTTGGAGTCGAAGCAATTCATACGACCAAGCGTGTCACCGTGGGGAGCTCCAGTGTTGTTGGTTAAGAAGAAGGATGGACGATCAAGGCTGTGCGTGGACTATCGCGAGCTCAACAAGGTTACCGTGAAGAACCGTTATCCGTTACCACGTATTGACGACTTGATGGATCAACTTCGTGGAGCGGCGATCTTTTCCAAGATAGACTTAAAGTCGGGCTACCATCAGATTCGCGTGAAGGAGGTAGATGTCGCCAAAACAGCTTTCAGGACTAGATACGGTCACTACGAGTACTTGGTGATGCCGTTTGGAGTGACGAATGCGCCAGCTGTGTTTATGGACTACATGAATAGGATTTTCCATTCGTTCTTGGATCAGTTTGTTGTAGTGTTCATCGACGACATACTGATCTACTCGAGGAACCGAGAAGAGCACGCAGAACACTTATGTCGAGTACTGCAGATATTACGAGATAAGCAACTCTATGCCAACCTGTCGAAGTGTGAATTTTGGCTTGAAGAGGTGAATTTTCTTGGTCACGTGATTTCCAAAGAAGGGATAGTTGTGGATCCAACTAAGATTGAAGTCGTGCTAGCGTGGAAACACCAAGACGATTCACGAGATCGGGAGTTTTGTCGGCTTAGCGAGGATATTACCGAAGATTCATTGAAGGTTTCTCGAAGATTGTCGCGCCTCTTACACGAATCGACGAGGAAGGATCAACCTTTGCCTGACCGAGGAGTGCGGCCGCTTTTCAAAGGCGAAGGAGCTTTTGACAACGGCGCTGTGCTGATTTTGCCTCAACCTGAAGAGCCTTACGAGGTGTATTGTGATGCGTCACACCAGGGATTGGGATGCGTCTTTGATGCAACATCGGAAGGTGGTCGCGTATGCTTCAAGACGACTTAAGATTCACGAGAGGAACTACCCTACTCACGACTTGGAGCCGGGCAGCAGTAGTTTTTGGCGTCAAGATATGGAGGCACTACCTTTACGGAGCACTCTTCGCTTTCAGCGATCACAAGAGCTTGAAGTACTGTTCGACCGAAAGAGCTCAACATGCGTCGGCGTAGATGGACAATTTCTCAAGGACTACGACTTTACGTTGGAATACCATCCGGTAAGGCTAACGTAGTAGCGCATGCGTTGAGCAGAAGAGCGTTTTAACCTCGGCGATGATGATCAATGAGTTGGAGATGCTCGAGAAGTTAGAGACTTGAAGTTGAGTGTCGAAGTTTCACCGGGAAGCCGAGATTTGGTATGCTTACCATCTCTAACAGATTGTTGGGCGAGATCCGAGACCACCAAGTTCATGACGAGCTTCGCAAGAGAAGATTGATTGATAGCGCAAGGAAAGGTGACGAATTTCACGTCGGAGCGACGACATCTTGAGGTGCAATGGCCGAGTGTGTGCGTACCTAACGATCCGAGCCGAGAAAGTTGATTCTCGACGAAGCGCATAAGAGCAACTTTAGTATTCATCCAGGAGTTACGAAGATGTATCAAGACTTGAAAAAGCATTTTTGGTGGTCGGAATGAAGAAGCAAGTGGTCGAGCACGTAGCCGTGTTTAACGTGTCGAAGCGAAGGTGGAGCACCAACGACTGCGGAATGCTACAATCGCTTGACGTACCAGTATGGAAATGGGATAGTATTTCCATGGATTTCGTTGTAGGTTTGCCGAAGACGCAGAAGAAGAATGATTCGATTTGGGTGATCGTCGACCGATTGACCAAATCTGCTCATTTCTTACCAGTGAGGTCGACATACAACGTGGAAAGGCTGACCGAGATCTACATCACGGAGATAGTATGACTTCATGGTATACCCTCTTCGATCGTGTCGGACCGAGATCCGAAGTTCACGTCTCACTTTTGGAGGGAATTGCAAGGAGCGATGGGAACCGAGCTCAGGCTTAGCTCGGCATATCATCCTCAGACTGACGGTCAGACTGAGAGAACGATCCAATCACTTGAAGATTTGTTGCGAGCGTGTACCTTAGATCACCGAGGAAGTTGGGACGACGTCTTACCATTGGTGGAGTTCACCTACAATAGCTTTCCATGCGAGTATTGGAATGGCACCTTTTGAAGCTAATCGTATGGACGGAAATGTCGAGGCCTCTTTGTTGGTACCAGACGGCGGCGTTACGTTGTCGGACCAGATATGATCCAGCCAGACTACCGAGAAGATCCGTTTGATCGAGATCGGATGCGAACATCTCAAAGTCGATGTAAGAGTTATGCGCACCAACGACGTCGACCACTCGAGTTCGAGGAAGGAGAACATGTATTTCTTAGAGTCACCCCCACTATCGAGTTGGTCGAGCGATCAAATCCAAGAAACTTACCCTAAATTTATTGGACCTTATCGATTCTTCGTCAGATTGGTCGGTGGCATATCGATTGCCTTGCCACCATTCTTGTCGAACATCCACAACGTCTTCCACGCCTCACGATTGCGGAAGTATGTTTCCGACCTCTCATGTCATCGAACGGATGTGATTCAATCAAGGATGACTTATCTTTTGAAGCATCACCAACAAGGATCGTTGATCGGAAAGCCAAACGATTGCGGAACAAAGAGATTCAACTCGTCAAAGTTGTGTGGGATCGAGAAGGCGGGAGATGCGACTTGGGAGCTGGAGGAGAAGATGAAGACTCAAGACTCGAACTTTTCCGAGGTAAGAATCTTATTTGCAATTTCGAGGACGAAATTTTTAGAGGGAGAGATTGTAACACACGAGGACGAGATCGACATCGTATTAGGACGACGATCGAGACCTCGACCAAGACCTTGTGTCGAGATCCCGTGCCAAGATCGTTCATCGAGGTCATTTGCCGAGCCGAGGAGACCGCGCGTGCACTAGCCGAAATGAGGAGGTCGCGTGTCGAGTTGATGAAGTCGCGTACCGAGCTGAGGAGGTCGCATGTCGAACTGAGGAGGCTGCGTGCACGAACTCGTGTTAGAACCTTGTGCGCTTGCACGAGCACCCTTGGTCGACATCGTGTCGAGATGATAACTCGTATTCTTTCGAACGTTATTCAGCGCTATTATTATATTGTTTGTAATAATTATATTGTCGGATTGCCGTTCTCGTCGCGTGTCTAGATCGTTGACCGACAGAGTAGAGGGTAATTATGAGAGAGGAACGATTAGATGGGTAGATTGATTGATGGGATTGGCATCTTATAGCTGGAGTTACGATTATACCCCTTTTCTCACCAGCTGTATACCACGACCGATTCCCTCAGATACTCATTTCTCTTTTCTTCTTTCTTCTTCCTTCCTTCTGCTCTGAGTTCCTTGTTTTTCTCCAGAACTTCCATCGATTTAAACCTTGAGTTCCATCGAGATTCTACATCAACTTTCTTCATCAATCTTGTTCATCATCATCTTCTCGACCTATATCTCACCATCTCGACCATCATCTGAGGTAAGGAAAAACAGATTTTTCTCTTTCTTCGTGCTACTGTTTAGCGCTACTTCTTCCTTCCATTTTTAGCTAGTTTTATGCTTCCAAATCATGTCAAATTGATGGGTTTTCTTCTTCACGATATTACCTATCTTTCTAACCGATTAATTGGGCTTGTAAAACAAATTTTCTTCCTCTGTTTTTCTCGCACCCAGCGGTGCCGAAAACCCTTCATTTTTGGTTTGTTTCGATTTCTTATTTTCGTTTGTTGCTTCGGTTGTTGTTGTTGTCGATCACATGCATTTGAAGCATCAGATAACCTTTTTCATGAACTTTTGATCGAAAACCCTAACTTTGTGTTAGAGGAAAAATATATTCAAGTTCTTGAGTTTTATATTTTCTGGGTTGTGGTTAAGTTTGGGATGAGAGCTAAGTGTATTAGGACCCATAGATCGAACTGAGTTGTGTTTGTTTTAGGAAGTCTGATTCCCGAGATCGAGTGATTTCCGAATCAAGGTGTACGGGAGAGCGAATCCGAGGACGTGGAAGCAGCGGAATCCAGATCGAGAACTGTACGTGTCGAGGTCGACTGAGAAGTGTACGTGTCGAGGTCGATTGAGGGCAGATGCGATGTCGAAGTCGTTGTCGAGCTCGTTGAAGACAGCCGTGTCGAGATCGAGTAAGAGAAGTCGTTGTCGAGCTCATTTGAAGACAGCTGTGTCGAGGTCGTTGTCGAGCAGCATTAACTTGGAGTTCGGTAAGGGCGCTTCACATTAATACTTTCATAGTATGCTAGCGTAAGGGCAACTTTTAGACATTATTAAGACTTTATTTTATATGTTCTTGTGAATGGATTTCTTGATGCGTGTCGAGCATGAAATGTTGTGATATGATTGGATTTTGCATGTATTTAATATGTGATTGAATATATCTTGTGGATGGTGTCTTGCATGTTGAATTGCGTTTCTTCATGTCGAGCTTGCTCTTTTTATTTGACATGCGGTTGAATATCTTGTGTTTAACTCTTTGAATATCGTATGGCGAATTGTTCATCGAGTGAGCGAGCTAGGTGAGTCGTATGACGTTTTGAGCCGTGACCGGATAACTAAGGGTGCTAGGTCCCCTTTTGTTTACTGGAGATTGACCAGACGCCGCCACGCTATGGGACTGAGTTGATTGTCCTAGGGAGAGCGAGGATCCCAAGGCTTCGCTGGACTTTCCGACATCTGATGCAGGCGTGTGCATTCCGGAAAAAATTGTCAGTCGAGAGAAAATGGATTTGCGAGTTGTGTCGAGTTAGAGTGAGATGGTCGAGTCACGTCGGTGAATGTTATACTTTCTTTGCTTGCTTATTTCTTTATGTCGAGCTTATCTTGAATTGTTGAGAAGTTGACCTTTACCGTGGTACCTTCAATCCATGACGGTTACCCAGCGATGTCGAGGGCGCAGGAACTTCGACAAACAGATGATGCCGAGAAGGAGCTCGACGATGACCCGAGTGACGACTCTACTTGTCGTGATTGATTATCTTGTTGGATGTTTGTTTCTCCGATGACTGCATTTTGTTTTTCTTTGTGTTCGAGGTCGTGACCAGTTTGGGCGGGTATGTTTTATTGCTCTGAGGTAGGCTGGCGGTTTACTTTTGGAGCTGACCCTGCGTGGGAGTCTGGGAAGTACCCCAGGGTATGATTGCTCTTTTGAAGTCGTCGTACCTTAGGTGTATTTTCTTTGCACATTTGCTACTCTGTATTTTGTATACATTATTATTTCGAGTGATATATATATGTATGTTATGCATGTATGTTTTATTAGAATTTAAGTCTTGTGTCTTAGTTGCACCATGTTTCGAAAAGCTGTAATTACTCTGATGTGCACGAGCTGGTTTTATAAAAAAAAAAAAAATATATACCGTACTTTTCAAAAGGCACAAGAGTTTCGTTTTAAAACACATCTCATACAGGTTTAGTTGAGGTCGGTGTGTTGAGCTCGGTAACTCGAGCTCGGTATATTGAGCTCGGTAGCGGTCCGGAAACGGGTCGTTACAATGCTCATCTCAAATTCAGCCTGCATAAGCTTAGAAAATTCTTTGCAAAGGCTTTCATTAGTGGCTCCAAAAATGATATCATCAACATAGATTTGAACAAGTATGAAATGCTTGTTAGAAGATTTTCTGAAAAGAGTAGTGTCAACTAAACCTCTTGTAAATCCATTTTTCATTAAAAAGGAACTTAGTCTATCATACCATGCTCTGGGAGCTTGCTTAAGACCATATAGAGCCTTTTTAAGTTTAAAAACATGTTCTGGAAATTCAATATCTTCAAAACCAGGAGGTTGTTTAACATAAACTTCCTCAGTTATAAAACCATTAAAAAAAGTACTTTTCACATCCATTTGATATAGTGCTATCCCATGATGTGCTACAAATGAAAGTAAAATGCGAATAGCTTCTAGTCTTGCAACAGGTGCAAAAGTTTCAGTGAAATCAATACCTTCTTCTTGTGAGTAACCTTGAGCAACTAACCTTGCTTTATTTCTCACAACTTTACCATCTTCATCAAGCTTATTTCTAAATACCCATTTAGTACCAATAGCTTGCTTATCTTCTGGTAGAGTGACTAGCTTCCATACATCATTTCTTTGGAACTGATTTAGCTCATCTTGCATTGCTAGAATCCACCCTTCATCTTCCAAAGCTTGATCAATCGTCTTAGGTTCCATTTCAGAGAGAAGTGCAAAATCAGCATGATCCTTGAAAGAGGATCTGGTTCGTACTTTATCACCAGGTTCTCCTATGATTTGATCTTTTGGATGATTGGTTTTGTACTTCCAGCTTTTTCTTACTTCAGCTTCTGCTTGAGTAGGATTCTTCGTCTTGTCACCACCGGATGATGAAGATGCATGTTCACCGTCTGACTTGTCACCGAGGTTTAATTCTGAAAATAACTCATCTAGCTCTGACATAGCAGTGTCAGGCTTCTTATCATCAAACTTGACATGAATGGACTCTTCAACTGTCAAAGTTTCTTTGTTGAATATTCTAAAAGCTTTAGATCTTTCAGAGTATCCCAAAAAGATTCCTTTGTCAGCCTTGGAATCAAACTTACCAAGCTGATCTCTAGTATTCAAAATATAACAACTACAACCAAAAGGATGAAAGTAAGAAATGTTTGGTTTTCTTCCTTTCCACATTTCAAAAGGAGTCTTATTCAAAATAGGTCTTATAAAAATTCTATTTTGAATATAACAAGCTGTGTTTACTGCTTCTGCCCAAAAATGTTTCGCAATATCAGCTTCATTGATCATGGTCCTGGCCATTTCCTGGAGGGACCTATTTTTCCTTTCTACAACACCATTTTGTTGAGGTGTTCTAGGAGAGGAGAAATTGTGGGAGATGCCATTTTCTTCAAAAAATTTTTGAAAGCTTTCATTTTCAAATTCTCCCCCATGATCACTTTTAATAGAAGAAATACGATGCCTTTTTCATTTTGAACTGATTTGCAGAAAACAGTAAATACCTTAAAAGACTCATCCTTGTGGGCAAGGAATTTAACCCATGTCCATCTAGTAAAATCATCAACAATGACTAATCCATATTTCTTTCCAGTTAAAGAGGATGTCCTTGTGGGACCAAAAAGATCAAGATGTAAAAGTTCAAGTGGTCTAGAGGTCGAAACAACATTTTTTAAATGAAAGGAAGTTTTAACTTGTTTTCCTCTTTGACAAGCCTCACACAGGGCATCAGATTGGAACTTAAGATTTGGTAAGCCTCTAACAAGATTGTGCTTGTTTAATTTTGAGATTAACCTCAAATTGGCATGACCTAATATTTTGTGCCAAATCCATTGCTCATCTTCAACAGACATAAGACACTTGACATCTTGTTTTGCAAGTTCAGAAATATCAACTTTATAAATGTTTTGTTTCCTATTTGCTGTAAAGAATATAGATCCATCATTTTTGCTTTTTACTGAACATCCATTTTCTGTAAAGACAACATTATAACCACTGTCACATAATTGACTTATGCTCAGTAGATTATGTTTTAGTCCTTCAACATATAAAACATTATCAATAGAAGGAAGAGAGCCTTTACCTATGCGACCAATTCCAACTATTTTACCTTTCTGGTTTCCTCCGAAGCCAACGAATCCAGCTTCTCTAGGTCTTAGTTCTTGGAACATATGCTTTTCTCCCGTCATGTGACGCGAGCATCCACTGTCTAAGTACCAAGATAGGTGTGTTGACTTTGTTGCTAAGCAAGTCTGCAACATAGACTATTTTATCTTTAGGTACCCATATCTTTTTGGGTCCTTTCTTGTTAGTTCTTGAAGGATACTTGTCCTTCTTAGTTGTAAACACAAAGATATCGCACTTTTCAAATGACCAGATTTATTGCAAGAAGTTCAATGCAAGCATTTACTATGATTATTGGATTTATCGATCTTTGAATCATTTTCTAAAAGAGGTTCATCCGATATATAACCAAGACCATGAGTTGTCGCTTTATCGACACCCCAAATCATAGAAGCTTGCTTGCTTGAGTTACACTCTCTGCAAGAAACTTTTGAAATGCATGTTCATAGTCATTTGATTTGCAGTTAGGATTGCACTGTAACTACAGAGCTTTTAACTTGAGAGCTCTCACCGGTTGCTTGTTGGCTTCCAGACGCTTGGTTATCCACCAGACGATTTTCAGTTTTCCACTGGTTCTCTTCATTAAGTCTGAGTTTTCATTGTGTAAAGAATGAAAATCTTGTGATAGTTTTGAAAATTTCTTTTTCAAATTCTTATACTCAATAGAGAGAGTGGCAAAATCCTTTAACAGATCATCAAATGCAAGTTGAAGTTCAGAATAAGAGTCATATATTATTACCTCTTCAACTTCTTCTTCTGAATCAAGATCAGTGTCTGCCATGAGGGCAATGTGAGCTTCTTCTTCTTTATCTTCCTCAGAGGAGGATAAGTCAAGATCTTCCCATGTTGCCATGAGACCTTTCTTCTTTTTCTTGAAAGAGCTTCTTGTGGACTTTTCCTTAAGATTAGGACACTCGGACTTGAAATGTCCAGGCTTCTTACATTCATAGCAAATGACTTGGGCTTTGTCCTTGTCTTTGCTTTCCTTCTTGTCCTTTGTATCTTTCTTCTGAAACCTCCTTCTGAAGTTTCTCTTCTTCCACATTCTCTGGATCTTCTTAGATATGAATGCTAGCTCATCGTCTGATCCATCATAATCTCCTTCTGAAGCTTCATCATCTGATTCTTCTTCTTCAGCCTGAAAAGCTTTAGAAGTACTAGGTTTATGTAGATTAACTCTTAAAGCAATAGACTTACTCTTCTTGGTAGGTTCTTCTTCATTTAGCTCAAGTTCATGAGCTTTCAAAGAACTCATAAGATCTTCAAGCCGAAGGACATTTAGATCTTTTGCTTCTTGAATAGCAGTGACTTTGGGTCTCCACTGCTTAGTCAAACTTCTCAAGATCTTTCTCACATGGCCAGGTGTAGTATAACTTTTTCCAAGGGCCTGCAACCCATGAACAAGTGTTTGGAACCTTCCAAACATAGTTTCAATGTTTTCTCCATCTTCCATTTTGAATAGCTCATACTGGCGAACCATCATGCTAGCCTTTGTTTCTCTTACTTGGCGTAACCTCATAAGACAAAACAAGAGAATCCTGCATTTCTTTGGCAAGATCAAACTTACCACATTTATCATATTCTCTTTCTGTCATAGCACAGATGAGAATAAATCTAGCCTTCGATTGGTTTGATATCTCTTTTTCTCGATCATCACCCGCTTTTCCCTAGGTATTGCAACACCAAGGGCATTAGCGGGAGAAATGTATCCACTTTCAACTATATCCCACAAATCAAGCTTTTGTGCCTCAAGGAATGCTTTCATCTTATCTTTCCAGTAATCAAATTTTTCTCCATTGAATAGAGGAGGACGGTTCATATGACCATCTTCAGCAGACATGTTCACAGTAGGATCTTTACTCTTAACACTGTTAAGTGCTCAACCAAGAGGCCGAGCTCTGGTACCAACTGAACGTGAACACAAGAAGGGGGGTTGAATTGTGTTGAAAACTTTTCACAAACTATGATTTAAAAACACTTAGAACACAGGTTTTTCAAAACAATTTGTTAAACGGACGCTGGAAATAAACCGGACGCTAGAAAAGCAGTTTGTGAAAACTTGTTTTTAACAGAGCAAGATAAAGATAAATAGAAAGCAGTAAAGCAAGAGACACAGAGATTTATACTAGTTCACTACCAAACTGGTAGCTACGTCTAGTCCCTTCGTTCCTGAAGGATTTTCCACTATAATCAACCTGATTACAAAACCTTAAGAGTATTCTACTGTCACAACCTTGACAGTACTCTCAACTTCTCAAAACGACTCAGTACATTCGAGCCTTTGAGGGAACAGTCTTAACTAGGCCAAAACAACTTTTACAAGTATTCAAAAGTTGAATACAAGTATAAATAACCCTCACAGAGAGGATAAAAATTAAGCTCAATATAGAAATGCTTTCTAAAAGAAAGTGTCGGACGCTGAGTTCAGTTCTTGTAGTCCAGAGACTTGGCTCGAAACTTGATTGCTCACAGAAGCAGTGCTTTCAGAGTATTGACTCTTTGTAGTGTATAGCAACAGTGCTTGTTCTCAGTAAATGAAGCAATATTCTCTTGTAGAGTTTCGGCCGTTTCTTCAATGGATACCTTGGGGTATTTATAGGAGTTATAAAGGATATTACCGTTATAGTAAAAATGGATCCTTTCCATTGAGTGAGGTGATTTCAAAAAGCTGTCTCTTTCTTCCTTTCCAGAGAATATCTCAGTAGTACACATTACCGTTTTCGTACTACCTTGCTTTTCACAATTGCTTGTACGATTTTTGTCTTTTAGCTAAAGGTGTCACCTTTGATACCTCGTACAACAATTTTAGCGCATAAGATCATATTCGAAATCCGTTCCAGAAACTTCTAAGAGGAAGAGCAACAACGTGACCAACACGTGATTTATAATGAAGTTCAGACGCTTGCTCAGAACAGAAGATCGGACGCTCATAGCAAATGGATAAGACTAGTGTGACAAAAGGTTAATTGCAGACGCTCACGAAGACAGTATACTAGGATGAGCCGGATGCTGACACATGGAGTGTATCCTTCTCTTGAGAGCTTCTTCCTTCTTGTTTAAGTGGCTTAGAAATATATGTAATATTAGTATATGCACACTTCAAGAATTGTTAGAACATAAATTGTTCTCTTGTGAATATTTTGTTATCATCAAAATTAATGAGGGTCTAAACTTCTCAATCGTTTAGGTTCCAAATGCATAAGTTGGAAAAATAAGGTTCTACTAACTAAGTTCAAGTCCTTCAAAATTTTGAAACACAATTCAATACTAAAATCAACTTCATTTTATCTGAAACTTTAAGTTAAGGCTCTACTAGGTACCTTGGGTCTCAAGGAACCCAAATCACCTCATATGCTTCATAGCCTTAAAAAAAAATTGCAAAACTTTCTTTTTACAAACTAACAACCATTTCCAAGTCATTCAATTACACTTCAAGGCATCAAAACATTTTAATCATGGCCATAACAATGCTAATAATTAGGGGATCACCAATCAAGTTCTACATGCTATTTTAGTCCCTCAAGAACCAATTTTTCATAAATAATTTACTAACTCTTCTACTTAAACATACATAACCATTCCAATAGCAATTAAGCTACCCAAAGTATATAATTCAATAACTAGGTACATGATTTAACAATCAAGACCTAAATTTACCTTCTTTAAAGAATAGGTTTTCAACAACAATTTGCTCAATCCAAGTCCTAATCCAAAACTAGTAGCTAAAACAATAACAACATCATTAATTAAGCAAGAATCATCAACTAATTGAGTTGATTCACCTCAAGATCACACAAACCTTCTTTTCCCCTTAGGATTTGCGCCTAGGGTTTCAAAGATTTGGGGAGGAAGTGTTCATTTCCATCATTGGTCATAATCAAACATAGATTAAGCATATAAAGAAGAAGAAGAAGAAGAAGCAAGAAAACATACTACTATACAGGGGGAGGCCGCGGCCTTGAGCAAAAAATAGGGAGGGAAAAATCTGTTTTTCTCCTTACTTGGATGGTTGAGAAGGGATGATTCAAGTGGAAGTTGAGCTTAGGTGCAAGAAGAATGAAGGTTGGAGGTTGAACATTCAAGAAATGGAGGAGGAGAAGCCATGGAAGCATGGAGTTTCTCTTTCTAGAGGTTGAAGATGAAGTGAATAATGAGGGTAGAGAGAGGGAGGGGCTGCGTGGGGCTGTTTTAAGGGGAGGGAAGAATAAAAATAAATTTTATCACTTAATAACACTCGGTTAAAAAGGGGTTATGTAAAAGGTAATAAAAAACTAATCACACACTAAGTAACACCTCTCATAAAGTGAAGATTCTAATCCCATCAACTAATCTATCCCATCTAATCTTACATCTCTCATGATTACCCTCTAATTCTAGAGTCTAAGGGTTTCTAAAATACGGCGTCGAATAACCGCGTTACCGATTAATTACCCGCCGATAAAATCGCGAAAATTAATTTAGCGAGAAATTAATTCACCGCATGATATTATTTTATTATAAATAATAAAAACACTACCAAACATTCAAAAATAATCACGACAAGTTACGATCCAATTTTCATCGAAATCGGGGTTCATTTAAAATTTTATTTACCGCAAAACTGCCCGGCGATTCGAATTGTGACGAAACTTCGTTAGAACTTTTCGACGATATTCGAACCATGAATTAATATAAAATATTAATTCTCAAATTCAATTTGATCTTGATTTATTTAAATAACTTACTTAGCGAACAAGAAATTGCTTATTATAGCATAAATACGACTAAAATACACTATAATAACGCTAAATAACGTACCGTAAAAATACGGGTGTTACAAAAAGAACTTGACGTTTTGATTGGCCAACTCAGAGAGTTTGATTTTATAAATGTTATTTTTCCTCTTTGTTGTAAAGAAAACAGAGCCATAGTTCTTAACTATACAGGCATTATCACTAAAACCAACATCATAACCACTATCACATAATTGACTTATGCTAAGTAGGTTAAGCTTAAGGCCATCAACATGTAAAACATTATCAATAGAGGGTAGAAATTTCTCACCAACCCTGCCAATGCCAATGATTTTACCTTTTTAGTTTCCACCGAAACCAACTGTTCCACTTTCCTTATATTGCAATTCTTGGAACATACGCCTTTCTCCCATCATGTGTCGTGAGCACCCACTGTCCAAGTACCAGGACTGGTGTCTCAACTCTGTTGCTAAGCAAATCTACTACATAAATAATCTTATCCTTAGGTACCTAAATCTTTTTGGGTCCTCTCTTGTTAGTTCTAGAAGGAGACTTGTCATTCTTGTTTTTCAAAGCATGGAAAGTGCTTCTTATGTGACCATACTTGTTTTAGTATGTACACAGCAGACTATCACTATGATCGTTGGTCTCATCAGATTTTAACTTGGAGTTTTGAAAAGTAGGTTCATCTGATTTATAGCCAAGAATTTTCTTGCCATTTTGGCTAGCACCCGAAATCATAGAGGCTTGATTGTTGCGTGTCATACATTCAGCAAGAAATCTTTGAAATCTCTCTTCATATTTGGAAGAGTTGTATTCAAGCTTTTCTTCTATCTTAGAGCTTGCATTCACTAGACGGTGATTTTCAGCTTTAAGATTCTCATTCTCTTCATTAAGAGTTAAAAATTCTTTTGATAGTTTTGAAAATTTTCTTTTTAACACTTTATATTCAATGGAAAGCTTGGAAGACTCATCTAAGAGTTCATCAAAAGCCTTTTGTAAATCAGAGGATGAGTTAGAATTTACCTCTTCTTCCTCTTCTTCACTGTCTGATCCAACGGTAGCCATCAGAGCCATGTTAGCATGTTCCTCATCATCATCAGACGATGATGAATCAAAGTCATCCCACGTTGCCATGAGACTCTTGTTCTTACCTTTGAAACCACTTCTCTTTGGTTTCTCTTTGTCGAGTAATGGACATTCAGACTTGAAATGTCCTGGCTTCTTGCACTTGTAGTAGACCACTTGGCTCTTGTCTTTGTTTTCCTTATTTTCCCTTGTATCCTTCTTCTGGATTTACTTCCTGAACCTTCCTTTCTTTCACCACATACATTGAATCTTTTTTGAGATAAAAGAAAGGTCATCGTCTGTTTCATCACTGCTCTCACCAGATGATCCTTTGTCTGATTCTTGTTCTGCTTGTAGAGCCTTGGAGGAGGAGGCTTTGTTACTAGCTTTCAAAGCTATAGACTTTGATTTCTTAGGAGATTTTTCTTCATTCAGCTCTAACTCATGAGCTCTCATGGAACTGAGTAGATCTTCCAGATGTAAGGCATTTAGGTCCTTGGCTTCTTGTATAGCCGTGACCTTGGGTGTCCATTGCTTGGGTAGGCTTAAAGAGTTCCAGACGTGATCAGTAGTAGTGTAGCTCTTCTTTATGTGAACCATTTCTTGTTCCATCTTGAAGAGTTCGTACTGTCTAACAAGAATGTTAGCTTTTGTTTCTCTCACTTGGACAGTACCCTCATAGGCCAGAGCCAATGAGTCCCAAATATCTTTAACAGTGGCATTTTTCCCACACTTTTCATATTCTTTTTCAGAAATAGCACAGATAAGGACATATCTTGCTTTCTGATTCAGTTGGTATGCTTTCTTTTGTTCAGCATCCCAATTAGCTCTAGGTAGTGGAGTACCATCAGCAGCCACTCGATCAGTGAATGTTGTTTCAATCATATCCCAAAGTTCCAATTGTTGTGATTCGAAAAAGGTTTTAACTTTATCTTTCCAGTAGTCATAGTTTGTTCTAGTGAACAAAGGAGGACGATTGACGTGACCACTAGCTTCGTTGCTTGCCATAGATAGAGTATAGGATCTTTTCCTCTCACACTATTTAAGTGCTCAACCAAGGGGCCGAGCTCTGATACCAATTGAACTTGACAAAAACACAAGAAAGGGGGTTTTTAATTGGGTTTTAGAAATCTTTTCTAAAATACTTGTGATTTTTGAAAACCTTTTTCAAAGCAACTCTTAAGCAAAAATAATTTTACAAAGCAACAAAGCTAAGGAGAGAAATGAGACACAACGATTTATACTAGTTCACTACCACTTGGTAGCTACGTCTAGCCCCTGCACCACACTGAAGGATTTTTCACTATAATCAACTGATTACAAAACTCAAGAGTATACTACTACCAAACTGGCTATACTCTCAACTTCTCAAAATGACTCAACTTCTCAAAACGACTTAGTACGGTGAAGCCTCTGAGGAAATACATCCACACAAGTATATTCAAAAATTGTTTGAAACAGTATAAGCAAGCTCTCACACGATAGCATATACAATGAAAGACTTAAGCACAAATATAATTTTCTTAAAGAAAGAATAAAACGTTTGAGTGCAGTTCTCTTAGTCTCAAAATGCTTAGAATAATTTCTTGGTTGCTCAATTGTCTAACCTTCTTCACTGATTTGAATAAGGTATATATAGCAAGAGATTCAAACAGTGCCATTGTGACCTGAGCAGGTCCTTCACCACTGGATAAAAATTCAGATCCATTCCGTACACTGACACAGCTGTCAATAAAAATATATGTCCTTTTGTGCTCCTCTTTGAAAATGAGATCCTTTCAAAGCAAGACAGAACGAATGATTGTTGTCGTTGACATTCCATTTGGCCTTTGATTCCTCGTACATTAAAGAGTCATCAATGAGGATCATTTATTGCTTATTATAGACTTTAATGCTTTGCTCAGTCTAGTTGGATTCCAGAGGCACACTTCTACCAGATGATCTTTGATATAGTGATACTCTACTTACCAGAGTCTACTTTTTCTAGAGCATAGTTTTGCTTAGGCTTTCATCTACCAGAGCATTGTTACACCAGATCATGGTTCTAACAGAGTGTGGATTCAATAGAGCTTAGTCTTATCAGAGTATGGTCTACCGAACCATCTCACCAGAGCATGAGTAACAGAGCTTAGCCATAAGACGCTAACGTCATTAACTCTTACCAGACTCTTCATGCCAGACTTATCTCAATAAACCAGAGGATGAATTACACACAGAGGTAAAGCTTTCTGAAATAGATCCATCTAATGAATAGTGAATACTCACTGGTTTCTGCACACTAAGAGCACATCAGAGGATAAATTGTTCTTATACATTATTTATTATCATCAAAACAATTAAAGGTCATTGTTTCTGAATCCACTCAATTCCAATAACTTATCCTTATGCCTTATCTTACTTGAGATAGTTGGAACGTACTTATTTCGGTTCATTTATGTTCATGCTCAAGTAAAGTGATTAATAGACAAATGGTCAGATGAATTAAACATCATTCATTGAGTTTATTTTTATTAAATCATTACTTTGGAGTGACTTAGGCTTATAGTGACTTCTCTCAATCTTTCTTTCGATTTCCCGATCTCCCCATCTCAAACTGACTGGCGCCACCACCTCCATTGTCTCCCTTCCTTCTTCATTTCTCCCTTTCTCTATCTCTCTCTGTTTCTCCTATTGTGGGTTTCTTTCCTCTCTCTGGCTGGGTCTTCAAATATCTTCTTTTTGCAGGTTGCAAAATATGTAGAGAGATAACCTCACATATTGTTGGTGTCATATATTACTGGTGTTATTGACTAATGATGAGTTAAAATGAAGGAGATGTTTTGCATTTTCTCGAGCTTCACTCCAAGGTTCAAAGCCATAGTCATAAGTTTGTATTTGGTTTGCCTCTTTGTCTTTACTAACTTTAACATAATTATTTCCTTAAAAAGCATTTTGAAGGTAGTAAAAAACTAGAGAATAATTGCTTTATTGTTATCTTTTGGCTAAATTACAAAATTGGTCATCTATGTTTATTTTAGGTTTCAATTTGGTCCTCTAAGTTTTATTTGTTTCATTTTGGTCCCTTACGTTTTAAAAGTTACAACATGTTGGTCCTTTCCGTCACTAAAAGCCAATTGTCGGTAGCTAAAAGCCAAATAACATTTTGGAAAATAGACTTCTAGCTACGGACAATTGACTTTTAGTGACGGAAAGGACTAAATTGAAAACTAAAATAAAACGTAGAGGACCAAAACGAAACAAATAAAACGTAGAAGATCAAATTGAAACCTAAAATAAACTTAGAGGACCAATTTTATAATTTAACTGGTATCTTTTACGGCAATTCAAATACTTTACCACCTAGATGAGCTTCTATTTTGTTTGCCTCTCTATCTTTCTTAAGCATTCGCATATTTTTTCAGCTGAAAGCCTTTGTCAATCTTTCTTTCCTGTTTCTCTTTTTCCCCTTTCAAAAATTCTCCCCCTTCACCATCCAATTTCAACTTCAGTTTCGATAAGTTCGCATCTTTTTTTCTTTTTTTCCATTATTAATTATTGGGTTTTAAGCACATCTCTATGCAATCAGAGTTTTATATTGCTTTGGGTTCGAGTTATTGAAGGATTGATTGATTGAAGGACTCAGTTATATGGCATGACGATGGCAATAGAAGAATACCCAAATCTAATGTGAACACTGATAACCATATTGTATTATCTCTTATATTTTATTTTATACTTCTATTTTTCACAGGTTTAGTATTGTCCTGTCCTTTATTTATGTGTACTTATTTTTTGCATTTGCTTTTTGAAATTTCTGATTTCTTTTCTTTGTTTCAGGTCAGTTTAAGTTGTCTCAACCTGTACTAAATCTGTATAATACCTACTTCAAGGTCTTAAGTGTCAATTTCAATGTTAAGGATGCAATTTAAGCTATCTTTTTATCATTATAAATTCACATAACTACTTCAAGGTCTACTAAATGTGAATGATAACCTTATTTGCAGAAAAATCCTGCCAAGCCAAGTGCAGAGATTTTTAATGCCGGTAATCGAAGCAATGAGGTTACAGTTTAGCACCTTGCTGTAATAATGATCATGTCACCTTAAGTTTGATTGTTTGATCTATTATTCTATTATTAGATGTTCAACATGTTATCTAAATTTCTTTATATCTTTAATTATCTAAATGAGAAGAATAAGAGTATGATCGCCTAACAATGTTCCTTTACCACATAATGAACAATGAGTTTAGTCATATCATTGTCTCCAGCCTCAAAATTATTTGTATTTTGTAGATACCAGCCTCATGCAAGTCTAATTGGAACCCGTCATACAGTCTTTCTATGCATTCTAGAATTCCAAGCATGGTTGCAATTTCAGCCCGTATATATTACAACACAACCTCATTGAGGTCTAACTCTTGAATTTTTATGACATGTATAGTTAACTTCTTTGAGAGTAAAGGCTACAACTTCTTTGACATATAAGTAACTTGTAGCTCTCGATTGAATATTTTATTCACCCACATTTTAATTGCATATGACATAGAGAGGAAAAATAGAGTAGTGTCTGAGTGCAAAGGAAAGCACTAGGCACTTTGTCCAAGCAAAGAAAAACACAAACTCTGTTTAAAAAGGCACTTAATACAAGTATTGTAATATATGAGCATATTTCACTAGTGTTGTATATACTTGCAGGTTCCTTCTTCAACAGCTCATTTTTCCATCTAATTTTATCACGCCCTGGATCTGAAGTGTGAAGATGTGGGCCTGTCTCTGGTCGAGGTGGAGCAAAGGAAGCAATGCTTCTCCCAAATGTGGCAGCTGTTGAGAAGCAGAGATAGTCTGATGGTACAGAGGTCAAGGGTCAAATGGCTCAAAGAGGGGAACGCTAATACTAAATACTTCCATTTGTGTGTGAAGTCTCGAAGGAGGAGAAATAACCTGTCGGCTCTGAAGGTTGGAGACTTGTGGGTGAAGGATGTTTTGGGGGTCTGTAGTGAGGTTACTTGATTCTTCTCTAACCACTTTTCCGAGGAGGAGCGGGAGAGGCCCAGACCTGATGGTATTTCATTCCCTATTCTTTCGGCCGCGGAGGCTGCGTCACTTTCATCCCCCTTCTTGATCAGTGAGGTGGATGATGTAGTGGTTTCTTGTGATGGTAATAAGAGCCCTAGGCCAGATGGATTTAATTTTACCTTTATTAAGTCCTTTTGGCCCATGCTCTGGTCGGATGTTGGTATCATGCTGGATGAATTCTTCTCTAATGCAATGCTTCCTAGAAGCTTTTCCTCATACTTCTTGACACTTATCCCTAAGGTGACAAGCCCCTTTTCTTTGGGTGACTACCGACCTATTTCACTGCTTGGTTGTTTGTACAAATTGGTGGCAAAAGTTCTAGTAGCCCGGTTGGCTAAGGTAATGGATTCCCTTGTTTCCCATAACCAGTCAGTATTCATTAAGGGGCGGCAATTGGTAGATGGTGTTCTGGTGGTCAATGAGGTGGTGGATCTTACGAAGAAGAAGGGGAAGGATTGTTTGATCCTTAAAGTGGACTTTGAGAAGGCCTATGACTCGGTGAATTGGGGATTCTTGGATTATATGCTGGGTAGGTTTGGGTTTGACAATAGATGGAGGGCTTGGATTCGAGCCTGTGTCTTCTCTGGAAGCCTTTCAGTCCTGGTCAATGGTAGCCCTACGAAGGAGGTTCATATCAAAAGGGGGTTGAAACAGGGGGGATCCACTAGCCCCGTTTCTCTTCCTTTTAGTCACAGAGGGGTTGGGTGGGCTTATGCGGCAGGCGGTTAGCCTTCTCCATTTTCATGGGTTCAAGGTGGGGGTTGCAGATTTGGAGATCTCTCACTTACAGTACGCTGATGATACTCTTTTCATAGGGGAGGCTTGTGTCGAGAATCTGTGGGCTATGAAGGAAATTCTTAGATGGTTTGAGCTAGCTTTGGGCCTTAAGGTTAACTTTGCGAAGAGCAGCTTAATTGGGATAAATGTGGCTACGTCTTTCATTGCCATGGCAGAGGGTTTCCTTCACTGCAAGACCGGGACACTACCCTTCAGGTACCTTGGTCTTCCGATGGGGGCAAGACCTTCACGTGCGACCACCTGGGAACCTATGTTGGAGGTGCTACGTGGACGACTAGGAGGGTGGTGGCATAGGTGTGTCAATCTCACAGGCAGGATTGTGCTCCTGAATTCAGTGCTCTGTAGTATCACAATCTTCTTCCTATCTTTTATGAGGATGCCGATGAAGGTCTGGAAACAGGTGGTTCAGATTCAACGTGGCTTCCTATGAGGTGGGGCGGCCAGTGGGAACAAGATCTCGTGGGTGAAGTGGTCGAATATCTGTAAGCCCAAGAGTAGAGGAGGGTTAGGGGTACGGGACCTTAGGCTTGTCAACCTGAGCCTATTGGGAAAGTGGAGGTGGAGGCTCTAGGTGGAGGGGGATTCCCTTTGGCGTAGGGTGTTGGTGGCTAAGTATGGGGCTGCAGCAACACGATCGCCATACCTGGGGGGACTGAGGCTCAACTCCAGGGCATCAGTATGGTGGAAGCTCATTTGTTTGGTTGGAGTGCAGGGGGCTCAAGGGGCAGACTAGTTTGCAGATGGGGTGCGTAGGAGGCTAGGAGATGGCGGTTCTACCTCATTTTGGCATGATGTTTGGACTAGAGAGTCTACACTTGGGCAACGGTTTCTAAGACTATTATCTCTGGCAGGGTCTCAAAATATCATGGTGCGGGAGTGCGGGCGATGGGTAGAAGGTATATGGGTCTGGGAGATCCCATGGAGGAGGCGTTTCTTTGCTTGGGAAAAATCTTTGGTCACTGATCTTTCTAGTCTTATAGGTGTCGTCTCTCCGTCGACTGCTCTGGATTGTTGGCAGTGGACGCGTCTCTCTGTTAGTTCTGCTTATGAGGCCTTGTCGGTCAACTTGGTTACTGCCTCCCTCCTCTCTGATCATCAGCTTGTGGTACTGAGTAAGGTTTGGAAGAGTTTCTCCCCATCTAAGGTGATTACCTTCTCCTAGTAACTGCTTCTGGATCGGGTGCCTACTCGGACAAACCTTCTCCATAGGTGTGTTATTTTGGACCCTTCAGCCGCGATGTGTGTTTTTTGTGGTGCTCGACAGGAGTCGGCCTATCACCTTTTCCTCTCTTGTGGGTTCTCGTCCAGCGTATGGTATGAGGTTTGCAGATGGTTAGGCCAGCAATTTGCTCTGCCTGGTAACCTGTTTGATCTTTTCCACATCTTTGGTTCAGTAGGGAGTGGAACATGCAGCAGACGGAGGCTATTATTAGTTTGGTGTACCGTTTTGTGGGCCTTATGGAAGTTGAGGAATAGATGTATTTTCTCGGGGAGGGTGCCGGATTTTCATCAGCTCATGGAGCGTATTATATCCCTATCTTTGAGGTGGTTTCTCGCGAAGGGGAAAGCTCCCACCTGTCTATACTATGAATGGTTTGTGGACCCAATGGGGTGTATGGGAAGGCGATAGCTATGTTTGGTTAGGTCGTGCCCTTTAGCCTTTTCCCGCTTAGTTGCGGTTTGGCGTTTTGTTTTTTTGGTTTCTTTGTATTGGGTTGAAGGACCCCTTATTCTCCCTTCAATTAATATATTCTTTGCTATTCAAAAAAAAAAGTGCCTTACAAAATGCTAACCTATACATTAAAACTAAGTCTTATTTCTAAATCTCTTCCTATAATAAGCTCGCATAACTCTCTCTGCTGAACTAATGTCGTCTCTAACAATACCTGCCTCTCCAACATTGACCTTGTCCCCAAGGTTGAAATCTGGAAACCGATTTTGGATGGTTGCCACGTCCTCCCAAGTTGCATCCTCGGGTGATTTATGCTGCCACTGAACCAGAACTTGCCGAATAGGATCCCCCTGCTGAATTATGACTCGGGTTCCTAATTCTGATCTGGAATATAGTCTGGAACTTGTTCCTGAAGTTCTGTAGGCAATACAGCTTCCAATTGCTTGTTCCCCACTGCCAATTTTAACTGAGAAACATGAAAAACCGGGTGTATGCGTCCGTCTTCAGGCATGAAAATGCGGGATGTTACAAACACCATCCCAACCACTGAACAAGACATTCGACGACACTCTATTGCATCAGCGAAGATGATTTGTTAAGCAACCTGTTCGATGTAATAACGCCAGAGTCGATTGTGGCTTATTTTGAAACCATGTACTTATTTGGTCGGCCATCATTCCTCGACCAGGAAACTACCAATTCTTCAACGCCATATATCAGGAAATTAATAGATCACCCGTTCCTGTCTCCCGCAAATATTAATTTCATGCAAATTCATGTGCATGTACTTAAAATTGATCTCTTGTATTACATAGTAATGATAAAAAAAAATAGACAAATTTTTTAACAAATATCCGTCTAAAAATATATGCTCCAATACTTGATAACAACTTCACCACCTAACCAATCAAAGATTTATTAAGTTAATTTATAAAATACAAAAATAGAAATAATTATCAAGTATTTTTTGTTTTGCTGACTAAATAACTATCTAGTATGTAACATGCGGAAGTGTATCAGGTGAGAATTCATGTTTATTGTGAGAAACGAGAACTACAAATAAGAACCGTTTGATCACATTTAACGGCCGGGATTAAAAAAATCAATTATGAGGTCACGTGTTCCATCAGCTACACCATCCACCCCGGTTGCTTCCTTTCCTCTGTTATTCCCGTCGCCCTCCTCTTTCCTTTGTTCTCCCCCTCCGTCAACTGTTCCCTCCACCCCAACCGCCCTCCCCTTCCCCTGCACCCTTTGTTCTCCCCCTTCCTCAATCCCTCGAGAAAACACAAACTACTTGTCGGAGCCGCAACATTGCCTGGTGCACCTTTGTCTACTGCACGTATCAGTCATCCATCGCGATACGTATCAGGTATACTGAAACTCTGGCATCTTTATAAGCTTAAAAGAATAAAAATTAAAATGATATAAGCTGGGTACATCGTGTTTTTTTATTCCTTTTCGTGTTTGTTTTTTGTTTCCAGTTGTCTTAAACTTTTAATGGGTATAATAAGGTACCTTATTACCATATGTCTATTGATTGCATTATTACCATATGATAAGACCTTATTAGAAACCATTCAGAACCCTACAAATAAAACAAAAAATACGAGGGTGGACTTTGTCACAATTTGCAAGTGTTCCTTTTGTATTTGTATAGAAGCAATTCCCATGACCCTGGCTTAGAGAAACGACTACTGTGAATGAACTTCTATTGTTTTCCGTGAACAACAGTATAATCTATCGGCATACGGGGAATTTACAATTCATTAATCTCTACATATGAAAATGATGGCTAATACCAAAAAAAAAATGATGAATTATGTTTGGAAATGGCTTGTGTTTGGAACAATATAGTATAACCTTGATATTCTTTATTAGGCAAATGCTATAGTGCAAACTGCAAAGGCTCCTTATTGTGCAAAGGTTCTCTTGCCTGATATATAATGCCTTTTCTTGCTTTCAATTGTAGACTTTAGTCACTTTTATCATGGATTAGATATTGTAAAAGTTAGTGATCCAGAGCATTGCATCTCAAATTTTTAATATGGTTTAAGTGGGCTGATATTGATACTCCACAGCAATTTTAGGAGCAACTTTTCTGGCGAAAAGAAAACAAACTGAAGTGTTTATATTGTTGAGATTATATCTTATAGGATATTGAATCTTTTTTAATAGTTTAAGCATTGTGAACATTCATGGTTGACTAGTTAAAGGAACCTATCTTTATCGTGATATGTTTCTCAAATATCATCTACATTGTGATAACAATATTTTTTTGTTCCCTACAATTGCATCTCAGCACGCAATGAATGCGAAAGAATTTCCAAATTCCAATTCCAATTCCAATTCAAGGTCCAAATTCCAATTCCAATTCCAATTCAAGGTCATTAGGTCAATGCCTCCTATAACTGATAATGACAGGAAGACCCAACGGAACATTGTGTGTGTCATTTTCCTTAGTAATAGATAATGTTATTTTCTTATTCAATGGCAGACACAACTGAACATTGCGAGTGAATGTTCGGCTACTTGACATTGCTTGATATCTTATTTGATAAAATTGAGTAGCAGAACATGCACTCACACATGCGAGCTTAATTCATATTTTTTAAAAGACCAGCAAAATTATTAAAACAGATGGGAAAGATCTCGAGAAACATTGATAAGGAAGACTCCATTTTTTTGACAGAAGGCAGATTCTGTGTTATTAGCATATCATCCCACCAGTAGAACGCCATCAAGCGAGGGCCATTATTTGTTTGAAGCACGACAGAAGAGGCGGCAGAACCACAGTGCCGACGGAGGAGGTGGGCAGAGCCACAACGACATGTTCATAACTCCCAATAATAAGTGGTCATGTGACTTTTTTATTAAACGTTTTAATCCTAGGCGTTGAATTTCATCGGACGTTCATTATTGAAAGTTCTCTTTTCTCACAATAAACACGAGTTCTCACCCGCTACGCTCCATGTAACATACTAACATGAAAGAAGGAAACTTGGGCTATACTAACAAGTATTAAATAATGGAAGTTGTGAATGGGAAACATGAAAACTCGACAATAAATCTAAAGCTTTCCCAGAAATAGGCTAGTGCCCTACTTTGTGCATAAAATAAATACAAGTCGCTCTGTACTGCTAAATTTACAAATTGCCTAAAGAATAAGGCACAGATGCAGAGTTTTTCTTCCATTTATTCTTGGCTTTTAAATTGTAAAATTTTGACAATAGCATCAGTCAATTTTCATCTCTTCCAACCATAATTGTAAGGTCTTCCCTGCAGCGTGGCCTTGTTTGCTGGATTTTCTCGTGATATTGCTTGATGCAAATGACCAGTTTCCCCAGCAAAAGAAGCAAACTTGGAAATTTTTTATAAGTTGTTGAAAATTCAGCAGTTGTTGAAAATTCAGCAGAACATGTCATTTCCGCAATCAGAGATAAGTCCAAGAAAGATACTCAAAGAAACTGAAGCAACATGGAAGTTCATGTACTGTCATTGTTCCAATGATGCTTGAATTAGAGATGTAAGAGAAGGATGAACACGTGCCGTTCTTAAGGAGCGTGCTTCACTTTTTCCTTCAGCATATTCTTCCCCCAGCGGCCACCTTGGGCGTACATCATACTGAAATCAACCAAAGTTTAATAAATTTAGGACCGATGAAACACGAGTATAATATGTAGCACATATAGAATTAATATCGTCTACTCAAATAGAGAGAAAAGTAGTCCATGTTAACCACGAACAAAGTTTTAGCAATGGCAAGTGGCAATAAAGCCATATGAACTTTGCACTGCTAACACAGCAAGGTTCATCAAATACAAGTCGCATAAATCCTGTAGCCTGATATATTTGTTTAATTGGTTATAAATAAAAGGAGTATGCAAAATAATTACAGAAAGACCGGATTACAGGAGAAACATCTTAAGATTGCTTTGCAGTTGATGAAAATGATCGCCTACAAATGGATATATCTTTTATGAACTGGATAACAATGATAACAGATCTTGTCGATTGTTTAAAAAGCATTAGACATAATTTTTGTTTCACTAAATAAATCTATTATTCGATGCATCTAGAGAATCAGAATAGGAAAGAAAATTCAGCTGATAAAAAAGTGCTTCTATCAATATATTTGTCAACGTTCAGAAAACACACCACAAAGCCTTCAGGTTCTTCTGCAGGAGGCGGAGGGTCATATCTTCCCATGCGAAAATGCTCAATACCAGTCCAAGCAACCATTACACCTATTCAGTTCAAAAGCAAGTTGGTAGGATATTAGCTTTAATATAACAAAAACAAACTTTTCTATATGCATGCAAAATGCATAGAAGTACTATGCCTTCTTTATTAATATATGGATCAAGGAAGATAAATGAACACAATGAAAATATGTGTGATAACTAATTCTGGACTACCAAAAAATTTATAAGGGTAAATGAATTTCAAAATCTCAGCATATTTGATTGACACATATTGTCCTCTCAATGAAAAATATGAATATGAATTCTCAAAAATCCGATACAGTTTGATCCCTTAATTATTAGCAACTTTAGAGTCCACTTCTTCCTCATACCAAGGGGGAAAGAGAAAATGCCAAAACTACCATTAAAGCAGTCCACTTCTTCCTCATACCGCAGGGGAAAGAGAAAATGCCAAAACTACCATTAAAGCAGTCAAAGCAAGACTATATTCATGTAAATTTTATCTTCTATCTCTATCAAAATGAAGAAATTATTTCATCGTTATTTACTAATTCTGCTTGATGTACCCGAGTTTAAGTCCTAAAGCATCCAATTCATAGCCTTTTCTCCAACCCACTTGGTTGCTTGAAGGCACATAATACTCCTGATCATGGAGTGTAAATTGCTGATGTAGCTGTTGTAGCTAACTTAACACTGTACTCAAGCCATGCAATGTGGCATATGTATGAATAATGACCTAGCATTATCATTGCTACGTGTCATAAAAGATTAGACAAGTTTTCATATAATGCCAAATACAGCCCTCCTCTTTTATTAGGACTTCGAACAGCTATGTAAAGTTTGCAAAGAAGCACAACAAAGATAGAGCTAGCCTTCATTATTAAAAGCAAAACAAAATATATATGATTACCATTGTCTGTACAAAGCCGGGGAGGAGGGCATACAAGTTGCAGGCCGTTGTTCTTCACAACCATATCAAGCCGAGCCCGAACATATTGATTTGAGGCAACACCACCAGAGACAACCTGCAACAGACAGGATGAAGAATGACATTCAGTTTTTCAATGTAAATTAATAGAAAGGAGAAGCATTGATGTTATTTGACAAAGCTGCAATTTAGACTTCAAATTACCAAGTATCTTATAGAAGGCTCCATCTTCAATGCCCACTGTATTGCTCGTTCGCACCTTTCCTCAAGATGTAACACTGCAACTCGCTGCTTGACACGTAGAAAATAAAATAAATAAGACGTATATTAAAAGACATGAATTAAAGGTACAATAGAGAAGCTGAGGAAATTTTAACAAGAGCAGGGAGATGCTAAACTTCATTAACAAGAAAGGAAAAGATTCTGACAGAACCCACAATTAAAGGTATGAAGTAATGTATTATTTACTGAGAAAATGAGCAGAATGCTCTACAAAGAAGGAAAAATAAACCAGTCTGAGACTCCTAACCAGAGCAAGATGCTCCTACCAGAAAGATACTCTCCTAACAACCAATTACCAAAAGCATGAATGACACTCTCTCTCTCCTCCCTGCCCTCATATAACCCCTCGCATATTCTCACCCACTGCCACGTCATGCAGCTCTTCTCTAACCTGCCCATTCATATTAATTCTTGGGCTTAGGCCCAAACCCAGTGTCCTATCAGATTCTCTCATAATCTACAAAACCTACAAAAAAATATAACTAACCTGAAAAGCAGCAGCAATATCAGCCCGTGACAATCGATCTTCATAACTTGCAGAAGAAATAGGAATTTTGGCATCACTGCCAATAGCCATATACACATAAGTATGTAATAATAAAAATAAAAGATGTCTGCAGCACAATTTACTTCATTGTCAAAATATTTGTCATAGGCAATATAATTCATTTAGTTATCCTATAGGTAAAGACTAATGGTCAACTAAAAATGTTGAGATCTCTGTTGTCAGTCTGGGCGTGACAGGGTGTGTTGAGATCCCACAACAACTAGAGATATGGCCAAAGAAATCCTTATAAGGCTTGAGTTATGACTACAGCCCAAACTTAAGAAAAAATATTAGCAATAATCTGACTATATGAGAAAAAAGGACAATACTATTGTGTAAATCAATCACTTCTTCAAAGGGTTATAACTAAATTTGTGCTGCTAACAGCTACATTAAACAAAGCACATTTGACAAGATAAAGGATAGGTAATCCATCAGGTTATGTCATTGCTCCATCACTTAAAATATTTACGTACATCTTCTTTTTGGCCTCAATTGCCAGTCTTACTTGGGTTTTTAGACCAGCATAGGAGAAGTTGCAATCTTTGTGTTGCTTCATCGGAATCTACGGCAAACATAGTAATAAACTTAAATCTCCACTAGAAGCACAACAGCCACCACAGTAATGTCAGGAAAGGATAGATATTTAACGTAAGGCAGCAATAAATGTCTAACGACTTACAGAAAATTTGACTGATTCAGCGCTACCCTCCCTGGCAAGCTCCTCTATAGCAGGACCACCACTTCTCCTCATATCAAGTCCAAGCCATTTTGCTGTCTTGTCATAAGCCTCACCAATAGCATCATCTATTGTAGTTCCAAGTTGTATGTATTGCCCAAGATCACGTGCAAGAATGAGTAGATTGTGTCCCCCTATAAATACAATATCTGTCATCACCTCACACAAGATAGCCAAGTGTACCAATACCTAAAAAATATAGTGAGCAGTGACTGCGTCAAATCAAAGTTTTGCAATAAACTAGACTGTTCAGAAACTATACCATAAGAACCATCTTTATATATAAAAATAAGCAATATATAAAAACATTTGCCTTCAATGTGCAATTATGTTCTAACTTTTGGAGATTATTTGGGAGGGCAACATGGGAGGAATACAAATTGTTGATGACAAGAATGAAGGTTACGACTACGAGCGAAAGTCGTATTCCTTTGTATGAAACGATAAGGACATAGAGAAAATGGAACACTTAGAATTCTGAGAAAATTTAGGTTTGTTCTTTTCCTTGTAATCCTACATGACTTTAAGGAACTCTTGTCCTCTACTGCCACTCATGCCAATGAACTTGAGCAACAACAGACGTTTTTCATGTTGTTGGCTTTGTATGGGTTACCTGCAAAGTATTCATCAATTCATGATGAGATTCTAGGTTCTCCCACTATACCCAATTTGAACTCTGCATGGTCAAATTTGTTGTGTCTACTAGTCAAAATCATCTTCTAAAATGGACATGCCTCCTACCACTGTTGATTCCACGGCCTTGGTCTCTCAGAGCAGTGACCATGGTCGACCCCACAAGCAAAGCAAATCTTGACCCAAGTGCGACCATTGCCCTAAAGTCAAACATACTATTGACAGATATTATCCACTACATGGCCGCTATCCTCAAACAAACAACATTCCACCACAGACTACTCCATATGCTCCCTCTGACTCCCGTACGTCGATATTTGATCCTAATGATCCCTTGGCAATCTTTAATGACTTCCTCAAGAGGTATGAGGAACCTCGGGCGTTGTACCTGTTTGATATCAATAATGCTTTCCTTCATCGTAATCTCATTAGTTTATATGGAGAAAACCTCCTAAATTTGTAGCTCAGGGGAAGTCTTTAGGACTAGTCTTTTGTCTCCACAAATCCTTCTATGGTCTAAAAACAATCTCCAAGGGTATGGTTTGGAAATTTCTATGGTCTCAATCAATCTCCAAGGGTATGGTTTGGAAATTTTGGCATTATGGTTCAGTAGTTTGGTATGACTCGGAGTAAGATTGACCACTCAGTTTTCTATTGCCATTCAGTTGTAGGGTGCATTTACTTGGTTGTGCATGTCGACGACATTGTCATTATAGGTAATGATCACCATGGAATCACTTAGATAAAGTAGCATCTTTCCCATCATTTGCAAACAAAAGATATTGGCAGATTTCGTTACTTCTTGGAGATAGAGGTAGCGCAATCCAATAATGACACTGACTTTTTAGAGGAAGTATGCGATAGACAGTTTAGAGGAAACAGGGTTGATGAACGCTAAGCCTATTGATACTCCTACGGATCCTAATACCAAACTTCTATCAAGTCATAGGGAGTCAATTCCAGACACGGGGGTACAAAGTACTGGTTAGAAAATTGAATTATCTCGCTTTAGCTCATCCATATATTCTCTTAGCAGCTAGTGTGGTAAGCCAGTTTTTTAACTCTCCTTATGAGGGACATTGGGATGCAGTAATTCACATTTTGAAATATGTTAAGGGAGCTCTAGAAAAAAGTCTCTGGTATGAAGACAAAGGTTATACACAACTTGTAGGATATTCAAATGCAGATTGGGCAGAGCCTCCCACAGGCAAGAGATCCACTTTTGGGTATTGTGTTTTTATCGGTGATAACTAGATTTCCTATATATGCCAGAAACAAAATGTTGAGGGAATATCAAGCGCAGAAGTAGAATATTGAGCCATGGCCTCAGCCACCTGTGAATTTATCTAGAACAAACAATTACTTAAAGAATTGAGCTTTGGAGATGTTACAAAAATGACACTCATTTCTGATAATCAGGTTTTGTATATCGCCTAAAATCCAGCGTTCCATGAGGACCAAACACGTTGAGATAGATTGTCATGCCATTAGGGAGAAGATCTTATCTAGAGACATTGATAAATCGCCTGCTTTATTTAGGGGAAATTGGTTGCATTCTTCAATGGTTATCAATTATTTTATGTGCAGAACAAACCAATTTCTCTATCTTTTTGTAGATTTTACGATTTAGGTGCTCCAATGTCAATTTATTGCTAAAAGGAGCCAAAGCTCAGCATTTTCGAGAGCAAACATGTGCAGGAAGGGTTGCACAACTGTGCAACATGCCCAGAAGACACGCACGGTCGTGCCACATTCTTGCCCAATCGTGCAGTTGCAGTCAGTCAGGAGTCTGTTTCAATGCGTTTTCTCATCATCCTTCCCATTTAATGAATCTTTGTGCAAGAGAAGAAGCACGCATGTTGCCATTCACATACCTAATTTTAGAATCTATCATGAGGAAGTTGTGACCAGAATGAGTAAAACTGTCATCCACAAGTTAACACAGCGATCTTCAAGGACATTCTTTCTATAGGAAGCCTTTCAAGATTTGAGATTTCATGGTGTTATTTATTGTTTATTAATCATTTAATTGTATTATTTATTGTTTACGTTATAATTTTACATTGTTTTCACTTTGTATTCGATGATTGTTCTATTGATTTGAATATTTCACATGGTTTGACCACCCTTATCTTAGTGAATTGTTTGACCAACGACCATATTGCATTCAATTAGCCTACCTATAGGTTAGCTGGATTAGGATTAGGATTAGTCTAACCAAAAACTTTACTGCAAACTATCTTAGCCTCCAGGTTAATTAATTAAATTGACAACCCATCTTTACCTTATCGCTCAAATAATCAATAAGGAGCAAAACTGATAATTGCATCCAATCCTTGTGGGATCCATACCATGTGGCTTAAATATACCGAATTTTTATTACTAGTTTGATAGGGCACATATTCTATTCACGATACATTAGACATTACAACTAGCTTCGTAAATTCAAATGATCAATTGGCAAATGTCTGAGAGGTTCTCGAATCAGTTATATATGTAACAAGTTTGATGTATATAATTTATATGCTCTGGCTTGAGGGGGTGTTAGAAAAAATGTAACGAAGGAAATTATGGTCTGATTTTATGTAATGATGGTAATTAAGATAATCGTAAACCTTGTATTTATGAGTCTATATAATATTGTCCGGTGTGTAATTTAGACACATCAATTCCATCACCTTTCTCATCTCTTTTCCTTCTCAACAGTTCCGAAGATTGCTCCTAATTGATTCTACCATACATACATGATATTCTACTATAAATATGTAAGATACACATTCAATACATCACAAACACAAATTTCAGTTGCCAAGTATAAATCAACTTTAATTTGAGCTAAAATAACTGCCACTAGATCCCTTTTATTTACCATAAATATTTCGGGTTACAATAAATGAAGACAATACAAGAAAAATAAAAAAGCTTGATACTCCATAATAAGAAGGAACACTAACAATAAATAACAATAATTCTTTGCTGTACTTAAAATAAAATACCGTATTGAAATTATGTCTAACTTTTAAAGATTTATCTAAAAAGTGTTTTACCATCTTAAACGTTGACAACCTTAACGATTTTCCCCAAACTCCAAATTAAATATTAGTGGATTTACATAAAAATAGATTGGTGATAAGATTATTGGTGTTCATACTTAAACGACCCATTGCACATGGAATGTCTAAAGTATATGCATATGAATAGCATTCCCTCGCCAAATGTTTTGTTCACATTTCTTGTCCATTTGTTTTAATACTTAACAACATAACCAAAACAGTGAAGGATCAAGCTGCAAACTGCACTAAATCAAATCTCAAAACTGTCCAAAATTGTCCTCGCTTAATTAAGAGATACTTGTATCCTGTAGACCTTATTACCCAAGAATTCCACAAAATCCAAATTCCTTGGAACATGAATTAGGAATAGAAGAAGCTATTGTTCCATGATCCAAGGAAGAAAAATGAAGACAGATCAAGTTTAAGGAAGAATACTAACATGACTAATAAAACTAAAATCCAAAAACAGGTGTACAGGAATATTACCTGAAATAAGTAGGGCCATGAATGGAAACTGCAAGTTTTTCTCAATTAACCTAAAACAAAAGATATGTATGTCTATAATTTCCTACGGGACCAAAAAATTGCAGACTAATTCTAGAAGCATAGCATACAGAAACTGAATAGCCATTTCAAATAAGGCATGCATCCATCGATATTCATTAGAGAGGAAACTATAGCTTTACCTAGCCACTAAAGCGTGAGCCTCCATGTGATGAATGCCAATAATTGGTAAATTAAATCCCCCAGCAATTCTGCGAGCTTTCTGCACCCCCACTGCATTGTGCACGACATGGACACACAAATATGTAATTGATAGCATGAATTTCTCTAAAGCATACAAATGATCAGAAAATGAAGTCATGGTTAATTATTACTGAAACATGCCTTCCGATGACTACTTTAAGTCAGAAACAGACACTCATGCCTACAGTTTGAACAATCAAGTTTGAATATCTAGTCTTCATTCTTTGTATTATTTGAGATACAGTTACTCAACTTGCATGTTGTATTGTGTGCGCTCTGGCAGAGCCATTTAGCTCATGCTGCAGCTTCTAGCATCTTCTATTTTAGGTACAAGTGTAAATTATTGAGCTGTGTAACAGAATTCTGTTTTAACAGAACTCTAACATCACTATCAGTTATTTCTAGTCTAACAGATCTAAACTAACTAGCCCTCTATAAATAAAACAGTTACTTTGTAACACATTCTGATGTATGAAAAGTGATACTGATTCCAGAGAACTTTCTCAAATTCTCTCTCTAAATTTTCTTTCACCTTCCATCAGTTTCTTTCATTGTCTTGGTCAACTCGCAATATTGCAAAACGAGAGCACCCAATAAATTGACAGGGGGAAGGACAAACTTGCTGTCAATTCCCATGCAAGTATTGGCACTACTGCATGGTGCTTTTACCTACTAAAAATAGTTTTAAAGCATAGGAGAATCACAAAGATACAACTTCATTTTATCGATATTTCAATTAGAAAAGTTTAATTATACAATATCATCAAGCTGCATATATATTACTATGTCTTCACAATGAGTTTTCCGACTTAAACATGCATTTTCTTCTTATTTCATGGAAGCCAAGGACATGCAATTGAATACATTGAAATTAAATGACATCATGTGTTGGAAATATGGATAGTGATTAATATGTCATTGGGAAATATGGGAATTAATGTATAATTGAAAAGATTATAGTCATTGTTCCTGTTAATGTAAAATGTATTTATTCTTTTATGTATATAAATATAAAAGATGATGTGTGTTCTAACTCAAGCAATTCACAGAACTTCTGTCTAATTTATGTAAGTCTGTTTTTAAGGTTTCTTAAGTTCATGCATTAGCATTACCACGAAGGCAGAGACTTAAACCAGGACCAATAGTAACAGCCACTGCAGTGAGATCCTTCTCGGTCATATAAGCTTTATCAAGGGCTTCTTGCACAACCTATAATGAAAAGTAAAAAGGTTACGCCCATGTCAAGAATTCAATGAAGGGGGGGGGGGGGGGAAGGAAAGAGATAAACAGAGAGAGAAAAAGGTATAGAAAGCCATATTAAAAATCTGATTGACAATCTGGTGGCACTCTACAAACATCATCCTAGGCCCCCCAGAGTAAAAAGGTTGCTTATATTCCACCATGGTTATATTTGAAGGAATTCCACCAACAACTTAGACAAGCACTAGTAAGTGCTCGTTTGGTTTCGCATTGAAAGGCATCAAACGCGGGTTCACAGATGTCACAAGCAATTTCACCAGTAAACTGACATGTTTTGCCCTATGTTCATCAACGTAATTTTTACTCCAAAATCAATTCAAAGTTGAAGCAGGACCGAGTAGCTTTCATGTTCACTAAAATTTCTTGAGGTGAAAACCATATTTTCTCATCCTTACTGATAGGAATCAACTGGTATATTGCAGAAAAATGAAGATTACAATTCTATTCTCTGGATATTCGAGAGATCCAGAACTCTCCCAATGCCTAATAGGCCCCAAGTCTATACAAATGACAAGATAGACGCCTATCCAAATCTGTCCCCTTATTTATAACTAACTCAGACTAACTAACTAGAAGCTACTAACAGAACAAAGGCCCACTAAGGCCCATATCTATCAATACTCCCGAAAAAAAAACTAAACTATCACCTTGTCCTCAAGGTGATTACTATAGAATAAAATCGAACTCAATTACAAAGCTACTTTACAAGCATTAAAACTGAAGTGGTAGCACCATCTTGCGGCATACTCCCTTTTTTTTATCGCACCTGGATCCCAATGATGGAATGATAAAGACTCAATCATGTTTGAAGTATTGCATAATTGCCCATTTTAGAATATTTTGTCGTCAGCTCCTTGTAATTTGGTTACCTTGACAATTATTTTGAACAGCTGCTGAAAACAGCCTAAATCGAAGAGGAATAAAGCAATTATAGTTGTATTGGACTTGGACCATTTCACAATAATATGGGTTTGACTCATTAGTTCCACATTTTGGCCCTGTGTTTGAAACCTTGTTCCTGATCCAGCCTTCTGTTGCTTCTGTGTGATGCGACCAATACGAGTGGGTGGGGCAGAAGTTCTAAGTCCTTGCATCTTGGTCGCCATTAGGGCTGCAACCTGTTCCTTTGTCTCACCCCTTATGTTTCTGGGCTGAACCGGTGAAGCGGCCAAGTGTTCGATTTGCATCACCACCATTGTTTCTGTCGCCGGAATGGCACCTGCCCACACCACCGACGTCAGTCGCTTTGTCATCACCAACATCTCATTCCCCACCGTGCGTGGACCCGAGTCCGGTGGTTCAGGTGGAGGCAGTGGTTCGTCTGCACAGCCTGAGACCCATTCTCTTCCCGTTGCTGTCGGTTCTTCATTTTTCGACGTTAACACCTCTGTTTCGACGCCCAAGACCCATTTCGTCTTCTGTGAAACTTCTATTTGCTCTTTTTGCATAAGCTTTCTCCCATTTTTTTAAGCTGAAAGCTTTGATTTGGCATCTGTTCTTGGTCGTGGCTGACTTCCCTTGGATGCATTGAAGTTGTTCAAGACACCCACAAGTGATATTACACCTGTCTTGGATGAAGATGTTCCAAAACAGTCCTGGACGTGGAACCATTTTTAGGCCCTCCAACTCCTCTGCTCACCCATTTTGCCCCTAACTGAGTTAGGGGTTGATTCTTCTCATCTTGATATGCCATTGATTCAGCTTCTTGATCATTTTGTGCCTTTTCCACTGTTTTTTATCCGTCAATCCTTCAACCCCATTCTTCGGTTTCTTGATTTTCAGGCCTTCTTTGCTTTTGTTTTCTTGCTCCAAAGATTCTTGCTCTTTTTCCCGGGGGGGGGGGGGGGGGCTCCTCCTCCTCCTTTGATTCTTTTTCTTTTCTGAATTCTGCTCTTGCCACTAGTTCTTCTTCCCCACAATCTTGAAAATAAATCCCAAATTCTGGTTTGAATTTTATGAGCAGAGCCCTCTCAAAGGTGAAGAACTCAACATTCTGATTGGTTTTTCTCCAGGATAAAAACCAAATGCAAGCTTCTCCATCAAGTGCCAAATGAACAAATGATAACCAGCTTTCCTCACGAAATCTTAGGGCTTCAATGTACTGACAGAATTGGATCAACCACCAATAGCCATCCCCACTTCCATCAAATCTTGGCATACCCATCTTCAGTGCAATTTCCCCACAGCTCCAAGATCAGAAATGTTTTGATACCAATTGATACAAATTGGTATCAATTGATGAGCAATCTTCAGTGCAATCTCTGATACCAATTGATAAGTACCCAAGCACTTGGGGAACCCTCCCTTAAAAGCTAGCTATTAAGGAGAAAGAACCAAGCCACTTAAATTCTCCACCGAGCATCTCATTCTACACGATATGGGACTTAGGCAGCCCATGATACCCAAGTCCCTATCATAGCACCGCCCCTGAGAGCCGACGTCCTCGGCGGCTGCACTCCACGACACTTCACTCGGTGACACTTCACTTAACTTCCTCGTTGGTCAGAAATCTCCACCGGTCAGAACCCTCCGTGGGTAGCCTTTTTCGAGACACCGACAACCAGCTCTGATACCAATTGATAGGAACCAACTGGTGTATTGAAGAAAAATGAAGATTACAATTCTATTCTCTAGATATTCGAGAGATCCAGAACTCTCCCAATGCCTAATAGGCCCCAAGTCTATACAAATGACAAGATAGATGCCTATCCAAATCTCTCTCCCCTTATTTATAACTAACTCGGCCTAACTAACTATAAGCTGAGGCCCACTAAGGCCCATATCTATCAATTACCTTGCCCTTTAATAATGCATTCAATTAATTCTATAATAACTCCTTCAATAACTACAATATTTTCTCCAACACGAACGTGTTGCACTCTGCCAAAGTTGTATTGCATTATAAATTATATTACTTATTTTTATCTTTTATTTAGATACTTTATATTTAATAGTTATGCTAGTTCAATACAGTTATTGTCCATTTCATCTAATTTTAATTTTTAATAGAGTTGTGCATTTTTGTATATAATTTAACATAAATTAAAATAATTATCTAAAATGGAAAAAAAATATATATATATACAGCGCGCGCACGCACACATTAAAACTCATTTTGGTAATTACACACTCAAAAGCAATTTTGATCCAAATTATCCAAGTCCAAACAACATAAATTAACCAAAAGCATTTTTTCATGAAGGTAACCAAACTTAAATCACTACACTTTCAACTCAAGTTTAACCAAAATCGATTATATAAAATTAATTTTCACCCACCGTGTAACCAAACATATACTAAGATGTATAGCATTGAAGTGCTTAATATGCAATATTTATAAAAAGTGGAATACAGATATATAAATAAAACATGCATAAGGTGACAAGGATGGATGTGTGCAGTCACCTCCTAGAAAGCCTCAAACAGTTAAGTTAGTATATGACAGAAGTATACTTTCCACAGGAATTTTCTGTCCTGACCAATAAAGGATGTGGTCAAGCTGGGATATATTAATAACAGAACAGGAAAGCTGTACCTGGTCTATCACTTGCGTGTGAGCTTCTTCTGCCATTTTCGGAGCAACACCTCCATATTTTGCAAGCAGATCTGCCTTAATTTGGAGAAGTTACATAGAAAAAAAGAAAGGTGTATTAAGTAGCTGAAAGGTGACCAAGTGTCTAATAAAAACAAATCCTATATTTTTGCAGGATAAAGGGCAAGAAGCTAGCAACAGGTTTTGTTCTTCCCATTATTTGTGGTTCTTACCTATTTACAGTTGACTAACTATAGATGTACGGATAATAGTTATACCTAAGACATCTGATCTGTCTATTTTCTTCATTTAAAATTTTCATTTTTATAGAAGATATAAAGTGATATTCTTTCTTGATGAGCAGATGTAGAAAGGTAAAAAAATTATTACATTAGATGTTTGATTGACCTTGACCATTTTGATGCATTACACCCATTGTGAAAATTTTGTCAGAATAAGTTCCCTAGCTTTCACTTCCAACACTAAGGTGATCAAACATTTAACATTATTGAGTTCATGAAGATACAAGTGAAAAGTTGCATGCTCACCACATACATAACCATTTTTATGTTCAATGAAATTAAATGCTTGATAAAAAAAAAACATGACTCATACCATTAGTGCTTCATCATTGGACAGAAAGTGAAATTACCACAGATTAACACCTTCCCTCGCATCTCATAATGATTGATATCCTTTTCAGAAGTAGCAAAATCAATGTAACAAAAATTTATTTTTACTAGTTCAGGCAACAATGAAAATTACCATAGCAACATGCTTAATTAGTTTTATTTAACTCCGTCATAATATCATCCCATTATGCTTCCTTAGAATCGATTTATACTTTGTTCAATGCAGAATGCATCTACCTAAGACTATCCTTCGTATGCAATTTACCCTGGACTGGTTATAACTTTAGCATATTCAAAGAACACAATCTCACCCACCTATCTGATATCATAGCCAATGCCGCATGGAAAATGCACTAAAGCACAATTTTAAATATAACATTACCATGATCAACTTTTCTAATGCCAAATATTTTCCGCAATCTCATTGCAGAATACAAAAACCTCTATCAATGTCAGTTTGTTTGGACTTTCTTAAGATTTTTGGATTAGCTTCTTAAACATAAAAGCCAAACACAAAAACATAACCAAATTTGAGTCAGTTTAGATAAACTTGCAATAATAGCGTTTCCACGCAAGTTAAAATCAATTTCAACACTCAACGTTGCTAAAAGCTCTGTCGTCTATCTCTATAAACTTGTAAGCACTTCTCTGTAAGTTAGAAAATAAATGCATATTTCAATTGAGAAAAAATTCCGGTAACATAAACTACGCCAATAAAATAGCTTTTGAAAAAAAAAAAAAAAAAAAAAAAAAAACTGAAAATATTATTTAGCACTTGAAGTAGCAAAGCAAATTCTTCACATACCTGAGAAGACACCACTTGGCTCAGAATTTCACCGTCACTTCTCACCTAAACCACACAAACCATTAAACGACAATCCAAAACATAGCACAGAAAAAAAAAAGGAGAATTAATGAAAATTAAGCCTACGACAGCGGCGGCAGTGTCGTCACAGCTGGTCTCGATGCCCAAAACGACAAGGTCGTCGTCGCGTTTGGGAGTTCGAACGCAGGAGACTTTGCGGAAAGAATATTTGTGCGGAAGTTGGATTCTGCGTAAAGCAGTGTAAAGCGAAGGTCTGGGGAAGAAGTTTAAGCGGGAAATTGAAATTGATGGAGCAGCCTTTGAAGATAGAAAAAGGAGCATTGTGTAGAGTAGAAGAAGAAAGAGGGCCCTCGGATTCACCAGAAAAAAGAAGTACGAGATAAAATATGGAGACTGGAGAGTAGTGTTATTAAAACCGGACCGGGCCGGCCGGTTGGACCGGTTCGGCCGGTAATCGGGCACCACGACGGTCCGGTCAGGTTATCAGATCGGACATTCCATCAATGACGTCACAAAACCGGATCGAACCGGTAAAACTCGGACCGGTTTTTGGATGAAATCGCTGGTTGCAATAATGCATCAGGCAAAACAAATAAGACCGCGAAAACAGAAGTAAAAGCAGCAACCATATGCTGGAGAGAAGAAGAAGAAGAAACAAAGCAAAATAGAAAGGAAGAAAGGTGTCACTTGCAGGAGGAGAACAAGAAGCGAAGATGCAGAAACAAAGCGGCCGAGAATTAGGAAGGCAGAATAAGAAATGAAAGGAACTTGGCAATTGCTTCCAGCACCCCACCAACTGCTGTCAGCACCCCCCTATCCTACTGAAATTCCGAAAATACCCCCTAAATTACCGGAACACAAATATGTTTCCGGTAATTGAATTACCGGCAATTGAATTACCGGAAACATATCATAATTTTGAAAAAATATGGTTCCGGTAATTCAATTACCGGAATACATTTGTATTACTTGGGAGGTGTATGCTTCCGATAATTCAATTACCGGATGAATTATCGGAAGCATATTTGTGTTCCGATAACTGAATTAGCGGAATACATTTTAAACAGCTTCCAATAATTCAAGGCTATAAATTTTCGAAAAAAAAATGCAGAAACGCAAAATTTGTCGGAACTGTCTCCTGTGGCCGCTGGATGGTCGCGGTGGCCCCTTAGGAGGTGTTCTGGTGTTGGGGGTGGAGGGGTCGTAGCTCCGGCGAGTTTTTCGGTGGTGGAGGAGGGATGGGAGGGAGCAAAAAGAAGGAAGAAGGAATGGAGGTATTTTGGAGAGGAGGTGGTGGTGGTGGAGGGGCGGTGCTCTGGTGGCCAGTGGTAGAGGATGGTGGTGGGGTGGTGGAGGTGGTGGAGGTGGGATGGGAGGAAGAAGAAGAAGAAATAGGAAGAAAAAAAATTAAATTTTCGGAGTATTTTTGGAATTTTAGTGGGTGGGGGGTGCTGACAGCAATGTGGTGGGGTGGAGGAAGTAACTGCTAAGGAACTTTTAGGGTTATGGTTGTGGGCTTGGGCCTTAATAAAAAGGGCTGCAACTGGTTTTGGATAAAAAAAAATAAAACGTATCACAAAGCAAATAAAAACGTATCACATGGAGAGGAAAAAAAATAATAAACGTAACTTATTGCCTAACTGGTTTTGGATTTTTTTTTTAATTTGACAAAAAAAAACATATTTTAATTATTTTGTGCCGAACAATATATATAATAGATATGTTACGTATAAAATTTCTTCGGTTTAATTGTATTTTTAGTCCCCTTATTTTTTCAAATTCATGATTTTAGTCTCCCTATTTTATTTTTCATGGACTTGATCCACATACTTTTTATTTTTCATGAATTTGGTCCTCACACTTTTTTAATTGCATTTTTTATCTTCCAAAATTGTGGATCTCTTGCACTTTTGGTCCCCCACTTTTTCAATATCCATGATTTTTAAGGACTAAAAGTGCAAGAAATTCGGGAGACCAAAAGTGCAATTAAAAAGTGTGAGGACCAAATTCGTGAAAAATAAAAAAAATATGGGGACCAAATTCGTGAAAAATAAAATAGGGGGATCAAAACCGTGGATTTGAAAAAATAGAGAGACCAAAAATGTAATTAAGCCAATTTATTTATTTTAATAAAAATCGGTCCATGCGGTTCAACTAGTGGCCCACTGGTTTGACCACTGACCCAACAACCCAGTACCCTGACCGAGTCGACGACCGGTCGGGTTTAATAACACTGCTGGAGAGCGCTTTGCTTATACAATTACTTTTTTTTTAGTTAGTGGTAAATTTAATTTAATTATTTATATTAAATATATCATAAAATGTTAATTAAAAAAAATATTTCATAAAATGTCATATTGTTGTAATGACAGCTAACTTAAATTTTTTCACTGTGTTAGAAGGAAAAAAAATCACTTTGATTAAAACAAAAAAAAATTGTTAGTGGGGTTGTAAATAGAAAAGAAAGTAGAGAGATAAGACAATAAAAATATAGACTCAAAGACCGGTTCTTCAGGAACCAGGATTCGAAGGCTAGTTCTTCAGGAACTAGCTATAATATTTCGTATTGATAATCTGATCAGGTGTGTACAAAGACAAACCTAATAGCCTTATTTATAGATATAACGGGCTACTAGTTATGGACCAAATCAAGGGATATGGTAAAGATATAACGGGATAACAAATTGACATAGTCATCCATCAAATCAGCATATTTATAACACTTCCCCTTATATGACTATACACTATTAACATACTTCGTTAAAACCTTGCTAAGAAAAACTCAGTTGGATAAAAACTTAGCGAAGGAAAAAGAGTACAATATTCATAGTGACATACTTCCCCTCAAAAATACATTATTTATGAACGTCCTTTAAATTGCTTATCGACGAGCTTCATGAAAATTGAAGTTGACAATGCTTTTGTGAATGCATCGGTTGTCACTTGAGCGAATCCTTTAATATGTGCAATACATGCTACATTATCTTCATGCAGTGTCGTTGGTTTGTCATCTTTCACCAATCTGCATGCTCCTCTAATATGCACTCACAACTTGTTTAACGAAGATCCAATATTTTTGAATGATTTGATGATCGATGTAGTCGCGATTGTTTGCTTCACGGACTCCGAAGAGATGACAATTTCACCACATCTGACTCAATTCCAATGTCTTTCGGTTGGTGCTAAACAAAATCTTGCTAACAAGTTCACTGCAAAAACTGTATCATGGCTTGTGCTATTTGCAACATACAAAAGTGTTTCAATGACAACACGATATGGTACTTCAGGACCAAAAAAGTTCTTTGTTGCAAATGCTCGAGCTCTAAGCCGAAACAACACCTTATCTTTCAAAACATTTTGTTTGAAGATATTTATTCATACCATCTATAGTTTGGAACAACTTCAAGTAATTTCAAGAATATTAATAATCAAAATTTATAGACATCATATTGAACAAATATAAGAAAGAGGAAATAAATAAATTTACTCATAATTACATCATGTTTATAACTCAAACATTTCTTACCAATATAAAATGTTTAATATGATAAATATGAGAATATAAATTATCAGTATATGTAAATCAAAATAGATGCTTTCAATAGTTTCAATCTTTCAGGGATTTTCAAAATAGAGATCACTCTCTATTTAATGATAAGGTGTAATTACACATATTTGTGTCATGAGAGTTTATATGTTCTAGTATTCGGACTTCAGGTCCATTAAAAACATCTTTTTGAGTTTCGAACTATAGGTTCAAAGTTCTCATATTTCCAAATTAAACTGATTACATCAGTTAAAACATTTCAGATGCTTTAGATCCTTCTATGTTATGCATCATGCATATATCTATAATTCTTCAGGATTATGCTTTAGCCATCTTCAATCCTTCAGGGATATGCTTCATGCATTTTGAATTTTTCAGAAGCATACTTCAGGCATCTTAAATCTTTCAAGGATATGCTTCATGTATTTTAAATTTTTTAGGGGTATGTTTCAGACATCTTAAATCCTTCGGTGATATGCTTTATGCATTTTGAATTTTTCAGGGGTATGCTTCATGCATCTTAAATCCTTTAGGGATTTTTATATATTTGTCATTATCCAATGACCCATATAAGCAAGCTTTCACTACACCCATTTGATGTATGTCAAGTCCTTTAAAGACTGTCAAACAAATAAAAAATCTATAAGTAATTGCACTCATAATAAAGTTTGACAACTTCAGGTGTCTGGATTACTGATCCAAATGCTTTATGTTTGGCAAATAAGTCTTGCTCGGCTTGCATTATTTTAATTGACTTTGGTCAATCAATTTAATGTTGACATTCCTATATGATTCGAGCTTCATGCTCATCATGATTAATAATTTCCTAATCAGTTACTACTGCATATGCAAAAACATATCAACAACATCACACATTCCCCTCGTATTTCCAGTGTTTAATGAGATCTCGTAATTTACCGGTACTAGAACCACTTCTGGGGTTACTTATCTAGAAATATGGAGTTGTTGATTTATATTGCTTTTGACCTCTTCTAGATTGTCAATGATCTCTTCTAGATCATCACTTTGAATTCACCCCTTTTAGGAATAATATCCTTTGCACCAATAGGTCTACAATACTTCTAACATACTTTATATTCATGGGTTGCCTTACTCGCTAGTTGTCCTGCAAGGACAATTAACCATGCGATAATATTTGCAACTAACACATGTGATTTAGTGACCTTTTTGGTACTTGTAAAAATATTTGGTAGTTGGCTTGAAATATTTTGCAAATGACTTATTCTTTGAACTTTAAGTTCACATTGATTTGTGCGTATATCCAACATGGATAATGTTTGTGCTTTCCAACAAACTTTTTGAGCTTTTATTCTTTTATCTTTTTCTTCCCCTGATGAGGAAAACGGATTCATAAAAATATTTCAAGATATCATAATATCTAAATATACATGAAACAATGCGCAATTCAAAAGTGTCGAGTCATATAACCATTCAATAAATTATAAATTATATAATATATAATTGTACATTTGTTAATCAATGTATGTTATCATCATATATATCCAATTATATAACATATAATTGACATCCGAAAATATTAGAATAAATAAATTAATATTTTATACTCACTTGATGCTTTCAAACAACATACTCAAATATTTCAATTCTTGTATATATTTGAATAATATATATTATTATAACAACTAGTTAAAATATATTCCACTAATTTGAATTAACAGCGGTAAATGACACTAAATTTTCAAGTGATAATCAAGATTGACTTTTGGACCGAGACGACCTGACAACGGTCAGCCCTCCGACCTGGAGTGGCCATCTACTGACCTGGAACACCCCTCTGTGTGAACCGACTGGTTACTGTGACATAGACCCGGTCGGTTTTAGCTTCCATGCACCGACTAGTTTCTGTTCACTATCCTCAGTCGGTTATCATGACACCCGCGATGGTTGTACGACATGTTAGAATCTTACAAGACGCGCCTCCCTTTTCAGCACCTGTCAGAAGAATGTTCCTTCACGCGCCCCAAGATATCCCCTTGGATGCATGGGAAAACCCTAAAAGATCACAAATTAGGGTTGTTAGGTCTGTATAAATAGGGCAAGTTACTATTTAGAAAGACCACCTTACATCTTTTAGGGTTTATCTAGTCCTTGGCATTTCCTTGGTAGTTGAGGGCTGGTGCAACCTAGTCACTTGTAAGAACATTTGGAGCCCACCGTGGGGTGACGGTGAAACTCTCCTACGCCCTGTAAGTCTTTCGCTTTGCCCATCGGAGCTACCACCAACTAGCTCTCCCTTCCCGTTGAATGGTGCAATTCCGAAGCCATAGAAACTGGGATAATATGGCCGAAGCAAATAACCCAGTTCTGCAACAACTTGCAGCAGCTGTCCAACAACTACAACAACAACGTGATGAGCAGCTTCGTTGCAATGAAGAGCAACTTAGGAGAATCCAGGAGGTTGAAGCTCGCGAATAGGAGCTTCGACAGCAACTCGAGGTGCTCAGAAATGCCTTCGGTGATACTGAGTTCCTTTGTCCAACACCACGGGGTTTTCAACCACTTTTTGGGGAAATCCAGGAGGTGATGGTTTCGGCAGACTTTCGCGAGCTGAAGACCCGTTCAGCCATGTGGCGGTGTTTCAAACTCAGATGTTCATTAGTGGAGGAGACGACACCATCAGCTACAAAATGTTCACTGGGACTTTGAAGGGTGTGGCCCTCAAGTGGTTCACAAACTTACCTTCTCGGTCCATTTCCAACTTTGAGGACCTCGCCTCAAAGTTTGTGGCTCAGTTCTCGACACACAAAAGCAAACAAATGGTGGTGGCTGATCTTTTTGATGTGAAGCAGAGACCGGTCGAGACATTAAAGAGTTACTTGGCGCGCTTTAACAACGCGACCGTCCAAATAGAAGAGCCAGACGAGAAGTTCTTCATAACAGCCTTTATTAAAGGCCTGAGCACCAAGACCTTTAGTGAGGCCCTCATCTTGAGACGATCGGGTTCCATGGATGAAATCAGGGCCCGAGATGAGAAACACATTGAGGTTGAGGAGGCAACCGTCGAGAGAGCTGCCAGAGATGACAAAAGTCTTGTGGCATCACCGCAGTGTCAGGATGGTATTAGGAGCGCCCACAAAGGGGATTATGGAGGACAAGACCAACCTGAAGCCCGTCATGACACTCGTTCGTCTCCCCTTTGGGAGGGCCCGTTCACCCCCCTCAACACGAGACAAATCAACATTCTAAAGGAGGAAATGGCCACTAACCTCATCAGGATACCTACTCCTGCTAACTATCAGATGGGGAGGAACAATGATCAATTTTGTGCTTATCACCGCGTAACGGGGCACAATATGGAGGATTGTAAGGTCCTACAGTCTAAGATTTAGTTTTTAATCAGAGAGGGATCGTTGAAGAAATATGTGAAGAATGGTCAGCCCGAGCCCATGAAATAAGGCGGTCAGAAAGGCTGATCTACCCGAAGGACTCCTAGCGTCTCGCCAGATGCCTCGCCAAGACCCAGTAAGAGGATTGACAAAGGAAAAAGGCCTATGGACGACCATGAGCGTGCTGAGAAGAGGTCGGTTGTATTTTAAATGCTAAGTGTTTCTTAATTCCTCCAAGGCCTTGGCCATTGCGTTTTTTCTTTTTCCTCTAAGGCCTCGGCCATTTTGAATATTGTTAATCCCAATAGGGCAAACAATATATATGACAGTTATTTCCTGATCTTACTAATGTTCTATTTGCTTTTTCTTCGTAAGAGATCGGTATGAATGGCCAACGAGGCCGGGCAATTAAAACAACGAAATGCTCTGGTTTTAGGCATAACGACCTATGTAAATCCATGACAAAAAGCTAGGTTTATCCTAGTGACAAGCAACGGTGTGAGGCATCGCGACCTCTATAAGTCCGGACCAAGCTAGGTTTATCCTGGTGACAAGCAACGATTTGAGGCATCGCGACCTCTGTAAGTCCTAACCAGACTAAGCGAGTTGTTCGGTCGACAAGACAAACCAAATTCAGCTCGACCAGACGTTCAAAAAAAAGGGGGTGGGAAAGGAGCGAAGTTGAGACAAAAAGAAACTGATTTTCATTTGTTAAAGCAAAATACAAAGCATGGTTAAGCCAGGTACAAGCCAAAGATCACAAGTTCTTTAATCGGCAGTAGGAGTTTCGGGCTTAACTAGCTGATTATCAACAATGGTCAGCTCGGAATCTACTGTAGAGGGGTTGAGATTAGGGTAAAGCACCCTGACTTGGTCCAAAGCTAGGTCAAAACCTAGCTGATGCTCTTCCATTGCCACCATGTCCACCTTCTCTAAGGACGATTGCATATCCAACAACTGTTGCTCCTTTTCACCGAGCACTCTCTCAAATTCGGTCACTTTCTTTTTAAGGGACTTCTCCTCACCTACTAGGCGCTCTTTCTCAAGTCTGACCGAGGCAAGATCGTTAGTGGCTTTCTTCAGATTTTCCTTCGCATTGTCAAGTTCCTTGCGCAGCTCATCCACCTGATTGGCCTTCTCCACCGCCTGAGTAAGTTCATTCTCAAGAGTAGTGACCCGGACAGAAATATCAGTAATATGCTTTTTCAGCTTATCCACTGTCATACCCCATTTTTGTTCGGCCCTTATTTATTTATTTATTTATTTATTTATTTTGTTTCCTAATAATAAAAATAAAAAAATATAATAATTTTGGTTTCAAAAGAAAAAAGAATAAGGCAATAAAATGAATAAAAAGAAGAAAAAAAGAAAGAAGAAAGAAAAATGAAAAAGGAGCTATGAATAGTAATATGGGTGGAGTCAATAGCAATCAGCCAATGGGCTGACAAGCAAGCCCAGCGCTCGCTCTCTCCTTTTGCTTCGAGCACCCCTTTTATCCATTGTGCCCCCTGCACGTCTTTAGCGCTCTGCTGCTCGCACCCCCAGTTTTCCGTTTTCGCACCCCTCAGCTCAAACCCGCGCGGCCCATCACCAACACCCAGCCCAGAACCCAAATCCTATTAACCCTAAACCTAAAAACCTCACGCTTTGACTCACTTCCTCTCCTCCCTCATTCAACCTAGCGCCGCACCACCCTCATCTTTCTCCCCCTATCTCGCCCATCTCTTCCCTTTTCCCTTTCTTTTCTCTTCTCTCCACCATTCTCGCCCCAATCTCTCCCTCATCCCTGTGTCTCTCTCCCTTCACCTCTCCTCCATCTTTCTCTTCTTCTCTTTATCCCTTCAAACCCTAATCCTTGCAGCCAAGTTCCCCTATTTCCTCTCCACAATATTTTCTTTCCCTTTTTTTTTATGTTAACACAAAACCGAACCAAATCGTATCCTCTTTCATGACTCGGTCAGAGTTCAAATTTTTAAGGATTTGCTTGAGGAGAAAACGTGCGGATCTCCACCAAATCAGGGAAGACTTCGACTTTTTTTTCTTCTTTCCTTCTTTTTACGTTTTTTAATTAATTTGATTTGAATCTGTATGTTAATGACTTTGATCTTCTTTTTCAGGGAGTACAAGTATAAAGAGGAGAGCGAACCCAGTGGAGGGAGAGAGCCATCTGGAGGACGAACCCTAGAGAGCAAAACCGAGAGCCAAAGTGGAAGAAGAAGAAAAATGAAATAGGAGCGAATACGAAAGAAAGCTTGAGCAGAGGCAGAGAAGCCAAAGGTCACGAAAAAGAAAACTCGTGAGGCTACTTAGTTACCAAAATAAACACTATTTTAGTCCTAGGCTGTTTTGATTCTCCATCCTTTGACTTCTCTGTAATTTTTTTTGGGTAAGAGTTAAACCCAGGTTTCGTTCTACTCCTCCCCTTTTTATTTCATCTCTTGGTTTCGTATGAGCATGTATTATTGGCTTTAATCTAGACTGTGATAATAAAATGCGATGTTATCATTTTCTCTCCATTCTAATTTTTGTTCTCCATTCTGTATGTGTATTCAATTTGGATTTAAACTATAATATATTCGATTGTATTTTTTTCTCCATATTTCCTCATCCTTATTATTTTTTTTTTTATCACTTGCCTCTGGTTATTTGGATTGTGGTTGTTTGATTCTGCTTCTCATTTTGTACTATGTGAGGGCCGAATTTAGGTTTAGGGTTTGGCCTTCCAATGGGGCCAAACCCTAGGTGAGGGACTAAATTACAAATATGTTGGTAAAAAGGGTCTGAAAGCAAAAAAGGATTTTCTAAAGTCCTTTTCTTTTTTTGCACATTTTCTTTTAAAATAAACAAGTCGATGCAATTTGTGAAATTATTTTTTTCTTCTAAATGTCTCCATTTTTATTTCTGTTTTGTTAAAAAAGGATGAAATGGTAATAAATAAAAAATAAAAAGAAAATAAAAGTAATTTTTTTTTGTAATGTAGTATTTTCATTAAAATCAAAATAGGTTTTTAGGATTTTTTTTTATTTTTTTTTCTTTGCTGGTTTTCTTAATTAAATAAAAATGAATGTTTTGGAAACATGTTAACAATAAATGGCCTGCATTTACGATCACGTTGCTATTTCATATAAATAGGTTATTCTTTTGTATATACGCATCTTTATATTGTTATTAGCACGCTTCCATCATTTTTGTGATTCTTCATTAAATATTTTGGGAAAGTTAATTCTTTTAAGGCAAACAATTTTTTCTAATAATTAAAGGTACCATTTTTATGAGCATTTTAGGGGTGCTAGTACCTTCCCTATGCGTAACCAACTCCCGAGCTTAAAATCTGGTTCAAAGACCTTTTTCATCATTGAATTCAAAAATATTCAAAAAATAGGTTTTCCAATGTTTCCTGTAAAAATAAATATTGGTGGCGGCTCCATTTTAAATTTTGGCATGGTTGCTACAGCTGGCGACTTCGCTGGGGACTTTAGAGAGTTAGGCCCTAAATTGTTTGTATTGATTTGTTTGCCTTACATGATTTATTTCCCTTTTTTTTATTCCTATTTGTTCATTATATATATTTTTCTCATATGTTTGTATATTTGAACCCTAGGATAGAAAACATTTGTAAATATTATGTTTTGATTTGTTTTGCAGCGGGTAGTATTTTAGGTAATTGCTCCTTCACACACTTCACTTAACACATTTTGTGCACACTACGAGTGGAACCCTATACCTGGGTTTGAAAAAATAAACTTTATGTTAGGAGAAGCTGTGTAGTGAGCACCTGCTGGACGTACGGCCAGTTGGGTCATTGCGAAGGCCTCACCTAGAGTTTGGCCCTATTTGAGGGAAAAAAAACTCCCTTTAATAGTTTACCTATTATTGGCGGTAACATTCGAAAATAGGACCTTTGGCTCTAGGAACCTTTGTAGATTAATATCCTAAAGCCACCCAATGGAAGGACACTTATGTGGACCATAGACCCATTCTAAGGAACTACCGGCCCATTCACCAAAGGAGCAAACCCTATCTGTCTCGTTTTCCATGTGATCAAAGCCGTAGAACCTAAAGTTTTAGGAATTACTGGTCTACCTCACAAGGAGCACTTGGCCCATTTTTTATCTTCATCCATTTGAATTCCATTATTTTTCAGAAATCCTTTTAAAAAAAACAAAAGAATATTTTCTCTTTTCCATCACATTCTTTTTGCATAAAAAAATGATAGATTAAAAATGTAATAGAAAAATATTTCTCCATTATCCATCATATTATTTTGCATAAAATGTACATAAAAAAACATTCATGACATGCATAATCATGGCATCCTCATAACATAACTCATTTTTCCTCCTCAACAGAAAATAGATACAAATAAGCTTTCCCTGCATCCCTACCGGACTCGAGCCCAATCTAGACTCATGGACTTGTTGGAACAGAATCAGCAAGTGATGAGAGAAGAACTCGACCAAATCAAGAGTATGATGGACAAGATATTGGACCTTTTGCAGAACTTGGGTGCAAAATTGACCATTAATGAGAACCATTCCATCAGCACTAATGAGTATCGAGAGGCTTCCAATGGCCCGTCAGGAGATCCCCTAGATCAGGAGAGACTCCAAATTGTGGAAGATAGGCTGAAAGCTATTGAAGGGGCAAATCATATTAGGTTAAAAGCTTCAGAAGTATGTTTGGTCCTAGACGTGGTGATTCCCCCAAAATTCAAAATTCCTGAGTTCGTCAAGTATGAAGGTTTAACTTGTCCAAAAAGCCACCTCATCACGTACTACCGGAAGATGGCCTCCTGCTCCAGTAATGATAAGCTCCTAATCCACTTCTGCCAAGAGATTCTTACCGGGGCATCCCTATGCTGGTATATGCAGTTAGAGCGGAGCAAAATCAACTCATGGAATGATTTGGCTAAAGCTTTCATCAAACAGTATAAATACAATATAGACATGGCTCCTGGCCGCTCCCAGTTGCAAACCATGGTAAAAAGGGGCAATGAAAGCTTCAAAGAGCATGCCCAAAGACGGAGGGGATTGCAGCTCAAGTGGAACCTCCGCTATCTGAGAAAGAGATGGTTACCACGTTCACTGACACACTTCAACAACCCTTCTATGATCTGATGATGGGAAATGTCTCTTCAAGCTTCTCAGACCTAATCATTATCGGGGAAAGAGTGGAAGCAGGGATAATAAACGGAAGGATTGGCAATCTCAACATTCAACAACCATCGCGCAGTATTGGCCAAGATATGGAAGAAGATACAAATGATGTTCATCATGACATACCACACTGAGGCAGTAAGCCACTCCATTGAGACTTGTTGGGCTCTGATCAACACCAAGTGGTAAAGGAATAGCCCTGTTTAAACAACCTTCATTTGTTTTTACGCTTTGCCCGAAGCCCTAGGGCATATCTTGTAAAGGGCCCACTTTGTTCCCATCTTTTTCAATACATCAATAAAAATGCAATTTGAATTTTTCAACTTCCCTTCTTGATACGTGGTTAATCCGGGATAAAAAAAGTAATTAAGAAAAATATAAAATAAAAGGGTAAAGCAAATGCACAATTATCAAAATTAATTTTCGTGAAAATTTGAGCAATAAGATTTTGGGATGAAGTTTGGCCGTTTTTCTCCATCCAAAAAATATAAAAAATATTTATCCCTTGCTACCCTTTTGAGCCTAAAAAAAAAAAATTCTTTCAATTACCCTAAAAAGGATCACCCATACATTGAAGGCTAGCACAATAGTCCATTAAATTTTGTCTGTAATAAAAAAAGCAAGCAAGCAAATATCAAATGCAACATATCATGACACTTGTAAAAAAAAATGAATAAAAATGCAAAAGCAAGACAAGACAATTGTGCTAGCAACCATCAAAGTACTTCTTGGCACTAAAGATCTTTGCTTTCATAAACCCTTAAATGTTTTGAGTCTGAAATATCCTTTTTTCATAGCCCTTAACCCTTGGCCACATTACAACCCTAATAAAGTGCATTCTGATCAAAGTCCAATTGCTCATATTTTCTCAAAACTTGATTTTTGAAAGAGGAAATCCATATAAACTCCTCGGTGTAGTTGCTTTACCAAAAAAAAAGTATAAAAGAAAAAGGCCGCTAGACTGAAAACCTAAAAGGGCAGGTCTAGGCAAAAGTTAGAGCAATCCGCTAGGTTGAAAACTCGCAAAGAGCAGCCTAGGCAAAAGTTAGGGTCAAATTTACAAATATGTCAACCCAGATTGGACCTCACAGATCTAAACATAAACCAAGAAGCTGGGGGGCAAAAGCTGAGCCCATCGTCTACAAGCTTCGCATTCAAGATTTCATTCCAGTTTCAGAACTACATAAGGTGATCCGCGTCTCTACATAGATCCTTTCTTACTTGGCTGGACGAAGGCCAAAGGGGCACTGAAAAGTCTCTATGGATCAAAGTTGTCAATCTAAACCTCCCAAGGGCATTCAAAGCACGAAGACGAAAATTTGAGGATCCATAAAATGATTTATCAAGGGGCAAATATGCAAACCTGGTGTAGTACAAAGTCAACCATTCGGACAAGCAATCCGACAGAAAGTTATCATCCCACGAGTCTAGGGGAAGCGTCCTCAAAAGGAATTCAGGGAAATCAAAAAATCTTTCAAAGCAAAATAATACTCATGCATGGCATACCATTCATTGCATCTTGCATAATCATCAATACTTTTGGGTTCACCACCCGCCTAAAAAAAATCCTTGCTCCAAAAGCAAAAGCAACACTCATGCGTAACATACCATTGCATCTTGCATAATCATCAAATTTTTTTGGGTCTATTGACCCACCCTCTCAAATATTACATACCATTGGTCTGTTGTTACTCAGTAAGAACTAGTACTCAGCCTATTCAATTTTATTAGCAAGAGTTAGGAACCTGTCCTACACCTTGCTGGGAATCTGACCCGCCACCTTGGGAATCTGACCCAAGCCTTTAGTCGGGAACCTGACCCGCGTCTCGAATCTTCCTCAATTATGGAAATCGATCTACACCTTTTTAATAAGAGTTAGGAATCCGACCTACATCTTGTCGGGAATCTGACCCGAACTTGTGTCGCGTGATGGAGAAGCTCGTACACTGGACGTTCACCTGCAATAGGGAAACCAGTCCATGCTTTAGCAAAAGTTAGGAATTTGACATATACCTTGTTAGGAATCTGACCTGAACCTGTATTGAGTGACAGAGAAACTCATATCACGGACATTCCTTAAAGTAAGGTAGTCAATCCGTACCTTTTAGCAAGAGTTAAGAACCTGACTTACCCTTATTGGGAATCTGACCCAAACTTATGTCGAGCGACAAAGAAGCTCGCACCCCAGACTTACCCTAAATAGGGAAGTAATCAATACCAAAGATGTGAGGGTTAGGAGCCAGACCTATGCCTTACGGGAAATTCGCCAGGAAACCGAACCTGGAATCTCCCACCAATTTTTGTAAGAGCTAGTCATACCTACGCCTTACTGGGAATTTGCCAGGAAACCGAACCTCGAATCTCCCGCAATTTTTGTAAGGAATCATAGTCATAACTATGCCTTACTGGGAATTCGCCAGGAAACCGAACCTAGAATCTCCCACCAATCTTTGTAAGAGCTAGGGACAAGCCTATGCCTTACCGGGAAATGCGAAGGGAACCAGCCCCGGAATCTCCTACTAACTTTGTAAGAGCTAGGGATAAGCCTATGCCTTACCGAAAATTCACTAGGAACCAGACCTAGAATCCCTCACCAAAGTCGGGAACCAATCCCACATTCTTAAACCACTTGTTTCGGACAAAAATTAGGGTTTTCTATCCTTAATTACATTTTACAACGAATTCACGAAGGTCTTCGAGTAAAACGTAATTAAGGAGGGGCAGCTATCATACCCCATTTTTGTCCGGCCCGTATTTATTTATTTATTTTGTTTCCTAATAATAAAAATAAAAAATATAATATTTTTGGTTTCATAAGAAAAAAGAATAAGGCAATAAAATAAATAAAAAGAAAGAAGAAAGAAAGAAGAAAGAAAAATGAAAAAGGAGCTATGAATAGTAATATGGGTGGAGTCAATAGCAATCAGCCAATGGGCTGACAAGCAAGCCCAACGCTCACTCTCTCCTTTTGCTTCGTGCACCCCTTTTATCCATTGAGCCCCCTGCGCGCCTCCAGCCTCGCTGCCGCAGACTCTGGGCTCGCTTTCGCACCCCTCAGCTCAAACCCGCGCGGCCCATCACCAACACCCAGCCCAGAACCCAAATCCTATTAACCCTAAACCTAAAAACCTCACGCTTTGACTCACTTCCTCTCCTCCCTCATTCAACCTAGCGCCGCTCCACCCTCATCTTTCTCGCCCTATCTCGCCCTTCTCTTCCCTTTTCCCTTTCTTTTCTCTTCTCTCCACCATTCTCGCCCCAATCTCTCCCTCATCCCTGCGTCTCTTTCCCTTCACCTCTCCTCCATCTTTCTCTTCTTCTCTCTATCCCTTCAAACCCTAATCCTTGCAGCCAAGTTCCCCTATTTCCTCTCCACAATATTTTCTTTCCCTTTTTTTAATGTTAACACAAAACCGAACCAAATCGTATCCTCTTTCATGACTCGGTCAGAGTTCAAATTTTTAAGGATTTGCTTGAGGAGAAAACGTGCGGATCTCCACCAAATCAGGGAAGGCTTCGACTTTTTTTTTCCTTCTTTCCTTCTTTTTACGTTTTTTAATTAATTTGATTCGAATCTGAATGTTAATGACTTTGATCTTCTTTTTCAGGGAGTACAAGTATAAAGAGGAAAGCGAACCCAGTGGAGGGAGAGAGCGATCTGGAGGCCGAACCCTATAGAGCAAAACCGAGAGCCAAAGTGGAAGAAGAATAAAAACGAAATAGGAGCGAATACGAAAGAAAGCTTGAGCAGAGGCAGAGAAGCCAAAGGTCACGAAAAAGAAAACTCGTGAGGCTACTTAGTTCCCAAAATAAACACTATTTTAATCCTAGGCTGTTTTGATTCTCCATCCTTTGACTTCCCTGTAATTTTTTTTGGGCAAGAGTTAAACCCAGGTTTCGTTCTACTCCTCCCCTTTTTATTTCATCTCTTGTTTTCGTATGAGCATGTATTATTGGCTTTAATATGGACTGTGATAATAAAATGTGATGTTATCATTTTCTCTCCATTCTATTTTTTGTTCTCCATTCTGTATGTGTATTCAATTTGGATTTAAACTCTAATCTATTCGATTGTATTTTTTTTCTCCATATTTCCTCATCCTTATTATTTATTTATTTTTTTTATCACTTGCCTCTAGTTATTTGGATTGTGGTTGTTTGATTCTGCTTCTGATTTTGTACCATATAAGGGCCGAATTTAGGTTTAGGGTTTGGCCTTCCAATGGGGCCAAACCCTAGGTGAGGGACTAAATTGTAAATATGTTAGTAAAAAAGGGTCTGAAAGCAAAAAAGGATTTTCTAAAGTCATTTTCTTTATTTGCACATTTTCTTTTAAAATAAACAAGTCGATGCAATTTGTGAAATTATTTTTTTCTTCTAAATATCTCCATTTTTATTTCTGTTTTGTTAAAAAATGATGAAATGGTAATAAATAAAAAATAAAAAGAAAATAAAAGTATTTTTTTTTTGTAATGTAGTATTTTCATTAAAATCAAAATAGGGTTTTAGGATCTTTTTTATTTTTTTTCTTTGCTGGTTTTCTTAAATAAATAAAAATGAATGTTTTGGAAACATGTTAGCAACAAATGGCCTGCATTTACGATCACGTTGCTATTTCATATAAATAGGTTATTCCTTTGTATATACGCATCTTTATATTATTATTAGCACGCTTCCATCATTTTTGTGATTCTTCATTAAATATTTTGGGAAAGTTAATTCTTTTAAGGCAAACAATTTTTTCTAACAATTAAAGGTACCATTTTTATGGGCGTTTTAGGGGTGCTAGTACCTTCCCTATGCGTAACCAACTCCTAAGCTTAAAATCTGGTTCAAAGACCTTTTTCATCGTTAACTTCAAAAATATTCAAAAAAATAGGTTTTTCAATATTTCCTCTAAAAATAAATATTGGTGGCGGCTCTATTTTAAATTTTGGTATGGTTGCTACATCCACCATCTCATCATACTTCTTCCGCTTCACCTCATATTTCCCGAACTGCTTCTCCCCCTCTCGCATCAGGCTGGCTAACCATAGAGCATAAGTCTCACCCGCATGAAAGGTTTGACGAAGACCTAGCTGAGCAACTTTTTCAGCATCTTTCGGTCGGAAGAAAGCGTCAACTGTCTCATGCACCGAAAACCAAGTATCTCACACTGACCGTATTTCCCCCTTGTTCATGGCTTTCAGCACAGATAGCCACTCCGACTCGTTGCTCGACCTCGATTCAGATGAAGCCCGAGGAGAAGGGGGAGGAGGAGGCTGCCACTCAGAATCCACCTCGGTCGAAGCAGCTTGTACGGGGGAAGACAAGCTCACAACTTGGATTTGGAGAGGTTGTGTAGAAGGAAACCCAGTCGACTCCTTACAACTCACTCGCGCCTTTTTGGACGCTGATGCTCCCGGGACTTCGGCCGCCTCTACCATGTTTGACGCGGGCTCAGGTAATCCCAGCTCGACTCTCTTTTTCTTCTTCAGTGCTCTGAATTTATCTAATGAAAATGGTGCCATTTTTCCTATGTTCGCTGCAAAACAAAGAAAGAGTATGTTGATAAAAAAAAGACATATATATATATATATATATATATATATATATATATATATATATATATTCTGCTGGATTACTTAGCAAGTGATGAAGGGAATCATCATCTTGTTCAAAATGAAGAAGATCCACACACTTCATGGTTCCCACCTGGATGAGTGTTTCGATATCAACCATCTCAGCATCAGTAACTCGGTCGGTGTCAATGGTGAACTGGGTTACTGGCTTTGGCTGCCAATATAAAGGAAATGTCACTATTCTGTCGAACGTCTCCAGAAGCTCGGGATAACTTGGACCAGGATAAACCTTGAAGAACTTGTCTTTGAAATACTTGAAGCTTTGGGTATAGGTGGTGATGAGTTGGTGGCGAGGTCAGTTGCTGAGGTAAGTCCAACCGACCTTTTTCGAGTTCTTGGCTTGAAAAAAGTAGAACAAACAGTGGATATTTGGGGTAATTCCCAAACCAACGCACACGATCCTGAAAGCTCGGACGAAGGCCCAGCTGTTGGGGTACAGTTGAGTTGGAGCCACGTTGAGTATGTGAAGAACACTGGTTTGGAAACCCGAAAAGCGAAACCGGACTCCCAACCTTTTCAGGAGAGGTTCGTACGTATAGCTGAACTTAGGAGAACCCTCGGTTAGAGATTCGCATACAACCTCGTCCTCGCGACACGGCGCAATCATCACACACCGCCTGAACTTGGGCCACGTAACGAAGCCGAGAAGGCCGATGATTGAGTCACTACCAACGTATATGGACTTGGCCCGCCGCATCTCCAGTGCAACCCACGAATAGGGATCGTTCACGAATTTATCTAGAGTTTGTTCCTTGGTTGCTAGAGGAGGCTCAGTCTGAGTGGAGGTCGAGGTACCGTCTTCAGCCATGGGATTTCCTGACAAGACAATACAGTCACTGTCAATGCTATCAGAGGAGTCTGAGGCGAAAAGTTTGTGGATTTTATTTAAACTTTCAACAGGAACAAAAACAGTTTTGGGCAAAGAGGGGGCAGTTTAAGGTTTGAGCGGCGGCATACGAGGGGAGTAACCTCTTCCTCTTCATCAACATCGTCGTGAACAGTAACTCCGATTATCAGAGGCATTACTAGGGACAATATAAAAAACGAAAAAAAATGCAGAAAGGGAGAAACCCTCGCCAATATTGAACAAAATAAAGGATCAGAAATTGAAGAAAGGAGGGATGGCGTACCTGATCTTGAAGTTCGGGGTATGATGAAAGCAGAAGATGGAATCAAGAAGGGGGCTATGAGTAAATCTATGGAGAAACCAGAAGCAGAAGAAAACTGGAGAAGTGAAAAGAAGAAGAAGGGGTGTGGGGGGGTTTGGAACGTTTAAATAGACATTCCCCCCACGATCGGCGGTGAGGATCAACTTGGCCTAAAATAATCCCACGACCCAGATTAGAAGGCGCAGATCATGATGCACCTAGGAAAGGCAAATACTGTAGCGCAAAAAACGAAGCGTCAATCATGATGTGACTTTAAAGTGACACTAAGTGACATGTGGGGCTTCCAGAATATGCAATGTTTTTCGACCAAGTACCATATAAAGAGCTCGATTGTTTGCAGAATGTGTGGAATGGTCGAGCAATCTGTGCGGAGGACCGATCAAAATGTCTTTGCCAAGATGACAAAGCATTTAGGGGGCTGTGGACTGGGGCTGTCTCACCTTCTTATGGAATGGCCGAGCAATCTGTGCGGAGGACCGATCAAAATGCCTTTGCCAAGATGACAAAGCATTTTGAGGGCTGTGGACCGGGCCGACCTGACAGCGGTCAGCCCTCCGACCTGGAGCGGCCATCTGCCGACCTAGAACACCCCTCTGTGTGAATCGACTGGTTACTGTGACATAGACCTGGTCGGTTTTAGCTTGCATGCGCTAATTGGTTTCTGTTCACTATGCTCAGTCGGTTACCACGACACCCACGATGGTTGTACGACATGTCAGAATCGTACAGGACAGCCTCTTTTTTCAGCACCTGTCAGAAGAATGTTCCCTCAAGCGCTCCAAGATGTCCCCTGCATGGGAAAACCCTAAAAGGTCACAAATTAGGGTTTCTAAGTTTGTATAAATTGGGCATGTTACTGTTTAGAAAGACCACCTTACATTTTTTGGGGTTTATCTATTCCTTGGCATTTCCTTGGTAGCTGAGGGCTGGTGCAACCTAGTCACTTGTAAGAACAACTTCAAAAGATTTGTTTCATGATACTTTAAAATTTCAACCCGCATATATCTCATATGATAGTACAGCTAAATAGTGATGTCTTTTGTTTCTAAGTTAATAATAATACAAATATTTCCTTTCAAATAATTAGCACATAGGAAATATATGTCACCTAAAAAATAATAATAACATGCAAACCAATCATATCTAAGCTTTAAAAAAAGAGTAATTATCTTGAGCGCGAGAATGACAAAAATAATCATCAAGTAAAAGGATTCTATGATCCTTTAATAAGTATCCATGTGTATTTTCAATAATATATCCCATCATAGCTGAACTGGGATGACCAAGACGATCATGTCAAAGCATAAAAAGTTGTAAGATCTGAACACTTTTGGTGCATATAATTTGACTCTGTCATCCTTTCTTTTGTAAAATATAATCCAACGAGACATCTTAAAATTTCTCTAATATGAACTTTCAAAACAATAGAGATACTCCAAATGTCCCTCATTTTTTTTTGTTTCATCATGATACTTATTGCGATGTATATCTTTGAAACTTAGTAGATTTCTTCGGGATCTACTAAAATATAACACATGATCAATAGATAATTTTGTCCTATTTGAGAATATATCACATGCTCTTCTGGAGCCTTCAATCATATTTGCAATACTAGATACAATATCAATATTAATTTCAGCTAATGTTAATTGCATCAAATATTTCTTAATACAAATAATTGTGTAGGTTGTGCCACTGTCCACTAAACATTGGTACTTCAAGACCGAAAAGAGACTCTAGTTTGTGCATCGATTGTTTTTAACAGTTATGTGTGAATCCAATATTGGTACTTCGAGACCAATTTCACAATTACTTGAAATTTTGTATCGGTACTTTAAGACAAATTTTACATTTACTTGGAATCTTATATTGGTACTTCTAGACCAATTTCACAATTACTTAAAATTTTGTATTAGTACTTCAGGACCAATTTATGATCAATCTATATTTTAAATTACTTGAAATCATGTATTAGTACTTCGGGACCAATAAAAGACAAGAATGTGTGGCTATCATTTGTTTTGGTACTTCAGGACTAATCGTGAGGCAAATTTTGCAAACAATGAAGAATAGCGCCTTTTTAATCTTAGCATAAAAAAATATGTATACATAAATTCTTACCTTAAAAGAAGCATACATAAAGATTGTTACACTGTTGAAGACTTGACCGTGCTTGGTAGCAATTGACGTGAATACTACTTGGTTGATGCTACACCTGAATGTATTCTTCAACTTTCATTTAGTGCTGAGAAAGGTTATCTCATCGTTTCTTCCAGGGACATAAGATTTCTTGCACTTATACGTGTTCTTTATGAATTTCAAGAAAATAATTCAACTTTTCATTTCATGAATCAACTAATAAAAAAAAATTCTCATTTTTTTAATCAAAAATATATATAACCAAATACATATTATTTGTAAGACCATGATCAAATGCATAACTTTCATAATCAAAATTTGAGCACCAACATAAATTTAAAAATCCGCATTTCAAATTTAAAATACATAATTACCACATTAAATATCATTTCTTTATAGCAACAAATTTTGAACGATTAAGTAAATATTGTATCTTTATTCAATCAGAAAAATAAAATCTTTATATAACAACAAAATTTCCAAAACATAATTAAAGTTCACATCTTTATATAAAATAAAGATAAGGATTCTAAAAATATATGAATCACAATAACAAGAATTACAATATATCACATACATAAAGATCCAAATTTATATGAAAACATGTAAACAAATCAATGATAATATCTTGTGCAAAGAACACATGTTTTTGCAAATGGTTAGACTAGTTCTTCAAGAACTAGAATTTAACGACTATTTCTTTAGGAACTAGGATTTAAAAGTTAATTCTTCGGGAATTAACATATAAAGATCTCATCTTTAATAGGCAACGAGATTCAAATGTTAATTCTTCAGGAACTATCATGTAAAGATACAATCAATAAAGATTTTTTCACTTTTCTTTTGTTTCAAACTGTCTTAAGATCAAATCTAGTTCTTCTGAAATTTATCTAGCGCTAAAATAATCGTGATGTTCTTCAGGAACTATATACAGCACTAAAAATAATTATGAGCTTCTTCATGAACTATACATAGTGCTAAAAAAATCGTAAGGTTCTTTAGGAACTTTTCGTAGTGCTAAAAATTATAAAATTTTTCACGAACAAATCTCATGCTATAAAGTTCTTCAGGAACTTTTCTATTCAATACAAAATTTCATTCATGGTCTAAAAATCTAGTTCTTCAGGAACTATTCTACAATTTTTCATATAATGATGACCAAGAAAACTTATAGTTTTGTGCAATCTTACTAGGATGCTAGAATATGAAAATTTTCCATAATTCTATCAATATTCTTATACACAATATGATAATCATATAGTCAGACAATATGAGAATAAAATTTCCATTAAAAAAACCCAAGTAACATGAAAAACAAAAATATTAGAAAAACATGATCTTCCAAAGTGTATGAGAAAGAAAACGAGTTCTTTCAATAAAACCTTTTTAAGCAATTACTCGTATGGTAGAGTCTTGTACTGATAACGTGTTGTAAATAAAAAAGAAAGTAGAGAGACAAGACAATAGAAATACAGACTCAAAGACTGGTTCTTCAGGAACCAGGATTCGAAGGCTAGTTCTTCAGGAACTAGCTATAATCTTTCGTATTGATAATCTGATCAAGTGTGTACAACGACAAACCTAATAGCCCTATTTATAGATATATCAGGCTACTAATTATAGACCAAATCAAGGGATATGATAAATATATAATGGGATAATAAATTGATATAGTCATCCATCAAATCAACATATTTATAATAAGTGGAAAATTATAATTTAGGAGAGGCATGGCCCATACAATCACCTGTAAAAGTCCACCACCATGGCTTGTAATTGATCCTCCTTATAAAAAAATCCAATCCTCATTATTATTAACAATGGCAACGATTTTATTCCTACACCTCTTAGTAAGAGAATAGTGGTGAAATAAGTGAGTGTTTTGTCACTCAATTCAATACACTTAGAGCGGGCTTGATGACTCTAATCAGCTTCTTCTTACATGTGAATAAGAGTGTATTAATCCCAAAGAGTTTTGCAAAGAGCTTGAAGCCTATCGCCATGGGAATTGATAAGAGATCAGTTAATATCTTCTAGACGATAGTTGACTTGCTGCTTCCTATTGAAAATGTTGTCGAAGACATCTTTGTTCCAAGTATTGAGGGAATTGGCGAGACGATGGATATTATCAACCCAAGTAGAAGTGACATTCCAAGATAGATGAACTTGATTGGCGAAGTCCGGGTGGTTAAGCCAAGCGCTCAAAAACTTGAAATAGGGAGGTAGATTGGATTTAGCTACAAGAGGGCCTACTCTAATCCAGAGGCCAACATTGTTAGAGCCTTCAAGGGGAAGATGGACCACATCTGCTGAAGGGAATATGACTTTCCAGGAAGGGGTGCCAAGAGCACGATCTAGACGTTTTTTTATTGGTCTATAGACCGAAGTAAAAATTGGACCTTTGTATCCAAAATCTATGAGATCGCAAGAATTGATGCAATGGAAGAAATTTTCACTCAAGGAATAATTGAAAGGCGTTCCTCCTCCTTTTCCTTGGCATGAGTAATGGAATTAAAATCACCTGCAACAAGCCAGAGGTCAGTTATAGAAGATCTAAAGCTGATAAGTTCTTCCCATGCACTGCTACGATGAGAGGCCTGAGGTCTAGCATAGACAACTCATGACACCCAAGATTTATTAGTGTTTGCATTGATGTGAAGATAGACACAAAATTTGGAGGTTGAAATAGTGGAAATATGAAGATGGAGGGGGTTCCAGAGGCACCAAATCCCCTCAGAGAAACTAACTGCCTCAACTCTTTCAATACCTTGAAGACCAATGCGCCTAGTAACATCATCAGCTTTCTTACCACTAATGCGAGGCTACAAGAATGACAATGAAGTTGAGGTTATTGATTCTCAAACAATCCTTAATGAGGGAGGGGAAAAGCTTCCCACCAGCTCCCCTACAATTCCAAATTAACCATTCATAGGAACTAGTAGGGGTTTAGAGCCTCAAAAGTTTACAAATTTAGAACTACTTGTGTTATTTTTCTTCATCACATAATTGCACAGGTTGTATATCCATTGTTCCATATCGACTCACTTGTCTTGTTTTTCTTCATCACATATCTACTTTTTTTTTTTGCATTGGCAGGGAGGTCATGCATGGGAGAATCACGTAGGCATGCAGGAGAATCACGTAGGCATGCAGGGGATGAGTAAAGAAATGCTTAGTACTTTTTTTTTTCAAAAAAATGACCACATTAGTATAGTATTTGTAACATAAGGGACCACTTCGAAACAAAAAAATAAAGACCACATTGGTGTAAACTTTACACATAAGAGACCAATTTAAAACTTTTAATACATAAATGACTAAATCAAAACCTAAAATAAATATAAATGAGCATGAAAATAAAAAATAAAATATTTAAATAGGTTGGATTAAAAAAATAAATCGTAAGAATGGCACTAGATCTTTAAATAAATCGTAAAAAAATAATTACTTTAAATAATAAAATTAATATTACACATGAAAATAAAAAATAAAATAACACATTATATTATAAGAATGGCACCGACTCTTGCATAGCATAAAATAACACATTATTTCACTCTAACTCTTTTTTTTCAACACATAATTTACAAGAATCTTGCATAGCATAACAAGACTTTGTCCTCGAGAATCTTGCATAGCAACACATAATTTACAAGAATCTTGTTATCTTAGTTTTCCATGTTTGTGTCCTCATTGTTGAAGGGACACAACACTTAATCATGCAAAGCATGACGAGACATCACACTTGCTTCGTATTTTAACAAGAATCTTGTTGCAGTTGAATTCACAGGTTGGATGAACAATGTTTGTGCAGTAGAATCTCTCCTGTTCAAGGCAATAAGGTAATGGGTTCTTCAATAGTTCAAGTAAAAAAGACAATAAATATGGGTTTTTCACATTTATAGAGTGCACCAACTTACTCACATTTATAAGCCCACGCCATCTACTTACTCATATCTTCATTTTAACTTATTCAATAGATATGGATCAAGTTGGACCAGTTCCGTCTTAACTTATTCAATAGATATGGATCAAGTTGGACCAGTTCCGTTTAATGAATCACTGTTAAGATTTCAGAATAACTATGTTTCTTCATCAATATGGGCTCAAGAAGAGAGATCGATTCGACCAAGGCATCATCTTATATGGGGTCCACCAGAAGATCAACGCGTAGCAGACTTGATACAATAGACTGCTTTTGGTCGTGTGATGTCGATCGGACATGTGTATCAACGCTCACCTAATTACGACACTGGTTGAGCGATGGAGAATAGAAACACACACTTTTCATTCTCCGCATGGAGAAGCAACCATAACATCAGAAGACGTTCATATGCAGCTTAGTTTGCCCACTGATGGTGTCGTTGTCACTGGCATCACCTCTGCCGAGTGGGGCCCTATTTGTACACGTCTACTGGGGGCTAGCTGATTCCCATCCTTTGTCAAGGGAGGCAGTGTTAGCTTAACTTGGTTGGAGTCTCAGTTCACACATCTGCCCGGTCATGCAAATCACGATGTGGTTGTCCAACATGCTAGAGCATATATCATGAGGATGATTGGAGGTCTCCTTATACCAAACACATCTGGCGCATGGGTTCACTTGATGTATTTGTTGTTGCTGGAAGATCTGTTGGACACACACACCGTTATAGTTGGGGCTCAGCTGTTCTTGTAAGTTTGTTTCGAGCTTTGAATCGAGCAACTAATCCCGAACAGGTTGAGATTGGTGGGCGTTTGTAACTACTCCAATCTTGGGCATGGCACCGAATTCCCTGTGTTGCACCGCAAATAAATCGTCTATCTAATGAAGAGGCACAACAAGGAAATGGATTTCCTCCTGCGCGTAGGTATGTTTATTGATTTTTTTGTTGTAATTTAAAAGTTTATAAATTTCGTGACTAACTTGTATCATTTTGAATCGACCAGGTGGGATAGTCCAACGATCACAACCAACACACCTGGCCATGCAGCTCACGTTATTCGGAGCATGTTTGAATGATTAAGAATCGATCAAGTTCGTATTATTAATATTTCATATGATTTTTGTACATAATTTAAACATCTTAATAACAGTTGTGTAGCAATATCATGATTACTATCATTGTGTTGCAATTTAAATGGATGCCTTACACCGATGAAGAAATAATGATGTTGTTTACTGATGACATTTTGTCGGTCCCCGTGGTTGCACGTGTTGTGGTGCCCTTAATGTGTTTTTGCCGTTGTGGAGTGGCACCCGGTTGACAAGGTTATGCGACAGTTCGGATTTAATCAGCGTATTCCAGATGACCCTCTTAATCTTGACGAAGTTCACAAAGTCGATATGAGAGGCAAAACAAATTTTGACTGGTCGTACCATCATCGTAGATGGATTGCCATGTGGAACAATCGAAATAATAAAAAATAAAATAAAAAAGTCTAACTTGTGGTTTGGAATCAAGACTTATATAAAAAAATTAAAAAAAGGTGTCGTGAACGTGAATCACATCTTATAAAAAAAATAAAAAAAAGTGTAAATCGTGAATCCTATTCACGACTCATATAAAAAAAACATAAATAGTGGTTGCGAACCACGACTAATAAAATTATTATTTTTTATAAAAAAAAAAAAGTAAATCGGGAATGGTAGTCTCGACTTACACTAGATAGGTAAATAAAATCCAACTTACCCCAAAAACGTAATTTTGTGATCAAAGTACACTAGTGGGGTAACTTAGTCGGGATGTCATCCGCCTCAAAAGCAAAAGAGAAAAAATTCAAGTAAAATACTGCCTTTTGAATTTAATTTATTTATTTAAGAGTAAAGGCCAAAATGGTCCCCGAGGAATTTCACGCGACCCAAAATAGTCTCTGAGGAATATTAAGTTCACAAATAGTCCTTGAGGATTTCAAAAATGGACACGTTAATCCCTCTGTCAATTGCCATAAAAAAAATCAATAACAGTGCTAACGTGGAATGTTAAATGTCTATGTGTGCCATTAAGTTGTGGCAGAGTTTTTTTTTACTCCTCACTTTTGGATAGATGAGGAGCCATGTTGGGTCTCAATCTTCTTTATATTACCCTGGGCATGAGGTGAGCCGGAGTGATTCAAATGTTAACACTCGTATAAGTTGGAGTGGTCTAAGATGCTGTTGTAGGGAAAAAAATTGTATACATGACAAAGACTCAAGCAAACCCGAATAGAGAGTTCTTTGGGTGTCCCAATTTTAAAATAAACCCTAGACTTGACAATGAGCTTAGTTTCTTGATTTTTAATCATTTATTTTGTTCATACTTTGTAGAGGAACCAACAGCAACAATGCTCATATTTTTTGTGGCTTGATGAATTTTTTGAGACCTGAAATCAAATTGAGCAACAATGTGTCCCTTTTTTTAGATTGTGTGAACGATTATGTCACATGGACGAAAATGGCCCAAAAAGTTTACACATTTAAAAAAAAAACACGCTGATACAACTTAACAATACACATAGGCATTTAACGTTCCACGTCATCATCGTTAATGACGTTTTTGGATGACAATTGACGGAGAGACTAACATGTCTCTTTTTGAAATCCTCAAGGACTATTTGATAACTTAATATTCTACCGGAACCATTTGGGGACGCGTGAGTCTTTACTCTTTATTTAAACACATGTCTTACTATAATATTTTACTTATCAAAGACCTCCGGACCAAAAATATAACATTTTACTTGGTTGAATGGAATAAAAATGGACAACCACTTGATCGTAATGAGTCAAAGCCTGTGAGTTAGATTGGTTAGAAAACTGTTCACGGTTGGCATTAGAAACCCGAACCAAACCGAAATATTTATTTGGTTTCTTGCACTATGCTTTCCATTTCTGAACCGAACTGTTTCAATCATGAACGAACTAGCGTAAAGAGGGGAGGGTCTCGCAAGCAGGGACAGATCCAGGAATTTTGACTCGTGGGGGCAACATTATATACTATTAATATTTGTATAAAAACTACATCAGATACATAAGCGAGAAAATAATGATATCATTATCATTAATACTTTGATTGTTTAGCAAGAGAATGCAGCGAAAGAAAAAACCAAGCGAGAGAACGCGCAGAAATTGACATTTTCGCCTGATTGGACACGTGAGAAAACGTGAAGAAATAAAAAATTTCGTTGGGCCCACGCTTTTTTCTTCTTCGCAATTCTGTCAAGAAAACGGTGTGACGCGAATTTTTTTACTTTTTCCTTTTTATATCCCTATTTTCTCCTTATATCTCAAATTATTTAAATTTTTAATCAAAGACATTGTTTTTTTTTCAAAATAATCGATATTTCTCTATTCTCTTTTTCTCTTATTCTAATCAATACCCCAAATCTACCATATTTCTTACATTAATTTTTCTCTCTTTTCATACTCTCTCTTCACAATTTTTTTTCCACAATTTCACTCGTGAACCAATCACACCCTAAGCAAAAAAATTGGAAATAAGGTGTAGCTTTGTATTAAAAAAAAGAAGGTGGAGCGTTTTTTTTCCTTATAAAAAAGAGAAGAAAAAAGTGCAGCTTTAACGTGTCACCTAGTTATTGGTAAACTTAACATGTTTTCAGTGCAGTCATTTATTATTTTATTATTTCTCTCACATTAACTTAACAGTCCATTGACTTTACGGATCCGAGGAGTACAACTCCATTTACCTTTTTTGCCACTCTCTCTTTGTGTCTCTGTATCGTCTCTTTCTTCAACCTCGAAACACCAACAATGCCTAAGATGGTTTATACTCAGTTTTTCGGTACAGATCTAGCTAAACACAGGGCATTTCGTGAGTTTTTCTTCTAGTTTGGGGTCAAGAGGACATAATTTTCATTGGGGGCAGAAACATGCTTTATCAAACAATTAGTAAAAAAAAAAAAATCAGTGGGGTCAAGAGCCCCCAGTTAGATGGACGTGCATCCGTCCCTGCTCGCAAGTCGCAGCAAAGAAAGAGGGTGAGATACCAGAAAGAAAAGACAGAGATCAAACAGAGATGAGGGAGAAGCGTTGGGAGGTACGGCGGAATGGTCTTCCGTGGCGGCAACTGAGCCGCATCTCGCGGTCCCGGGGACGGACAAGGCGGCGATGGGAACAACATGTGGTTCGTGCGGCGGCTTCGGACGCTCACGGTGGTTCCTGTAAATGCCATTTATCTTTCTGTCAAATCTTTTCTTCTGTATCACAGTCTATTGATGCATTTGTGTTCCTCACTTCCAAATATTTCTTTTTTTTTTTTCTTTCGAACTTTTAATTTCCTTTGTTGCTTGCATTTTTTACTTTTCTCACCGTAATGCATTTTTTAATCGCTTTCTCAATTGCTTCACGCAGCCTATACATTCATAAATAGGGACCTTATACTGAAATAGCAGAGCGATTTGCATTTTTCATAAAAGAAATCAAGATAGCAGACAGACAACAAAAGTATTGACCTCATTTAAAAGGTATTTATCATTGTCCTTCTATGTTTATCTCATAAATTCTTATATATATATATATATATCTATATATATATATATATATGCTAGTAATCTAGCCATCATGTAATAGGGTTCAAATTATTGATTTAATAGATTGAAATAGCACAACAATTTCAGGAGTTATTCTTCAAATGGAGCTCTGTCATAGAAAACTGTACATGATTGCCAATTCATATTTTTGTTCTTTCAAAAGCATTAGTAGCAGCATAAAACAACTACTTTTCAAACCAGATATGACAGGTACCCATCTCACTTTTTTTGAGCTTCAAATGCACTTCCAAAGTTTGAGAGAAACTATAAACTCAGCTATGGACTTCCACACTCACTAAAACCTCTCAGTAATAGTGATTGTAGGATGAAACAACGAGGCCTCCGTCAAGGAAAATACCAGTAGCATCTACCAAAGTCAATCCATATAGGATGGTGATGATAGCACGATTTGTTATTCATGCATATTTCAATAGATACCTAATTTAGAACCCAATACATGATGCATTAGGCCTGCTGTGAGTCGTGACTAACTTCTATTATATGTGAAATCTGATTTGCTTTCTCATTGATTCTTGATTAGTTTCCCAAATCAATTCCCATAATTGATCGAGATACCTACTTTGATTGTCTTTCCATCAGGTAATAAGGTTGCACAATTCCCTTCAAAAGTACAAATCTGTGTTAAAGGGTTAAAAACTTGTTAGGAAATAGAATAGAACGTATGGAAAGACATTTTTATTCTAATCGTTTTCCCATCAGAATGGCTTTGTAAGTTACATTAAACCAGTCTATTACTTATTATAGCTTTTGGCCAATATCCTTTAACCCTTCAAAATCTACATCAATTGAAAGAACACCAATATCCTTTTGCAACATTTCATATCCTTTCTGATCATGTTGCTTTTGCAAACAGAAGTAAATCATGGATACTCCAATTGAATAGCTTTGATTTTATCACCCTGAACAGTAGATAATTTGGTTGTTCTAAGATCATGTAATTGGGCATACAAAATTTATAATGGGTTTCATAGGGTCATTTTGCTGATATTTTGATATCCCAATAATATTTAAACTTAAAAATGTTTTTCTGGTATGAGTGTGAAGATGAATCCAACATGTTAGCTGAAAAACATAATTTCGATGGCACCTCCTACAAGTTTTATCTGAAAGGTATTTCCAGAGATTTGGATTAGATGCAGTCAAAATTGCATGCAATCATGCAGTCAGACGCATCTGGACCGTCCGATCAAAATCAAACGATCTGTATTTCAAATTTTATTTAAAGTGTGATTTGTGCAGCTGAAATAATGACTGCATGACTACATGCAATTTTTATTGCTCCTAACCCAAACCCTATTTCCAGGCACATGTTTTCTAAAATGGATGATAAAATGTGTTTAGTTCCATTGAAAATTGAAAACTTGGCTTTCGGTAAAGCCTAATTGATTGTTTAATCCAATTAGCTAGAAACGACTTGGTAGTAGTAGCTATTGTTTGTTTCAATGAGCGTTCTTATTTCTTAAGTCTTGTAAATTTGCTCCTTTAACAGTTAGGGGAGAATAATTACTTCCAGACATTCAACCAGATGAGCTGCATGTGAAATTTCAACATCCTAATTTTTGAAGGCTACATAGTGGATTGATGTTGAAGAGCCTAAAGAAGTGTATGTTCCTTTTTTCTTCAACTTAAATTAGTTTTGGAAAACATTGAATTTCATTCTTGTATGATTTGCATTTTGTTTGATACTGTTAGTAGGCTGAATGAGTGGTGATAAGTTGATAAGGCGAAAAGCTAGGACAAAAGATAAAATAACAAGTTGCCTGCATGGCATTTCTCAGTAGCTACAACAGAGGTACACAAGCATATGTACACAAACTCCTTTATTAATGCTTCAAATAAAACTTACTAAAAGCTAAATGTCACTCTAAAAAGCTAGCCTTGCAGGAGCATTAGTGCATTGAAGTAAATAACATGAGGCAAGAAATTCATCATTTCGACAGCTTTGCAGCCAGTTCTCTCACGAACTTAGCAGCTACCAGCGCAGTCCTATTGTCAGAAGTATCACGCTGTGGGTTGTATTCAACCACATCTCTGGCGACAATATCACCTTGGAGATTTTGAAGGATGTTCATTACATCTCAGAAAGAAAGGCCTCCTGATTCAATGTGAGACACTCCTTGAGCATAGGCAGGATCAAGACAATCCACATCTGTTGAGATATATATGCCTTTAACACCTTCTCCTAGTTTCTGCAAAAGGTAATTCTCAAGGTTTAAAAATCAAATAAGCATCAAATACCAGAACAAAATAATAATTAATTCCATCTGATATAATGTTTTGATTAAAAAAGGATCCCTTTTTCATATATATTGCCACAAGAAATAAAATGAATATAGAGTATATAGTCAAATTAATATTTGAATGACATAATGTTAACCATATTAATTGAATAATATGAATCCTAAGTAATGCCTTTGCATGTATATTTTTTGGTCAAATCAATCTTGTGTCATGAATCTCAAAAACTAACTTGGCCAACATGATATAAATTTAGCGACTAATTTAATATGGAGGGGTCAAAAATCTGAATAAAAAAAGAGGAGTCAAAAATGTGATTTCCATCATTTAAAAGACTAATATAATGACTGTGTCCCTCAAGAGGTAGCTTGCATGGATACAATAACAATGTGTAGGCTTTCTGAGTATCCATGCTTGCGATTTATAGAAAATGACATTAAATGAAGTTTAGAAAAGTGTATTGTACAACAGAAAAAGAGAAAGGCACACATAACACCCATGCATACACGTGGAGGCAGGGAGAGAGGGTGAGTGAGAGAAAGAGAGACCAGATTCTCTAAATAGGCGCGATCTTTTGCGAATGTTCGCATCTCATGTAACTCTACTCCAAATTTTTTGGCTTGTTGTCGTCCATGAGCCGTTATTGATCTTATACCGACCTGAAATAAATTAATGAATTAAAATCATGTAGAATATACGATATTATCATATGGTTTATGTTTTAGAAATGTCTTAATTATGTCAATATCAACTTAAATCTTTTGTGACACTAATCGAGAATTGAAAATTGCCTGCAGAAGTCGCCGAGCATAGCCACCCTCCATGATTCGAGCAAAAGGAGAGGCATGTGAATAGTAGTTTCCTTCAAAGTCATCATAAAGATCAGGATGTGCATCAAAATGAAGAATATCAACCGGTCCTCCAAGCTTCTCAGAGACAGCACTAACAACTGGAAATGTTATTGAGTGATCACCACCCAAAACTAAGGGACGCAACGGCGGCTGGAAGAATGTAGACACCATGAGAATCAAGCTATATATAGTTCAAACACGAAGTTACATAAAAAAGTTGATAATTGACAGTATACCTCATCCATCACTAACTTGACAGATTCACTAACGACATTCATCAATCTGTCATCATCCACCCCACAATCTCGAATTTCTTGGATAGGGATGTCACCAACATCAGTTATCACTCGTGGGTCATCTAGCACCTTACCTGCAAAAAAAAAGGTGTTTGTTTGTGTTGGATTAAAGGAGTTTGTAAGTGCATAAGTTATACCTTCTTCAGTTGTTGAGTTTGTGCTACCACACCAAATGGCCTCCTTAATCCGTGGAGGAGCAAATGCAGGCCCTTGAATGAATGATGAATTGTGTCCCAAAGGAATTCCAAGAAGAGATGAAGTTGCTACAGCACCTCCCAATGCACGCAAAAGTTCTGCCTAGAGAAAAAAAACTACTTTTGTATTTATATTGCTTTCTTGCAAAGCTTATATCAAGGTCGGTGGCTTTTAACCTGCACAAATGAAAAAATTGTGCAGGATGGGAAAGTTTGAAAACAACTTACAGTGTCCTGTCATTTCCCGTTTTTCCATACTATAATTTTCATCCCAAAAGTTTGAATAATGAATAATGTTGTCACGTGTACTTTTTTTTCCCTTTTGACCCATCTCCCCTCCCTGAACCAATCTGTTCATAAACCCATTTCTGACATTGAAGAGAGTTAATGTTAACTTATCTATATTTATCGAATACGACATATTCAGCAGAAAAAAAATGGAACAAGACTTGTTATTCGCCCAGCTGAAAAAATAATTCATTTATGCTTTTATTTAATAAAATAATCCCTACTAAAAATATTAGTGAGCCAGTTTTGAGAAATCTGTTTGTTAGTGACGCCAGTTTTGAAAAAAATTAATGAATGTAATTTGTTTTAAAAATAAAAGAAATTGAAACAGCAGTTCCTAATATTTTTAAAAAATTGAGACAGAGTTGTCGTTTTTCTCAAACACAACTTACAATAAAATCAAATTTTTTAAATTGCTCTAATTTGGTAAATATGTAAGTAAAACAGATATGTAAAATTGCCATATATTTTAAAACGGTTTGCATTAGTACTCACAAATATATGGTTTTTTTTTTTTGCTCTCGTAGGCGAAGTGGCAAGTGCTACGCCTCAAACACGTACACCAAAGACATTCACCCGGGTTCGAACCTGGGATACACCAGATGTCTCTATGTTACTGAAATCCGTTGGAGTTTATCACTCGGATCAGAAGTGAAGGACAAATATATGGTTTTAACATATCTAACATTACCGTTAGAAAAAAATAATCAAACATTACATTATAAATTCAAAATATGTTACTCATAATTGACTATATATTATGTATCAGGTTTTACCAAAAACACCCTATTCTAAATTATGTTATCTTGATTCTTGTCAGACAACAAAACTATGTTATCTTCATTTTTATTAAATCAAGTTAATTTGTTATTTCGGTTTAACAATAGTTACAAGCCCTTCAAAAATGACAGTACACTGTCTTATGAAATGTCAATTTAAAACAGCAAAAAAAATAAATTAAATTGATGGCAAAATCATTTTTTCTCAATGTATAAAAGCATTGACAACAATGATGACTAACAGCCAAAATGATCAATAAAAATTTTAAAATATATATTATAACCAAATTTTTTATAAGAAAATATATAACCAAAGAATAATTAACAAAAGTATTTCATTTCGGTCTCTTTTTTTTTCCGAAAAGTATTTAATTTCAGTCTCTTATTTTGAACACGTTGAATTGAAAATGTTTTTTTATGGGATAAATTAATCCAATAAAAAATCCCAACCAATTTCAAAATTTTTTATTCAAATATAGTATACGTACCAAACTTGGGATAAACAACAAACCACCTACGTAGAGAAGGAAAAATTAAACAGAAGGAAAAAAATAGTATTACATCTAATTATGTAACCACAAAATAAACAATGCACTAACACAACTAGTTAATGTCAAATGAATACTCCGTAGAGACTAAGTACGGAAATAAAACCAAATAATTCAGTATTTTAATTTATAAAATTCACTTTCATGTTAATCCTATTTGTCATATGGTTTTGGTAAGCCCGTAAAAAATGTGGTTTCAAATATATAAACTTTATAAAGTACTAAAATAATTAAAACACTGACACAATTAATTAATGTCATCGGTCAGTCTTATTATTGACAGTAGGAATATGTTTGTCCAGCAAAGGGAAAAATAGTTCACCTGCCAAAGAAACAAAAAAATTTATGCATTTCAATATTGTAATTATTTAGCTTGTCAGACCATATTTTGTAAATACATGTTACATAGGCACAAACCAATAACTCAGGTTGCCCTTCTTTGATCTTCACCATCGAATTTTTAATGCATTAAACCAAGGCCTGTAAGGCAACTTTCCCATCCTGCACAAATTTAATGTATGTGCAACTTAAAAGCCACCATCAAGCTCACCCAAATAAAATTTCTATACCGTTATACAAAGGGGATGATGACATTCAATAACCATCTTTTGGTGTCCTATTTTTTATCCATTTTTTTCCTTACCTCCAAATTATTATATTATCATAGAAATATTATTTGTACTACCTATATTATTTTATAAACTATTTTTGAACAATGCGGGTACCATGGTTTGATTTTTTTTTTCTGGTTGCCATGCCAGCTGGAAACAATGCTCATTTGCGAAAACCTTTTAGAACTGTGTGTATTATTCACTGGTATTTCATATCTTATTAGAGTGTTGTTTTCAGATATTTGAAAAGGAAAATTTGAGCACACCGAGGAGCTATTTGTTTGTTGGATGACTTTTGTTACATTTAGTTAGCAATTGGAGATTATAGATACTTTTGGATAGGTGGGAAATCTATTTATTTTGGGTTTAATAGAAGACGCCATAATTTCAAAGACACTTGTATTATTAACAATTTTTTTTCAGGTGTATGATTCATTGTCTTTTAAGAAATTTTTATGAAGGTATTTTCAGACTATCATTTATGAATTACAAAATGTCTATTATATTTACTGTAATTTTCTGCTATTTTTCAATGAATTAGACCCACACAACGAGATGTTACATTTGCGAATAAACAACAACCTCCCATCAGCCTGTGAAGGACAGGTCAGTCAGTTGTCTATCCATATATATCCCGCTTATCGTAACTCTAATAGTGCATCTCTGTTCCCCAACTTCAGCAATAGGAACAGATGTCAGGGTGACACTCGGGATCGTCACTATAGACAGTGCATACATTAGCACCCCGCCAGGATGACCAGACACCCCGATGTCCCGACGCAATGGCGGCCAATGTGACACCAAAAATTAATTACCATTTTTTTGACTTAAGTAAATTTTTTTTACATAAAATTTAAAAATGACATTTCATACGGTGTTATTTATTTACAAGCACTAATTTCTACTAGATCTAAGGAAACCAGTGACGGATCCAGGAAATTCAATAAGTGGGGGAAAAATATATACTATAAATATTTATATAAAAAATACATTAACACATAAGCGATAAAATAATAACACCATTATTAATTTATTATTAAGAAAAAAAATTGGAGATTACAAAAACTATAACATTATATACTCAAAAAATTCAAGACACCTCACTATCTACGAATTATAATTGCTTTTTACATGTCTTTATATTTTGAAATTGTTGTATATTTTTTCATTTTCAGTACTATCAAAAACATCTTTATCTATGTATTGACCAAACAATTATTCAACAATTCATCTCCCATAAGGTTGCATATTTGATTCTTCACAAAATTTATTGCAGAGAAATTTCTTTCAATCATTGTAGTTACCACAAGCAAAATCAAAACTAACTTCAGTGAGTAATCCTGTATTAACCCACTTGGGCAAATATCCAAACACATGGTTAATATATATGAAACATGGTGCAAAAGAAACTTCCTCAAGCAACGAATGAGTCATAAATAGAACCAAAAGAAATAAAAGATTAAAAATGAAATGAAGAACATATGAAACGAAATGTATCAGTAACAACATATGAAGTTGAGTATGGAGAGGAAATGTTGAATAAAGAGAGAGAAGACAGAAATCGAGAGACAATAAGAGAAGGGTGTAAAAAGGATCGAAATTACAAAGCGAATAAAAGTTTATTTTCATGTGAACTGGGAAAGGGCAACTCTTAGGAATTTTTCAGGCCACTGCTATTTTGAAATTATCTTACTTCTAGTTGCCCACTTTTGTGCCTAAAATTATATTTCTTTGGTACCCTTTCTCTTTATTTTTTATTACTGTTTTGTGGAGATAACCTTGGAAAATACTCTTTAAGAGCAACTATTGGCAGAAATCAAAATAATAATGTTATGAACTCCTTACAATTGTTTATAAAAAAAGGAAGGCTCAATGTCTATTTCCCCTTCTAGGGGTAGTTTTTAAATTTTTTCTAACAACATGTGATTGAATGAGTTTGTTGCTAGTCTTAGAATTTGCTGATAATTAGCATTGAAATTTTATCAGTGTTAGGCCATCTGTATAAACCACTAAAAGTGAGATTTGAGCATAAATGAGAGGTCACTTCATAATTTTTACCTCTTTTCATTGTTTGAGTGATATTTTACTATGTTGTGCATTCTAGAACTTGTGTTGAGATCATTATAAAGCAAACATAAATTTGCTTTCATGAATTTGGTAGGGGCAAAGTTTAGGAATTTCTCAAGCCTACTACAATTTTATTGCAAATACTTTTTACCACTAGTTGTCCGTCTTTGAGCTTATTATTGTATTTCTTTGGTACCCATGTTGTTGTTGATTATTGTTTTTATAAAGGTAACCTTAGATAATACATTTGTAAGAGCAATTAGTGGCAAAAATTCAAGAAATAATGTTAGTCATCCCTTAGGAAAGTTTATAACAAGAAAGACTTAGCAAAATACTTTCCCCTCCTAGAATAATTAAGTTGTTAAATTGTTGCATAAAGAGCATCATAGGAGGAAAGGAAAGCAAAAAAAAAAAAAAAAATCTGTTGTAGCCTTCAGAACGCAATTAGAAAAATGTTGTTAAATATTAGAGGGATCAATTGCTTGCTCTTTGCACTTACAAAGAAAAATGTTACCTGTTTAGTTGATTTGGTTGTAACCCCTTGCATGACCCTTCTTCTTTCATTTTATCCCACCTAACATTATTACCTTGTCTCATTACAACCCATAAAAGACCCCTTTCCTTTTTGCATGATAAGTGAATTTTAATAGTAAAGTTTTGGTCAATGTACAAGCCTATGACAATATCACTTCGTTGGAAAAATTTGAGCGTTTATGACTATATCTTTAAGACACTTTGAGAGTAGTGAGAAAAGTGACTTTTAAATCATAGATTGATGAGCTTGTTAAACTTACATCTCTAGTTGGGCATTCCATCACTTAGTACTTCTCATGATATTAGTAGGTTGTTATGCACTCGTTTTTGCCCCTAGTCAGTAAAAATAGTTTCTCTTATAATTATTCAAGTCATTTGCTTGAGGGCAAGCAAAACTCAAGTGTAAGGAGGTTGATAAACCCCAATTTTTTCTACTTTTATGGGATGTTTTAAGAAATAAATCATTTCAATTCATGTCTTTTAAAGCATAAAAATACTTAATTATGTCTCATTCTGTGGAAATATCACAAAGACAACACTTGGAGTAGAAAAAGCATAAACGATACCAAAATCGGCAAGAATTGAGCATATTTTGGTGATTCTAGACTTTCAGTACGGCCTGACATCCATTTAGTACGATCGTACCTAACTGTGTACAACAGTTAAGGCGTACCTCATGGCCAGTACAGCCTGCCATCAAAGAAAAAGTCTAGTACGACCGTACCAAAGGCAGTACGGTCGTACACAAAGCTGTCAGGTTGCACTAAGTGCAGAAGTACGGGTCAGCATTAAATTGAAAGTGTAGTACAACCTTGTATAAAGCCAATACGACCGTACCTAGTCCCAGATCACACAGATTTGAAGCCAGTTAGACCTAAAGTGCTACAAAGCCTATAAATATGCAGTCTTAACCCTCTTTGAGGGATTTTGGAGACCTTTTGACTCTTGAACCTCTAGAGCCCTTGCCTAATCCTATTTTTCCATCGGAGTTCAAGAGAATCGTGAAGAACAAAGGAGAGGGTCGTCATCATACCGAAAGGATGTCTCGGTTGCATTTAAATATGTCTTTTAGGGATTTATACTTGGATATTTGTTATTTTATGCTATAGAGAAATACTATGAGTAGCTAATTCCATCACTAGGGGTGATGATCTCGATATTTATTTAATTACTTTTATGAATTTCCTATTATACTATTGAATGTTTTGTTTTTGGTGTGCTTAATCTCATGGGATCTGGTCAATCCTTAATAAGTTAGTTAATTGCAGGCGATCATATCACAATTAGTTAACGAAACTCTAGGAATAACTGAACTCGCTAATTATTGTCTGTTTCTAATCAGTCGTTGAATTGATGAACTCACTGTTTCTTAATGCTCTTTCTATTAATTGCTTTGCATGATCATTAGAGGTAGTTTTTAGGAAGAAGACTATTAGCATTGCATGATCATTAGGTGTTAATAGTATAAGAGTGGGTGATTGGCTTTCAATAAAGAAATATAGCTCGTAATAGTTAGTTAATAAATTCAAGGACTAAGTATTTGTGAACCCGGTTCCCCTAGGTCTTTCCTATTTGATCTCTAACTTGTTTTTACGAAATTGCTTACCTTTTTATTGATATTTTTCGTTCTTATAAACATCATTTTTGTTAGTCGAAATAGCATAGGATCTTTATTATGCTAGTAGTCGTGCATTCCCTATGGGTTCAATATTCAGAGTCTTAAATATACTCCACTTTATTACGAGTTACGATCAGGTGCAACTGTCAGAGCCGCAACACATTTGCATATTTATTTCCCTTTTTGGGAGAGGAGGTTCTGTCTGTTGCATCTGTTTGCTGAGTAGGTTCCGGCAGTTGCGTGTTTAATTTCTCTTTTTTTTTGTCGAAGAGGTTCCGACAATTGCATATTCAATTTCTTGTTTGCCGAGGAGGATTTGGAAGTTGCTTGTTTATTTTTTTTGTTTCCCGAAGAGGTTCCGACAATTGCATATTCAATTTCTTTATTGTTGAGGAGGATTCAAAAGTTGCATGTTTAATTTCGTATTTGGGTGAGGAGGTTATGTCCGTTGCATGTCCAATTTCTTGTATGGCAAAGAGGTTCCACCACATTGCATATTTAACCATTTTCTGCAAAGTGAAGAGGCTCTGCCACATTGCATTTCTTTCTCATATGTTACCGGTTAAAATTGATGTTCATATCTTTACTTAGTCCTTATTATGATAATACGAAATACTATGCTTTATCTTATTATCTAGTGGAAAAAAAAATGTACAGAGAGGCAAATATGAACACTCAATTTCTTTTCCAGGCACTTTCGAAGCTTTCAAAATTATAAAAAAAAACTTATGCATATTGAATTTTTTACTCTTTTGTATGTCTTCCTACTTTTGCTTTTATTTACCCTTAATTTTATTTTATAAAAATGAATAAATAAATAGACTAAAATAGAGAAAATAGGCCCATTTGGTCTAAAAATAATGCTGACAATTATAATAAAATAGAAAAAGGATGTCTTTTTTAAAAAAATAGTAAATAGGCTGATTTGATTTTTCAATGAGTGATTCATTTTTAAGTAAGCTGATTTGAATTTTTTTAGTTAAAGTATATTTTCAAAACAAATGGATTTGGGTATCTTTAAATAAGGAAAAACTTTACATCGATTGACTATTTAAAATATGATTCTAAGAAAATATATTAATTGTTGATATACTCTTAAATAAGGATGATTTGATTGAGATTTTTATTAGAGCATTTCCTTAATTAGAATAGCTAATTTATAACTACTAGCGGCAAGACGGGCACTACCGTGCCAGTCTTTCCGCATTTCTATTACGCTACAGTATGAAATATTTTATCGCATTTTATTGTTTAATGTTGGTTTTAAGAAATTTGATTAAGCATTCCTTGTATTTTATTACACTAATTTTGAAAATGACATATTATTATTAATTAACAGTATTTAACGCCTATTGATATGTACACATATATGTTACTTTCTTTTAATAAAAAGAATTTGGATTTGGATTTACTTTTTAGAAATTGATTTAAGATATTTGATTTCACTATGAATTTACGTGTGTATATATTAATCGCTATCAGGGAGAAGAAGTGCATAAGTTAAAAACGGTTGATATATACAAAAGTAGGGAGAAGTTAATTTATGAATAAGCATAGATAAAAGAGAAATAAAGGGTAAAATCGGAAGGAAAAATGTCTACACCAAAAAGGGATATCCCCTTTATATATAGTTATAGATATAAAGAGGAGAATTAGGCAGAAGGGAGAGTAAAAAAGGCTTTGGGAAGGAGCTGATTAAAGACAAAACATTGGTCGAAAAATTTCTGGCGGCCTATCAGGTTTCATAAGATTTTAGAAATTCATCTTGTTGTAGTAATTACTTCTTTGTTGCAAAATCTGTATATTGTTAATGTTTGTATTGGATTCAAGACTCACATGCTGAAATGCCACTGTATGACACGCCACTGTGCTCATTTCATGTGATATTTATGCGAGATTTCTTCTTTTACGTGGCTTACATCTGCCTTGCCATTATGCTTGATTTTCCATGGCTGCACCCATCTTCTTTTTCTTTTTCTTTTTTTCTTTTTCCTTCTTTTAACTTTTTGGTTTATTAAAGAAATGATGAAAAAGAATGACGGCAACAACGTGCGGTTTATGATACAAGAATTATCTCATTTCTAGTCTTTCTCGTGTAGACACATTTAAATGCGTTTGATTTGATTTGAAGTACAGGATAGATAAAATAGTACAGGACAAATTCTTGAGATACAGGACAATTTTTGGTTTTGTTTACTGTTTGATAGAGAATAGACAGCACAAGCAAAATAATATAAAATTTATTGTAATACCCCTGTACTATATATTGTTATATAATATATATTTAATGTTTTATTTTTTTAATATATATAAGTATTATATAATATACTGTACGTATATATAATAATATATGATATTATATTTCATGATATCTATAATATTATATTATACTTATATTTTATATAGATTATAACATCTATGTAATGTGTAACGTAAAACAATTTTATTTTAATAATAACACAAATGTTTCATGTTATGTTAAATTAAATTTTTAAATTAAATTATAGAGAGAGAGAACATTTATTATGTGGGTAGTTTTGTCTTTTAAACAGTTTGTCCATGGACAAAAAGTTGTCCCTTGGTTTATTGATGGACAAGAATATGAGCTTTTGTGCTGTCCATTGTCTCTTTTTTTGTGCTGTCCTCTCACCACTATTTAAATCAAACATATAAAAACTACTTTTGTCATGTCCTGTCCTTCACTTTTTAGCAAATCAAATGCACCCTTAGTCAAATACAAAAATTTAAAAGAGATTTCTTTCATTAACTAGTTAATTGTTTTATTAGGATTAGGTTTAGAAAAGTATTTATCTCGATAACTTTTTTGTTTCTTTCTATTTCCATTTAAACTTGATTACTCTTTTTAGATAATACAAAAAATAAAAATAGGATCTTTTAGCTTAATTTGATTTTGAACTTTAATTTAATATTTTCTTTTTCTACAAAAAAGGAGAAGATTAGCTTAGATGTGACATCTTCTTAATCTTTGTTTAACACGCCTGAGTTGAAACAGTTTGGTGATCTTAAACTTTTCCTACCAAGTTTTACTATAAAAAATAATAATAAAAAAAATTAACTAACACACAAATGTTTTCTAGAAGAACTACTGGGAGTGGACCAACCTGTCAAGTCAAATTTAAAATTTTCTAATTTAGTTTTTTTTAATGTTCACTTAATATTATTTTATTTAGCTGCGAGGAAAAGCTAATATTTTAGAGCCTATTAATAGTTTGCACAATCATTTTTGGTAAATGTCATAGAATAGGCATGTTGGGGGATCAATCTTCACCCTTCTCCATGCCCAGTCGATTTCCGAACCCAGCATAGTTTTCAAATATCAGTACTTGTGAGGTTTTCCAATTTTTCATAAATAAATACAATAAAATTGGGGGTGGCTCCTACACACACCGCACGCGTGCACGCGCGCGCACACACACAGTGCTTAATAACTTACTATAGACATTGAATTTCACAAATCCAACCATTGAATATTGTCATACTATCTTAACAATTATGCATCACAAATCCAACCGTTAAAATTGGACATTCGTAGCTATATAATCTTATAGTCGACATTTTACTTGTATTTAAAAAGTATATTATACGTTGAGTTGAAATTATTAATTTGATGACGTTTCAAACATTTTTATTCTTTTAAAAAAATTTACAAACTTGATTTAGTCAATAAGAATTTTTAATTCAACGGTTGAATTTGTGAAATTTGATGTCTATAGTGAGTTATTAAGTGGAGCAACTTGAACATCACCCATATGTAGCCAGGATCCGTTGACACCAGGTGTCAAACTTAGAATACTTACACATTTGATAACTCTTTGTAAAAGGCGGATTAAATCAATCCAACTATTGAATTAAAAGCTCTCATTAAGTAAATAAAGTCTACAAAATTTTATAAAATTTTAAAACTATTTAATATTACATTGCATTATTTTATTTTAACGTATAATACGTTATTTAAAATATATGTAAATATCTATTGTTAAAACATATACCAACAAATTTCTAAATTGTTTGAAATTTTGTATACATAATTATGATGATAATATAAGATGATTCAACGGTTGGATTGATTTAATTTGCCTTCTATAAAGAGTTATTGAAAGTGTAAGTATATTAAGTTCGACAACTGATATCAACGAATTCTGACTCATATATATATATATTATCTTGTAAATTAATTTATTATTATGTGCTCCCTAAAATAGTATTGTTTTGTCTGTTGTAATAGTAAAATAATATAAATTTATTATTTTCTCTTTTATTTATTTTTTATATAAATAAACTTTAAATTTTCTCATAAATATATTTTTCTTTTTTTAATCTCTCAGATATATTTATTGCTTTTATATTTCATATATTATTTTATAATTGTCTTTTAGTCAAGTCTCTACGATAAAGGAGGGGCACTTATGAAAGTTTGGTCTGATTTGGGCTTTATGTAGGCAAAAGCCATTGGTCCCGTCGAACGATGTGATCTATTTTCACTTTAAAGACAACTAATTATAAATTTATTATTATTATTATTATTATTATTATTATTATTATTATTATTATATACCTGAATAAAATTGAATGCTTGCAGTTAACATTAATATTTGTAGATTACGCCTATAAAAAAAAAATGTTTGTAGATTACGATAGTATAGTCAAAGAGAAAACATAGTCAAAGAGAAAGTGTAGTCAAAAAAGAGAAAGTTAACATTTTTTTTTTCCCATTAAAAAAGAGAAGTACTAGTATAGTCAAAGAGTATGAGTTGTCTAGCTTTAAAGCCTCTACGAAAAACTCGTAGGGCACTTGGAGAGCCTGGAGAGCGTTTACTCATGCAGCACAATTGATTGTAGCCACCTAGTATCTTGGATTTGTGATTTAAAAACCGAAGAAGAAGACGGAGAGATTGTTTTCAAACTCACTTCAAATCCTTGTACCTTTTTTTTCGCTGCAGTAAGGAGATCCAAGAGGTTATCGGGAAATCAAAAGGAACAGAGATAAATCAGAGAATGACCCGTAAGGTAAGGAAAAACAGTCCTTTCTTTTTATTCCATATATTTTATACTTTTTTATTAACAAATCTTATTTCTCTTCAAAATGTGTGTGACTGGAGTCTTAATCCTGTATATTTGGTGGCTATTTGATGTATATATGTAGCATGTGCATGTTCACGCATCTTATATATGCAAATTCAAATAGCTATATGTTTGCTCACTTAGTTTTTTTTTTTTGGTACAAGCTCACTTAGAATATTATTAATGTTGAATTAGATGTTTTTTTTTTGGTCAAAATGTTGAATTAGATGTTGTACCATATAAAATTCTTATCTGGATCCTTGTTATTAGGTTTTTAATTTTTTTAACCATGGAGCACAGTGGATAAATTGTCTAGCTAGCCACCCGCACGCAATCTGTTTGCATAATTTTCTACCCACACGGGTATTCATTGTTTGAGTTTTAAATGGATTTTTTTTTATGGTGAAGAGTTTTTAATGGATTTTATTATTCATGGGTATCCATAGATATGCGTTAGAATATAAATTTTTTTAAAAATATAAAAAATTTTAAAAATATAAAAAATCTCAAACCAAAATCTAATCTAGAGTAACTTTTACATACAATGTGTCATAATTTGAAAATAAAATACAACACTTGAAACCAATGTATTAAAAATCGGACCGGGCATTGAACCGGAAAGGCCAGGGTTCAGGGTTTTTGGGTTGGACCGGGTTCGAATCGAGTTCGAATAAAATATTATTTTATATATATATATATATATATATATATATATATATATATATATACACCAAATATATAATATATATACGTAACATTTCAATTTATACATAAAATAACAAGTCCCAGAACAAAAATATTATTTTTTAAATATAAATATACCAAATATAGAATAAAAAATAGAGAAAAAGGCAAAGAAAGAAAAAGGAAAAAATAGAGAAAAAAATATTAATGAATAAAAAAGGGGATGCAAATAATAAAATTGGGGGTGCCATTAGCAATCTGCTTGTGGACACCCAAGCCCAGTCCAAAACCACATGTAACCCTAATTTTAAAAGAATGGTTGAAAGCTTGAAACCATCGTTGCTTCTCCTCTTCTCCTCAACGCCGATTGAAACCATCGATCCATCGTGCTTCTCCTCTTCTCCTCAGCGCCAATCCATCGTGCTTCTCCTCAGCGCCGATTCCCTCTTTCTCACCCTCTATTTTCCTTCCCCACTTTCTTCTCCTAACCCTAACCTCTCCCTTCATCCCTTCTCCATCAAACCCTAACCGTGAAGATCCAAGCCGCGGCGCAGCTCTCCCAGCTGCACCACCTCTTTTCTTCCACGGCCTTCACCCACTATTCCTCCCCTTACCCACCGCACAATACATAACATTACTGCTTATTCTTTGTTGCGACGGAACTATTGGGTCTGTTTGATCTCTTCTGCCGATCTGTTGGATCTGTTGGGTTGATCTGTTGTTCGCCCATATCTTCTTCTTCTACTTCTTCATCTGCCCTTTTTTTTTCAAAAAATAAAAAATAAAAACGACGCTGATCTGTTGGATCTGTTTTTGAACCGGGCAGTTCCGCCCAAAACCCGGTTTTCACCGGTTTTGCCCGGTTCACCCCGGTTTTCCGATCCAATTTCCCAGTTGCGTGCCAGGCGGTTCCAGGGGCAAGTAGGACCGGACTAGTGCCCAGTTCCCGGTTCGATTGGCCGATCCGGTCCGGTTTTTAATACCTTTCTTAAAACTATAACCGTAATAACACAATATCTTGCTTGAACACAATTAAGATGAAACAAAATCAGTACTATGGCCGTATTAGTGAAATTATATATTGGTTATCCGTGGATAAAATGCCTCCATACCAACTCTCATTTGGTTCAGTAGTTTTTTTTTTCATAAGCAAGCAAGCACTTATATTAACGAAGAGAGTACAAGGAGTATTCTAATCCATTAACAATGTTCAAACAAATACAAGGCCTATTTAAGGGCCAAAAAACACTCCCTAGGATTCATACACCAATCGGAATAGGACAACTCACATATTCTACCTTCCTTATGAATAAACCACCCCTATGACATTATTTTTTTCTGAGCTAGGACAGAGTGAAAATCTACAACTGCCCCTTGGAAAACTATTTTGTTACGATGTAGCCAAAGACACTATACAACCACACACCAAATAAGATGTTTTACCTTCTGGGCATGTTTGCATCTGAACAACACACCATGCAGGATGAAATGTTGCACCCCATCGTCATGGAGCACACCTGTTATGCCCACCCAAGCTGGGGAAAAAGGGATAATAAGGGGGTGAAAAGTCCTCTACTTCAATTTTTGTCTTCCATATTGGAGAGATTTACAGATTTAGAGGTAAGGGAGAAAATGGGAGATATTTTGAGGAGGTTTTTTCATTTGGTTCCATTATTTGCAGGAGAAGAGGCAAAAATACGGGGGGATAAATTTTTTCCACACTTTTATCTAGAGTTGTCAAAATGTGTTGTGGCTCGTGAACCAACCTGACTCACCGGTGGATTAGGTTGCAAAAATCACGGCTTATCAAGACACCAAGTTATCGTGAGTTGGCCCGTTGAACTTGCGGGTTGAGGTAGTAAAACTTGGGTCGAGTCGGGCCAACCCACTTAACCCACTCATTTTATAAAAAAAAATTCCAATTTTTTCATAAAATATCTTTGTTTTTAGTTATTTATTTTTTATTATTTAATTTATTTTTTCGGTGCACAATTAATTAATCCTTATGTTTGTGTTTTTTAACAAAAAAAAAGAGAAAATATTATTTTCTTTTATTTTTTAGATTTTTTGGCATTTTTTTATTTTTTGAAAAATTGACGAGTTGGGGTGGGTCGAGCCAGATTGGTATTGTAACACCCGCACCTCAACATAATTGAAAGTACGACAAATTACATTAAAGCACAGGAGTTACTAAGCATTTACAAACTTGATTACAGTAATCCAAGTCGTAAACTAAACTCAATTTCACTAATCTAATAAATAGATTACAATTATACATAACTTGGAATAAAAATTCCCACTGCAATATCAAACTAGCCCATGAGTCCTGAACTTGAAGCTTTGACTCATCGTCTTCAGTACCTGTTTATCTGAAAAACAACAAAGGAAAAGGGTGAGATTATAAAATCTCAGTGAGCCCTTCACGGACTCCTCACCATCCTCTCCTCGGAACATTCTAAATTTGGAAAGACTAGCTTAGGCATTTCAAACCTAGACATATTCTCCCTATGTACCATAAGGACTTGACTTGCAACATCTCGATATCCCTAAGCTAAGACGCTTTAGAAGGCGCTAGCTCGAGTTAAAAACTTAGCATATAATCAAATAGGGTAATCCTAGGACCAATATACCACTTATCAACTTGTGATTAAACTAAACACATCAACGTATAGCAACCCACATCAATCCTACAAATGTCCATTCTTTAACCTTTGTTTAGTTCGGCTAACCTTAATACAATATAAATTGCAACCTTATTAACTAAGAATGTATTGTCCTTACTTACTCACTTTGTGCTTAACACCTCTTTGCTTTTTCTTATGCTATTGGACTTTGCCTTGTGTTCTATACCACAATCCCAATCAACCTAGCTTGCTTATCCTTTAAGTGATCTAATCACAATGCTCATTACTATATAATAATTAAGCGACTAGGGATGTGCTATCCAAGATTTCATACAACTAACTAAGCTAATTCCGAATATATATATATATATAAATACATACAAGGAATTCATTAAAATTCATAACTTAACATCACTTCACATATTATACCATTCATAAGAGATATATAATATGATGCTTTGCATGTAATGCACTTTGTGTTATTGGGTAGTGTCGTAGGCTTAAGTCCCTAGACCCCAATTACACACTTTCGGAATGGTGGTTAGACGTCATAACCCTCCAAGGGCGTCCCACTTGGCTAACCAAACCGATCTACTCCTATAAATAGAGGAGTCTTGCCATGGACTTTAGCTTATGCTTATGCTTATGATTATGCTTATGCTTGTATGCATATTCATATAAATACATTCATCATCATTACTTAACTATTCAAGGAAACTACAATCATTTCAATGAATCAAGCTTACACTAATAGTATCCCTTTATCTCTAATGACTCCAAATCATGAACACTAATTCATACATCCTTTCTATTACATCCTTTTCCTGGGGTCCTTTCTTTGACCTCTAAGACTTAAGCTTATGGCTCTTAGACAAGCCTCACAATTTGCCAAATTAATGGACAACACATACTTTAACTAATCCCTTGAAACTCTATGGAGTTCTCAAGAGAAAAACATCAAGCATACATTCAACTGTGGGGGGTTGGGGCCCTCCCTCCAACCTCTTTCAGTCAAACCCACTATAAAATCATAGCAATCAAAACAATCATGACAATCATAACAATAATAACTCAACCTCTTATAGGTATCTAAAACCTAACTTGAACCTAGGGTTCACATATTACTAAAGGAAGAGAAATTCCTATATGTGGGACTTATGGGTGCCCATCACCTAAGGGTTGAAGAACTCACCTCTATTCTTCAAGACATTGAGCTAGGAAGGTTGAACTTTGGACTCTTTGCTCTTCTTCAAGCTTTTCCCTCTTTGCTCAACTTAGGGCTTCTCCAAATACTCCTCAAATCTTGATCTTCAGCCTTCAATCTTCCTTCTCAATCCAAGAACTTGAGCCATCCTTGCTGGAGCTTGATCTTCTCCCCCTTATTCTTATCCAAATTCGTGCTTCTTCTTCTCCTCTCTAGGGTTCAAACCCAAATCTTCCAAATACTCAAATCTCCACTCTCAAACTCTCCATTTAGGCAAGTGATTGAAGAAATCCAACATGAATCTCTTCAATCCTTCTCAAAGGGTGAAACCCTAGCTCTCCTCTCCTCTTTCTCCTTTCCCTTTCTCTTCTTTTCCTTCCCTCTTTCTCTATTTCTGCGTTCTGCTCGCTGAAACTGCGTTTTTAAACAATTCTGCAGCTGTGAATCGATTCACAACATAGTGTGAATCGATTCACACAGTGCAAAAAGTGCCTGAATCACAGATTTAATGAGTGAATCGATTCCTGCCTGCGAGTCCCAGTGGCCTGTCTTATGTGAATCGATTCCTGGCCTCTGTGAATCGATTCCCACTGCTAGAATTTGATGCCAATGGAGTTTTAATGCTGTGAATCGATTCCTAAGCTATATGAATCGATTCACACTGCAGAAAAACCCAGAAAACTTAGTTCTAACACCAAACCTTGAGACTTTCTTCTCAATCAACTTCCATAGCTACAAATCAACACCTTTAACCATCTTAGGATTAAATCCAACTTATTCCTCAACTCAAACCCATTAACTTTCTTATCAAAACCTTGTGTAATCATATTCACTCACTTAAAAATCAATTTAAGCTTGAATACAATCACACAATTCTTCTCATAACTTGCTCTCAACTTAGCTTAAAAATTTGGGGTGTTGCACTACTACCCACCTTTTAAAAATTTTCGTCCTCGAAAATTACTGCATCTTCCATGGTAACTTCAACTACAACTTCCTTTCATTGCCCACTCCATCCATTGGAAAACCTAGAAACGATTAACTCTCACAAAGCATTAATCGATAGAATACTTGCAATCGCAAATGACTCTAGGTATCCTCCGATTTGGTGGTAACTTACATCCTTACTAACTTCAAATCTTTCCCCCCATGAGATAGGTTCTCACTTCCAGACTCCCTATGTGGAGTTAAAGGTGTAGGAACTTCTTAGCGTTGACAACATGGAATGCGAACAGAGATTTACCTCCATGGAATCTCGTTCCCAAACCACGCCTCTCTTTCTTACTTCATCCTTTCTGTATAATAAATTGGCTTTTAGTGCTTCTGCTGTGAGCTCTGATCTTACGTCTTTTCAAATGAATGAACTCCTTTCATCTTATTTCCATCAGATGGAATACTTTACTTGTAGTCTAAGAGTTTAACTCTGGTGCTGTTCTATCTTTCGGTTGCTCTCGACTGTTGAAAATTGTTACGCTTGCTTTTCATCGTCTGCTACTCACATAGACATTCTGGCATAAGATAACCGGTGCTTCCTTTGTAATTCTGTAGTAACCCACAGTCTCACACAACCATCCTCATGAACTTGCCACACGATATTGCTTAACTCGGTTCGGGTTTTCAACCCAACTGATGAGTCGCTTACTCATCATCCTACACAATCCCTTGCAACGTGCCTTTTGGTGTCAAGCGAGCGAATCTTGGCTCCTTCTATCTCTTCAGACTTCTTGGAAGGTACTCTCTTTCGAATACTCCCTGGAAGTTCACCCAAACAAAGCATCAATACTATCGTTGGTTAAACTGACTTGATTTTTTTATTAGTTGATTGCAAACTTTGTCTCACACGAGGTCTAAGCCTCACTTGGTTGGAGACTTAGCTTGCAAGTGGCTAATTAGAATCACATCAGACTCAACCTAACGACTTGACTCACAGTAACTTATAGTCTCAGATGTCCACCATCTTCACTCTTAAATGAACTTTACTACTACTCTCCTTCGCTTGATGGTGGTACTCCCTTTCTTGATGCTCGAATTAAACCGAGAACCCACGGCTTCATCCGATAGCGGTGTAGATCGACGCGTTTAATAACCAATGGACCCAACAAGTATCCGTAAAATAAATCCTTGATATTCTTGGGAACAATCTACCTTATTGATCCTGTCTTATCCTCCTTACCCAATCAATCATTAGAAACCCTGGAAGGGATTAATCTCTATAGAGGAACTAATTGCTCAGGAAATTAAGTGATCTCATTACCCAATCACAGACTAAGTCTTATTCTAACTAATATTCTTACTTAGCTAAGGCAAAGTCTATAATTGGTCAATTGAATTCACTTTACGCACTGAACAATTAGGTCGAACGTAGACATCAATAACCTTAGGTTTCTGCTGACTCAGCTTTTCTTGAGACTTCTATAGTTTGAAGACTACATCTCATCTGATCCTCTGAAGTTCGTGTTCCACTAAGGACACCGTTCCTTGAAGACTTAGAGTTTTCCTTCTGCTTCACTAGGGCAAGATCACTCTTGAGGACTCATACTACCATTTGGGCGTTGTAGCATATCGCCTAACTCCATCTTGTTCCTTACCCTTGCCGTTACCATTCGGAACGCTAAGGTTCTCTCAGGGATTATCATAGGATTTCTATCGACCTAGGATCCACCTATAATCGGCTAAGTTAACCAAGATATCGAGACAACAAGTGTTGAGACCCTAACCGATTATAACCGACCATCCTACTCGATTGAAAACCTACAATTAAGAGTACTTCATCGTTAACCACGAAGGGCACTTGAATTAACTTGGGAATCATCATAAGATATCAATCATCCTAGGATCCATTCATAATGGATGAGGCGAAACAACTTGATAGCATAACCAGTGTTGTAACCCTAACCGATTACGAATGCCCATCCTAAGTGGATTTGAAACCTCACAATTAAGACCCCTTACTTGCTTGTCATCTCCAATCACTTCCATAGCATCTCGGTTGACGGTACATGAATTACACGCTTGCCTAGCCGAACCCTCACCGCCATGGTTCCGACCATTCTTGAAACATTCCTTAACTCTTGGTTCCGGAAAGGTGGGAACTTGTTTCCCTTTTTCCGTATTCCGAAAGTTCTCACTTAATGAGAGCTCTTACATCCGCTCCTTCCTTGTCTGCATCATCCTTATCCATCAAACTTCCTCAGAGTTTGCGCTCCTATTCGGTCTCCTCCCTCATCTGCCAGCTCCATCTACTACATTCTTCGTACACGGTATGGAGTATTAAGTTGATCAGGCTTAATATTTCATACTAAGCATAAGAATATGTAGAGAAGTTCTCGGACAAGGGAAAATTCCTGCTAACTGCTTACAGTCCAACAAGGACTAAATTGACACTTCCTAAACTGAGTCATTACTAAACTAGTGACTCACAGTCCGATAAGATCGAACTGCTCTGATACCATAATGTAACACCCGCACCTCAACATAATTGAAAGTACGACAAATTACATTAAAGCACAGGAGTTACTAAGCATTTACAAACTTGATTACAGTAATCCAAGTCGTAAACTAAACTCAATTTCACTAATCTAATAAATAGATTACAATTATACATAACTTGGAATAAAAATTCCCACTGCAATATCAAACTAGCCTATGAGTCCTGAACTTGAAGCTTTGACTCATCGTCTTCAGTACCTGTTTATCTGAAAAACAACAAAGGAAAAGGGTGAGATTATAAAATCTCAGTGAGCCCTTCACGGACTCCTCACCATCCTCTCCTCGGAACATTCTAGGCTGGAAAGACTAGCTTAGGCATTTCAAACCTAGACATATTCTCCCTATGTACCATAAGGACTTGACTTACAACATCTCGATATCCCTAAGCTAAGACGCTCTAGAAGGCGCTAGCTCGAGTTAAAAACTTAGCATATAATCAAATAGGGTAATCCTAGGACCAATATACCACTTATCAACTTGTGATTAAACTAAACACATCAACGTATAGCAACCCACATCAATCCTACAAATGTCCATTCTTTAACCTTTGTTTAGTTCGGCTAACCTTAATACAATATAAATTGCAACCTTATTAACTAAGAACGTATTGTCCTTACTTACTCACTTTGTGCTTAACACCTCTTTGCTTTTTCTTATGATATTGGACTTTGCCTTGTGTTCTATACCACAATCCCAATCAACCTAGCTTGTTTATCCTTTAAGTGATCTAATCACAATGCTCATTACTATATAATAATTAAGCGACTAGGGATGTGCTATCCAAGATTTCATACAACTAACTAAGCTAATTCCGAATATATATATATATATATAAATACATACAAGGAATTCATTAAAATTCATAACTTAACATCACTTCACATATTATACCATTCATAATAGATATATAATATGATGCTTTGCATGTAATGCACTTTGTGTTATTGGGTAGTGTCGTAGGCTTAAGTCCCTAGACCCCAATTACACACTTTCGAAATGGTGGTTAGACGTCATAACCCTCCAAGGGCGTCCCACTTGGCTAACCAAACCGATCTACTCCTATAAATAGAGGAGTCTTGCCATGGACTTTAGCTTATCCTTATGCTTATGATTATGCTTATGCTTGTATGCATATTCATATAAATACATTCATCATCATTACTTAACTATTCAAGGAAACTACAATCATTTCAATGAATCAAGCTTACACTAATAGTATCCCTTTATCTCTAATGACTCCAAATCATGAACACTAATTCATACATCCTTTTCCTAGGGTCCTTTCTTTGACCTCTAAGACTTAAGCTTATGGCTCTTAGACAAGCCTCACAATTTGCCAAATTAATGGACAACACATACTTTAACTAATACCTTGAAACTCTATGGAGTTCTCAAGAGAAAAACATCAAGCATACATTCAACTGTGGGGGGTTGGGGGCAGCCATCCAACCTCTTTCAGTCAAACCCACTATAAAATCATAGCAATCAAAACAATCATGACAATCATAACAATAATAACTCAACCTCTTATAGGTATCTAAAACCTAACTTGAACCTAGAGTTCACATATTACTAAAGGAAGAGAAATTCCTATATGTGGGACTGATGGGACCCATCACCTAAGGGTTGAAGAACTCACCTCTATTCTTCAAGACATTGAGCTAGGAAGGTTGAACTTTGGACTCTTTGCTCTTCTTCAAGCTTTTCCCTCTTTGCTCAACTTAGGGCTTCTCCAAATACTCCTCAAATCTTGATCTTCAGCCTTCAATCTTCCTTCTCAATCCAAGAACTTGAGCCATCCTTGCTGGAGCTTGATCTTCTCCCCCTTATTCTTCTCCAAATTCGTGCTTCTTCTTCTCCTCTCTAGGGTTCAAACCCAAATCTTCCAAATACTCAAATCTCCACTCTCAAACTCTCCATTTAGGCAAGTGATTGAAGAAATCCAACATGAATCTCTTCAATCCTTCTCAAAGGGTGAAACCCTAGCTCTCCTCTCCTCTTTCTCCTTTCCCTTTCTCTTCTTTTCCTTCCCTCTTTCTCTATTTCTGCGTTCTGCTCGCTGAAACTGCGTTTTTAAACAATTCTGCAGTTGTGAATCGATTCACAGCATAGTGTGAATCGATTCACACAGTGCAAAAAGTGCCTGAATCACAGATTTAATGAGTGAATCGATTCCTGCCTGCGAGTCCCAGTGGCCTGTCTTATGTGAATCGATTCCTGGCTTCTGTGAATCGATTCCCACTACTAGAATTTGATGCCAATGGAGTTTTAATGCTGTGAATCGATTCCTAAGCTATATGAATCGATTCACACTGCAGAAAAACCCAGAAAACTTAGTTCTAACACCAAACCTTGAGACTTTCTTCTCAATCAACTTCCATAGCTACAAATCAACACCTTTAACCATCTTAGGATTAAATCCAACTTATTCCTCAACTCAAACCCATTAACTTTCTTATCAAAACCTTGTGTAATCATATTCACTCACTTAAAAATCAATTTAAGCTTGAATACAATCACACAATTCTTCTCATAACTTGCTCTCAACTTAGCTTAGAAATTTGGGGTGTTACACTACTACCCACCTTTTAAAAATTTTCGTCCTCGAAAATTACTGCATCTTCCATGGTAACTTCAACTACAACTTCCTTTCATAGCCCACTCCATCCATTCGAAAACCTAGAAACGATTAACTCTCACAAAGCATTAATCGATAGAATACTTGCAATCGCAAATGACTCTAGGTATCCTCCGATTTGGTGGTAACTCACATCCTTACTAACTTCAAATCCTTCCCCCATGAGATAGGTTCTCACTTCCAGACTCCCTATGTAGAGTTAAGGGTGTAGGAACTTCTTAGCGTTGACAACATGGAATGCGAACAGAGATTTACCTCCATGGAATCTCGTTCCCAAACCACGCCTCTCTTTCTTACTTCATCCTTCTGTATAATAAATTGGCTTTTGGTGCTTCCGCTGTGACCCTGATCTTACGTCTTTTCAAATGAATGAACTCCTTTCGTCTTATTTCCATCAGATGGAATACTTCACTTGCAGTCTGAGAGTTTAACTCTGGTGCTGTTCTATCTTTCGGTTGCTCTCGACTGTTGAAAATTGTTACGCTTGCTTTTCATCGTCTGCTACTCACATAGACATTCTGGCATAAGATAACCGGTGCTTCCTTTGTAATTCTGTAGTAACCCACAGTCTCACACAACCATCCTCATGAACTTGCCACACGATATTGCTTAACTCGGTTCGGGTTTTCAACCCAACTGATGAGTCGCTTACTCATCATCCTACACAATCCCTTGCAACGTGCCTTTTGGTGTCAAGCGAGCGAATCTTGGCTCCTTCTATCTCTTCAGACTTCTTGGAAGGTACTCTCTTTCGAATACTCCCTGGAAGTTCACCCAAAACAGCATCCAATACTATCGTTGGTTAAACTGACTTGATTTTTTTATTAGTTGATTGCAAACTTTGTCTCACACGAGGTCTAAGCCTCACTTGGTTGGAGACTTAGCTTGCAAGTGGCTAATTAGAATCACATCAGACTCAACCTAACGACTTGACTCACAGTAACTTATAGTCTCAGATGTCCACCATCTTCACTCTTAAATGAACTTTACTACTACTCTCCTTCGCTTGATGGTGGTACTCCCTTTCTTGATGCTACTGGAATTAAACCAGAACCCACACGGCTTCATCTGATAGCGGTGTAGATCGACGCGTTTAATAACCAATGGACCCAACAAGTATCCAGAAAATAAATCCTTGATATTCTTGGGAACAATCTACCTTATTGATCCTGTCTTATCCTCCTTACCCAATCTGAATCATTAGAAACCCTGGAAGGGATTAATCTCTATAGAGGAACTAATTGCTCAGGAAATTAAGTGATCTCATTACCCAATCACAGACTAAGTCTTATTCTAACTAATATTCTTACTTAGCTAAGGCAAAGTCTATAATTGGTCAATTGAATTCACTTTACGCACTGAACAATTAGGTCGAACGTAGACATCAATAACCTTAGGTTTCTGCTGACTCAGCTTTTCTTGAGACTTCTATAGTTTGAAGACTACATCTCATCTGATCCTCTGAAGTTCGTGTTCCACTAAGGACACCGTTCCTTGAAGACTTATAGTTTTCCTTCTGCTTCACTAGGGCAAGATCACTCTTGAGGACTCATACTACCATTTGGGCGTTGTAGCATATCGCCTAACTCCATCTTGTTCCTTACCCTTGCCGTTACCATTCGGAACGCTAAGGTTCTCTCAGGGATTATCATAGGATTTCTATCGACCTAGGATCCACCTATAATCGGCTAAGTTAACCAGTATTACTGAGACAACAAGTGTTGAGACCCTAACCGATTATAACCGACCATCCTACTCGATTGAAAACCTACAATTAAGAGTACTTACTGTTAACCACGAAGGGCACTTGAATTAACTTGGGAATCATCATAAGATATCAATCATCCTAGGATCCATTCATAATGGATGAGGCGAAACAACTTGATAGCATAACCAGTGTTGTAACCCTAACCGATTACGAATGCCCATCCTAAGTGGATTTGAAACCTCACAATTAAGACCCCTTACTTGCTTGTCATCTCCAATCACTTCCATAGCATCTCGGTTGACGGTACATGAATTACACGCTTGCCTAGCCGAACCCTCACCGCCATGGTTCCGACCATTCTTGAAACATTCCTTAACTCTTGGTTCCGGAAAGGTGGGAACTTGTTTCCCTTTTTCCGTATTCCGAAAGTTCTCACTTAATGAGAGCTCTTACATCCGCTCCTTCCTTGTCTGCATCATCCTTATCCATCAAACTTTCTCAGAGTTCGCGCTCCTATTCGGTCTCCTCCCTCATCCGCCAGCTCCATCTACTACATTCTTCGTACACGGTATGGAGTATTAAGTTGATCAGGCTTAATATTCCATACTAAGCATAAGAATATGTAGAGAAGTTCTCGGACAAGGGAAAATTCCTGCTAACTGCTTACAGTCCAACAAGGACTAAACTGACTCTTCCTAAACTGAGTAATTACTAAACTAGTGACTCACAGTCCGATAAGATCGAACTGCTCTGATACCATAATGTAACACCCGCACCTCAACATAATTGAAAGTACGACAAATTACATTAAAGCACAGGAGTTACTAAGCATTTACAAACTTGATTACAGTAATCCAAGTCGTAAACTAAACTCAATTTCACTAATCTAATAAATAGATTACAATTATACATAACTTGGAATAAAAATTCCCACTGCAATATCAAACTAGCCTATGAGTCCTGAACTTGAAGCTTTGACTCATCGTCTTCAGTACCTGTTTATCTGAAAAACAACAAAGGAAAAGGGTGAGATTATAAAATCTCAGTGAGCCCTTCACGGACTCCTCACCATCCTCTCCTCGGAACATTCTAGGCTGGAAAGACTAGCTTAGGCATTTCAAACCTAGACATATTCTCCCTATGTACCATAAGGACTTGACTTGCAACATCTCGATATCCCTAAGCTAATACGCTTTAGAAGGCGCTAGCTCGAGTTAAAAACTTAGCATATAATCAAATAGGGTAATCCTAGGACCAATATACCACTTATCAACTTGTGATTAAACTAAACACATCAACGTATAGCAACCCACATCAATCCTACAAATGTCCATTCTTTAACCTTTGTTTAGTTCGGCTAACCTTAATACAATATAAATTGCAACCTTATTAACTAAGAACGTATTGTCCTTACTTACTCACTTTGTGCTTAACACCTCTTTGCTTTTTCTTATGCTATTGGACTTTGCCTTGTGTTCTATACCACAATCCCAATCAACCTAGCTTGCTTATCCTTTAAGTGATCTAATCACAATGCTCATTACTATATAATAATTAAGCGACTAGGGATGTGCTATCCAAGATTTCATACAACTAACTAAGCTAATTCCGAATATATATATATAAATACATACAAGGAATTCATTAAAATTCATAACTTAACATCACTTCACATATTATACCATTCATAAGAGATATATAATATGATGCTTTGCATGTAATGCACTTTGTGTTATTGGGTAGTGTCGTAGGCTTAAGTCCCTAGACCCCAATTACACACTTTCGGAATGGTGGTTAGACGTCATAACCCTCCAAGGGCGTCCCACTTGGCTAACCAAACCGATCTACTCCTATAAATAGAGGAGTCTTGCCATGGACTTTAGCTTATCCTTATGCTTATGATTATGCTTATGCTTGTATGCATATTCATATAAATACATTCATCATCATTACTTAACTATTCAAGGAAACTATAATCATTTCAATGAATCAAGCTTACACTAATAGTATCCCTTTATCTCTAATGACTCCAAATCATGAACACTAATTCATACATCCTTTCTATTACATCCTTTTCCTAGGGTCCTTTCTTTGACCTCTAAGACTTAAGCTTATGGCTCTTAGACAAGCCTCACAATTTGCCAAATTAATGGACAACACATACTTTAACTAATCCCTTGAAACTCTATGGAGTTCTCAAGAGAAAAACATCAAGCATACATTCAACTGTGGGGGGTTGGGGGCAGCCATCCAACCTCTTTCAGTCAAACCCACTATAAAATCATAGCAATCAAAACAATCATGACAATCATAACAATAATAACTCAACCTCTTATAGGTATCTAAAACCTAACTTGAACCTAGGGTTCACATATTACTAAAGGAAGAGAAATTCCTATATGTGGGACTTATGGGTGCCCATCACCTAAGGGTTGAAGAACTCACCTCTATTCTTCAAGATATTGAGCTAGGAAGGTTGAACTTTGGACTCTTTGCTCTTCTTCAAGCTTTTCCCTCTTTGCTCAACTTAGGGCTTCTCCAAATACTCCTCAAATCTTGATCTTCAGCCTTCAATCTTCCTTCTCAATCCAAGAACTTGAGCCATCCTTCTTTGGAGCTTGATCTTCTCCCCCTTATTCTTCTCCAAATTCGTGCTTCTTCTTCTCCTCTCTAGGGTTCAAACCCAAATCTTCCAAATACTCAAATCTCCACTCTCAAACTCTCCATTTAGGCAAGTGATTGAAGAAATCCAACATGAATCTCTTCAATCCTTCTCAAAGGGTGAAACCCTAGCTCTCCTCTCCTCTTTCTCCTTTCCCTTTCTCTTCTTTTCCTTCCCTCTTTCTCTATTTCTGCGTTCTGCTCGCTGAAACTGCGTTTTTACACAATTCTGCAGCTGTGAATCGATTCACAGCATAGTGTGAATCGATTCACACAGTGCAAAAAGTGCCTGAATCACAGATTTAATAAGTGAATCGATTCCTGCCTGCGAGTCCCAGTGGCCTGTCTTATGTGAATCGATTCCTGGCTTCTGTGAATCGATTCCCACTGCTAGAATTTGATGCCAATGGAGTTTTAATGCTGTGAATCGATTCCTAAGCTATATGAATCGATTCACACTGCAGAAAAACCCAGAAAACTTAGTTCTAACACCAAACCTTGAGACTTTCTTCTCAATCAACTTCCATAGCTACAAATCAACACCTTTAACCATCTTAGGATTAAATCCAACTTATTCCTCAACTCAAACCCATTAAATTTCTTATCAAAACCTTGTGTAATCATATTCACTCACTTAAAAATCAATTTAAGCTTGAATACAATCACACAATTCTTCTCATAACTTGCTCTCAACTTAGCTTAGAAATTTGGGGTGTTACAGGTATATTCCTGACTCACTAGACCCTCATCTTGTGATGAGCCAACTCACTCAACTCGCAAAAATAAGGGGCTTAAAATTTCGCCGCTCATTTTTTTGTCTCCCTTAAAAAATTGGGGGATTTGGAGAGGAGGGAAAAAGGCTTAAAATATGTGAGGGGATCACTTCGGACTCAATGAGCACAACTCTCTACCTATTCTGAGGCATCTAATTTTTAGTTACCAATATATGTTCTTCCTTAGAGTAGAATTATGTCTCTGCCCTATTACGAGGCAACTATTTCTCTATCTACTTCAATGCTATTTTGTATTACAACTATTCCAACAAAATCAATTATTATATCAATTATTAATTATATTGTAAGAAGGTTTTGTTACAATCGGTTAAGCCACATGTCACCACCACAATTATTTCAATTATTTTATTAAAACATGATCTATTTAAATTAATTATTATTTTAAAACAAATTTTATTCTATTTAATTTATATATAAAAGAAGGTTTTGTTACAATCGGTTAAGCCACGTGTAACCACCACAATCATTTCAATTATTTTATTAAAACAAAATCTATTTGAATTAATTAATATTTTAAAACAAATTCTATTCTATTTAATTCAATTTAATATTTTAAAAATAAATTAACATGATTCAAAAATAAATTCATGATAGATATATAATTAAAATTGAAATTAAAATTTAAGATTTTACTAACGGCAGTTGTGCCACGTGTCAAATCAAAAATTATTTCAATATGATATCGAAACAAAATCTATTTACATCAATTATTATTTTAAAACAAATATATTTAACTTAATTTAATATTTTTAAAATAAATTAATAAAATTTTTATTTCTTTTATCTTTTTTCAAATAAATCAAAATATTTTAGTTTAAATTAAAACAAATAGATTAATTTAGTAGTTTTAAAATAAATTAAAACGATTTAAAACTAAATCTATGATGGATATAATTTAAATTTAAAGCTTTGCTACAAGTGATTTGTTATTTAAATCAACTATTATTTTAAAAAAATTTAAAAATAAATCTATGATTAATATAATTAAAATTAAGAAAGGAAATTTCAACCTTTTTACAAGCGGTTATGCTATCTAAATCAATTATTTTTTTAAAACAAATTCTACTTAGATAAATATAATATTTTAAAAAGTAAATTAATCTAAATAAATTTTAAATAAACATAATTTCTAAATCATCAATCACCACCACAATTATTTCAATTATTTTGTTAAAACAAAATATATTTGAATTAAATATTATTTTTAAAAAAATTCTACTTAATTTATTTTATATTTTAAAAATAAATTAAAACTATTCATAAATAAATTTATGATAGATATATATAATTAAAACTGAAATTGAAATTTAAGATTTTGCTATAAGTAGTTATGCCACTTGTCAATTGGAAAATTATTTCAATATGATATTGAAATAAAATCTATTTAAATTAATTATTATTTCAAAAAAAAATCTATTTAACTTAATTCAATATTTTTAAAATAAATTAATACAATTTTGAATGATTTTAGATTTTTTCAAATAAATCAAAATATTTTAGTTTAAATTAAAAAAATAGATTAATTTAGTATTTTTCAAAATAAGTTAAAACGATTTAAAAATAAATCTATGATAGATATAATTAAAAGTTAAAGCTTTGTTACAAGAGTTTTTCTATTTAAATCAATTATTATTTTAAAACAAATTCTATTCAAATTAATTTATATTTTTAAAATAAACTAATGCGATTTGTTAATTAATTTATAAAATAAATCGAATTATTTTAATTTAAATTTAAACAAATAGATTAATTTATTAATTTTAGAATAAATTAAAATGACTTAAAAATAAATCTATGATTGATGTAATAAAAATTGAAAAAGGAAATTTCAAGCTTTATTATAAGCGGTTATGCTATCTAAATCAATTATTTTTTAAAACAAATTATGTTTAAATTAATTTAAATTTTTGCAAAATAAATCAAAACGATTTGAAAATAAATTCATCATAGATATAATTGAAAGCAAATTTAAAATTATGATTTTGTTACAAGCGGTTATGCCACGTGTCAATACCACAATCATTTCAATTATTATATTAAACAAAATCTATTTAGTTTAATCATTTTTTAAAACAAATTCTAGTTTCCAATTAAATGGTTTAAAAATACATACATCATATAAATAAAATTTAAATTAATATAATTTGTAAAGATAATATATTCAAATTACTTTAAATTTATTTAGTATATATTTTATATATATGTTTGTGTGTGTGTTTGTTTGTAAAGAAGGTTTTGTTACATTCAGTTATGTAACGTATCAATACCACATTCATTTCAGTTTGAATATTTACACAAAATCTATTTAAATGTAGTTAAATAATTTTTAAATAATTAACCCTATTTATTTTGAAATCAAATAATTAATAAAATTCAAAACTAATGGTTAAAAAAATATTAATTCACAATGAATTTTTAAAATTTTACTCAATAAAATTATTTTCAAATATAGAATATTTAATTCTGAATTTTGGTTCAAGATATTTTTTTTTAAATTTAGATTTTTAAAATCGAAATCTAATTCATTTTAAATTAATTTTAGGTTAATTATGGCATTAATATTAGCGGATTAGTTTGGTGGGATTTGATCCTAAATTTTATTAAGAAAGACTTGTTTAGGAATAGATTTGTTCTCTCTAATTTTCGTTTCACTTGATTTTTCATGGGTTAGGGTTATGTCACATGTCTTTTGTTATTTTTATAATTTTAATAATATTATGGTATGCTGCAGATGATCGGTAGCATTTGTGGTGCGAATATTGTTGAGATTACTTATACTATTGTGATGCTTTTGCATGTTATTTTGCTTAAAAAAACATGTATTATTATTACTAGAGGAAAGATAGGCACTGTTTTGCATGTCTATCCGTTTTTTTAATCATTTTCATTGTTGTGTGCATTTGTGCTGTATGTTCGCATTTTTCCTTTTTTTTATTGTACGTATTTTCTGTTGGATATGTTGTTTTGTTATTTAAAATTTCCTATTATCACTCTGATTTCAAATTTCAGTTGAGTTAATGGTAAAATATTAAAAAACAAGTGTACACCAAATTTTACATATACTTTTGGAATTGTCTTTATACATGTTTATCTGACCTTTTTTGTGTATATGTGTTGTTTGTCCATAGTTTTTATTTTTTATTTTGCCTATTGGGTGTATTTTCTATTTGACACTTTTTATGTTATTTAAAATTTTCTGTCATCATTGTGATTTTAAATTTAAATTTTAAACTTCAATTGAGTTAAGGACAACTAGTAAAGCAAAACTGTACACTAAATTTTACAGTTACTTTTGGAATTTCCTCTAGGTATAGAATAATTATACTTACCAAGAACAAGGCAAGCACTACTGTGTTTTTTTTTTTTTCGTTGTATGCATCTGTGTCGCCTGTTTATATTTTTTTTATTTCTTTTCTTATGTAGTGTATTTTCTATAACACTCACTGTCCAAACACTCACTTTCTAAATACTCACTAACACTCACTTTCCAAAACAAATTTTGCTATTGATTGAAATTCATTTAGATGTGTTGGGAAAAGTGTGTTATGTGTTGGTAACACTCATCATATTTTAAGAACCTCTCTATCAGACAAGGACAACACAAAATTAATTCTTCTTCAATATAAATATAAATGGATATTAAATTATTTTATAAAATTTGATTATGAAAAATTGTTTCATTCTCAATCCTTTCTCTTATAATTTAAATGTTGATAGTTAAGTCCCAGAAGAAAAATAATGTTATTTTTGTCCATTATTTGTGTAATGTTTTCATCACACTGGCTTGTATTATAAAATGGTTTGAAGATAAGAAAATGTCAATTTAAATCCTGACATTACTGATTTCTTTGGTTAATATTTTCTCATCTCTTACCAGAAAACAGGGAATATTTTTACTCATAATAATTTATAATTTATTTAGGCAACTATAAGCCACTTCAATTTTTTTATTTCTACCAAGATTTTATACATAATTGTTTAGCTATGTGTGCAAATAATTAAGCCTATACGTATTTGTATTATATGATTGTTTGAATTGATTTGTAATCTGAATAGGTGTTTGAACTTGATGGCCACGAGGAGGGGAGTATCCCTCCTTACACAAGAGATGGTTCAGTTGATTGTTATGGAAAACCAGCTATAAAAGATAGGACGGGTGGATGGAGAAGTGCCATATTGTTGCTAGGTATCCACTCATCTTGACATTCATGTTCTTGTTGGATTGGAAGCTATTATCTAGCTGGCATGAGGAGTATAAGTTTGATAATCATTAGAGACTTGTTTTTTGAAACAAAATCAAAGGCAACCTAGGGAACTGTTAGTAATCTTAACTTACATTTGTAGAAGGTTGGTTCCACAAATTAAACATGTGGCCTCTTTGTGTCACATGTCAACAACTCTAAATTTGTGCTAAGGCATTCTTCTTTTTTTGGAGGCATGTTTAATTCATTATATTATTGTTACTTAATTATATGCATATTTTTATTAATTATAGAATTGTAAAATTGAAACAGTGAATCAAGGACTAGTTGCATTGGCTTTCACTGGAGTCGAGGTAAATTTGGTTCTCTTCGCAAAGTTAGTATTGAGACAGACTAATGCTGAAGCAGCAAACACATTTAGTAGCTGGATGGGGACTACCTATCTCTTCTCTCTGATTGGGGCTTTTCTTAGTGACTCATACTTGGGAAGATACCTAACTTGCATTGTATTTCAAGTTGTCTTCAACATCGTAAGTAATATCATAATTAAATATTCACATGCAATGCAACTATATCAAGATTTTTCTATTTCTTTTTTCTTTTTGCTAACACAAGTGCAGAAATTGTCACCCCATTCCCCAATTCCAAACAAAGGGCATGATATATAAGTTTAGATGAGGGTTAGAATGGTACTTTTGATTATTCACTGTGCTATATATAAAAATGGCTAAAATATCTTTTTTGTCCCTTTAAATATACTAGTTTTTGCTTTTAGTCCCGGTAAAATATTTTGTTTGTCTTTAGTCCCTGAAATATAGGAAATTTTGCTTTTGGTTCTTACAGTTTTTCTTTAATCCCTCTAATATTTTTCCATGTTTGAGTTAGTCTTTATATGGTTCATGTTTCAGGGACTAAAATCAATATGATTCACTTATTATAGTGACTAAAACAAATATGAACAAATTATTATATATAGGGACTAAAACCAAAGCAACAAGGACCAAAAACAAAATTTTCTATCTTTCAATGACTAAAAACAAACAAAAGTTTTTACAGAGACTAAAAGTAAAAAACTGATATATTTGTAGGAATAAAAAAATATATTTAAACCTATAAAAATTTACTATATGAAAAATTCTTTTGTTTTCATGTAACAAGGTTGGACTAAAAGAACAAATATCTGTTGTCTCAAAAAATAGTGTCTTCCTGTCTCCGACCAATCAAAGACTAAGGATATGCATGTGTTAATATGTTATAATTGTATTTTATTACGTGACAAATTGTCATTGGTGTGAGACAGAAAATGTGACAGGAAAGTGAGACAGAAGATTTTCTTCCGGACTAAAACAACATGTATTCATTCAATTATTGAAAGTTTTACAAAATCTAAAGTTCTATTTTCTTTTTCTTTATGCAGGGGTTAGTGGTATTATCATTGTCTACTAACTTCCTTTTAAAACCCCATGGTTGTGGCAAAATAGGATTGGTATGTGAAACCCATACACCAATTCAGGTTGCAATACTTTACATATCAATATATCTAATTGCTTTAGGAAATGGAGCTGCTGACCCTGCATTAGCAACGTTTGGTGCTGATCAATTTGATGAAGAAGAACCTAAAGAACAACGATCTAAGACCTTATTTTATAGCTACTTTTATGTTGCATTGAACTTGGGATCTCTAGTGGCTGAGACAATATTGGCTTACATAGAGACTACAGGAAATTGGGTACTGGGGTTTTGGATATGTGTTGGTTGTGCAAGTGCTTCCTTTCTTCTTTTGTTGAGTGGAACTCTCAGATACAGGCACTTTAAACCTTCTGGAAACCCTATCTCTAGGTTTGCACAAGTAATTATGTCCTCTTTGAGAAAAATAAAATTTCAAATACCCACAAATGGAGAAGGCCTCTATGATATTCAGGAAGGAAATGATACAAATGTTAAGAGAATGCACCACACTAATGGCCTCAGGTATGTAACTTAAGAGAATTTAGAGGTGTTTTTCCATTGTTGTGAATTAAAATGCTTAGAATTATAAAATGGTTTGAACACAATCAAGAGTCGATTCTAAGGATCACATAACTGATTTACTTTTTTTTTTTGAATGGCAAACATATATATATATATATGTATATATAAATAGTAGAGGGAGCACTAGGGGTGCTCAAACCCAAACAGACACCAGAAAAGGTAGGGAGTTCACAAGGGGAACGTCAACCCAGACAACAAATAGCCAAAAGAACACACCGGAATTGGGGAAGCATACAACACCCAAACTATACAGGCCCCGTGGGTGTCTATCTAGTAATACAGCCTAAGCATCCACAAACCACTCATAATATAAGCCAGTAGAAGATGTGTATCAAATAGTTTATATTTTACTTGTTTCTTTAAGAAATGGTTTTCTTATATAAATCTTATCCATGTACAAATGTTATTTGTAAATATGAAAAACAAGACACAAAATTGATAAGGAAAAGTGGAAAACAAAAGCCTTTGCATTATTCTCTTGCAAGTATGAAAGGTATTTTATTTGTAATTTTTTTGTGAAAGGTAACAAAGATAAGGAAAATACCTCAACAAAATGTTTTCAATTAATATTGTCTCGATATTTTTTATTTATTTATTCATTATGTATGTCTTGTGACAAATAGATTTCTTGATCGAGCTGCTATTGTTTCTAATGAGGAAAAGAACAAGTTGGAAGAGGAAGGTCAAAAACCAAACCCATGGCATCTTTGCACCGTGGCACAAGTTGAAGAAGTGAAATGTATCTTGAGATTATTGCCAGTATGGTTTTGCACCATTTTCTCCTCTGTTGTCTTCATACAAATGCTTTCTCTTTTTGTTGAGCAAGGTGCTACAATGGATAGAGCTTTTTTCAAGTTTCAAATCCCTCCTGCTAGCATGACTGCATTTGATATCATAAGCACATCTGCATTCATCATGTTATTTGATGTCCTTATTGTACCATTGTATGTGAAAGTGATGAAAAGAGATCCAAAACTTCCCAACGAGCTGCAGAGAATTGGCATTGGTTTAGCCATCACAATAGTAGCATTGATTGTTGCTGGTTTTGTAGAGAGGAGCAGACTTAAGCTTGCTAGTGACAATGGTAAAGAGACAAGTTCTTTGAGCATCTTTTGGCAAATACCGCAATATGTGCTTGTAGGAGTAGCAGAAGCTTTTGTATACGTAGCACAAATGAACTTTTTTACATCACAGGCACCAGATGGAATGAAGAGCCTGGGAATGGCATTGTCCATGTCTACATCTGCACTTGGTAGTTATGTTGCTAGCGCTATTTTGACTGTGGTAACAAAAGTCACATCAAGTCATGGACGGCCTGGTTGGGTTTCACCGAATCTAAATGATGGTCATTTGGATAGGTTTTTCTTCTTGTCTGCATTTTTAACAGCCATTGACTTGATACTATATATTGTATGTGCCAAAAGATACAAGGGCATAGAAGTGGATAAAAGAGAAGAGGTAAACAAAGAGGAAGTTGCAATTTGATTTGATAGTATGCTGAGAATTCTTTTAGTAGACTATAGGCAGAATAACATGTTAATTTGATTTGATAGTATATATGGCAACAAAAATGTTGTTAAATGTTTGACTTGAAAAAGATTCGATTTACATTTGAATGAGAATTTATCAATAAGGATTTTATGAACATCTTTTTAGATTTGAAAAATTGTTGAGGTTGAAAACCATAGAGGATTATATATGTTGATTTATTTATCATAGACTTGATGAAGCTCTTTTGTGTTGCTTGAATTATCAAGTTTATATTTCATGATACTGCAGCTGTTTTATCTAGGATATTATATTGATATGTTGAATCATTGATGATATGAACATGTTAAAAATCTTTATCTTGTGTTATCTCATTCATGTCATGAGCATGTGAAGATGATTCTGAGCTTAGCGTATAAGCCTAAAAATCAAGCTACACCTTAGTGTATGTGGAAGTTAGATGGTGGGTTCTTACATAACTTTAGTGTGGTATTCCACAAGTGGTCAAGAGGCATCACCCTTATGTCGTGGTAACTTGTACGACAAAGTAGCCCGTGTTTGATTGACCACTACTTTCTCCGGATTGGTGAGGCATGCATGTTTTAGTAAGCCGATTGGTATGCGTTTATGAACGTTGTAATTTGCATTTTGATTAAGACAATTAATACGAAACACGATCTATATATAAGCCATCTCCTTTGATAATAGATTAAGTCTCTCTACATAGTATAGTTTTGGGACCTATATGTGCACTTTCATAACATTCTGCATACATGAGAATGAAATGATTGGATAACTATTTGTCTTTGTATTGAATGGTGTTAATTATCCTCGATTTCTTTATTGTCTAGGATAGTCTACATTTATTATGTATATTGTGACATCATGATTTGTTGTTACTACTATTTAATAAGTTAAAGTATCTTTCATCCTCCTATTTTGTACTCCTGTTTCCTATTTTGTCCGTATTGTGGTATGATACGAAAGACTCTTGTGGTGATACAAATCCATACTTGGCATCGCTCTAAGTATAATCCCTAGGGGACCTACTTTAGGATGCTCCTTGTTGCATTGACTTGAACAACTGCCAAGGTCACCTCAGATTTAGGTTGAACATGGCTGGTGGTGAAGTTGGTGAGGAAACATTTCTTTGGCTTTCCCCAGGACTGATGGATCTCGGTGGAAGGGATTGGAACCATCTCAAGAGGTTTTTCTTTATGGGAGTGGGAAAGCCCAACAAAGAATCGGCTTGGTCGCTCCCTTGTATGATTACAACGACTCAAAAATATCCAAGTGCTCATGGGGTTCTACCCCATCGTATTGCTCCATACTCGAGAGTTGTTCGAGTCAGCACGAGATGTGAATGAGCATGATTCGCTCGGGGAAGGGAGATTTGCCGATATTAATTCATGATCCTCGGGAGCAGGGATTTCTTGGGGCCGAAGGGGTGAACGGTGAGGAGAATGTTGAGGAGAGCACCGATAAAAGGGTGAGCGTGGATGATGTGTTCCTGACCTATGAGAGGTAGTCACGATCCCCGAGGCATCCTGGCTCGGTGGCGAGAAGGTTGCGACATAGAGTGCCCTAAGTCTTGGGGTGTGTCCTTTGTCAGCACAGGAGGGGCTGGCCCAGAATCTCTCTAAGAGGAGATGAGGTAAGCTTGACGAATCTCAAGGCATTCAAGTTATTAATTTAGTTCAGTGATGAGGCGTTGTTCTTGGGCCAAGAGTTCTAAGAATTCTTTACACCCTAATTCTAGTTCTTGGGGTCGTACTGTAGCTTCTTGGACTAGAGGCTACAATAGAAGGAGTTACGACACTCCTTAGTCAAGAACTGGCAGGAATGGCAGTAAAGGCTTCACAATGAGAGTTGGTTACAGGTTGTCTTGAGGAGTTGCGATAAGGGAGGCTTACGCTCTGTCAACTAGTTCTTCAAGATGAGGAGGAGGAGGAGGAGGAGGGTCTTCTCCTTTTCTCGCAAATGTGGTCTTTCGGGTCTCAATCATCTTCGGGTTCTTTCATAAAAAATAGTGAAAGGAAAGCCAATGGTACAATCAGTTTGTCATTCCCACCGACAGAGCCATAGTTCAAAGGTGAACTCACATGTGATGATCTAACAAGAGACTTCAAGTGGTTAAAGAGGATGAATCATTGGATGCATTTGAATCACGGTGGTTGACGACAACAACGTTGGGATCTCCAAGACAAGGTGGTGGCCACTTGCAAGGACTCTGATGCTCAAGTAATGTAACGCCCCAAATTCTCTAAGTTTAGCTGAGTATAAGTTGTGAGAAGTTGTGTAGTTGTGTTTAAGCTTAATTTGGATTCAAATTGAGTAAATATGATTACATAAAGCTTTAAGGTGTAAGTTGTTGATTTTGAGTCAAGAAATAAGTTGGATTCGATCCTAAAATGATTGAAAGTATTGATTAGGAGTTAATTGAAGTTGATTTGGGGAGAAAGTCTTAAGATTGGATGTTAGAGTTGAGTTCCCTTGATTTTATCCAGTGTGAATCGATTCACTCACTCTGTGAATCGATTCAGGAAAGAACAAGCCTTTGGGATTCGAATTGGAGAGCCTGGGAATCGATTCATTCACTTAAATTCGGGCTGTCACATTTATGACTGGGTGAATCGATTCACAGACCTGAAATTGCTTAAAAACACAGCAGCAGCGAACAAAACGCGAGAAAAAGGAAAAAGGGGAAAGAAAGGGCGATTTTTGGAGAGAAGAAAAAGGGGAAACCCTAGAGTTTCATTAGAGTGAGAGACATTGAAGAGAATCTTGCTAGGATTCTTCAATCCCTAGCTTGAATGAGAGTTTAGAGAGTCGAGATTGAGTTTTAATGGAAGTTTGGAAGAACTCTAACTAAGAGGAAGAAGAAGAACCGAATAGAAGGAGAAGAAGAGGAAGAAGACCAAGCTTCTTCAAGGATGACTCAAGTTCTTGGACTTGAAGAAGAAGATTGAAGATTATAACTCAAGATTGGGAAGATTTGAAGAAGCCCTAAATTGAGGAAAGGGGGAAAACATGAAGAAGAGCAAAAAGGGCAAAGCTCTATCATTCTAGCTCAAGACCTTGAAGAATAGAAGTGAGTTCTTCATCCCTTAGGTGTTGGTCAACCATAAGTCCCACATATAGGATTTCTTTTCCTTAAGTAATATGTGAACCCTAGGTTCAAGTTAGGGGTTTTTGAATATCCTTATGAAGTAGAGTTTGATTTTATCATTGCTATGTTTTATTAGTGGGTTTAAGAGGTTGGATGGCTGCCCCCAACCCCCCACAAATGTATGTATGTTTGATGTTTGCTCCTTTGTAAGCTCCATAGAGCTTCAAGGGATGAGTTTTAGTATGTGTGTCCATTATATTGGTCAGTTTTGAGGCTTGTTAATTAATGAGCCCTAAGTTCATGGCAATGATGCCGAATAAAGGACCCAGAGAAATTATGTGATAGGAAGAATGTTTGAAGTAGTTAGTAATGATTTGGTATGGTTCATATTATGGATATGGTATGTTTCAACCTCTAAGTGAGTAGTTAGTTAATGATGTATGTTGTTATTGTTAAGCTAGATTCGTTGAAATTATTGTAAATTTCCTTGAATAGTTAAATGATGTTGAGGGTTGATAATCCTAGTTAGCTAAGTTGCATTTTTAAACATGCATTAAAGTAAGAAAGTTGCGATACAAATCACTTAATGGCCAAGCAAGTCTCCTCAATTTATAGAAGAAGATCGGCATGGTTAGCCTCGTGAGACACCACTTGGACGGTTAAGATGTCTAACTACTATATCGTAAGTGACGTTGATTAGGGTCTAGGGACCAAAGCCTTGATAAAACCCGGTAATGAAGATTCCCTGTTGAATAACGATTCGACCTGTGAGGATAGCTAGAACGTGCTTAACAGCAAAGAAAAGCTGACTATGAGCTTAGTGATGTTCAAGTTTATGATTGTTGATGAATTACTTGTAAATGTCATTGGAATTAGCTTCGCTAGTTAATGATATCATTGATTGTAAATCCTTAGTTGCTAAATTACTTAATATTAATAATGCATAGAAGTAGTAAGAGTTGTGATAATATCACTTAAGAAAGCAAGCAAGATCCATTGATTGGGATCTATGGAATAAAGCATAAGATCAAATCCAATAACATAAAAGAAAAGCATAAATGTGCTAAGCACAGAGTAAGTAAGAACAATATGTTCTTAGTTAAGCAAGTTGCATCTACATTGCGTCGAGTTTAGCCATGCTAAGCATAGGTTAAAGAAAAAAATGTTTATATGATTGATGTGTGTTTGCTATACATTTCTATGTCTAGACTCTTCACAAACCTTTAAGTGATATATTGGACTTAGGATTTTCCTACCCTGCAATATACTAAACTTAAGTTCAGGTTAGCACATTCAAGGGCGTTCTCGATTAGGACGTCGAAAAGGTTTTCAAAGCAAGTCCTTATGGTACATAGGGAGATTATGTTTAGGAATGGAATGTCTAAGTTAGTCTTTTCAGGCTAGTATGATTCGACGAGTGAATGATGAGGAGTCTGTTGGTCAAAATCGCAAGTGTACGATTTCGTCGTTAAGTAATAAAAGATCGAATCCACAGGGATTGTGACCAATTATTAACTAAACAAAAGTTGTAACTAATTGAACTATTGACGAATACGAATGTGTTTGAAAAGTTTGTTTAGCAAGAAAAACAATACTAACGAGACAATGTATTTGGATATTAAGGAGAATAAAATGACTAGGGCTCGAATCCCTTTGTTTCAACTTTTATGCTCTTGAATTCTTTTCCAATGCAAGCAATGATAACATATTTGAAGTTCAAATCCACAAGTTTAGATTAAAGAAAATCCCTTCTCTAATAACCCCTTTGATTAAATAAACGAGTCCTAATTCCTTAGGTCCAAATTAATTTAATCAAGCATAACGAATAAGGATTTATGCAAACTCATACCACAAGAATTATATTCCTATAACTTTATTAAGCATGTCAAATTATCCCAAAGCAAGTTTAAAACCTCAATTTTCCAATTGATGCTAAAGCCCTAGTTCAATCCAATGGTGATCAAGCATCGAATCGCATTAAGAAAAGAGATAAATGATCAAATAACATAAATCATACTTGCATTGAAATTCTGAATTCGATTACATAAAAGGATCCACAAAGTTCATCTTACCCTAGTACAAGAGGTTTAGTTCCTCATAGAAGAGAAGAAACCAATCAATTGAGATGAAGAAATTGCCAAAGACTCCATTGATTCCTCAAATTTGCCTTTGACCCTTGTTCTTGATTCAATCTCTCGCTAACAAAAAACCAACCCTAGGTCAATGTTTTCTCCATCTATTTATAGTTATGGACCAAAAGGGTTGAAAAACATCTCAAAATTAAGTCAAAACGCGCAAAATACAAGTCTGGACCGAGTCGCAGCACGGCCGTGGAGCCTGGCACGGCCTGGCCGTGCTGCTCTTAAAATACAAAATAGCAGAAGCGCAGCCCGACACGGGCGTGGTGGAGGACACGGCTAAGCCGTGTTGTTCTCTGAACCTACAGGCACGACCGTGGTGGAAAACACGGCCTGGCCGTGTTATTCACTGTTTGCTCAACTTGAAATTCTTCACATCCACCAAGGCACGGCCGTGGGAAGCAACACGGGCAGGCCGTGCTGCTCTAAAATCTTGCCAAATTTTGGTGTTTTGGCCTTCGAGTTGGTTGTAACATCCGTTTAAGTGATTTAGCTCCGCTTTCCTAGGCCAATAACCTTCTTTTCTGCACAATTGAACTCAAACCAAGTGCATTATCTAAACCAACCAAAATGCATGAGAACTATGGGTAAAAACCACTAAAATGACTACTATGCAATGTAAAACTAACAACAAACCATATGCTATAATGAACGCATCAAATTACCCCAAGCTTAGATCTTGCTTGTCCTCAAGCAATTGCAGTGGCCGAAGACAAGCATAGAAACAAGAGATGCAACAAATAAAGAACCTGAGATAAAAACCAATTCAAGCAATAGGCTAAAGGCTAATAAAGACAATAGGGACAACCAAAATCAAGTCCAATTAGAGAATCAGGCTCTCTGAAATTATGTCTCTCACTGATAGGGGCACTCTCCTTACCACTCTCAAAGTGTTTAAAGGTTATGACAAATCGCTCAAATCCATCCACGAAAGTGCTCTACCATAAGCTTGACTATTAACCAAATCTCAGCATATAATTTATGAAAACACACAAGAATCAAAAGGTCTTTGCAAGGTTGTAACGTGGCCATGGGATTTTTCTTGTAAGGTGAGATAAAACAAGAAAGTGGAATTTCAAGGGCTAAAATAATGAACAATAAAACAACCCTTTTTAAAGCAGCATAAGCGGAGCAATACATTTTCTTTTTTTGCTTTCAAAACCTTTTTATTTTGCTCCTCTTCTGTTGTTGTTGTTGTTTTTTTTTAACACATAGATTTTTGCAGTAATGAGGAATTTAAATAACAGAAGAGGTCCCAATTTCAAGCACCGCACAAATCACACAAGATTCACAACTAATTGCTCCCTTAGACATGCTCTAAAAGGTACTGTCATATTTAGCAATCACAAGGGTACCAAGAAAATTAATTTCAGTTCAGGCTCAAAAGGGGCAACTAGAAGAAGCTTTCATTCATCAATCAGAGGCTTGAAACATGCCTAAAATGCCTTAATCATATTCAAGTGTGTAGACAAAAATTTTCAAGTTTTGAAACGGTTTCAAGTCAAGTTCTAGAGAGCACAATCAAGATGGACACACTCATACAAGGAGAAAGGGCATATAAATCCGATGAAGTTCAACCCCAATACAAGCTCAAGTCTCACATTTAGAAGTTAAATTCAGTGAAAAACATCAGATCAGAGCGCCACATGCTAATCAACAACTTATCAAAAGATTATCCCTATATTCGTTAAGAACGCTACCTTTAAGCCTATCACAAGAGAAAATAATTGGGTTCCAAATCATTGCAATCTCAAATTTCAAAAAGATTGTAGCACACATGCCAAAGCACAAAAGGATAGTGTAACAATTTGGGGGATAAATTGATGCGCACAAAACAACAATTAACACAAAGATGCAAACACTAAAATGAAATGCAAGACTAACATGCAAAAATTTAAAACGCCCTACACCAAGCTTAAGAATTTACATTGTCCCCAATGTAAACAATTAGACTGAGATAGGGATGATGCAAGGGAGGAACTCACTGTGGGGGAGGAGGAGGGAACTGGCCAGGATATTGTTGGAGGTGCGGTTATACAAAGGTTGACCATGTCACGAATGTTATGGATGGTGTTGTCAAGACCCGTCACCGGGCCCTTTGAGCGACCATCTCCTCCTGGAGAGCGGCATAAGAACCGGAGGTGGTCAGGAGCGAGTAATGTGAAGAACTGCCAGGGGGTGCCTCAGGTCTCTCCTCTTGAAGGGGCTCAGGTTGGGGGCCTCCGGGAAAATTCCAATTCCTCTGGTCTCTGATAGTGGTGTGCTCCTGGTCAGGTAGAGGATGGGTTTCCTCAGTATCAGGCAGCACCAAACAGTAACATTGGCCTTCCCGGACTATCATTCTCATTGCCAAGCAGGCTTCCATGTCCAAGCGTGTGCTCCCACGAACAATTGGGAGGCCGGAGGTTCTATAACCCAGAGCTTCAGCAATAGGGGTGATTAAACCACCAATAACAATTTTACCGGCTGAAGCTTTCCCTACTTTGACCATGTGGGTGATCAAATGAGAACCTGCATCTAGCTGAAATTCTGGGTGCAGCATGTTCCATAGAAACATCAGTTCCGACTGACGGACAACGCCGTCACTATCCCCTCGGCCAAACAATGTGTTTGACATTACTCTGTGAACATAACGAAAACAGGGGTTTCACAACTTTGATGATTTGGATGAAGAGGAGTCATAAGTGTCGGACTTAGTTAGCAAGCTCCAAAACCTTGTTGCAGAAAAATCATTGGGGACTTTTCGTTGACCACCATATGGCAATCCATATATTGCATTGAATTGGCTCAATGACAGGCTATGCTCAGTATTGAATAACCTAAAGGTTATCAAATTGTCCTGGTGGTCCTCTGGCCATCCCTCCGCATATGAGACATTGGCATTAACGGATTATAGGAATTCCAGAGTAGTTCTTGCATAAGTAAAACTTTTCAATCCCACAAACTTCGTCCAACCCACATTAGCAAATAAGTACTGGACATCATCTAGCAGCCCTAGAGTTAACAGTGCAGATTCATCCATATAACGTGTGGGGACAATTATTCTTGCGACAAGAGAATTATACCTTGCCTCTTGAACGTCGTCCCGAAACTGAATTCCATACGGGTTCTCGGTCACTTTTTTCTTGCCCTTTCCCTTGCCCTTGGCCAATGCTGGCTCTTTTGTGCCTGAGGCATCACCCCTCTGTCTCTTGGATGCCATAATACCCTGTAATCAAGTCACACAACACAACCAACATAGGAAAGAGAAAAAAAAATAGTGGTGAAGCCAATGGGGCTTCGGCTGTGGAAGGGAAGTTGGAGTGGATGACTTTAGTGGAGTAAGGGGGGAGTGCGACGGGCTGATGGTGGTGGCCGCCGCGTCTGTAGTTGGAAGAGGGAAGAGGTGGTGGGGTGGTGGGAGGTGACGCGGCTGGAAGGAGAAGATGGTGACGGTGGGTCTGCACCAGGACCACAGATTAAAAATTAAAAGGAATGGAAGGTTGTGATTGGCTGGGGAAGGATTGGGTAAGGGCAAGCACACATGAGGAATGCCTAATCCTTGGCTGAAGGAAGCTCGAACACGGGCGTGCCATAGGGCACGGCTAGCCCGTGTTCTTCACTATCTCTCCCACAAAATTTTTTTAACTCGAACACGGGCGTGCCATAAGGCACGGCTAGCCCGTGTTCTTCACTGTCTCCCCTGAAAAAAAAAAAAATCTTAGAGACACGGCCGTGTCATCTCACACGGCCAGGCCGTGTCTCACTGGGCAATTTTTTTTCCTTTTTTCTTGAACCCACACGGCCGTGGCATAGGACACGGCCAGGCCATGTGTCACTGCACTGCCCCTATTTTTTTTTTTTTCAAATGCACTCTTCTACACCTTGGGTTGCCTCCCAAGAAGCGCTTCTTTAACGTCACTAGCTTGATGCGTGATGGTATGCTCAAGGCTCTCGCAAGACTAGAGCAAGCTTTGCCCTGTCAAGCTCTCCTCCCAAATAATGCTTCAGACGTTGACCATTAACCTTGAACGATCTTTGAGATGAAGGCTCCTCCACCTCTACTGCTCCATGTGGCATCACTTCTTTTACCACAAAAGGTCCCGACCACTTGGACTTGAGTTTGCCCGGGAATAACTTCAAACGAGAGTTGAAAAGTAACACTTGCTGCCCAGGAGAGAAGGTTCTCTGTACAATGTGCTTATCATGATAAACTTTCACCTTTTGTTTGTAGATGGAAGCATTCTCATAAGCATGCAAACGCATTTCATCCAACTCGTGCATCTGCAAAATTCTTTTCTCTCCTGCCAGGGTTGAATCAAAATTTAAGAACTTAAGGGCCCAAAACGCCTTATGCTCAAGCTCAACTGGCAAATGACAAGCTTTGCCATAAACCAGCTGGTATGGAGACAATCCCATAGGGGATTTGTAAGCTGTCCTGTATGCCCACAAAGCATCATCCAGCTTATGGGCCCAGTCTATTCTTGAGGCACTCACTGTCTTCTCAAGTATCTTTTTGATCTCCCTGTTTGACACTTCCGCTTACCCATTGCTTTGAGGGTGGTAAGGAGTGGCAACTTTGTGTTTCACACCATACTTTTTCAGCACAGCCTCCAATTTTGAGTTGCAAAAATGCGAACCACCATCACTGATTAGCACTCTAGGGACCCCAAACCGGGAAAATATGTTCTTCTTTATGAATTTTACAGCCGAGAATCACTTGCACGAGTTGCCATCGCCTCTACCCATTTTGAGACATAGTCCACACTACCAAAATGTATTGGTTAGAGAATGAGGAGGAAATGGACCCATGAAATCAATTCCCAACAATCAAATAGTTCAACCTCCAAAATGGAGTTTAAGGGCATCTCATTCCTCTTGGAAATACTTCGCCCTTCCTGGCACTTGTCACAGCTCTTGGCATGAGCATAAGCATCTTTGAAAATTGAAGGCCAATAGAATCCAGATTGAAGCACCTTTGCAGCTGTGCGTTCACCATTGAAATGACCTTCGTATGGTGAATTGTGACAATGCCATAAAATTTTCTGCGCCTCATCATTTGCAACACACCTTCTCAAAAGTCCATCTGGGCCTTGTCTGAAGAGATAGGGATCATCCCAAATGAAGTAGTTAGCATCTTTGAAAAACTTCTTCTTTCGTTGCCAAGTTAGCTCTTCAGGTATCACACCGGCAGCTTTAAAATTTGCCATATCTGCAAACCAAGGCCTCTCAGTCACAGCTAACAGTTTCTCATCTGGGAACTCCTCTAGAATGTCCAACTCTTTAGCTGTAATTTCGTTATTCTCCAGCCTAGACAGATGATCAGCCACCACATTTTCACTTCCCTTTTTGTCCTTGATCTCAAGGTCGAATTCTTGCAACAACAAAATCCACCGAATGAGTCTTGGCTTGGATTCGACCTTAGTCATAAGATACTTGATTGCCGCATGATTAGTGAACACCACAACTTTGGAACCAATCAAATAAGAACGGAGTTTTTCTAGAGTAAATACTATAGCAAGCAGCTCCTTCTCTGTGGTAGCATAATTGACTTGGTTCTCATTCAATACCTTGCTAGCATAATAGATGGCATGAAAGAATTTTTCTCTCCTTTGCCCCAAAACAGCCCCTACTGCATAGTCACTAGCATTGCACATTAGCTCAAAAGGTGACTCCCAATCTGGTGCAACTATCACTGGTGCTGAAATAAGTTTCTCTTTCAGCAACTCAAAAGCCTTCAAGCATTCTGGGTCAAATTTGAATGAGACATCCTTGATGAGGAGATTGCAAAGTGGCTTAGCAACCTTGGAGAAGTCCTTGATAAATCGTCTATAAAAACCAGCATGCCCAAGGAAACTCCTCACTCCTTTCACATTCGACGGAGGAGGCAACTTCTCTATCACATCAATTTTTGCCTTATCCACTTCTATACCCATAGATGAGATCTTATGACCCAGAACAATTCCTTCTTTCACCATGAAGTGACATTTTTCCCAATTCAACACTAAATTGGTCTCTTTACACCTCTTAAGAACATCCTCCAGGTTATCCAGACAATTATCAAAAGAAATACCAAACACAGAGAAGTCATCCATAAAAATCTCAATAGATTTTTCAATCATATCAGCAAAAATGGAAAGCATGCACCTCAAAAGAATGATTTTTCAATCATTCTTTTACCATATATTATTTTGGTAAAAGAATGATGAGATGATTAATGAAATTTCTTATCATTACTTAGTTGATGTTAGTGATTATATTGTTATTTTAAGAAGTATTCTTGTTAAAATCATGCAAAAGAGGACACGACGCATCCCGTGCGTAAGCATGGGTATTTTGCTAGTCTAAGTTTTATACCATAATAATACAATTTTGGTTAATAGCAATCGATAATGAGTATCTTTTTCTTTATTTGATAGATAAAAAACCATTTTATAAAAAACCGTTCACTTTAAATCTATTTTTTATATTTTTTTATTTTTATTACCTTTGGCAACGGTTTTGAAGTGTTGTATATGTTGGCAAAAACCGTTCTCTATATTGTGAAAAACCGTTCTCTAATTTTGTTGGACAAAAACCGTTCTCTATATACTATACAAAAACCGTTCTCTATATCACAAAAACCGTTCTCTATTTTCGCATGAGAACCGTTGTCGAAAGCAAACAAAATAGACAATGGTTTTATTGTGTAAAATCCGTTTTCTTTTGGCATCTAAAGAGAACGGTTTTTATTTGTTGCCATTGACTGCAACAGTGTAAAACCGTTGTCCTAGAAAAAACAAAAAAATCGTTGTCTATTACCTACCAAAGGCTACGGTTTTATATTTCTGTTTCCTTTGTTCAAAAAAACCGTTGCCTATAGAATAGGCAACGCCTGAGAATACCACGGTTGAAAAACCGTTGCCTTAGGAAAAGGAAACGGTTTTTTCGCCTAAGACAACGGTTTCACGCGTTGCCGTAGGCAAAAAATGTTGTAGTGCTAGAACGTGCTTAATAGCAAAGAAAAGCTGACTATGAGCTTAGTGATGTTCAAGTTTATGATTGTTGATGAATTCCTTGTAAATGTCATTGGAATTAGCTTAGCTAGTTAACGATGTCATTGGTTGTAAATCCTTAGTTGTTAAATTACTTAATAGTAATAATGCATAGAAGTAGTAAGAGTTGTGATAATATCACTTAAGAAAGCAAGCAAGATCCATTGATTGGGATCTATGGAATAAAACATAAGATCAAATCCAATAACATAAAAGAAAAGCATAAATGTGTTAAGCACAGAGTAAGTAAGAACAACATGTTCTTAGTTAAGCAAGTTGCATCTACATTGCGTCGAGTTTAGCGGTGCTAAGCATAGGTTAAAGAAAAAAAATGTTTATATGATTGATGTGTGTTTGCTATACATTTCTATGTCTAGACTCTTCACAAGCCTTTAAGTGATATATTGGACTTAGGATTTTCCTACCCTGCAATATACTAAACTTAAGTTCAAGTTAGCACATTCAAGGGCATTCTCGCTTAGGATGTCGAAAAGGTTTTCAAAGCAAGTCCTTATGGTACATAGGGAGATTATGTTTAGGAATGGAATGTCTAAGTTAGTCTTTTCAGGCTAGTATGATTCGATGAGTGAATGATGAGGAGTCCATGAAGGGCTCCCTGAGATTTTTAATCTCACCCCGTTTCTTTTATTGTTTTTCAGATAAACAAGTACCAAAGATTGATGAGGCGAAACTCCAGGCTGGGGACTCTATTTTAGTTTTTAGTTTTGAGGTTATAATCTACTTATTGGATTAATGACTTAGGTTTTTTAATTTATGACTTGGATTACTGTAATCAAGTTTGTAAATTATTTGTAATTCATGTGCTTTAATGTAATTTGTCTTTTTTATTTTTATTTACAAACGGAAACTTCTTTCAAATATCAAGAATAGAGATATTCTTCCTTCAAATAGGAATACCGCTCTTAGTATTTTATGGGAAAAAAAGTCAAAAGCCCCTTATCGGATTTGAACCGATGACTTACGTCTTACCATGGTGTTACTCTACCACACTGAGTTAAAGGGGCCTCATTTGATTCAATTCCTGAATACGGAACCAGCCAATATGAGTTTAGTACATCTATTTGTTACTGCATATACTTATTATATATATAATCAATAAGGTTAAGGTGGTTATCTGTTATTATTGTTAATATTTGATCGCTATCCATGGTTGTCAAACCTTGTCCGATTGTTATTTGGTCATAAGTCTCAGAAACTATATGTTTGGGATCCATTAATGGGCCAATCGCCCACTAGGCCGAGTATCCAAGATACTTGTCTAGAACATATATGATTAAGTGGCTTGATTGCCTAAGATGCGATGCAATAACATTAAGTGATTAGATAACTTCCTATGATTGAGTGTTGTATAAACATGTGTGATACATGTTATAGATACATAGATACGATACAAGTATAATTGTGTTGAGTAAAAGTTATGATATACCATTGGAAATATTGTTATTGAACAATAAGAATAGAAATGTTATTTGTTTTGCAATACTAACCAAACAATAATTAAAGACAAGATTTCATTATTCAGTAACGAAAGAATGGCAGATACATCCTTTGGTAAGGGAAGAATGGGGTATATGTGGTGGTGTAGAAATATAGTCACATGCACCGAAACAAAATGAAACGAAACAAAATGAAAATAAAGAAACAATATACTTGTATATATAATGTATGAATATATAGTTCAAAGATGTATGATTTAATTTTGCTATGGACATAAGTTTAGAAATATGTACTGAGATGTATTCTCATTAATTAAGTTTGATAATGTTTGATAAGTATAATTGAGATATTGAGTTGTAAGTAACTCTTACTTGCTTATATTTCTTGTAATGACTATTATGATTATTGTGATTGTTAAAAGAGGATTTGTCATACCTTCCGCACCAGGTATGGCTAGTAATACCATGTTCAAATTGTTTTACTCCTATCTATTTTCACTGAAACTTATATCTGACCTTAAGGGTTTTTGGCATTATTAGGTCTGTTGCAACTTCAAGATTCCAAAGAGTTGATGTTCTTTGTCGGTTCTTGCCAAATCATGATCCATTAAGTCAAATATATAGTTGTAAATTTGTAGTTAGTCCACATTGGTGCATTCTAAAGTAGTCAAGAGTCTTGTATTTGAAAAGTTATATATTATTTAACGACATTACGAGCTTTATTTATTTAAACAAAAACATTTCCCATATAAAATTTCATATTCCATTTTATAAGACATTTTCTTATCATCTACTCCAAAAGTGTGTCCCTATAATTATCCTACACAGTATGTTCTATACTATATTATATTTTACAGCGTTACAATGGTTGTTATTAGATGATAAATAAATAAATATCTTATAGCAACATATTTTTTTTTGGCTAAAATATACTTTTGGTCACTCGTCTTATTTTTAAAATTTGTTTTGATCATTTATCTTTAAAAAGATCTATTATAGTCCTTTACTATCAAACATTATATAAAATAGTTTTTTCTGTCAGTTTCGTTACTAACGTCGTTAACTGTGGCTTATGTGACTGATAACTCTCATCCTTGACAAGTGACATGACAACTTTTCCACCCTGGAGCTGAGATCACGAGTGTGATAACAACTCTTCTAGCTTTTCACAAATAAAAAATATTAAACAAAGTTGTGATGCTAGAAGTTCTAGGTTGTGGTGCTTGAAGTTTTGGGTTTTCTGCAAGGGAACGTGGTAAAGTTGTTGATGTTGAGATTAACCAAGCAAGAAGTGAAATATGTGAGTGAAGTAGATAAACAAAGTGATACATCAACGAATAGCAAGAGGAAACACAGAAGCCACATGCCTTTGAGGGAGTTGAACATGATTTAAGCTTGTGAATGTGAGATACAAGTTGGTCAGCAGTTGGTGTAGGACAAGTTTAAGTTTGTGGCCATTGATGATTGAGTTAAATTATTTCAGATAAAAGGATGAAGAAAATGTAGCAAACATGCATATTTGTTGCTAGTAATAGTTCAATAATGAAAATTGGATGGTTGGATAAAGTGAAGTTGAACACTGCCATGGAATCAATCTCCCATTGGAAGTAGACAAATATAACTAAATAACAATATAAAATGCTTTTATGGATAAAAAGTTCTCCGAAAAAGCTCTTTTTTTATGAACAATTCTGATGCCATTGTTAGATTCCAATTGGGGTTAGAGACAGAATAAAATTCCTAACGCTAGACCAGAGCAACAATAACCTCCAGAAACGCTAAGTCAACAATTTTGGGGCAAAAGACTCATTGGAAAAAAAGACTTGATTTGATCATTTATCTTTTTCTTTTTTTTTTTCGATTTAGTTGTCTCATGTGCTCCAACACATACTTCCATGTGAATGACATGCCAACTCAGCTGCCCAGATCACAACTTAGTTGTCATGTATGCTAACATTAACGGCACCAGTAACAGAACCGACAAAAATGGCCGTTTTATATAACTTTTTATAGATAAAATACTAAAATAAATCTTTTAAAAGATAATAGACCGAAACGGATTCTAAAAATAAGATGAGAAACCAAAAGTATATTTTAGCCCCTTTTTTTAAAAAAAAAAGTGCAAGTCGTGTATCTGAAGTGTAATTCAAAATTCGGTATACAACTTATTCTAAATTGATAATTGTTTTAAAAAAACTACACTACTTCGATAATTTAAAAAGTAGATTGCACTCGGTTATTATTAATCTCGTGATGCATGCATGGGATTACAACGACCTCCGCCTCTCTTCTCTAGAATAGGGAAGAATGCCTAACTTTACTGCCATGAGAGGTCTTTGGCAGGGTGATCCTATCTCCCCATACCTATTTGTGTTTTGCATGAAGTGTCTCAAGGCCCTGATCTATGATGAAGTGGAGCAAGGGAATCAGACCCTATTCAGTTAACCAGAAATGGGCCCACCATTTCCCATTTTCTCTTTGTTGATGATTTCCTCTAGTTTAGCAAAGCGAAGCCCTCACAAGCGAGCCTGGTAGCTAACATTTTGAATAAATTATGTGCCTTTTAAGGTTTAAAGTGGAGAAGGCTAGAGCCCTTGCCTTGACAGAGGTTAAGCGGAGAAGGAAGGAGAAAATTACTTCCATTACGAAGGTTCAATTCACAGACAAGTTAGAGAAGTATCTTAGCTTCCGCATCCACTATGGGAGACCTCACAAGGAAGATTTTACCCATTTTTTAGATAAAGTGTCAAGCAGATTAACAGCTTGGAAGAGGCAGTTACTCAATAAACCAAAAAGAGTTACACTTGCCAATGTTGTTCTTACATCTATTCCAACATATGAAATGCAAGTAAGTAGGTTTCCTAGAAATATTTGTGACCAGTTGCATAGGAATGTGAGGCAGTTCATTTGGAGGTTCAGCGGAGAAGGAAGGAGAAAACTACTTCCATTACGAAGGTTCAATTTACTGTCAAGTTAGAGAAGTATCTTAGCTTCTGCATCCACTATAGGAGACCTCACAAGGAAGATTTTACCCATTTGTTGGACCAAGTCACTACAAGAAAACACGCATATACCGACGGACATTACCAACGGCCTTTGACCGTCGGTAAAATCGCGGGATTTCTGACGGCTTTTACCCGTTGGTAAAGAGAGAATACGACGGGCTGGCCCGATAGACACCATGGTTCCCGCTTTTTTAAATTACCGACGGCTTAGCCGTCGGTATTTGAATATTTCTGTCGGTAATACCGTCAATGAACCGACGGGTTAAACCCGTCGGTAATGTTAATGAGCCCGTCGGTATGTTTTAAATACAATCAGAAGCCCTCTCCCTTCGTTCCACTTTCCCTTTTCGACTTCTCCATCTCTTCTCTTCTTCTCCATTTCTCGTTCCTAACCCTACCTCCACCGCTCTACATTTTCTCATTTTCTGCCTTTCTAAGTTCATGAATCTCTCTCATTCGGGACATCATTTTCTTATCCGGAAAAACTGAAACGAAGAACCCTAACCCAAAATCCCCAAATCAAATTGTTCAAGTTCCACCAAATCACTGTGATTCTCCTTTCTCTTATTTAACTAAGAACCCTAAATCACTGCTTGTTTCTCGTATCTTCTCTAATTGTTTAGTTCCTCTTTATGAGGGTTGCCCTGTGTCCTATACACTGAGCTTAAAAGAACTTCACAAAGGTACTGTTGCTATTTCACTTGCCAAATTTTCATTTTCCTTTCGTTGTACCTAAATCACTGAGCTTCCACGAGCTATTGGTTGTTTATGTCATTTCTTAGTGTCATCGATTTTTCCATCCTTCAGATTTTGACCTTCTTAACTTATTATGTGATGTTTTGATTTCGGGTTCTATTTGCTGGTTAATGGTATTTGCTGAATGAATGGCTTTAATGTTAGTCATTTGGGTTTTGGTTGTCATGTACTGATGTCTTCATAACATTCTGCATTATGTAATTGGTACGGGTAGGTTCCTACTTTTGTGGGTACTTCCTCTTTGCATTTAAATGGGTTTAATTCAATTGCTTAGTTCATTGCATTTGTGTGTGTGTGGTTGTGTAATTACAGCTCTTGGACAGGTCCCTGTTTTAGCAAGTGATTTTGCGCATTGTACTTTGCATTCTAAGATAATTTACGTTGATCAATGTTAAGAAATTGTTAACTTTAATTACAGAGTTGTTTTATTCCGTCCCTATGTTAGTGTTAATTGTGTGAGGAAGAAACACTTTTTCCCCTAAATATAACAAATGGTTCATTAATCTTTGCCCCTTCCTATGCAATTGTCTGTGTTCTTAATTATGACACTCTAATTATGATATAATAGACAAGTTTATTAGTAAGTTGTTTGCTAAATATATTTCGTTTGGTGGTATGTCAACAATTTTCAGTGTTGCATGCTTAGATTTAGAGTGTGTCAGGTAATTCTTTTGGTCTACTTTGTGTAGGCTTTAACTGCATTGACCTTGAGATTTGGCTTTAACTCATCAGTATTAGGCATGCGAGATCAAGGATATTTATAACATAATCGTTCTCTTCAATGAAATAATTCCATAACTATTCTTAACCTTCAGAGGGAGTAAATTAATCAATTGAAATAAAACTACCCTTTGGATAAGGTAAATACTGGCTAGCCGGCCCAAAATTAGTTTTCAGACCTCATATTCATATAGTTAGTATTCACATTCTGAATTGAAGCTAGTATTATTACGGTGTTGGTTTTGTGTAAGTTTTATATCAAATGTGATGAAGCATCCTTAATTTTATATTATTATTTTCTGACAGATGCCTTCTGTGGATGGATCAAACTGCTCCACATGCATTTCATAGCCATGACATCTCAAGAGGAATTCTTGCTTTAACTTTCCTTCTTGTAGTGTTCAACTCTGGGTTCTCATTTCTAATGTCACCATGTTGAACCTTTTTGAATTCAGCCCATGTTAATGATGCATGCAATAACTACATGAGGGTGCAATTTTGCTACTATGTTTACTTATATATAGCTAAGGATGTGTTTATGACTTATGTTTGTGTTGTATTTGGCAGGTTTAGCTTTTCAACTATGTTTTTTCCCACAGTAAATGCCAATTCTACGTTTTTCCACAGTAACTATAAATTCTTATTATTAATTATAATTATTATTTTAATTAATTGTAATTATTATTTTTACAGCAAACACAGAATCATGGATATATGAAAATTGTAAATTTGGTATGACAATAAAAAATTAATCATCCATTTATTGAGTTTTTCCCCCCTCCATATATCCTCTTTCTTTTGGTTGTGATTTGAGAAGATATATTTGATTACAATTTTTTCATATATTTTTATAATTACAGCTCTTTTTCAATATTTATATGTTAATTATTTATTAATTTTCAGTCAAAAAAAGATAAAAATATTTAGAGTATAAGTTAAAAATATGAAACTATAAAAATATAATTTTTCTAAAAAATAACTTGAAAATAGAAAAGGAATTTTTTATTGAAGGTGCGAAAGGCTTGCATGGACAGTTTCTCCATATTTCAAAGTAAAGTTGGTTTTCCAAAATCATGTTCAAAACCGGTTTGCATATGGTGATCATGATCAGGACTATCAGGACTATTAGTTATGTTTGTATCGATATTTTTTTATATTTCCGGATATCGTTTTTATTACTGCTTTGTTCGTCGAATTTTTTTATTTATTTGTTACGTTTCTTTTTTTTAATTTGTTTTATAGTTTACGTTATCGCATCGCATTTTTAAATACAGGAATAAATTAATAATTAAATGTAATAACTAGTAATCGTTAATTAAATGGATAAATAAATTAAATTGATTACGGAAATTAAAATTAAATAATTTAAAAAATCAAATAATTTTTTTAATAAAAATTTAAACAATTTTCAATTCAAAAAAAAAAAATTTACCGACGGAAATGGCCGTCGGAAATGTCAATTGTTGTAGACTCGGCATTACCGACGGGTTAAAGCCGTCAGAAGTTACCAAACGATTATACTGACGGGCCAAAGCCATCTGTACGCATTTGCGACGCGCGTTTTACCGACGGATATTAGCCCGTCGGTAATCCGTCGGAATTTTTGGATTACCGACGGTCCAAAAGCCGTCGGTAATCCCGCGATTTCTTGTAGTGAGTGTGAGGTAGATTTACAACTTTTGGAAGGGACGGCTACTCAATAAACCAAGAAATTTACGCTTGCCAATGTTGTTCTTACATCTATTCCAGCATATGAAATGCAAGTAAGTTAGTTTCCTAGAAACATTTGTGAACAGTTGGATAGGAATGTGAGGCAGTTCATCTGGAGGTTCAGCGGATAAGCAAGGAGAAAATCACTTCCATTACGAAGGTCCAATTCACAGACAAGTTAGAGAAGTATCTTGGCTTCCGCATCCACTATGGGAGACCTCACAAGGAAGATTTTACCCTTTTGTTGGACCAAGTGTTAGGTAGATTTACAACTTTTGGAAGGGGCGGTTACACAATAAACCAAGAAGAGTGATGATTGCTAATGTTGTTCTTACATCTATTCCAGTATATGAAATGCTAGTAAGTTGGTTTCCTAGAAACATTTGTGACCAGTTGGATAGAAATGTGAGGCAATTCATCTGGAAAGGATCAACAAGTAAAGACCTTTATATGGTGAATTGGAGCAGGTTATTTGTAGTTAAAAATTTAATGTGCAAGTATACACAATCAACAAGTAATAAAGAGTAAATGAGATCGTTCCTATGAGGATTGATTCAGTCTTAATTTTCACAAGTTCTTCAACTAGCAAGTGAGTTAGTGAGTAAATAATAAAAGCAGTAAATAAACATCAACTTTGAGTTCATCGTTGTAAAGTAAAATGAAAAGTAAACCAACAAGTATTGGGTAAAATTCAGAAGTGGAATAGCTAGGATATCAGATCCATAATATTATCACCACGTTGATTAAGTGCTACCAGTGAGTGCCATGGCACCTGAGCGCAGAGCACTAGTATATGTGCCTTTCAGGCACTTACTGCAGGGCTAAATAAAAAGTACCTTATGTCTAAGCTCTCATTATGTTCACCCCTGACTATTAAGTGTGGCTCAAAACACTCTATGAAACTGATTGCCTATGTCTAGTTTAATCAAGATTAATTAAAGTGTCCTTCATTAATTCATCTCACATCAACTCATGAAATCAACATGTTAAACCCTTTCAGCATTTAACATACAAGTATTCAACCTAAGGTGATCAAGCTTAAATCAAGCATTCAAAATATAAAAGCGCATGAGTTAAAAATGCTTAGCAAATACGGTAAACTTAAATCAACAAGGTTCAAATACAACTTCACTTTATCCTAGCTTAGAGAAAGTTAGCTCGTAATGCGCTTAAAAACAAAAAGACCAAAACAAATGATGTAAAACAGATCCATAGCACCTAAGCCTTAGTTCAAAACCGTTACAGAGTAAATGTGAAAACAACAAGAAGATGTCACTCCCAGCTCTGTCAAGTTAAGAGATCTCCCTACTTTAGCAATGTCTGGCTGCTGCCGCTCCATTTTGCATCTGATTTGGTAGTGTCCTCCATGAAAATAGCTTCAAGCTTTTGTTAATGGTGAGTTTTTAGGAAGAAGAAGAGTGCTGCAGCTGTTCCTAGCAACGAGTGAACGTGACAAAAACACAAGAAAGGGAGGGTTGAAGTGGGTTTTGGAAATCTTTTCCAAATACTTATGTTTTTGAAAACCTTTTTCATAACAACTCTTTAAATAATAATAATAATAATAATAATAATAATAATAATAATAATAATAATAATAATAATAATAAGCAGTAAAGAGAAGAGAAAGAGTAGGACACAGTGATTTATACTAGTTCACTACCACCTAGTAGCTACGTCTAGTCCCTTCACCACACTGAAGGATTTCTCCACTATAATCAACTGATTACAACTCAAAAGTATACTACTGCCAAACTGACTATACTCTCAACTTCTTAGAACGACTTAGTGCAGTCAAGCCTCTAAGGAATACAACCACTACTGGGATAAATACAAGTGTTTAAAAATACTTTGAAATAATATAAACAACTCTCAGCAAGAGAGGATTTACAATGAAACCTTGATTGCTCACTGTCTCGTAAGAATGATTCACTTCGTTCACAATTATTTTGTTAGTTCTCTTCAGTGATTTGAATAAGGTATATATAGGTAGGTTCCAAATAGTACCGTTGTGACCTAGGTAGGTCCTTCACCAATGGACAAAACTTGAGATCCGCTCTTGGTGGCTTTTAGTGAGTCATGTCATTTTCAACTTTGCTTCCGTACACTGACACAGTTGTCTAAAGCAGTATATGTCCTTTTGTGATCCTTTTTGAATTTGTGATCCTTCCAGAGCAAGACATATCTGATGATTATATCCGTTGACATTCCATTTGACCTTTGATTCTTCATACATTAAAGTGTCATCAATGAGGTTTCTTTAATGCTTGAAATAGTCTTTAATACTTCACTCAGTCTGGTTTCCAACCAGAGGCATCATCTACCAGATGATACTTGAAACTATGATACTCTGCTTACCAGAGTAATCTTGTACCAGAGTCAAGGTCTTAAGAGCGTAGCTTCACTCAGGCTTTCTTCTACCAGAAGTATGTAGTACCAGACACAGGATTTCTACCAGAGTGTAGTCCTACCAGAGCTTGGTCTTAATAGAGCATAGTCTACTAGAGCAATGACTACCAGAGATTAGCTATCAGACGCTAACGTCATCAACTCTTACCAAACGATCAATGCCAGACTCAATGGAATGGACCAGAGGGCGAATTGCGCACAGAGCCAAAGCTTTCTGAGACAGTTCCATACGATGAATAGTGACTTACTCACTAATTTCTGCACACTAACAAACACATCAGGGGATAAATTATTCTTTTCATTATTAGTTATCATCAAAACAATTAAGGGTCATTGTTTCTGAATCCACTTGATTCCAACAGTCTCCCCCTATTTGATGATGACAAACACATGGATTGGTGAATAATTTTCCATTAGAAAATTTTTATTTAAAAGATTTTCAGAGGCTCTCCTTGAATTAAGCACATATAAATATTTTCTAAGTGCAGTAACACATCAGATGCATGCTTATAAATATAATGTATCAGAGTGTACAATGCAATGCATGGTGTTCATTTCTTTTTAACACTTGGTTGATACATGGAGTTCATTAATTACTCTCCATATATTTCTCTATTTTTTTCTCCCCCTTTTGTCATCAGACAAAAGGTTAAAGAGATAAAGAATATCATTGTCAAAACAGAGTATAAAAAAATATTGAAAGATAAAGGTTAAAACACTGTAAGTACCCAAATGTAACTTATTCATTTAATTCAGAGTTGTACCAAATTACACGAGTTGAAATTTTTAAACAACTAAGACAAAAGTACAGTAAAGGGCTAAAACAAAAGGTGAAAATCCTAATGGCTTTGTAAGGCTTGTTCAATTTCTCCAAAATCATCTTCAGCATGTCAGCAACTTTATCATGTTTCTTGCTTGAGGAGACCATGAATTGCTTAAACTCTCTGTTGTCTTCAATCAGCCTGTCCAGGACATCCCTTGGAACTTCAATCCGATCAGATTGGCTTTATTGAGCAGAGAGTGTAACAGGTTCAGGTTTAGGTGCAGGTGCTGGTTTAGGCTCCCAAGTAGTTGGAAGTAGAGTATGAGGCTTTTTCCAAGCAGGAGCAGGCAAGAGTCTCCTTGTGAGCTAAAGCTATTGCTGCTTGTGACTTTCAAACCAATTAGTCACATTGTACCATTCTGCAAAATAATCTTCCATAGCCAGCAAAGTGTGAACAGATAGGGCATGATCCCTTTCAATGTGTTGCTTTATTTCAAGCTGTTCATGTTGTGGGTTCATAAACCTCTCAAAGGTAGGATAGATATGATGGTTTCGCAGAGGTAGAGAGCAATTTGGACCACGGTACAGAGGGATGGTTTGAGTCTGGTTTGGAGTAGTAGAGAGCGTTTGGGTCTGAGTTAGGGTATCAGAGGGTGGTTGGGTTTGAGTTTCAGAGGGTAAGGAAATGATGGGGCTTGAAGGAATAGTGCGGGTGGAGTGTGAATCTGGAGAAGGAGATTCAGATTCAAGGTTTTGAATTACCTCAGAGGCAATCTTAGAAGTGATGATAATTTCATCTTCCAAGATTGGTTCTGTTGTAATTTCAGGTTCATTGTGGTGTGGTGATGGTGATGGTGATGAAATTGGTTGTGTTGAGGGAGGTGAAATAGGTTTAAAAGAAGCTAAAGGTTGTACATCAAGGATAGTATCAGAGCCAGGTTCAAGTGTTTGGGTTTCCTGAGTAATAGGGTTTGGTTGAGTTGGGAGTTTAAGGTCAGGTTATGTTTCTGGTTGAGGTGGAGGAGTAGGTTTGGGTTATGGTGGTGGAATAGGATCTGTTTGTTGTGGGGGGTAAACAAAAATAGGTTCTTTAAGAGCAGGAATAGAAGTATTGGTTCTAATTCTGTGTCTTAAAGGTATATCATCTTCTGATTCATCAGATGATGAGTCAGAGGGTAATGTGGGTAGAGGGGCAGTGGTTGTTTGAGGGTTTCCAACAGCATAAACAGATTCATAAAGCTTAACAGCATTGTCAAGTACCTTTGTTTTCTTTGCAGGTACTTCACTTTTCTTGACTAGCCTTCTCTTCCTAGCACCAGAGGCAGCATCAGCACTAGAGGCAACAACAGCACCAAAGGCAGTATGTTGAGGTGCCTTTGCAGAGGCTTCCCCCTGAAGCCTTTTTGCCCTAAGTTCCTCATGGAATTTTGCACATTCATCCTGAGTCTTAGCCAAAAATTCTGCTATGTCTTCTTTCTTTTCTTCTCGTTCTTCAGTCAGCAAGGAAGGCATACAAGCAGGGCGAACTGGAGGAACGCGTGGAGGTGCTTGAGAAGCAATATAGATCCCAGAAGAACTTCTGGTGATTCTCTTAGTAGGTTAAGAGGGGCCAACATCAACAGACTTAATCCTTTTTCCTTTCTTTCTCTCCTCAGCCTTAGCTGCTTAATCTTCCTCGTTAGCAACTTGAGCAATCAACTCGGATGATAGGAGCTTCATCTTATCCAGATTGTTGCTATCAAAAATGGGTGCAGAGCTCTTGCGAAGCAGAAGTCCAGCTTCTTCAATGTCTTGTGCTTGAAGATCCTTTATTACACCATGCCCTTCCAGGATAGCTGAAATAACCCTTCCACAGGGTATATTCCTATTCTGCCCTTTCCTAGAGAAGGTGATGGCTCTTCTCAAAAAGTTGAAGATAATGCTGGGTAGGTTGATACGGGTGCTCAGAACATAATGCCACGGTACAAACTTGTGATTAGAGCTAATAGTGTCCACTGAGCCCGCTTTTTGCATAACATTACTCTTGATGATCTTGAACAACAACCTGAAATAGTTCGTCATGTCCACAACCTTCGTAGCACCAGGTGTCTCATAGAGATGATCTGAAACCATCCCACTTTTGAGTAATTTCTTTTCCTTCGTTTGGGCAGTTGATAGCTTGGCCTATCAAACTCTTAGTCACCACGATCTCCCTTCCTTGAATGTGGCTAACGATGGCTTCATTTGTAATCCTTGCAAACCTCTAGAATTCTTTGAGCAGTTAAGGGTAGATGTCTCTAGATTCAACGTAAAAGAACTATATCCAACCCATATCTATGAAGTGAATTCGGAAGTCGTAATCATTAATAGCTAGCTCGTTGATATCAACTCGTGCTTCAGTCATGACAACGAGATCCTTGGGGTCAATATCCACAGTAGGTACATGACCATTCTGGGGAGCAACTCCTTGTTTTTGTTGTTGTTGTTCAGTCATGATAAAGAGTTGCAGTGAGATTACAGAGAGAAGAAGAAGACAGAATGCGAAAGGGGCTAGGGTTCAAAGTGAATGACTTCTCAAAGAGATAGAGTGGATAGTGGGTGAGTGAGTGGGTATAAACGTGTTTGAGAAGGTAAACTGCCTTCGTCAGTTTTGAAAATAAAATTAAAGAAAATATTAAAACTGTCGTTTCAAAAAGAAACGTGTCAATCACTCTTAAAAGAGGCGTAGTAAAACTATCCTCGGGTAGTAAAATTAATAATGACTTAGCGAAAGACAATTCTCAGCCACTAACGTATCAACTAGTCTCAGAGAGACACATGTTTACTAATATTCCCAGAGGGAACATGTAATGAATGCACCAGACGCATGCAAATATGAACAGTGTACCATATATATATATATACAGAGGCAGCATGTATCAGAGGCATATATGGTTACCAGACGCACATATAATATCAGAGGAAAGCATGTTACCAGATGCAAAATGTGATATCAGAGGCAAATATGCTACCAGATGCTAGCTCATCAGAGGCACACATATCAGAGGCAAATATATTCAACTTAAACAATCATTTCTTTATAAGATGAAAATTCTAGTTTTTCCTTATAACGTTGAATCTATCTTCAGTAAGAGGTTTTGTAAAGATATATGTCCATTGATGGTCAGTATCTATAAATTTAATTTCAATATGTTTAGCTTTTGAATGTAAAATAGGATTTTTAGTCAAATATATAGCAGAGGTATTATCACAGAAGATAGGAATGTTACTCTCTTTTATCTAATAATCTTCAAGCTGATACTTGATCCATAGAAGTTGTGAACTACAGCTTGCTGCAGAAATATAATCTGCTTCTGCTGTTGAAAGTTCTATTGTGCTCTGTCTTTTGCTAGACCATGAGATGAGGTTGGCTCCAAGGAATTGACAACCACCATTTGTACTTTTTCTTTTAATTCTATCTCTAGCAAAGTCAGCATCATAGAAACCTACTAACTTGTAATCATCTGATTTGTTATACAACAAACCAAGGTTAATAGTTCCTTTAAAATACCTAAAGATTCTCTTAACAACAGTTAAATGAGATTCTCTGGGATCATATTGGAATCTTGCATATAAGCACACACTAAACATTATATCAAGTCTTAAGGCAGTAAGATAAACGAGTGAAACTATCATACCTCTGTATACCTTTTGGTCTATCTTTTTACTTGATTCATCTTTGCTTAGAGCACATTTAGGATGCATTGGTGTGCTCATTGGTTTGGTTTCCTCTAGCTTGAACTTCTCCAAGAGTTCTTTCATATATTTTATCTGATAGATATATGTTCCATCTTGACATTGTTTGATTTGAATACTAAGGAAGAACTTCAATTCTCCCATCATACTCATCTTAAATTCATTCTGCATAAGCTTAGAGAATTTCTTGCAAAGAGATTTGTAACATCTGAGGACGAGATCGACCTCGTATTAGGACGTCGTATCGAGACCTCGCGTCGAGATCTCGTGTCGAGACCTCGTACCAAGACCTCGTGTCGAGATCCCGTGCCAAGATCGCGTGCCAAGATCGCGTGCCAAGGTCATATGTCGAGCTGATGAGGTCGCGTACCGAGCTGAGGAGGTCACGTGTCGAACTGAGGAGGCCGCGTGCACGAACTCGTGTTAGAGCCTTGTGCGCTTGCACGAGCACCCTGGTCGACATCGTGTCGAGATGATAACACTCGTATCTTTACGAACGTTATTTAGCGCTAATGATTCTATTGTTTGTAATATTTATTTTATCGGTTGCAGTTCTCGTTGCTGTGTTTTAGATCTGTAACCTATAGATTAGAGGGTAATCATGAGAGAGAAGAGATTAGATGGGTAGAATGATTGATGGGATTAGCATCTCATAACAGTAGTTACACGTCACTTATTTCTGTTTTTTTTTAAGAAAGAAAAATTCATTTAAATGGTTTATCTCCCAGCTGTATATCACGATCAGCTCTCACAAACACTCACTTTCTCTTTTCTTCTTTCTTCTTCCTTCTTCTCTGAGTTCCTCTTCCTCTCCAAACCTCCATCGAAGAACCTTGAGTTCCATTGAGCTTCTGCACAAACCTTCTTCATCAATCTTGTTCCTCATCATCTCCTCGACATATATCACCACCTCGACCATCATCTGAGGTATGGAAAAACAGATTTTCTCTTCCTTCATGCTACTGTTTAGCGCCATTTCTTCTTTCCATTTCAGCTAGTTTTTATGCTTCCAAATCATGTCGTATTGATAGGTTTTCTTCTTCATGACATGACCGACCTTTCTAACCAATTATTTGAGCTTGTAAAACAAATTCCTTTCTCTGTTTTCTGCAATAGGCAGTGCCCAAAAACCCTCCCTATTTGGTTCGTTTTGATTTCTTATTTTAGTTGTTGGACCCTGATGAAAATATTTTTCAGAAAACATAAACTTAGATTTTGATTAATTTGTACTTAATGTGTTACTTGATTTTAAGCTTGAGTTAGTACTTTGGAAAAATGGTTTTGTCTGGTGATGTATGAAAGAAGTTTTAATAAAATTTTAGAGAAAAGGAGTTATTTTGTAATGTTTGAATTCTGGTTGTTTTTGTTTAAGCTCGTGAGTTTTAATGTTTACTTGGGTTGTGGTTAAGCTTGGGATGAGAGCTAAGTGTTATTAGAACCCATAGATAGAACTAAGTTGTGCTCGTATTAGGCAGTGTGACTCCCGAGATCGTGTGATTTCCGAACCCGAGGACGTGGGAGCAGTGGGATCCAGATCGAGAACTGTACGTGTCGAGGTCGACTGAGGAGCGTACGTGTCGAGGTCGATTGAGGACGGTACGTGTCGACGTAGTTGTCGAGCTCGATTGAGGACAGCGTAGACGCGTAGCTTGGAGTTCGGTAAGGGCACTTCTAAACATTCTAGGATTTTTATTGTTATATTACTATGCATGGATTCCTTGATTTGTGTCGAGCATGTAATGTTGTGATATGATTGGGTTTTTGCATGTATTTAATATGTGATTGAATATATGTTATGAATTATGTATTGACTGTTGAATTGCATTTCTTCATGTCGAGCTTGCTCTTTTTATTTGACATGCGGTTGAATATCTTGTGTATAACTCTTTGAATATTGTAAGCGGAGAGCTGTTCATCGAGTGAGCGAGCTAGGCGAGTCGTTATGACGTTTTTGAGCCGTGACCCGGATAACTAAGGGTGCTAGGTCCCCTTTTTGTTTACGGGAGATTGACTAGGCGTCGCATTATCAGTTTGGGGTTGGACCTGCTGATTAATGTATGGTATCGGTTTGGGGTTGGACTCGCTTACCTATTGCGTCGATTTGGGGATGGACCAAATTGACGATATTCCGGAATAAAAGTCGAGTCTAGAGTGAGATGGTCGAGTCACGTTTGGTGAATGATATACAGTGATGTCTACTTATTTCTTTGTGCCTTGTTTATCTTGATTTGTGGAGAAGTTGACCCTTTCCCGTGGTACCTTCAATCTATGATGGTTACCCAGGCGATGTCGAGGGTGCAGGGAACTCGACAGCAGATGATGGCGAGGAGGAGCTCGACGAGGATCAGGGCGACGACCTATACTTGTCGTGATTTGCTTTGTCTATGTTTTTGTGTATAGTGGTTGTGACCAGTTGGGCCGGTTATGTTTTGTTATTACAGGGTAGACTGGCGGTTTACTTTTGGAGCAGCCCCCTGCGTGGGTGTCTGCCGAAAGTACCCCCAGGGTATGATTGCTCTCTTGAAGTCATCATACCTTAGGTGTATTTCTTTATACATTATTACTCTGTATTTTGTATACATCATCGTTTCGAGTGGTATATATGTATATTATGCATGTATGTTTTATTAGAATTTATGTCTTGTGTCTTAGTTGCACCATGTTTTCGAAAAGTTGTAATTACTCTGATGTGCACGAGCTGGTCTTAGAATAATAAAAAAAATAATATAGACCGTACTTTTCTAAAGGGCACAAGAGTATCGTTTTGAAACACATCGCATACAGGGTAACTAGAGCTCGGTGTGTTGAGCTCGGTAACTCGAGCTCGGTATGTCTGGAGCTCGGTAGCGGTCCGGAAACGGGTCGTTACAAGATTCATTAGTAGCACCAAAGATAATGTCATCTACATATATTTATACTAAAATGAAATGCTTTTTAGATGATTTCCTAAAGAGTGTAGTATCCACCTGTCCTCTTTCAAAACCATTTGACATTAAAAATGAACTAAGTCTATCACACCAAACTCTTGGAGCTTCCTTAAGACCATATAGAGTCTTTTTAAGTTTGAAGACATGCTGTGGAAAAGGAACATCTTCAAAACTAGGTGGTTGTTTGACAAATACTTCCTCACTTATGAAACCATTTAAAAATGCACTCTTTACATCCATCTGATATAAAGTAATGCGACGATGTGCAGCAAATGATAATAAAATTCTAATTGCTTCTAATCTAGCTACAGGTGCAAAAGTTTCAGTATAGTCAATACCTTCCTCTTGCGAATACCCTTGAGCAACTAACCTTGCTTTGTTTCTTACCACTTTACCATCTTCATCAAGTTTGTTTCTGAAAACCCACTTGGTTCCAATGGCTTGCTTATCCTCTGGTGGAGGTACTAGCATCCACACATCATTCCTCTGGAATTCATTCAGCTCTTCTTGCATAGCAAATATCTATTCATCGTCTGTTAGGGCTTCATTAATTGTCTTTGGTTCTATCTCTGACAACAATGCAAGATCAGAGTGTTCTTTGAGAGATGATATGGTTCTGACTCTGTCACTTGGTTCACCAATGATCTAGTCCTTTGGGTGATAAGTCTTGAACTTCCAATCTCTTCTTGACTCTGCTTGAGTCTGGTCACTAGACGCAGGGCCAGAGGCAACATCAGCCACCAGATGTATCAGCATCTGTTCCATTATTTATCTGTATATTTGTGAAAATCTCATCTAGCTCTAATATTTCAGTGTCAGGCTTCTTGTCATCAAACTTTACATGCATTGATTCATCAACAATTAAAGTTTCTTTATTATATACTTTATAGGCTTTAGAGCGTTCATAATATCCCAAAAAGATACCTTTTGTGCTTTAGAATCAAATTTGCCAAGACTGACCTTTGTATTGAGAACAAAGCAGTCACACCCAAATTAATGAAAATATGAAATGTTGGGTTTTCTCCCTTTCCATAATTCATATGGAGTCTTATTCAAAATAGGTCTAATATAGATTCTATTTTGAATATAACATGCAATGTTTACTGCTTCTACCTAAAAGTACTTTGCAATTTTTGTTTCATGAATCATGGTTTTGGCCATCTCTTGAAGAGATCTATTTTTCCTTTCTACAACACCATTTTGTTGTGGTGTTCTAGGAGAAGAAAAATTGTGAGAAATGCTATGTTCTTCACAAAAGTTTTGAAATAATTCATTTTCAAATTCACCACCATAATTACTCCTAATGGTTGTAACACAAAAGCTTTTTTTTATTTTGCACTTGTTTGCAGAAGACATAAAACATCTTAAAAGACTTATCCTTGTGGGCAAGGAATCTTACCCATATCCATCTGGTATAGTCATTAACAATAACAAGACCATATTTCTTACCAGACAAAGAGACATTTCTAGTTGGACAAAATAAATCCAAATGTAAAAGTTCAAGTGGTCTTGAAGTGGAAACAACATTTTTATAATGAACTGAAGATTTTATTTGTTTTCCTTTTTAACAAGCTTCACAAAGAGCATCAGACTGATACTTGAGATTTGGTAAGCCTTTAACAAGTTCTTTCTTGTTAAGCTTTAAGATTAACTTCAAGCTAGCATGACCCAATCTCTTGTGCCAAGTGCATTGTTCTTCATCAAGTGACAAAAAGAACATGACATTTTGATTGGCCAACTCAAAGAGCTTGATTTAATAAATATTATTCTTCCTCTTTGCTGTAAAGAAAATAGAGCCATCTTTCCTATTTTTGACTATACAGGCATTATCACTAAAGCCAACATCATAACCGCTATCACATAATTGACTTATGCTAAGTAAGTTATGCTTAAGGCCATCAACAAGTAAAACATTATCAATAGAAGGTAGAAATTTCTCACCAACCCTTCCAACTGAGAAGATCTTCAAGACGCAGGGCATTTAGGTCCTTGGATTCTTGTGTAGCCGTGACCTTAGGTCTCCATTGCTTGGGCAGGCTCCTCAAAATCTTTTTCATGTGATCAGCAGTAGTATAGCTTTTATCAAGAACTTTTAGACCGTGAACCAATGTTTGAAATCTCCCAAACATTGTTTCAATGTCTTCTCCCTCTTCCATCTTGAAGAGTTGGCACTGTCTAACTAGAATGTTAGCCTTTGTTTCTCTCACTTGGGCAGTACCCTCAAAGGGCAAAGCCAATGAGTCCCAAATATCTTTAGCAGTGGCATTGTTGCCACAGTTCTCATATTCTTTATCAGAAATAGCACAGATAAGGAAATATCTTGCTTTTTGATTCAGTAGATATGATTTCTTTTGTTCAGTATCCCACTTATCCCTAGGAATAGGGATTCTCTTAGCATCAACTGGTTCGGTATATGATTTTTCAACCATATCCCAAAGTTCAAGTCGTTGTGACTCAAAAAAGGTTTTAACTTTATCTTTCCAGTAGTCATAGTTTGTTCCAGTGAACAAAGGAGGACAGTTAATATGACCACAACTTCGTTGTTTGCCATAGATAAAGTATAGGATCTTTTCCTCTCACATAGTTAAGTGCTCAACCAAGAGGTCGAGTTCTCGTACCAATTGAACATGACAAAAACATAAGAAATGGAGGTTTGAATTGGGTTTAGGAAATCTTTTCCAAATATTTATGTTTTTGAAAACCTTTTTCAAAACAACTCTTTAAATAAAGATAATAATAATCAGCAGTAAAGAGAAGAGAAAGAGTAGGACACAGTGATTTATACTAGTTCACTACTACCTGGTAGCTACGTCTAGTCCCTTCGACACACTGAAGGATTTCTCCATTATAATCAACTGATTACAACTCAAAAGTATACTAATGTCAAACTGGCTATACTCTCAACTTCTTAGAACAACTTGGTGCAGTCAAGCCTTTAAGGATTTCTCCATAATATTATCACCAAGTTGATTAAGTGCTACCAGTGAGTGCCATGGCACCTGAGCGCAGAGCACTAGTATATGTACCTTTCAATCACTTACTGCAGGGCTAAATAAAAAGTATCTTATGTCTATGCTCTCATTATGTTCACCCCTGACTATTAAGTATGGCTCAAAACACTCTATGAAACTGATTGTCTATGTCTAGTTTAATCAAGATTAATTAAAGTGTCCTTCATTAATTCATTTCACATCAACTCATGAAATCAGCATGTTATACCCTTTTAGCATTTAACATACAAGTACTCAACCTAAGGTGATCAAGCTTAAATCAAGCATTCAAAATATAAAAGCGCATGAGTTAAAAATGCTTAGCAAATACGGTAAACTTAAATCAACAAGGTTCAAATACAACTTCACTTCATCCTAGCTTAGAGAAAGTTAGCTCATAATGAGCTTAAAAACAAAAAGACAAAAACAAATGATGTAAAATAGATCCATGGCACCTAAGCCTCAGTTCAAAACCCTTACAGAGTAAATGAGAAAACAGCAAGAAGAGGTCACTCTCAGCTCTGTCAAGTTGAGAGATCTCCCTACTTCAGCAATGTCTTGCTGTTGCTGCTCCATTTTGCATCTGATTTGGTGGTGTCCTCCATGAAAATAGCTTCAAGCTTTTGTTAATGGTGAGTTTTTAGGAAGAAGAAGAATGTTGCGGCTGTTCCTAGCAAAGAGTGAATGTGACAAAAACACAAGAAAAGGGGGTTTAAAGTGGGTTTTGGAAATCTTTTCTAAATACTTATATTTTTTAAAACCTTTTTCAAAACAACTCTTTAAATAAAGATAATAATAATAAGCAGTAAAGAGAAGAGAAAGAGCAAGACACAGTGATTTATACTTGTTCACTACCACCTGGTAGCTACGTCTAGTCCGTTCACCACATTGAAGGATTTCTCCACTATAATCAATTGATTACAACTCAAGAGTATACTACTATCAAACTGGCTATACTCTCAACTTCTTACAACGACTTAGTGGTCAAGCCTCTAAGGAATATAACCACTACTGGGCTAAATACAAGCGTTTTAAAATACTTTAAAACAATATAAACAACTCTCAATAAGAGAGGATTTACAATGAAAGCTTTAAACACAAAAATAACTTTCTAAACAAAAGGATAAATTTTTTTTTTGGGGTGTTGTTCACTTGGTCCCAGAGACTTGAAAATTTTCTTGATTGCTCACTGTCTCATAAGAATGATTCACTTCGTTCACAATTATTTCGTTAGTTCTCTTCAATGATTTGAGTAAGGTATATATAGCTAGGGTTCCAAATAGTGTCATTGTGACCTAGGCAGGTCCTTCACCAATGGACAAAACTTGAGATCCGCTTTTTGTGGCTTTTAGTGAGTCATGTCATTTTCAACTTTGCTTCCGTACACTGACACAGTTGTCTAAAGCAGTATCTATCCTTTTGTGATCCTTTCCGAGCAAGACATATCTGATGATTATATCCGTTGACATTCCATTTGGCCTTTGATTCTTCGTACATTAAAGGGTCATCAATGAGGTTTTTTTAATGCTTGAAATAGTCTTTAATGCTTTACTCAATCAGGTTTCCAACCAGAGGCATCTTCTACCAGATGATGCTTGAAACTACGATACTCTGCTTACCAGAGTAAACTTGTACCAGAGTCAAAGTCTTCAGAGCGTAGCTTCACTCAGGCTTTCTTCTACCAGAAGTATGTAGTACCAGACGCAGTATTCCTACCAGTGTGTAGTCCTACCAGAGCTTGGTCTTACCAGAGCATGGTCTATCAGAGCCAAGCTATCAGACGCTGACGTCATCAGCTCTTACCAGACGATCAATCCAGAATCAATGGAATGGACTAGCGGGTGAATTGCGCACAGAGCCAAAGCTTTCTTAGACAGTTCCATCTGATGAATAGTGACTTACTCAGTAATTTATGCACACTAACAGACACATCAGAGGATAAATTATTCTTTTCATTATTAGTTATCATAAAAACAATTGAGGGTTATTGTTTCTGAATCCACTTGATTCCAACAAGGAGATAGTCTCTGCCCTAGGGATTCCCACCGTACTAGCCTGCCTCTTCTGATTAGGTCAGTGTCCTTTTATAATCTCTCTCTTAATAGGCTAAAAAGCATTTTACCATGATAGACAGATGTCTCATTTTGGCCCAAAAACAAAGGACATTCCTTTCAGCAGAGAAAATCACACGCATGAAGTGGGGACTAGCTGAGGATGCACCTTCCTTGCGCCTGAAGGACAAGAAACAGCACTGTGAGCTTAGCTTGTGTACTTTCTTAGTATTTTTTTTCCTCTTTTCCAGTAGTTGCCTTCATCATGGTGTGGTGCCTTGGCACTGACTTTTCTCTTTAAAATCCTACACTGCTCCCCAAAACACTTAAAAAGACAAAAAGGGCACGAACGTGCCTTAAACTCTGCTCACAATACTTATCAACGTAACTACAAGTATTCATCAAATAAAGCCTAGGACTTACCCTTTGGACTTGCATAATTCAAGCTTAAAAGTGCTAAATAACTCTTATTTCTAAGAGTTATCACACCCCCCCAAAAAAACTTGAACCATTGCTTGTCCTCAAGCAAACAAGAACAAATTTCACAAAACAAAATTGCACAACAATGTAGCATGTTAGAGTTATTTGTTAGCTCAAGAAGGTTTACTTTATAGGGCTTCACTTTCAATCTTACACATTCACAAACAATCCCCCTTATTCTTCATGATTTCTTGAGTTACCCCACTGAATCAGTGTGTGTGTGTGTGTGTGTTCCCCTTATGCCTAATGCATAAGCTTCAATAGACTAAATAAGTTCACTTAAGCCTCCCCCCCAAGAAAGTACCTCCAACTCACCTCTTTATCAAATAAAAGGGCACCAAACATATACTTTAATGACCATCGGGGTGACTTATCTTGAATTTCAACATGTACATGTGCTGCTAGTGCTCATTGGGTCAGTGCACACTTATGTTAGCATGCTATTATTTTTATATATGTATATGCCTTTTATTTAGCCACATTGCCTTTTTACTAGAGCCAAAGTCATTGGTGATGAAATGGCCCTGTTACTCAGCAAGTGACTTATTCATTAAACCCTTTTTTTATATGGCTTTTTCTACTTCCATACTGTGCACTGACCTATAACTATTCTTCTTTCACCCCCCAAACTTATTCTTTAGTCCATTCTAGTGGAAGATGTAGCTTGGAATTGGTTATGGAGATTAAAGCTACCTGCCAACATACAGTTCTTTCTTTGGCAACTGTGCCATGGTGCGATCCCAACTAGGGTTGTTCTTAAAAGGAGAGGTATTGCCAACACAAATAGTTGTCTGGTATGCAACATTGTTGTGGAAACAATCAGTCACTATTTTTTCATTGTGATCGGGCTATTGTCTTCTGGGAGAGCTGTAGCCTTTCACACCTTTAGATTTCAACCGCTAATGCTGATCAGTGCAGCTGGTTCAAACAGCAGGATGTTGTAATCATGAAGATGATCTCAGTCATCTTTTGGACGATTTGTCTAGCTAGTAACCGTAAAGTGTTTGATGATTTGGATGCATATTTTTGAGTTGGTTGCTCAAGAAATTTATGCTCTTGTGCTTCGTATTTCCCAAGCTTTTGGGACAGCTGCATCTCCAATGGTGCGAATAACTCGTGAAGTCTCTTGGAACAAGCCTCTAGCAGGGGAGTATGCTATTAATATGGATGGCAGCGCGATCACCAACCCGGGCAAAGCTGGCTTCGGTGGTGTAATCCGCAATCATGATGGCACTTTCTACAAAGGCTTCTTTAGTAGTGTGGGAATGTCAAATATCGTGTTTGCTAAAATTATGGCTACGTTGAATGGCCTTAAGTTGTGTTGGGAGGCGGGCATTAAAAAGCTTTAATGCTACACTGAATCTATGGTTGCTATAACGCCTCATTTCTGAAGTGCCACAGACAAGAACTTAACTCTAAATGCGACGCATTTTTAAAATACTACTCTTGTATCCTTTGGAAAATACGGTACATTTTTTTTAAACAACTTCTTTCGCAAAACACACGCAGAGTAGCCACAGCGTTTAGAAACATGATGCAATCTAAAGATACAAGATGCATGCACTAAAATACATATATATATATATATATATATATATATATATATATATATATATCACCAAAGTGGGTCATAACCAGTACGAAATATAATACAAGAGTAATGAACATGTCCAAAAGAGAATACACCTAAAGTATGAGGATCCTCACGAGAGTGATCATACTCCTGGGGTACTCTCGGCAGTTACCCACGCAGGGGGCTGCTCCAAAAGTATACCGCCAGTCTACCCAACTGTACAACAAAAAGTCTATCCCAAAAGACTAACTGGTCACCACTCCACATCTATAACACAGACAGACCTCTCAGACACCCAAAACATCTACACAAGCAGATAAACCACATCAGCTAGAAGTCACTACCCAGACCCTCAGATGGGTCCTCCTCCTCATCATCATCCATCGGGTCATCATCAGCATCCTCGCCAGTCAGGTCAATAAAATGTACAGGTGTCGGTACTCCCTCGGGCTCGTCCTCCTCAATTAACACCTCCTCGATGAAATCCACTCCGCTGCAACCAACCACACCACATACTCCACAAATAGGGGAAGGATCCACAGGAGGAGTAGGGGTCCTGACAATCAAAGGGGAGGTCGGCTCTGCATTAGGCTCTGCCACAGGGCTTGGGGTAGCAGCTGCCGCGCGTGAGGTCGAAGCCCCGGTTATCCAACGTCTGACGCCCATGCTCTTGCGAGCGGTCCTTCTGATCCTGGTACCTCTAGGCAAGGGTGCGTAACGTGTCGTAATCCTCCTAGGAATATCAAATTACTCCTCTGGTGGAAAGAAGAAGCTGGTAACACCTGATCACTCTGAGTGTGACGCCACGCGTTCATGATCTGTGTCATCTTGATCGGGAAACTCACTGTCCTCCTGGAAGTCTACTGCCTCAACACAAGTTCGTCCACCCTGAAGGTATGCACTACATCCCCAGTATATACAACTCGACGGGAGATGGGATCAAACTCCATCGCCGACGGTGTCTCCAAGTCTAGAAAGTCAAACACTATGTCCGACGACGTCACCATCGCTGGGATCACCAAGGTCTTCGCCATCGTCTGGGTTGCCATCATCGGTTGAAGGAACCACGGGAAATTGTCAACTTCTCGAAATAAAAGGTAACACAAAAATAGCATATACCACAACAAGCATAACACACATAACAATATTATTCAACACAATCAATAAGGATGCACCCATTCCTATTGACTCACTACATGATAGTGCAGTTTTAATTCCGGAATCCATACGCCAGAGGCATATCGGGCTGTACGTACCAGACCGACACTTTTCCCTGCAATGGTAAAATTTTAACGACGTTCCCGAATTCCTTTGGCCATGGCCATTTCCACTACCCAGGATAGACAGGTCGACGTTACCACAAGACACGACGTAACAATGCCTTTAACCACCCCCAATGAACATATCACCACATTTGATATTTCAGTCATGGCATAATCAATAACATCAGTTATCCAATAAAATCCACAACATATATCTTAATCATGTTTTAAGCATACCACACCATAATGTTTTTCAATTCATCCACGCACAACAATCCATCAATACGTGACAAACCAACAACACAACAAACAACAACATCAATCAAGTTCGTCCCTTTGCAACTCGGTGGAATTAGCAAAGAGGAAGTCAAACAAGTGTGGGGAGTTGGGGGCAGTCGCCAACCTCTTGCAGATAAACCCACTAAATATTCATATATAAAGCTTAAAACAATAAAATCGAAGGGGTAGGAGACCCTCACTTCGAATCCTGAGGTTCTCAGACTTCTTCGATATACAAAATAAAATTAAATCCTGTATATATCTAAAAGTTGCCCTTACCAAAAGTCGCCAAGTCACGTGTCAACGCACGTCCCGAATTCACGCCGCATGAATTCCGATTCTCAAGTCCTAACACCACATAACAAACTTAGCATAAATCTAAAGACTTAGTTCTAATACTTAAGGCCCTCACAACTTAAAACCCTTTTCCTAACCAAAACACTTGTACTTAGAAACTTAATTAAAATACTAGTTTTTAATAAATTACATACCCAGTGAAAATTCATTAACTAGCTAAGGAATCAAAACCCTTAAGGACTAAGAAATCTTTTTCTTGAAAACTTAGAACATAAAACATCATTATTTTTTTCAACTCTTTTCTCAAATATTAGAATCAAGGCTCCACTTGGTTCCTTGGGTCTCAAGAAATCCAACTTACCTAATGTGCTTCATAGCCTTAAATCTCAAAATAAATCCAAATTCAATCAAACATTTTCCTAAATTTTCCAAAAACTTAAATACATTTAAATACAACTAATATGAACCAAATAACACAAAATATTTTTCTCCCAAACCCCTAAGGGCTGGCGGCCTCAACCTTTTCTTCCCAAAAAAATTTGCAAATCTTCCAACTAATTACACAACATCATTCCATAATTCATTCCTTTCACAAATCAACCATTTCCTACAACACACATGCCTAATTCAAGTTCAATCATCAATTTAAGCTTCATTCAAGAATAAGGTTTTTCAACAAAAATTACTCAATCAAAGTTCTAGTTCAAAACCAAAAGCCAAAATAACAACACCACCACCAAATAGGCTAGAATCACCAATTAATTTCCTTGATTCACTAAGGATCACACCATTTCCTCTTTTCCCCCTTAGGGTTTCGCCTAGGGTTCCAAGATTAGGGATTCTTGGTGTTCACTTCCCTCATTGATCATAATCAAGCATTTAAATGGACACAAAATCAAGAACAAAGACAAGAAAAAAATCAACTACCTCCTCCCTCCTAGTGCTCGCGGCCAAGGGGTTGTTTTGGGGAGAAAGTTGGTGCTCTCAATCTTGCTTGGATGATGAACTAGAGAGTAGTGAAGAGAAGAAGAAATAGATAACAAGAAGTGTAGAGAAATGGAGGTAGAATCAAACTCAAGAGATGGAGAGGAAGGTAGCCATGGATGAGCCTTTGCACTTTCTCTCACTATGATGAAGAAGAAACAAATGGAATGAGGGTAGAGAGTGGGGGGTCGCGGGTTTGGGGCTGATTATAGAAGGGGAGGATTAATTTTAATTACTTAAAATAAACTCATGGCTAAAAACTAATCTAATAAAGTGTAATAAAAAAAAAACTTATCACACAAAGTGTGACACCTCTCAATAAAGCAAGATTCTAATCCCATCAATTAGTCTAACACATCTAATTTCTCATCTCTCATGATTACCCTCTAATCTTAGAGTCTTAAGAGTACTAAAAAAACATGGTGTCGAGTAACCACGTTACTGATAAATTCGCGAAAATTAATTTTACTGAGAAATTAATTCACTGCGTGATAATAAATTATCATAAATAATAAAAACCATCTCAAACACTCACAAAAAGTCACGATTCGATTTTCATCGAAATCGGAGTTCGTTTAAAATTTTATCCGCGGCCAAACTGCCCGATGATTCAAAACGCGACGAAACTTCGTTAGAATTTTTTGACGATATTCGAACCATGAATTAATATAAAATATTAATTCTCAATTTTAATTTGATCTTGATTTAACTCAATCACTTGCTTAGTGAACAAGAAACTGCTTATTATAACATAAATATGACAAAATATACTATAATAATGCTAAATAATGCATCGCGAAAAATACGGGTGTTGTCAAGCTTATCTCGGAAGATGCTACCCATTTTCATTTATATGCTTAGAGCAAGAAGTGATAAGAATCTAGTTGTTTTAGAGAGCGAGCTACCCCTGGGTTAAGCCCATTGTTAGTGACGAATGCCATGGGAATCTCGTTTAGGTGAGAATAGTTGTGTTCTTCCCTTTTTTTTCCTTTATTTTACCATCTCGTCTAAAAAAAAGTAGATTGCACTATTTTAGTAAAAGACCCCATCATATCGCGATTACTGTTGCTAAGATAGTTGAAGTAACAAGGTATGTGTGTGAAAGCATGTGCAATCTGCTTTTAAAACCATGATAACTGATGTTATAAATGGGCCCGTGGGCACACAATTCAATTCTTAAAGCCTTCCTTACTGATGTCAAGGATTAATGTTTTGGCCATTATTAAATGCACCCCCCACCTGGTAGGCACACCCTCCCAATTTGTGAATTTTCCAAAATACCCCCGAAAAAAACAGCAAAAATTCTTTTCTTTTTAATTCTGAACATTTTACCGAAAATTGCAATTTCCGGTATACAAATTTTAATCACAATGTTACCGGAAATTACAATTTCCGGTATACAAATTGTATACCGGAAATTGCAATTTTCGGTAACATTGTGTTTAAAATTGTATACCAAAAATTACAATTTCCGGTATACAATTTTAAACACAATGTTACCGGAAATTGCAATTTCCGGTATACAAATTGTATACCGGAAATTGCAATTTCCGGTAACATTGTGATTACAATTCCGGTATACAAATTGTATATCGGAAATTGTAATTTCCGGTAATATTGTGATTAAAATTTGTATACCGGAAATTGCAATTTCCGGTAACATTAAAATTTGTATACCGGAAATTGCAATTTCCGATATACAATTTGTATACCGAAAATTGCAATTTCCGGTAACATTGTGATTAAAATTTGTATACTGAAAATTGCAATTTCCGGTAACATTGTGATTAAAATTTGTATACCGGAAATTACAATTTCCGGTATACAAATTGTATACCGGAAATTGTAATTTCCGGTAACATAATCACAATGTTACCGAAAATTGCAATTTCAGGTATACAAATTGCAATTTCCGGTAAAATGTTTAGAATAAAAAAAAAAGAATTTTTGCTTTTTTTTGGGGGGTATTTTGGAAAATTCACAAATTGGGGGATGTACCTACCAGGTGGGGGGTGCATTTAATAATGGCCTAATGTTTTTATGTTCAATCTCCCCTCCCTTTTTTCTAAGGCAAAATTAAGAACTGAAATCATTATTTGATCAGTCTTTCAAACCAAAAATAGTTCTGCATCTCATGACTTGGAACCATAAAACTTAACGGGGTTAATCAATCGCATAGATCAATCACCCTCTTAGGCTATTTGTAAACGAAAAAATCTTGATAGAACCAATTGTAACGTCTATGCAAAATTTTGAAGCTGCAAATGTAAGTTCAACTACAACCCAACAGAAAACACGGTCCTACAAAATATTTGAAGTGTAAATCTTTTATGAATGCTTCAAGTAAAACGTAGTAAAAATTGAATGTCACTCTGGAAAATAATCCTTCCCGTTGTATTTAGGGAATGAGGTGTGTGTGGAAGTAAACATGAGGAGGCAGGAGATTTATCATTTTGCAATCTTTGCAGCCAATTCTCTCACCAGCTTAGCAGCTACCATGGCAGTCATTCCATCGACGGTATCGCGTTGTGGGTTGAATTCAACCACATCTCCAGCAACAACATCACCTTGAAGATTGTGCAGGATGTTAAGAACATCACGGAAGGAAAGACCTCCTGGTTCTATGTGAGATACTCCTGGAGCAAAGGCGGGATCAAGACAATCCACATCTATTGAGATATACACGCCTTTAACACCCTCCCCTAGTTTCTGCAAAAGGAAATCAGCAAGGCTTTTTTATTATAAAATGAAGAAGCACAAACATCAAAACCAAAGAATAGTATCAAAACCCATCTTGAAATTGGAAACATTAATAGAAACCTTGAAACTTGGAAGCATGGATAGCATACAAAAACACTGAAAAGTCAATTCTTCAACAACAGTAATTTTTGTTATCATCATTATCCAAATACAAATGCACAAGTTCGATATACATGTTTGAAATTTATTACATATTTGAACCTAAGGTAGGGACTCTGCCAAGAACTACCTGAAGGATACTTAAGAACCCAATTTTTGTTCAGAAAAAAGACAGATAAATTCCACTTTGCAGAAAACAAATTGATTCTGGTCCAAAGGCATCCTTAAAAAATTGTTATAATTCCCAGAGGTTTCCTAAAGGTTACAAGGTTAAGGCCTTAAGAGAAAAATATCATTTTATAATAATGATTATATTTCCAACATGCATGCCTTTGCATCAAATAGGTAGCCAACATGGATACGATATCAATTCCCAGAGGTTTCCTAAAGGTTACAAGGTTAAGGCCTTAAGAGAAAAATATCATTTTATAATAATGATTATATTTCCAACATGCATGCCTTTGCATCAAACAGGTAGGCAACATGGATACAATATCAATAGGTAAGGTTTCTGAGTATCCAAGCTTGTGACATGAAATAATGTGTACGAGTACTATGAAAAGGAGAAAGACACACAGAAACACACACGCGCGGGAGAGTGCAGAGAGAGAAAGAGAGGAAGGGAGGGGGGGGTAGAGAGAGAGAGAGACCAAGTTCTCTAAAAAGTGCCGATCCATGGAAAATGTTCGCATTTCATATTGCTCTACCCCGAATTTTTTGGCTTGTTCACGTCCTTCAGTTGTTATTGATCTTATTCCAACCTGAAATAAAGTAACAAATTAAAGCATCAAGAATATGTGAAGTATCATATAAACCATGGGTGAAGATTGACATATTTACTACCATCGCTAAGGAAGAGGAATCGGACATTATAACCAGGGGGAAGAACATACAGCAATTTAGGTTCCAAAACAAATTAACAAAGATAAAAAACCCAATAGCTTGACAATAGAAAGCGTGAATAGTTTTATAAGGTAATCAATTGGGATAGTCCTACATACTTTCTGGTAGAACACAGAATTTCAGATAATGAACAATAGATCATACAATTATGCAAGAAATCAGAAGGATATGAACAAAGGTACAATTATCTTAGGTTAAACATAAAAAACATTGAATTTCTTCAGTAGTGAAATCAGATATGTAGAAGGATAAGCTACACCATCCATATTTCCTATTGGTTATCATCTAAATGAAATACAGATTAATTCTACACTACAGTTATCAGCTAGCGTTATGCACTTCCAGTCATATTCACAGAATATAAATGCTAAATTAGAAGAAAAATATAGCATGTTATTACATAGAACAGCCATGGTTTATGTTTCATAAATGCCTTATAAAATTAAACTGTTTAGGATATACATAAAATTAAACTGTTTAGGATATACATGAAACAAATATATGAAGAATAAAAAGTTGCCTGCAAGAGTCGCCGAACAAAGTCACCCTCCATGATTCGAGCAAAAGAAGAAGCATGGGAATAAATGTTGCCTTCATAGGCATCATAGTTGTCAGGATGTGCATCAAGATGAAGAACATCAAGTGGTCCTCCAAGCTTCTCAGAGACGGCTCTAACAACTGGAAATGATATTGAGTGATCACCACCTAAAACTAAGGGTCGTAATGGATCCTGGAAGAATGTATACGCCATGAGAATCAAGCTATATCAATTTCAAACAGTAAGTTATCAGCAAAACAATATTATTCATACTATAGTAGAACTGATGCTAAAAAAATATTGATATTTAGTCTTCCAATCTGAGTGAAGATTTTAGGAGAAACAATCCAACATGAAATACCCAGGCCTGAAACATTTGGTCTCGTCGTGTCACACACGGATCCTTCCCTACTCATGTTCAAACTCTTACCAAGAAGCTACAGTTGTCAAAATATATTTGCTAGTTATTAGTTTAACTGATTAATTAGGACTGAGAAACCATGGATCTAGCTCTATTAAAATACCCCAACCAAAAGCAATTTTTTATGAAAAATCTACCATCCTGAAAGAGAATAATTTTTCAAAATAATGCCAATTGAGTTAAGATCCAAGCTAGTAGTGTGTAGCCAGTTAGTTCTGTATTCATACTATGAATGACCACCAAGTAGCAATAGCAGTAGCTTGAAGAAAAGGGAGTGTATATTGACCTCAGATGTGATTCCCTTTTGACCATTTGATTTATTACAAATTTTGAACACCAAAAACAGATAACACGGGAGGGGGTGAAAAACATAGGAATATGAAGCTTCAGAAAACATTGCTTGCAGGGCATGGGGGGATGCCATCAAGTTATGTATGAAGAAAACTCCAGGAAAGAATGCTGAGTTGCTGACACTAGAAAAGCAAAACACTACTGACAGTTTTTTAGTTTTCTAAAAACTATATCTAACATAAATCATAATGCACTGAAAATAATAGCGGAAACCTGGATTTAAACAAATTTAAAAACATATACAGCATGATCTAGAAAGAGTAATTTTTGAATTCCAAATAATTTATAAATGTTCAAAGCAAACCTCACAAATTGACAATTTACCTCCTCCATCACTAACTTGACAGATTCACCAATGACATTCATCAATCTGTGATCATCTACCCCACAATCTCGAATTTCTTGGATAGGGACATCACCAACATCAGTCAGCACTCGTGCATCCTGTAAATCCTTACCTGCGAAATCAGAATCAAGCTACTATAAGACTTTGATTATCATACATAATTTTAGGTCCAGTACAAGAGGCTTGAAGGCACTGAGGAGGCCTTGTTACAGAAGTCCACGTTATCCTAAGAGAAAATACAACCAGAAGAGGACAGAAAACATGTCTATGGTAACTGAAATCCTAACAGCACAAAAGTCCAATATTTTTGAGAACCTAAAGAAATAGTACCCACGTTTGTCTTCTTGATTCTTTCAACTACCTAGGTTTGATGCAAAGAATAAATTACCATTTGCAGACGAGTTTACAAATCAAAATTTAGACTAGGCCAAACAAGAAATCATTTGTAGGACTTCTACTATCCTAAGAAAAAACATATGACTACCTTCTTCGGTTGTTGAGTTTGTGCTACCACACCAAATAGCCTCCCTAATGCGAGGAGGGGCAAATGCAGGCCCTTGAAGGAATGATGAATTATGTCCCAAAGGAACTCCGAGAAGAGATGAAGTTGCTGCAGCACCTCCTAAAGCACGCACGAGTTCTCCCTGGAGAAAAGCAATTTCTGCAATCATATTGCCTTCATGCAAAGATCACAATAAAAATCATCCAAATAAAATATAAAATTAAAGGTCAAAGGACACAACACTACATAAACACAAATTCAGTCAAGCAAGACAAAAGCAAGTAATGATTTGCCTTAAGCTTTGCTCTTTCTCTAATAAGTGTAAGTGAAGCATCTATCACGCGATTTTGGCCATTCTCTAGCAAAGCAGTAGATACATTTCCTGCATTTAGTTTCTGCATGTAATGGATGCCTTTGCGTGCGATATTCGACATTTCTGTAACAAATGAACAAAACAATTAATACTTAGAGGCCAAAGAAATTCTGTCAATTCTCCTCATGACCAATAAATTTGACATTTGAAGGGAACTGAAATTTACAATTTAATTTAGACTTCAGAGTTCATCAGGTTCAATGATACTGTAACTGTACATATGTATATATCTAGTAAACTGAAATTCGGTAAATTAACCCCTCTACCTAAAACAAAAAAAGAGTGAAATAAAAAACAGCAAACACAAGCAAAGCATACATCAAGCAGTTTCTTCAATTCAATGTTAACAAACAGTGAAACAGATTCTTTAGATTCACCGGTGTCTTCCTTCTTTTTCACCTTTTAATCAGAAAACGGCAAAATACCAATCAGAAACAATGATTGATATAATGATCTTACCACTTCCTCTGGTTGTAGCAATGAAAACGCTGTAAAAATTATCTTACCACTCGTTAAAGAGAGAGATCTTTCAAATTTCTTTTTTTTTTTTAATTTTCGGATAAAAGAAAAGTACACAAAATCTCGGAACACCCATAGTAAAGGATTGTTGAAAGTCTCAAACTTCACAACTTAAAGTGACAGATTCATGATTAATATTCTCAACATGCAAATAAGAACAACTAATTCAGATTTGAAGATTAATGTGTACCTGGGAAGATTAGAAGAGAACAGAGGAAACCCGTTGGAGAGAGAGAGAGAGAGAGCGAGTTGGAGAAGTGCGAAGAAGTGGCGCTAATTATAAAGGGTTCATTTTGCTAGTGCCTTTTTCCAACGTACCTCCATATGATTACTGTTAATGGCACTCTTGTAGTATAATTTAATGATTAATAAATATTGATTTTTTAACTAATATGCTACTCAAGTTCCGATCTCCTTCCTGTCAAAAAAAAAAATTCTACATATGTTTAACATTGATTGTTAATTAATGTATTTTTATAAAAATATAAATTAAAAATATTATGTTTTTTAGTAAAATATTAAAAATAACTGTATATATATTTTAATTTTTTTTTTGGTGAACAGATGTATTTTAAATTTTCAATATATAAATAATTTTTTATATTAATTTTAATATTTTTGAGTATGTACTTTAGCGTCGTTAAAAAATATGTACTTTATTGATAAAAAAATGACATGTACTTTAGCGCTCCAAAAAGTTTACATGTAACTTCCTCCGGTCTTGTATTTAAAAAAAAAAAAAACACACTTATTAAGGAGCATAAATTACAATGTAAAAAGTAAATTTTTTTTTTTGTTGGTATATGTAAAACATATACTTTTTACGATTTTTGAGGCCAAAAAGTGATTTTAATAAGAGTATTTTATGAATGTTAATGTAAAATTAGTTAAATTTACTTATATTTGAGACCAAAGAATATGAAGTTTTTGTTGCTTATAATTGAGACTGAAGGGAGTAATAGTTAGTAAATGACAGTTTTGCCCACATGATTAATCAAAGGAGCAACCCGTGAAAAGTAACGATGGTGACGATGATGACACCATTATCTAAAAGTTTCATTTAACAATCCTCAAATTCCAAAAGCGAGGAATTCGTGCCACTTGCAAATGAGATCGAGATGAATATTCCAGTCGGAATCACGGCACCGTCACATTATTTTTTTCTTTTTCTTTGTTTCGATTTTAATTCTTATAATAATTTTTTATGATGGTTTTATTTCCTGTAATATGTAATTCATGTTGATTTTAGTTTATGTAATATGGATCATATAAGTACTAAATTCAAAGTAAACAAATATTATAGGAACTAAAATCGAAAGACTAAAAGCAAAAATTTCAACATTATAGGGACTAAAAAAAATAATTTTTTTTGCTTACTAAAATCAGATTTTACTCATATTACAAAGACGAAAATCACTATTAACCCAAGTTTAAATCTCGATAAGAAAAACCCTCAAAACAGAGTTGTAAAATAGAGTTTAAAGGTATAGAGAAGCACATATAACAATTTAATTTATACTAGTTCTGTAACATCCCAACTTTCTCTAAGTTTAATAATTAGAGATCCTAAGTGAAAAAGAGATTTAATCCCTGAGGACTAATAAAGTTTATAGCCTTTAATTTAGTAAGTTAAAACAAAGTTGGAACCTAAAGGTAAAATAGTAATTTTTTTCAAGGATTTAGTAAATGTGGGACTACCTATTTACGAGTAATTTTAATTGATTAAATTACCCAGGGTTTTATTAGGTACCAAAGGATAAATTATGGAATTAAAAAGGGGGCATATAAGTCAAATTTTAGTAAAACACATACAATTACCCCACCATAACCACATTCCACTTACTCCTACCTTAACACCCTCTCATTCTCCCTCTTACTCCCTCCTTGCGTGAAAGAGAAGCATAAAAAAATAAGAAAAGAAAGGAAAGAAGAGGAAGCTCACAGCGGAGAAGGAGAAGGAGGGGAAGGCCGCACCGGCCCTGGAGGCAATAGTGTGCACGCGCGCGCCGGAGAGAGAGAGAGAAAGGAAGAGGGGGAGAGCCGAAAACAAAGAAAGGAAGAGGAAATGGAAAGAGAAGGAGGATACAAGCTCCAATCAAGAAGAGACTGAAGAACAAGGGAAGGAGAAGCAAGGATTGAAGCTTGATTCAAGCTTCCATGGAAGATGGGCTAGGGTTCAAGCTCAAAAAATTGGGGATTTCATCATCTTGCTTAAGGAAGCCCTAAGGTAACATAGGATTCCCCTCAAAATCCTCTGATAAGGGTGTGCTAGGGTTAATTGTTTTAATTCTTGATTTTGAATGTCTAATGAGTAGAAATTGTGATATTTTAGTGGGATTAGTTAAGGGTTGGATGGCTACCCCAACCCCCCACAAATATTTGTATGATGTTTGCCCCATTGGGGGATCCACAGAGCTCCAATTGGAATGTTTGGTTTAGTTTGGTCACGTTGATCAAATATGTAAGAATTAATTTTTGAAGTGACTCGGTGTTCGAGCTAGCCTATTTTATAAGTTGTTATGATTTCATTGAATTAATAGATGGCTCTATATCTCTTTAAAATGGGACTTGATGTTATGTGGGGATTTGGTAGAATTAAATTGTATGCATGATGTTTGAGATATGTTCCAAATGAGGTGTTTATCTTAGGAATCCTTCAAATGCCATGATTATGTGTGTTCTTGATTTCTGAGCATGAGTTGTTGAGAAGCATGAAATGGGATTGATATATGTTTGCTCATGAATGAGCATCTTTGCTTGCTATATTCTTGTACATATTAAAAGTAATGAAATGCAAAAGTCTATGAGTAAGAAAATTGAAAGTTTTAGAGTAAGATTTCTTATGAAAGGAAATAATAGTATGATTAGGCTCATTTATGGGACTAAGAAGGGTTCATAGGAATTCCTTAGAAGGTTAATTCAACTAAAGTTTGAATAAAACCCTTAAAGATATGGTATTAGAACTATTGAATTTATAATGGTTTTAAATGAGATAGTTGTTCAGTGCATGGTCAAGCCCAGTGGTCAATTTATACCCAGTGATAAATCCTCGACTATTATAGAAGATGTATGAAATTGTCAGGTTGCTTTAATGTTTGGGTTTGAATATTATTATGATTATGACAAGTGTTTGGTTGAATATTTTAAACACAGTTGATCATTGTATTTATGTACAGAGGAGTTTTCCATAGGGGTGAGCAACAATTTTTGATCCGATCGAAACTGAACCAACCGTGAACAAATATGGGACAGCGAGTGGGTTGATATGGTTTTTCGGATTTTCAAGCGAAAAAGCAGAGTCAAAAACGGGTAAGTATGGTCGGATTCGGTTCCAGATACTTTAAACCACGGGTGGCCGAACCCGACCGAAATTGATATCGTAACGAGAACACTGCCTGAGTGGTGAGCCATCGCCTAGTTTTTAATTTGAATCATCCGAGCCCATGATATTGAAAGAAAAGACATTTCAACACAAGACCCAACTCCTCACTATTATAGTCTGAACCTACACAGTAGACTATAGACATGACTAATTGTTTATACTAATTATTTTACCCTATTCCATTATTATGACTTCATTTTATTTTTAGAATAATAATAATATGGGGTAGACATGTACGACTACTCCTTTTTTCTACTTCCCTTGTCTCCATAGTTTTCTCAATCCCTTCTCCCACCATCACCACACGCACTTACCACTTTACCAGAGAAGAGAACTCCAACGAGCAATTACCCACCCCAAGAAGCTTACATTCCTCTACGCATTTATGCATCAGCACCACCTCATGAAGGGTACCCACCGCCGCCGGGGTACACGGGAGCCAAAAACGCATGAAGATGTGGGTTAGGATTGCTTGCTGGTGGTAGCACAAGCGATTGGAAGTGCAGTGGTTGGTGGCGCATGCTCTGCGACGGCGAACTGAGATGTAGATCGGAGAAGAGAATCCTTCCTTCACTTTCTTGCATTTTATTTTTTTTCCTTTTGGGTTTGGAAAAGAAGTCTACCCCTTTTGATCATTTCTACCTTGCTGGAAACATGAATGTCTTAGAACTGGTCTCTGTTATTTCTACAATATCCGGTCATAAAAAAATTTGACCCTCAAACAGCACTTATCGCCATTCTTTGAAGCTTCTGATATGGCCGAGAATCACGACCCGTACCAATCCACCCGATCCGAATGCCCTCTAACTCAACCCGCACCCGACAAACCAGCCGATGCATATGGACAGAGATGGGCTGCAATATACTCTCCTCGGATACTCATCGGATTGGCCTTTTCCCACCCGAAACCGTCTGTAACCGCCCGTTGCTCAGCCCTAGTTTTCCATACTTCGTACACTAAGTATGGCTGGAAACAACGGTAATATGATTTATGTTAGTCCTATATTACTGAGTTTTGTAAACTCATTATGTTGGGGCGTTGTTTTCAGGTATCTAGCAATTGGAGAAGCCTATAGCATGTCAGAATGCTCGGTCTTGCCGCCATGCGAGACTTTGAGTACCGAATCACGAATCGAAGTCTTTTAGAGTCCAAAAAGTATTTCCTTTTGTAATAAGTCTATAAGAGTATTATATGTTAAATTCTGTAATATTTAAAGCAAATAGGTATTTCGTGGAAATATTTTATCGAAGTTGCGAACTCTGGTAATAATTAAGTATTTAAGGTATCATTTGCAAAAAAATTTAATGTGCCTTTATTTAATTCCAGTTACTGTAGTTGGTAATGCTCTGATTAGAGTCGGGGCGTTACATTATGGTATCAGAGCAGTTCGTTCTTATCGGACTATGAGTTATGTGTGTCTAGAAGTGATCCGGTTTAAGAAAGTGTCAATTGTGTCTGTGAATCCGATTTCTCTAAGTTCTTTTTTCGAATTATTGGGGCAGGCCACCTCAAGGATTTGTTAAGGAATGAAGGGAATGGAGACTAGCAAAAAATAATTTAAGTCTGTTCTCGTTTTGCGAGATTTCCTCATGCATGTATATATTCATACATATAGTTTTAAAATTCTGTAATGATCGTTAAATGGTAGTTCAGGTCGTGAATTCGAAGCCACTCTAGCCTGCCTAAGCACACGGATGTACACCTGGCCGCATTGAGGTGAGTTTGTTATGTTAAACTCTGCTACTATTGGAAGTTCATTACAAGAGTTATGTTATGACTAACAAGAGTATTATAGGATACTCTTCGGGTACCGGGGATTGTGAGCAAGGTACAACTATTCTGTGATTGATTAGTTGCAATTGGCTATACTTCAGGCTTCTATTATTAAGAAATATCCAGCAAACCTGATTGTTATAGTTTTATTTTCTGTGTGGTACTTCTGAAGCAGGAAAATGCGAAGGTCACTTTGGATATATTGAGCTTGAATGAATGTGTTAAAACATTGTTGACCTCTTGTTGGTTGCTTTATGTGTTGGTTATGTTAGAAGGAACTTGGTTAGTAAATGCATATTGGAATATTTTACAATTATATTTCGATGTTTAAAATATCGGGTCCTTTTAAGTGGAAAAGGGTGAATTGATGTCCTCACCCCCACACCGACATATGTTTTTGGATTTTCTTCATTGCTTCCTCCACAAAGGAAATTTTGAAGTAATGTATATTACGACTAGCGAATATACGTAAGTGACTACCTTTGTATTCCTTACCGATATTTGAGAGTCGTACTAAGGGTTATGATCACGAAATGGTCAGTGCCATACCCAGTGTATGAGATGTTTAGTAAAATGATGAATTTGGACATTTCCATGTTTGCTTAAACTTTACGATCCTAATTAATTTTGTTATGTGGTTGGGCTAGAATATACGATTATGTATTATTTGGGCCTAAGATGGTCTAGCAATTCATTTATTGTGATTCCTTAGCCTAATGGCAATTAGGATAGATAAGAAAGAATTCTCTTTCCATTCGTTTGGTTTGTCCTCTTAACTCATATATGTTGATTTGTGAAAAATCATTAGGTGGATTTTGTGGTTATGTGAAGTTTGGTTATGATTTTGACATGTTTTAGTAATGTTGAAATTATGTGTTTGATTGTGATTCTTGTATTAAATACATTGATTCTTTAATCAAACATGTTAAGTTTTTCTTTCCTGTAGATGGTGGGCACTCGTAAGACTCCCATTAGGTTTTTCATTTCCTTGTCATTTGGTGTGATTCCATATGTCTTCCTTGAGTTCTGGAGATGGGTTGTATGTGTTGTTTACAATTTTGATGATTTACTATTGTCTAAAGTAGGTTGTTGCTCATGAATATAATGAGTACAATGAGTTAAGTTTTAATGTATCATGTTTGAGGCTTGTTTTGAAGTGTTTGGGAGAATTTGGCATAAATTGATTTGGTGTTAAATTTTGAATTCTGCAGAAACTACAGAGGATTCTGCATATTTCAGGGTCATAATCGATTATGGCATTCTCCATAATCGATTATGAACATTTTGTTTCTCTTCTACGAATTTAAATTTCACCATAATCGATTATGTTAATGTCATAATCGATTATGACATCTCTTGTAACCGATTATGTAATCGATTATGACCTGTCTTATAATCGACTATCACCCGATTTCTTCACAAAAACTGAATTTTTGAGCATAATCGATTAAGGCCTACCCATAATCGATTATGCCAGTTATGTTTTCCAATTTTCACACATTTTTGGATGTTGTTCTCCCAAATTCAACCTAGTGTAATAATGTGATTGCTTGAGATTAGGTTTGTATAGCTCAAGATAGGCCTAAATTACTGAGCCATTATGCACTAACAGGTCTGCTAAAGTACTTTTAGCTCATGATCATGGATGATTTATGGTTTATGCTTTCATGGATTGTATTGCATCATTGACATTATGATTATGTAAAACACTTAATGATGTTTGTCGGTCCGGTGTCTATCATGGCCGGCGGCAAACGTGTCGGTCCAATGTCTTTCATGGCTGGCGGCACGGATTCCTAAAGGAATACATTCAGTAAAACTTAAAGTTAAAAGTTAAACCTTTTCATGATTTTCAGAAAAATGATGTTTGTCGGTCTATATCGCTATAAGCACCGACGGCAGACCCGTCGGTCCGGATTGCTGTAAGCTTTGGCGGAGGGGATTCTCTTGGTTGTTACCCGAATAAAGGGGGGATCTGAACTCAATTTCAATTGAGCCAAGGGGGTATATTTCAGGATTCTTTGTGAATTAAGTTTACATTGTGAGTGATGCTTTATGATTGACTTATGACATTATGTTGTTTATGTAGGCGATGTTTGTCGTTCTGGATTACAATTCGGCGACAAACCCGTCGGTTCAGATTACAATTCGGCGGCAGGGACTCTCTTGGTTGTATTCGAACTCTATGATTCTTAACTCAATTTCGAATGAGCCAAGGGGGTACATTTTAGGATTCTTCTTTTTTTGAAAAACCATTATGTTTAAGTTCATGCCTATTATGGTTCTCAGTTTTAATAAAATTTGATGATTGTCGGTCCGTATTCCTATAAGGTACGGCGACAGACGCATTGGTCCGTGTTCCTATAAGGTACGACAGTGTGGATTCCAATGTGAATGCATTTATGGTTTTCAAACATTCATGTTCATGATTTTACGTGAGCTGTTATGAATTATGTTTGCATTGTAAGTGAAGGTTCATATATGGTCTCCTGATGCTTGGAACTCCAATTTTATTTTGTCTGAAATGTTAGTTCCAATTATGTTTGAAATTGTATGTGATGTCCTAGGCAACATTTAGTTGACTCTAGAAGGGTGATGATGGAGTTTGACTCATAAAAACCACTAGTTAGTAGGGGTATGATGTAAGATGAAGATAAGTCAAGCCATTAAACACCTAAGTTGTAATTAGGGAACCTTGAATGTGATCCAGCCCTAATGATGTAGAAAACTCTAAGACTTCCAAGTCTAGAGGTCATAGATGAACAACTAGCCCAAGTAAGAGGAAGTAGATCATAGCCTTTGAACTATAAGAGTCTTAGTCATAGCTAAATCAGCAGGAATTCAAAGTTATTAAAGTCTACACAAGATTCATTAACCGGTGTATGAAGTGACCTTGTTTGACCAATTACAAACTCTGTCTTGACTTAATAAGAATCTTATTGGGAATAATACCTAGTTTGTAACAGGTTAACAAAAATCACCGAATTCTCCGGATAATTGACCTATTATTACAGTTAATTCCTTTTCGAACTTCCGATGATTTAGAACGATCAAGAAAGGGATACATTTACGTTGTTTGGATTAACTGTAAATTGTCGTATTTATGCTATAATAAGTAGTTTCTTTTTGGCTAAGTAAGTGATTGAATTAAATCAAGATAAAATTAAATTTGAGAATTAATATTATATATTAATTCATGGTTCAAAAATCGTCGAAAAATTCTAACGAAATGTCACCGTGTTTTGAATAACCAGATAGTTTTTTATCCGCAATAAAATTTTAAACGAACCTCGATTTGGATGAAAATCGAATCGTAACTTGTTGTGATTATGATTGAGTGTTTTCAATTGTTTTTATTATTTATGATAAATTATTATCACACGGTGAATTAATTTCTAAATAAATTAATTTTCGCGATTTAATCGGCGAAAGAATTAATCGGTAATGCGATTACCCGAAGCGTATTTTTTTTAGTACACTTAAGACTCTAGGATTAGGGGTAATCATGAGAAGAGAGGGATTAGATGTTTAGACTTGTGATTAGATTAGAATCTAGCTTTTTAAGGTGTAGGTGTCACACTTTTGATGACTAATTATTTTATACTTATCGTAGTTACTTTTTAACCAAGTGTTTTGCCTTAATTAAATTTTTTTAATCCCTCCCCTTTTTTTAAAGGAGCAGGCCGCCACCCCCCATTTCACTTTCATTTTATTTCTTTTCCTTGTTCTTGAGAGAGAAGCTTAAGTTCTCATCCATGGCTTCCATCATCTTCATCTTCTTTGGCTTGCTTTCATCTCAATTATTCAACCTTACTTGCTCCTAGCTTCTTCTTCTTCTTGATTACTTCTTCAATAAGTAAGCATAAAAACCAACTCTTCCTTCCCCATTTTTGAGCCCAAAACCGTGGGGCCTTATATAGGTGTAGGTTATGATTTTCACGCTTCTTTCTGTGTTTAATGCCTTATGTATGGCTTGATTATAATCATGAGAAAGATGAACCCAATTTCCACCAATTTTTACAAACCCTAGGTTGAATAGCCTACGGAAAAGGGGTATGTAATTTCTCATGTGAATCACGAAATTGATTTGTGGTTCTTACTTCTTAATGATTGTTATTGTTGTTGTTGTTGTCAATTTTGGCTTTGGATCAAATGAATTGTGAATTTTGTGAAACCCTTGAGTGCTTGAAAGCCATGATAGGGTAATGGAGTTGAGTATTGGATTTGGTTTTGAAAAATTAAGTGTTTTGGGAAAGAGAATTAAGTGTTGAATGATGTGGTTGATCGAATTGAAAATTTTACAATTTGTTCCCTATTTTTGGGTGTGTAGGCCGAGAGCTCTAAGGGCTTGAGGAAGGGAAAATTTTTGTGTTTTTAGCTTAAATTAGTTGTATTGGATTGCATTTCAAGTATGGAAAGTTTTGGAAATAGTTTGATTAAATTGGAAGTTCTTTGGATTGTTAAAGGCAATGAAACCCTGAAGGCAAATTAGGATTTTGAAATCCTAAAGCCAAGTGGAGCCTTAATTTAAGGATTTTGATGAAGAGTACTGATCTTAGTATTGTTTCATGTCTCAAGTTTTAAAAGAAGTGAGTTTTAGTATTTAAAACCTTGTTTTTTTTTTAACTTTGTGTATTATTTTATGTAAGTCTTAAGTCTTTAAAATTTTTTAATTTCAAGTTGCTTATTGTTTCAGGTATGTGTACCTTATTATAAAGATTTTTGGCGATTGAAAACATAGGAGTTAGAATTGAGTATGTGCCTAAGGAATTATTTTTGGGTGGACTAGAATTGTACTAAGCTTTGATGTGTTGTTTAAGATCCTTGAGGAGTTGTTCGTGCAGAGTAGGTTTTGACGTGCTTGACACGTGAGTTGTTTACTTTTGGTAAGGGCTACTTCTAGATATAACTAGAGTTTCAATATTGAAATGCTGAGATGTGGTTTATGTTTCATATGCTTATGTTTGCTGAATATTGAATTGTAGATGCAAGTTGATTAGATTTGCCGAATTATTGTGATACTGAGTTGTTGGAATGTTGAATTGATTGTGTGGTATATGTTGGATATATCCTTTATTTATGCGGGAATATATGTCGTTGGTGGTGCTGAATAATTAAATATTTATTTGATGTTGGATAATTAAATATTTATTTGGTTATGCCTTATTGAAATATCATATGCATGATATATTCATTGGAGTAGGTGGAATGCATTGTCATGTATTATGGTATAACTTTGACCAGAATATCCTCGGGTGATGGATTGCCTCATGGCCAAAGGAATTCAGGGGCATCGTTAGTCGAACCATCGCATGGGGTAGTGCCTGTTCTAGTACGTACAGAACGACTGACCATAGCGTATGGAATTCCGGAATCATAAACAGTGACATGTAGTCGCATTTGCAGGCATTGTGCATATTTATTGAATTGCATGTTATGTTGTACTATGTTATACTTGTTTATTTATGAAGTTGACTATCTTCTGTGGTTCCTTCATTTGATGATGGTAACCCGGAGGATGGCGAATGCGATAGAGATCCCGACGATGATGACGTCGCTGGAGGTGGTCTTTGACTTCCCAGATATGGATATTCCCTTGGCTATGGAGTTCGACCCCACTTCAGGTCGAGTTTTATATACAGGGGATGTGGTTGAGACTTTTCGTGTAGATGGGCTGTCAGTTCGAGAGAAGATCTCTCGGGGTACCGTGAGCTTTCCTGTCATGGTGGATCGGATTGTGGATAGCTGGCGTCGCACTTAGCAAGATCAAGTGCCACCAAATACTTCTTCTACTTCAGCTGATGAGTCTTTTAAGATACCTAGGGAGACGACTTTTCGTTACGCACCCATTCCTAGTGGTGCTAAGGTTAGGCGGACCGCTCGTAAGAGCGTGGGCATGAGGCGTTGGGAGCCTCTACTTTGCGAACAACAGTAGACGCACCTAGTCCAGTAGCGGATCCAGAGCCAGAGCCGGAGGCTGTGCCGACTCCTCCCGTACGTATTAGGACACCCACCCTGCCTGTGGATCCTTCTTCTGTTTGTTGGGAGTGTGGCGAGGTTGGATGCAGTGACGCGGGATGGATAGACGAGGTGCTGGTGGAGGAGGTGAGGCTGGATAGAGTACCTGCTTCTGTACCTTTTGTGGATTTGAATAGGGACGATGAGGACGATATGATGGAGGAGGACGAGGAGGACTCATCGGAGGACTTGGGTAGCGATGTGTTGTTTAGTTAGTTGGTGAAGTTTGTTTTGATTGTACATAGTTTTGGTTGGTGACTAGTCCGTTGACTTGTTAGTTGTTATAGTAGTGGTTGGGTAGATCTGGAGGTTTACTTTTGTAGCAGCCCCCTGCGTGGGTAACTGCGGGGAGTACCCCAGAAGTATGATCACTCTTGTTAGGGTCTTCATACTTTAGGTGTATTTCTCATGTGAATATTTATTTACCTTTGTATTTTGTACAAGCTGGTTATGTATATCTTTTGGAAATGTATATATGTTTATATTTCAGTGGCATCTGTCTTGTGTATGGTAGAACTCCATCATGTTTCTAAAACGCTGTGGATACTCTGATTGTGTTCTGCAAAGGACATTTGTTTATATAAAAAAAAATTTACCACATTTTCCAAAGGACGAAAGAGTATCTTTTTGAAAAGATCGTTGCATTTAGAGTTAAGTTCTAGTTAGTAGCGCTTCAGAAATGGGGTGTTACAATAGTGGTATCAGAGCAGTTCGGTTATAACCAGACGTGTGTGTTGGGAACACTAAGCTGGTCACTGTGTCGGGTAGCTAGTTGTGCGAGTATTGTTGTTGTTTGATGAGTGAAGCAGTTTTGCTTAGAATTGTTTGAATTGTTTCTTGGTTGAGGAAGTGTGTGTTAACACATCATTGGAGTGTGAGATTCTGTTAAGTTTTGTTGGACCTTGTGGGAATCTAATGCGCCTGCGAAGAGGCCTCAATATTGGAACAGAGAACTCAAATATGGAGAGGGCATTTCAAGCTATGACTGAGATGGCAGCGGCGGTGGCTCAACAGACGACAGCCATGAACCAGCGGGACTTGCAGCAACAACAGAGGGCGGAAAGGAATGCTGAGGCTAGAGGATTATCAGAGATTCGCAAGCATGATCCACCGAAGTTTTATGGAGAACCAAACCCGAACAAGACAGATCTGTGGTTGCAGGAGGTGGAAAAGATCTTTGAAGCACTCCATTGTCCTGAGAATGTTAAGGTGAACTATGCTTCTTACCTACTATTGGGAGATGCAGAATATTGGTGGAAGGGAGTCAAGCAAATGCTAACTGCTGAACATCAGGAGAATGATTGGGAGACTTTCCGCAGACATTTCTTGGAGAAATACTTTTCGAAGACTGCACGGATGGAGAAAGAGCAGGAATTCCTCCGTTTGCATCAAGGCAGCAAGACAGTGTCTGAGTATGCAGCTAAGTTTGAATCATTGTCAAGGTACTTTAGTCCTTTTCGTGACCAGGCGGATGAGAATTGGCTGAGTGAAAGATTCCAGCGTGGATTAAGGTTCGACATCAAGAAGTCTGTGGTGTCTCTGAGAATTCAAAACTTTTAGGAGTTGGTTGATAGGTGCAATGAGGTGGAAGTTGTGAGGAACGACAAGAGAAAGACTGGTGCAGGTGGACCCATGAGATCCCAGAATCAAGGTCAGGGATACAATCAGAAGGGAAAACAATAGATGAAACCTTACAACAGACCTTAGGGAAACAATAGAGGGCAGTATCGCCCTATGGCTCAGAATTCAAGTGGTGGGAGTCAGACTAGAGATGGACAGGTTTGCTTTCGTTGTGGCAAACCAGGGCATTATGCGAACAATTGCGCGGAAGAGAGAAATTTGTGTTACAACTGCAAGCAACTAGGGAACTATGCGAGGGATTGCAAGGCTCCGAAGGCTGAACCGAGTGTGAATACGGTAAAGGCAAAGGGAAAGCGTCCGGCGGCAAAAGATAGAGTTTTTTGCTTGAGTGGCGAAGAGGCGGAGCAATCTGATGACCTTACTCAATGGGACTGTGAAATTGAGGGTAAATCCTTATCCGTACTTTTCAATTCCAGTACAACCCATTCATTTATTTCCTTGGATTGCGTGGATCGTTTGAAGTTGTCTATGACTGCATTACCTATCAAATTAGTAGTTACTACTCCAGCTACAAAAACTTTGGTTGCCAACTGTTGTGAGAAATATGGTAGTTGTGCAAGTATACACAATCGCAACAAGTAGTAAAGAGTAAATCAAGATCGTTCCCATGAGGATTGATTAATTGCTTTCACAAGTTTTTGCAATAGCAAGTGAGTTAGTGAGTAAATAATAAAAACAGAAAATAAACATCAAGTTTTTGTGATTTTAATAACTGAACAAAACAGAATTAAGTAAGTGATTTGAGTAAAGTTTGAATAAAGACAGCTATGAATCAGTTCATTCATATTTCCACTAAGTTGGTTTCAGTGCCAAAGTCAGTGCCATATGGAACCTCGGCGCATGGCACTAATGTGTGTGCCTTTCAGCACTTTCACCAGGGTTAAGTAAAGGGTACCTTATGTATAAGCCCCCATTATGTTCCCCCTTGTCTAGTTAGTGTTGCCAAGAACACCCTATAAGACAGATTTCCTATGTCTAGTTTAATCAAAATCAATTAAAGTTAAGGGCACCACATACATCTCGACTAGTTCGTGCCTGCGGAGCGAACAAAAACCTCTTTTGAATTCTGATTCCGACTCCGAAGTCCGGATATTTGGTTGCTTTGTACTCGACCCATGTGGTTCGGCTTGTTGCGCCACCTCACTTAACCAAACATATCCGAGAAGAAGTTCTACCAGATCTACAGCACTTGCTGCTTCATGCCCGGTTGCATCTGACTCTGCTGGTTCACCTTCTAAACAGGTCTCCGCACCTGAGACACATCCTTCTCCTGTTGCTTATTCTTTTTCCTATATTGTGGTGGCTTATTCAGCGAGCTGGAGCTCCTACTGTTCCCGCGCCAGCTTCCACTCTAGCTCCCTTCGGCCTCGAAGTTCCATCCAACTCACTCTAGTTTCTATGTTAATTGGTTTTGTACTTCTGCATGTTGGGAATCAAAATCGAATAAGATTTTCTACTTGACTTTACTTTATAAGTGATCAACTAGGTTTTTAATCCCTCGCTTACACTCTTTTGGGCTAGGTTAAGTTGGAGGTCGTACATTTCACCAGACTGTGGGACAGACACGTCCAAAAATCCGTTCTCCCCCCTTCTTGTTATAATAGACCCAGAACCCCTGCATACCTTTTTTCTACCATAAGGCCTCCCTGGCTTCTTATTTAGGTTCTATCTTTTGTATATTCAGGTCTGGAAAGTACCCTTGCCCTGCCTGATGCTGTAGCAGCTTATACGGATGCGTTGTATCGGCTCGGGCTCTTTTGATTGATTCCAAAGCCTAGGATCAAGACTTTCGTTCCTGGTTTTGGTCAGGGAGGGCTTTCCACCTAGAATTCCTGGGCAAAGCATTTTATTTTCCAAAGAGTTTCGCGCAAGCATCCGATTCAGCACCCGACGAAGCAGACGCTAGAGCAGCTACTAGAGAATCCGCAGACGCGGAAGTCTCAGCCGAACAAAGGCAGTCGATACCACAGGAGAATCAACCAAATCCATATCATAGGAAAGCAGAAAAAGAAAAGCTCTATCCTCCGCCGATGAATAAGTAACAACAAGGGTTGGCGGTTTTAGAACATATTAAAGAGCAGCCATAGGATGAAGCAGAGTAAGAATAAGAAAAGGAATGTTTAGGCTTTTTTGAACCAATAACAAAGAAAGTGGGTAGCAGGTGTGGTGTAGTAAAAGGGGTTTCGAAGCTTTCGAACCCTGTGAGGATTCAGCTTCCAATTGAGTCGGTGTGTTAAGTATAGACTTTCCACATACATAAATAGGGCTTTTTAGCCATTCGACGTTTTGTCTCTTTTTTTCCCAATGCTGCCAGAAATATAAGAAATATAAACAAGCGGCTAAGCCCCTGCTTGATAAAGCAAAACTCAAATGCGGGTAGCTCGATCGATCACATGGCTTCGATTGGTTTCGGTCTAATCCATGAATGTATAGGGGTCCACCTAATCTTTCCGCAGGTACGATCTAGACGACCACATTCCTGTTGGGCTAACTCGCCCAATCAATCCAATGGCTTCGCCCGTTCCAGTCCCGTTAGAGAGATCCAAAACTGGATATTCGGAGCCTATAGATCGATCCCGCGTCTATTCGTTCTCTGACCAGTTCCATATACAGGGACCATGTGCCACCAATAGCAAAACAACTGGCGGCCGAATCCAATGCCAGTCCCAGCAGTGGACTCCATTGACCGAGTATAGGCGCCATTCCGCCCGCCCGGATTTGTTGTTGGGGAGACTGAGCTTGATTGATATGATGGAAGAACCCCCGACGGCTAGGCATTTGGTCCTCCCTACCGGTGCATCAATCCAGCGCATTTAGACCTGTCCTAGCGGAATGGACAAAACCCTATCTTGGTTGGAGAAAGCCAGTCCAGAGAGTCTGGTATTTTTTTTGTAATTCAACTATAACTTGAGAACTTAAAGAAAAACCTCCCTATGAAAGCCCTGTTGATAGATTCAGGCAAGCTAATATCAGACCTAAACCCGACTAGCTTCAGTTGCCTCCCTCTCTAAGAAAGTCTTAAACTCGTTCTTTCACTCAGACTTGCTCCTGCAGTGGTAGTCATCGGTGGCATATTGCCTAGAAGCGTCATCCTCGTTGATTGGGAGAAGTTCTCGATTGGATCGGATCAGAAATCCATTTTTTGATTCGGTATGGATAAAGATCCAGTCATGAGCGATAGTTCCAAGGACAGCTGACTACCGCTAAAAGTCAGGAAAAAAAGGTTGATGGATGAAAGATAAGTGGGACTTTCAAGCAAGGCCGGGCTCTCTCGGAAACCACAAGCAAGTAGGAATGAAATAGATCTCCGATTCTATCAAGAAATAAGGCTCCACCCGATTAGTATTGAGATTGAATTGCACGTGTTTATGGATTGAACGGGATTCACTGGCCATTTCATTCAGCACTATCTCAACATACATAAGCCCAGCAGACGTAGGCTTCTAATGGGTGATCGCATTCCGCAACTGTAACGGATTCACCCTAGGGGTTCTTCCCTCTTGTCCTCGGCAACCAGCAAGTTTCTCCTTCATCGGACAATCTCGTGCCTGAGGAGGACTCTTACAAATGAAAGAGCCAGAGTCCGCCTTAGAAGGCCTTCTTTGCTGTCCATCTGTGTGAGAGGCATTCTTCAACTTCTGGCCCGATTTCTTATTGTAAATTTCAACCCCTCTGTTGTGCACTAAGAACTTTAGGAAGTTTCCTGCTGTTACGCCAAATGCACATTTAACGCGGGTTCATCTTCAAGCCGTGTTCTCGCGCTCAAACACTGTCTTGAGATCAGACAAATAACCCGAAGGAAAGACTTCACAACTACATCGTCAATATACACCACCTCTACGATGTTGACAATAAAGTAATGGAAGATGAGGTTCATTGCTCGCTGGTAGGTAACTATAGCGTTCTTCAGACCGAAGGGCATCACCTGCCAGCAGAATAGTCCGTCCAACAGCACCCGGACAACGGAACGCTGTTTTTGCCTCGTCCTCTTTGGAGATGAAAAGAAGGTTATACCCTAAGTGACCGTCCATGAATGAAAGAATTGATTGCCCATAAGCTCTGTCCACTAACAGATCAGCGATTGGCATTGGGTTCTCGTCTTTTGGTGGGGCAACATTGAGATTCCGGAAATGCATTCTTTCCCCCCCTTGCTCTGGGCTTTTTGTTGGGGCAAAAATACGAGAGATAAGGGGATCTAATGCGAACCTTGACGCCCGACGGGCGATAAAGGTAAGGTAAGGGACAGAACCAATGCTGTGTGGAAAGATGCAACGAGGAAACCTCTTCCCGTCCCGGTCGAAAGCCGTGCAAGCAAAGACGTTAGAGGATACTGCATCTCGTAACGGTAGAAAGAGGAAAGGCTAAGCGAAAAAGGTGAAGATTGCTTAATGAGTTATGGCCACTAGTCATTCGGATTTATCCTGACTCATGTCAGTATTATCACTGGGCATTTAGCTAGCCTATATCTCCGCTTTCGCTTCCGTACTCAACCGTCTCTCTCCTTAGTCCGATCTAGCCTCTATTGATTGAGAGGGTTGAAGACTCCTTTGATTTTATTAATGCAATTATGAATTCCACGGAACTTTCTCGATTCCAACGCAACTTATCCTTTTGGAGCTGACGTAACAAACTACGCGAGCCTCCCGACGAAGCCAACATAAATCCTATCCGAATAAAAAAAAGAAAAGGCAGTTTCATTATGGTGGTATACCAGCCGCCTGTTCTGGAACTTCCAGTTCCAATCGAAGCATATCTATCCGTAAATGGATTTGTATGTATAGCCACTTCAGTCGTGCTCGTTGTTTCTCTAAAGTATCTTTTTTCTGGGAACATGGTCAACCATAAATTATTATTTTCGCGATTCTTCATCCACCGATGCAGAAAATTATCCAGTTTTCCATTCTCATATGAGGCCGGAAAGTTTATTGGCAACAGGTCGGCACGAAGTGATTCATCATGCTCAAACATGAGGCGATCGTTCGTTAGGGACGGTTTATAGATCATCAAATTCCCACAAATGGAATGAGAAGTGGGTCCATGTAAATGATCGAGACCTCGGAAACTACAACGCTCCTTCCCCATATGGAGTTCGGAACCCAAAGGCAATCGTTGAGTGAACTGTATCTTCTTTGTGTTAGTTGACCTAAGCCGCACCATTACTGCTGGGGTGGGGCTCGGCCTCCGAACCGTACGTGGGGCGAGTTTCTGCCTCATACAGCTCGGGCCGAAGACCGGGGGAAGTTTAGGAGAGATGGGGAGACCCAGCAGCTGCCGGTCGGGGCGGGGATAAGCTTGTGAAGAAGCAAATCCCCCCCCAAAATCAATTTATATACTATAGCGCTAGCGCTTCGCTTTCTATTTCATCCCATTTTTTTTTCGGGATAGGCGGCGAATACTAATCTAATAAGTGAAGTAGTCGTCGTCTGACCAATTGGCTCGGACACCAGACCGCTCGTGCCCGCCCATTCTGTCTCGCCCTAAATGGAATGGCTCTCTTAGTTACGCTGCGCCCCGCCCCGGTCTGAGTCCCCACGTCCGCTCTTCTCCGCCCGCAACCCAAGAAGTTGGCAAAGCCAACACAACATTAGGGCCGTCCCCTTCATTCTATGCCGACCCCGGCCCGGGGCTGGCTTTTTGGGAAGCCCGTTCCCACCGCGCTCACGGCCCGGCTGGCCTTCCAGCGGTAGTGGGAATTCTCCCGTTCCCTGGTCAAAGACTTGGTTGGATGCGGGATCTACTCCGCGAGGAGCGGTACGGACGTAGATGATATCATCACGACCTCTCTTTTCGTACCGCTAGGGATGCTTAACGCCACTTCGCCAACTGGCGTTACCTGCGCTTTCGTCTCTCTCAGTGTGGTCAGCACTGGGTGTTTCCGAGCAGCGAGGCTTACACCCATTCGCATTAGTTCATCCAAAGTTCCTTACCCTTATGCACGAATTATTGAATAAGCCATCTTCCTATCAAGGTTAAGGAGTCAACTGAGCATCTCAGCGGCGGGATTGAATACCCGGATCGAGTCAGAGTTCACGCCGCCCGCCCTGAACAAATAGGAGGCGTGGGCCACAGGTCGCACATAAGCCGCCGGGTCGCACGACAGAAGAACACCCAACATACAGATGCACACTCCAAAATGTGAAATATTCATCTTCATTGGAGCTTTTTGGTGGTAGTCGTGACCAACAGCCATCAGCTGTCGGCTCGTTGGTAAGGCGAGAGCTTCAAGCCCGATTTCAGGTTCAGGTGGCACACCCCCCACACAAGCACCACCCGACGAAGGGGGGACGGGGAAAGCTACAGGCCCAAAACCTTCGACCCTTCTTTCTAAATGGGGGTGCCCGGAGCACCCCATCTTGTCATTTCGTTGTTGCTCATTCCCGTTAGGGTTAGGCCGAAGTCTTTGGTGTTTCCTTCTCCGCGCCCGCTCACGCTTTGCTGACCTATCGCGTGGTAAAGAGAAGAGAGTACGAAAGAATAGTAAACAGAGCACACCGCAGAAAGATTCTAAATATGAGAAGTCCCCCTTGGATTCGAGAAGAAGGAAATGAAGAACGGGAACGAAACGAAATGAGGCGTTTCCAGCTCTAGTTTCGGATGAGCTTCTCCCAATTATGTCTGGTAATAGAATAGGGCGGCTTGCTCTGACCAAGACTCCACTTTTTGCTCCGTCCATGGAGCGTATGAATTTCCTGGAATGTAGATAGACCAAAAGAGGGAATGAAGGGATAAGAATAGGAATTATAGTCCCATTGGAAAAAGGGGCACCTGTGGGAACATCTCTACTGACGAACCATTTCAATAGTAAGGGTGCTGCCGTGCCACGAGGCACGACCATAGAAGTAATGAAAAAGAAAAAGTTATGTAGTTGGACCATCTGCTCTATCCGTTCGAGTTTCGCTTCTCTAGAGAAGATGAGACGCTAAAAATGAAAGTGTTCGCAACGCATACCGAAAGGATACCAATGAAGCCGACCATTAATGACTAGTTCGAACACCAGGAGCGGTCTGATCCCTGATTTGATCAAACAGACTGCTCTTAGAAAGATGAAAGAAAAGCAAACTCTCCAAATTGTTGACCAAGCAACACTAGCGGAACAATCTCTTATTCTTACCAGCCGGATGGTGCGCAATGAAGACCAATCCGCGAGCTAAACTAGAACATCCAATAGCAGACAAGCTTGCATCTCCGTCTTGTCCCGAATCCTTCCACTCTTTCTCCTACAAGCCACTCATGCAGTCTAGCTCTACTTATTCTTTCTTTCTACGAGATATCTTGTTCTTGGAGCAGCTGAGGAAGGATATTGACATTGCGAAGAAGTCGCTCTATGCTCTGGGGAAGGGGAATATGATGACAAGATGGCCATACTATATATATATGGTATTCGTGGGAATCAGATTCATTTTTAGCGGAGATCCTTTCGTATCGGGTGAAATCAGAGCTTGAGCGTCTGGACTCTGGGCGTTCGAGCTACAGTTTTTTAATAAGGGCACATTATGAGACTAAGATAGCCTGACTGTTCTTATGAGCGGACTCACTTTATTTTATAGGCTTCCATGTATCAATCAGTCCCTCCCTCCCGTCTCGGTAGCTCGGTGGTAGAGCGGTTGACAGTTCACGTCGTGATCCGTTGATGAGCGTTGGTTCAAATCAAATCCGAGATTTCTAACTAAACATATATAGATTAATAAGTAAGTTCTTCGCTTTCTGAATGAATGTCTGATTGGAACTCAAAGGAGAATGTGGTCATAGGATTTGGTCTCAAATAGATAGATAGATTTGAAATGGCTATCAAAGGTATGTAATGGGGCTAGAAGCAATAGGAATAAGACTTGTTGCGAAGAATACTAGTTAATTTGAATGCCCAAGTTGGCATCTTCTGCCGGGATCTCTCCTAATGGCTGTATTAGATTTCGAGTCCCTATTTCAGGAATAATTTCAGGGCATTCCACTTACAGCGACGAAGGGAAGATTAGTTATGAATCACTTACACCATATTGGCTTTAAATGCAAATTCTGTCGATGAAATGCTCGAATCTTAGTCTCAAACCTGACGATAAGACTTTACAATTATTTGCCTTTATGTTATGTATCCCGGTGCTGTAATGGGCTCCCTCTGAGGATGATTCTAAGAAACCACAACTGCTGTTACTTAACTAGTAGGCTAGAAGCCCTTTCTTTGCTGCCTGTCTGTGCGAATCTAATAGCCAAACAACCCATAGAAAGGTTCATGCAACGCGAAATGAATATAAACCCTTCCCGCTCTAACAATGTGTGAGCAGCCATGGCTCTCTCTTTGACGGTTACTTCTTGAGAGAACTAAAAAAAGGCGTAAAGCCAGCCCTCCATTAGCATAGGAGAACCTGATTCCAGCCATACTATTAGAAAGTCACTTCTATCTTATCTTTAGACTTGTTAGGAGTAGACAGGCTTTAGGCATAGGCAACCTAGCTTACTCGTTTTGATAGTTTCCGCTATGACTATGTTATGTATGTAATTATGGTCTTTGTTGGATATTGTTTAACCTAACCGTAGACTTTCTATTATCTTTTTCAACCCATTCATAGGACCACCGCCTACCGCATTCCTGCCCCGGCCTTTTCTTTCGCCCGACACAATTGATTCGTCATGGGGAACCCTAGCTTGAGGCTTGCTTGTCTCAATCAATTTTATTGCTTTAACTAGTCATGCTATGGAGAATTCCAATTGAGAGCCAACTGCTTCATGCCCCAGATCGCGGGGATTCTTATTGTGTGTGGTCATATTTCCTATTCATTGAGTAAAGGGCCGCGTTAGACCCGCAAGGCTTTCATCGGAGCACATCGCTTTCGCTCCTTAGTTTCTCAGTGGAAGAGGACCTTTCTCGATCAACTATCTTACTTGAATGAAGAAAGAAGTCAACTTTCTATACAAAATTATCTGAATAGCCGAATAAAGGAATTTTGGGCTTGATAGCCACTCCCCTGAAAAACTGCAAAGAAGACGATTCGCTACTTCCGAATCGCTGCATCCAGCTCCTCCAGTCTCCTCGATTGGCCCCCTTCGCCGTTGTGATCCCCTTAGTTCACTATTTTCTTGTATATAGAGTAGAGTGCCTGTCTGTGATTCGGGTTTGGATATTCTCCCGTCTTCCCTGCCGAGCAATCCCTCTCTCTTTACCTGCTACTGTGCTAAGGCTTCCCTTCTAACAGCAAATAGGCCAGACCAAGCGCTCGAAAGCAAGTAAAGAATTAGCTCAGGTGAACAGAAAGAAGAAAGAATCAAAAGAAGAAGAGGAGATAGTATCCCAGGAAAGAGGATATAGAAAAGGAAAGGTATCCCCCATTGAAGAAGCTGGTAGTTTTTCGGGTGGATTGCTTTTCATAGCTATCTTTCATACCCTTGCGATTCTACTTTTCGGAAAGAATGCGTTGGTATAGAATCTAGCAGCAATCCTTCTTGCTAGGCTAGTCTTAACTGAAGAAGTCATTTCTAGACTCAGCAGTTCAGCCCGCAACTCACTAACTACAGCTTCTATCTCCTCTAGGTCCCATTAGACTGATCCTTAGTCCTTCTCCCCCGCAACCAGGCCTTAATTAAGGCTTTCCTTATGAGATGGGATGCTCACTAATCGACTGCTTCTCTCGAGATGCGAAGAATAGCTTAAATAAAGACTCTCTTTGGTCCTTTCGAAGCAGATATTCGTACGTCCATTGGGTTACTTGAGGGTAGCACTGGTTTCGGCTTGACAGCTTTCCTTCCTCCTATAGCAAAGTCTGACTCTTGGATCGGATCAACGGTTTTTTCGTAAGTAAAAGGGTCTTTCATATTCAAATTACAGATATTAAGAAATCTATCCAATTCAAATTGTTGTACCAAGCTTCCCTTCTTAATAAGTAAGAAAGAACTTTACTTGTTCAAGTCAGTCTAGTCAACTCCCCTAACTCTATCGAGTCAGTAATCCATTCCCTTCGAATCTAAGGCTCAATGATGGATCCGGGCGCTTTCCAGAGGCGAAGACTGAAACTGATATCACCTGGCTCCGGGTGGACCATACTCCACCTTTCGTCCAGTGGGTAGCTCCGCTCAGACTGAAACTAAAAAAAAAGGTGGTTGGACCTATGCCTACTATGTCTGTGAGGAAGTTGGGCTTCTACATCTTGATTAACCGGGTGACTCGTGGGATGAAATAAGAGTTCATTCTGGATAGCATGGCCTGGGCTGGGGATCTGGGATCTATTCTCAGTCTCCCTATGGGAGAAGATGATGAAAGGATTAAAAAAAAGCATATATTGACAAGTCGGAGTCGGTCTTACTGTCTTTGCTCACTCCATGTGTGTGGGGTAGGCATCCTATGCACATGCGGGTGATGCGACGTGGCTTACAGTAGACTAGACGATAGACTAGAGATCATTCGGAAAGGATCTCCCTCGAGGGGGGTCGATCCTCCCGGTGAACTGACCGTAGCCCAAACCGACCGCATGACTGATTGATGTGATGGTCTTCAGTCTACCCTCTCACGTAGCCCATGCCGGATGAATCGTATAGGAAACGAAAGAATCTCACTATAGAGATGGAACCATTCCTTTTTGGCCCCTCGTCTCGTATTGATTGATATCGCATGCTAGTCAGTGACCCTTTGTCATGATCGTGCGTTACGGCCCTTTACTGTTTTGTCATTTTTACATTGAGGGCTTGTTTTGAAGTAGTTTCCGGCGAGGGGTCTATGAACCCTTTCTATTTGAGGGACCGAGCCAATGAAATGAGAAGGCTTCCTTCTCGCCTTCTTTCTCTCATATTTCCCCCCGTCTTTTTGGTGGATCTCGCTAGTGAGACATATTGAATCATATATGGACTAGTTGCACCCATCACCTGCCCGAATGCCAGTATCAACCGTTGTTTCGGTGCGCCTTTAGGAATCGTACATCCTTTGATGAATATTAAACCTTTCGAGGAGAAGAAGGCAGAGCGAAGTCCATTCTTATGGGCAGGGCACAACAGCAAGCAAAAAAAACGGGATGCTTCACAGCAGGCAGCACAGAAAGAGGAGTAGATCCAATGGGAATTGTTATTTTATTTAGCTTGAGCAGGAAACCATAAGGAGGATGGGAAAGCTTATATGACTAGTAGATAAAGAGTAGTGAAAGGATTGAAACCAAAGAAAGATAAGGTACTATTGATCAAACTAGATCGATAGCAGCATGTCCAAAATTCTCGAAAGTGACAACATTGCTAAAAAGAATTCAAAGAAGACGGTTCAAAGCAGTCAGCTCCTCCTTAGCAACTCGAGCGTCTTCTTTCCAGCTTTCGAAGTTCACCTGGCTCTGTGGCTTTTCGACTTTCTCGGCATGATCTTGCGACTTTTGGAGCCTACCTTTGAGTGCCTGAATCAATTCAACAAAAAGAGGTCAAATCCCCTAAGTCACTCGCCAAGCTCTAAGATTAGCAGTCGATTCCATAAGCATAAGAGCCGATTTGGCATAAGAAAAAGAAGAAGACATGGGATTGGGAGTCTGTAACTATGTAATCGAGGGGCGAAGCGAATCCCTTTCTTCTCTACCTAACGACCGAACTAGCTGATGGGAGGCCTTACCTGGTGAACTGCCTTCCTTACCGCTCCGTGGGGCTTTACGAGGGCTAATTTGATCACTTCTCCTTTTAGGAAGTTCTCTCTCTCTCTCTTTCTCGACTTGCAACTTACTTTTTTTTCGTAGTAAGGTCTTAATAGGTAGTTTAGGTTTTTGCTTTACTGCGTGAGTTATTCACAGTCTTTCCTTTATGTGATTGTACTGCTCTTGCAGGTTTTTTTATGATCTTCTTATCTGTGTTTTCTTCCTCTTGTGCTATTGTAAGTGGTGCATGCAGTCTCATTTGATGGTGGTGTAATAGGCCCCGCAGTGATCAAATCCTCCTTTAGGGCGGAATCACTTCTAATCCTGGTTCACCTATCAAATTACGCATTTATATGTAATAGTCTCTATTTCTTGTCCGGTCTCAAGCTTGGAAGTGAGGCTAAGGTCAGGGTTTTCCTTGTGTATGTCCATTATGTCTAGCTCTCTCTTAGCTATCAGTCGAAGGTTAGGTACTTTACTTAGTTAGCCCATTCCTTCGAGGAGCCTAAAGCCTAATCAGTAATCCCTTGAGTAAGGGCCGAATACCTTTCATCCTAGCTAGTAGTCCAGCCATTCCCTTACCCTTAGGTGGTAAGCGGCTTTCTTCTTCTTTCCTGTGGTCTCATTGCCAAGTCTTGAAATTGTTCTAGCTGTCTATCTATAGTTATAGTTTAAGTGCCCATTTCCTTTGCCTGGACTTCTTCGCAGTCAGGTTTTTTGACCTCGCTTCCATTCCGTCTTTAGGTCAGTCGGCCTGAAGGGAATGCTGGTATAAGAACCCCGCATGGCAGTTCGGAATTCCTCTGGCTGTCTTCCATTCGTTCATTTATTTCGTAGAGCGGGGGGATAGGTCTTCCGTGTGGAGAACCATTTCCATAGCACTTAGTCGTAGAAGTTTCAATTCACCCCTCAACCATTCAACAGAAGCAATAGCAAAGAAAGCAGCAAGAGTGGAGAGAACAAGCTCTTCAAGCTCAGCTTCGGCAACTCGAGAAAGCAATTCAGTTTGTGAGGAACCTTTATATACGTCGCCATTTGACGATCTGTCTGTTCAGGCAGGTGCCAAGGAATTTAGTACGGAATCAGAGAAGGGGGACAGCAACGTCAAAGACTGAGGGAAATGAGTTCCGAGACTCATCTAAGTTCCCATCGGCCAAGCCACGGGATGGGGAAAGTCAGAATAGAAGCTACAAGCAACTGTCCCAATAGGCGCAAGGAGCTGAAAGGCACTGTCCCGACAGGGGCTGGAGCGAAAGGCCACTCGACAAGAGGTCTCAGAGCGACCCCTATGGTATGGCTAAGCTCCGTTCATAGCCTGGGAAAACCACTGACGATCTGTCTTTAGTAGGTCGTCTATTCGCCTTTCGGCCCCTCGGGATAGGAGTTCCTAGCCCCATTTAGCAGTAAACTGCCTGATCTTCTTTCTTCTACAAGCAGTTCCTAATAGATAGAAAAGGAAGAACCCCTATTAATGAACAGCGGGTCCCACTATGAATCAGAGAAGCACTGAACTCGCACAAAGAACAAACAAAGAAAAAGTGCTTGCTGCGGGTGAGGATGAGGACTTTTCATTCTCAAGGAAATAAAATAAAGAAAAAAGGAGTGAACCTTAGCTAGGTTGGCTCCTAGGCTAAAGCAACTGTACAACAGGCGATGTTATCAGCGATGCCTCGCAGCGGTGACCAACAAAGCATTATTGAAAGAAGACAACAATCGTCAGGTGGAGTAGCCCTATAGTTAGTAGACTTCCCCTCAGCCTCTCAACTCATACAGAGGGAGGGGAAAGAGACTGATGCTACTACCAATACCTGGTACCGGGTGAATCATACATATCTAGCTGGAAGCCTTATCCTCATTTCAAGTCGAATCCGAGGCTTGGCACCTTTAGTTCTCGAGATATCCACTTGGTGATTGAATTCTAATTTGTTGTTTTCAACTAGAAATGGAACTACTAAAACATCTGCTCTCAAAGTCTCACAGGGAGTCATTCAGATTGGCCAATCTTCCTTACTCAAATGGCACTGGAACTTCAGCTGCCAAAGGAATGAAACAAATGCTCAACACATGCCTCCTATTGGAGAAGCTTCTTTCATTCATTTCCCTTACCAGCCGGGACATCTGCTCCTAAAATGGTAACTTCACTCTGCCCGCTCCGTTTGGTTCATCATGTGGACAATTCCTCCACAATCAATCTTCTTGTCTGGAAATGCATGCTTTTATGGAGGGGTTATTTCCCTCGTCGCTTACCCGCATTTCTCTTGGTATACCTACCAGTGTGCCTCCTAATTCCGTGAAGTCCTTGGAGCATGTGCGATTTATTCAGGATCCTTGTCAAGAAAGAAGTCAGTCCCTTCTTATTTCTTTTATGTTAAAAGGTCTTTACTCGAAGAGGGAGTCGATTCACGTACTTCACCATTTCCTGGGTCGTTATCGCCTTTCCCCGGTTCAGGGTATGGGTTCTTTCTCTATTAAGAAAGTCCCGGTGTGAACTCCCCTACTGATCTGACTCCAGCAGATTCTCGAGAAGCCAATTCTCTCTCTCGATCTACTTTACCGACAAGAGCTCTGAATGAATGAGCAATGAGTTTGATTCTGACTATTCAAAGCAGAGGAAATAGAATATTATATAGCCTATAGCTATAGGGCTAGGCTCCGCTCCTCGCTCGAGCTACCAGCTTTCTTATATTTCATTCCTGTTGACTAATCCGAGTCCTTGAGAGCTTAGACGTCAGCGGGGAAGAACTCCGAAAGAATTTCATCGGCTCCTCCTCTCTTGCCCTCTTGATGGTATCCAGTTGAAATGGTTGCTGCCCCTAGTTCAAGCTCTAAGTAAAGCATTCACGCAGACCTCTTACTACGCTCCTGAGCCTAGGAAAGAGAAATCCCATTTGCCTAATACTACTGTGCAGCAGATGATTTAGCTGCCGTTATTCCTCCACCAGCTTCTTTTTGGCATCAAGCCAGCCCTTATTCCTTGCATCAACAGGCAATCCCGCATAAAAGAAAGGCTACTGACTTGGCTGATTCAACAAGCATCCATTCAAACTGCTCCCATTCCTATGTTGACACCAAGAGAAAGAAACCCTGGAGCCTTCCTCTCTATCCATTCCTTTTTCAAAATAATAAAGGAAGGAAATGCTTAGCTTACTAAACCAGCAACAGCGGAGTAAGCTCCCATATCCGTGAAGGACTGCTTTCCAGCAGAGGAAAACTTCTCGTTGCTGAGCTTGCCGTTAAAGAGTAAGATGCTGATTATATAGCAGCTCCGATTCCTTCACCGAGAACGAGAAGGAAGTCTTTTATTACGAACAAGCGCTAAAGAAGGGGGTGGGATCTCTCCTAAAAGAAAGAATTGACCTCGAGCCTGTCCTACTTTTTCTTCTTTTCCCGTTCCTGACCCACGGATCAGTTGGCAAAAAGAATCCCACGGGTACTTTACTAAAAAAAGGATCCCTAAAATCAGACTTTATAAGGAAGGCTAGCTTCTCGAACCAGACCAGAATCTTTGAAGCTCTATGGGAAGACTGACTCTAGGTACACAGAAAGACCAAGCTAAGCCAATCTCACGTCGAAACAGGGAAATTCTAGCCCTTGAAAGCAGCCCACTTCGGAGTCTCTCACAGGAGAAGGACTGACCTTTTCTCTCATTCCTATCGAGAAGACTAAGTCAGGGCGAGCTCTTACTTAGAGAGAGTTAGTTGGGTAGGGTCACTCTAAGATCAAGAAATCCTGAGTCACGAGAGAGATTCTCCACACGAACGACCCGTCAGGTTATAACTTACATTGGTGAATCGGACCAACACCTATCTTACACCAACAAGGAGTCGCTTTTGTTACGCAGTTCGAAAGCTTAAGCCTTCCTACATATGCGGGCCCACCGGTTTAAAGAGTCCTCTATCCGGACTCCCCCTAGACCTCTGTCTGGCCTAGGGAACTTCTCTAAGCTCGAGAGCTCCTGTCTCCTCACTTAAAGCGTAAGCGGCTCACCTCTCCCCGGAAACAAGCCAAACCAAAGCAAGCAAACTAACGACGAGAAAGTCTCATGGTACGTCCGCTAGTCCCTTTGATTCCCAATCGTGCACGGCGATAATCAAATCAATTCGTAGGCCGCCCCCCGAATTTACATTTACCAAGGAATCACGGTAAGTGGAAAGCTCCTCCAGAACCTTCGCTATTTTAAGGCGTTTTTCCGGGGAATCCGCCGCTTCCCCTTATTTATGCCTTTTGCTGCTCCACAATGCTCTCTCCAAAACGAAAGTGAAAGAAGCCCGCGTACCCACTCTTCTTTCCCCCCATTGCTGGGGGCCTCGTCCTCAGGGACTACACCTTTCAAAAGGAGAAACTTAGAAAACAAATAGAATCAAAAAGGCCATCATTAATGCGAACAAGGCAATAGCCTCGGTTAGAGCAAAGCCCAGGATTGCATATCCGAATAACTGTTTTGCCAATGATGGATTTCTTGCCACGGAATGAATTAATGAACTGAATACGTTTCCAATACCTACAGCAGCTCCCGCTGAAGCAATTGTAGCAGCTCCGGCACCTATTGATTTTGCACCTTCTAACATCTCGAATGGAGAAAAACTCGTCACGCTTTTTCATTCACGATTTTTTGTTCTCGTCGCTTCAAAACCTCGTTCCTTTTCTCTTGGACATCTCACTTGAAATGCAATCAATGCATTCATTCTTTTCGATCTTATACTCAGATAGACTAAAGACTCACCCAATTTTCATGAATAAAGAAAGGGATAAACAACGACATCTGTGAACTCGGGTAGGCTTAGGGCATACCTCTGCCCTAAGCTAACAGCTTTCTTCTCTTATGTATGTAATAGTTGGATGAAAAGATCGCTCCTATCCTAAAAGCAGCCGTGATCAACTATACTAAACGATTGATTCCACCCACTTTCAGCTATATCAACAAGGGATCTCTTTAGTCACGGTTGGGCACAACAAAAGTCAGGCCATTTTTCTATGGACTGCGCTCCTTACTAAGCAAGATGACTCCATCTCCTGACAAATGAGATGGAACTCAAGCCAAACAAAGGAAAGAAGTCACCAAAGACTGACTTACTTTCTTTACGAAAAAAGAAAGGAAAAACTCTTCTTCAATGGGACAAAGCTATTCTAAAAGAAGGAAGGATGCCGATCTCTTTCTGTTGGGGTTGATCCCCTAAGGCCGGCGGGTTGAAAACTTTGTTTTTAGTTGAAAAAAGTACTAAAAATAAGCCTCTTTGCCAGTAGATTTCGGATGCGGTGTTTTGGTAAGAAGAATATAAGAATTTCTCCTAATCCTAAAATGCTTTTCCCAGCTCTACGAAATTAAAGAAGTTCAGTTTTTGTGCCCCCCTGCTTCCTATTCCTACTCTGGAGGATCACTCTTTCGCTGACTATGTCGCTCACTTCCCTTCTATATAGAATAGCGAAGTCAAAGACTTCAACTTCCAATTCAAGAAAGTCCTTGCATGTACCCTATCCCGATTTCCTCTTGCTTCTGACTCAGAGAAGAGAGAATTTTTAAGCCTTTTACTTAAGTGCAACAAAGACTGGTGCCAAGCTTCTTCCTCAAGGACGGGAAATATGACTTCTGAGTCTGGGCCTGTCTTCTCTGCTAAGAGAACTCTTATACTAAAATCAGGCTTGTATCTAAACTCATTCGCAAAGCCCAGGACCTCCTCTTTTCTTTAGATAGAACTAGAGCGGGCAAAGTACTCTTTTTCAATCAATTAGGCTGATTACTCTTCTAGTTGGAACTATTTTTATTAAGCTCCCAACGAGAATGGTTGGTTCAACAAGCTGCATCATGGTATCATACCTTCATCTAAAAGATGATTGCTAAATCCCAAGCATATATAATCAAATCGTTCAGTGTGCTTGCTATTTTGATCGTCTTTTTTCTTTGCTAGAGGAATCCACATCGTCTGCAGGGACCAGATGAAAAAGGTCTGTGTCAAATCATCTCGAACGAAAAAATGAGATAATATACACTAGGTTAGCTCATCCCCGCCTATTGGTTCATAGCCAAGAAGGAGTTTACTTTCCTCAGGTGATAATTAAAGGGAGGGGTTTTCTTCCTTCCAATCGGATATATGGGCCAAGTAGAACATACAGCCAAGTGTACCAATCAAAGAATGAAAGCTGTAAAGGGAGCCCAAGCCGGGGTTGAGTCCAATCATTGGTCCTAGCGATGAAAAAGACAATCTAAGCCAAAACTTGTTAATTCATTTTTGGCTTTCTTGTCTTTATATTAGACGCAAATAAAGATTTACTAGATTCCACTTTGACTTCCTTCGAGCTGACTTACTAATTACTCAATGCCTGAGCTTCCTTCTTAATAGTAATAGAAAAAAGTGTTGAACTCAGACTCTCCCTATCTTGCAGCCTAGCTTAGACCGGATTTATCAATGCAAAGAGCTAACTTCAAGCGCTTACTCAATGGCAAAGCCAAGTGCTAGAGCTTAATGCCAAACAATCGAGTTAGAGTTCGATCCCTGGAAAAGTGGGAATTCGATCCAACAGCCGTTAATCGCATGTGCAAGTGCCTAGTTGAAATCCCGTATGAGATTGACCCACTGAACTCACTCAAGAAGCGGAGACAGTCCAATAAAAAAGAAGCGAAAACGTCATTCCGGGGAGATAAGGTAGACTTTCCTTTCTTCGGAAGCAGCAACAACCAAGACTGCTTATGGACCTTCGATCACTAAAGTAGAAGGGAGAAGAAATCTCAGAAGCAAAATCGGTAGTGAAATTCCTTTTCCTTTCCGCAGGGACCATGGTACTGGGAAAAGGAATCCCCTAGTCCTGACTAGAAAGAGGAGCTAGCAGCATTCGGGTGAAAGCAAGGTAGTTTAATCCCAAGAAAGATGTTGTCTTTTGGCCCAAAAATAAAGGCTTTTGTCCTTTAGCTGGCTGGGTGAAAATGCTTTGCAGAGGGGACCACCAAGTGCACGCTACAGTCTTTAAAATATAGGACAAAGTCCTTTCATTCAGCTTAAATCATAGGGACACGCTACTACACTAAAGCCAGGACTGCTAACATTAGGAGCCAGTGCCATGGCACCAAATTCGGCACTGAACAATTCTTCAATAAAATCCTGCACACTAGCAAAACACATTAAAATGCTCATAAAAGCACCAAAGTGCCTTAAACAGCACCAAGTAAGGGAAATCACATTATTTACACTATTCTAATAATTAAAGGCCCTAAATTACTCTTGAACTTACTTGATTCATAGTTATATAAGAATAAATAACTCTTATTTCTAAGAGTTATCACCAACACTGCATGCCTTAATTGTGCGGTAGAAAGTTTGTTGTTAATTTGATTTGCGTGCCACTAAAAAGTCTTGATATTATCCTCGGGATGGATTGGTTGTCTTACCACCATGTCCTTTTGGACTGTGCCTGAAAAACATTAATTTTTCTGGATCTTGGAGTCTCTAAATATGTTTCTGCTAATCACATCGGGGTCTCCTTGAAAAAGGGAACTCAGGAATACATGTACTTGGCTAGATTAGAAGCTTCTCAAGAGATCGACCTGAAAAATGTACTAGTGGTGTGCGAATTTTCAGATGTTTTTCCTGAAGATGTACCAGGTGTACCACCGGTGAGGGAAATCGAATTCTCCATCGATTTACTCTTAGGAATACGTCTGATTTAGATAGCGCCCTATCGGATGTCTCCATCAGAAATGAAGGAGCTGAAGACACAGATTGAACACTTGGAGTCGAAGCAGTTCATACGACCTAGTGTTTCACCGTGGGGAGCTCCAGTGTTGCTAGTGAAGAAGAAAGACCGACGATCAAGATTTGTGTTTATTATCGGCAACTCAACAAGGTTACTGTCAAGAATCGGTATCCGTTACCGCGTATCGATGACTTGATGGATCAACTGTGAGGAGCAGCAATATTTTCCAAGACCGACTTGAAGTCCGGCTACCATAAGATCCATGTGAAGGAAGAAGATATTCCCAAGACTGCATTCAGAACTAGATATGGTCACTATGAGTATCTAGTCATGCCTTTTGGAGCGACGAACGCGCCGGCGGTATTCATGGACTACATGAACATGATTTTCCATCCATTCTTGGATTAGTTCATGGTGGTGTTCATAGACGATATTCTGATCTACTCGCGAAGCAGAGAAGAGCATGAAGGGCATCTATGATAAGTGTTGTAAATTTTACGGGAGAAGCAACTCTATGCTAATCTTTCCAAGTGCGAGTTCTAGCTAGAAGAGGTGAATTTCCTTGGACATGTGATAAGTAAGGACGGGATAGCTGTGGATCCAGCTAAGATTGAAGCTATGTTGGCCTGGGAGCAATTGAAGACGGTGTCAGATATCCGAAGCTTTATTGGATTGGTAGGTTACTACCGGAGATTCATCAAAGGATTCTCAAAGATTGTAGCACCGCTTACAAAACTCACGAGGAAGGATCAACCTTTTGCTTGGACTGAGAAATACGAATCCAGTTTCCAGCGATTGAATGAGCTTTTGACGACGGTGCCTGTTTTAGTTTTGCCTCAACCAGAAGAACCTTACGAGGTTTATTATGATGCTTCTCACCAAGGACTCGAATGCGTGCTAATGCAGCATAGGAAAGTAGCGGCTTATGCTTCAAGACAGCTTAAGATCCATAAAAGGAACTATCCCACGCATGATTTGGAACTTGCCGCAGTGGTGTTCACACTGAAGATTTGGAGGCACTACTTGTACGAGAGCACGTTCACTGTTTTAGCAATCATAAGAGCTTGAAGTACTTGTTCAATCAGAAGGAACTCAACATGCGACAGCGGAGATGGACAAAATTTCTGAAGGACTACAACTTTACATTGGAATATCATCCAGGGAAGGTAAGCATAGTAGCAGATGCTTTGAGCAGGAAGAGCGTTCTAGTCTCGACGATGATGATTAAGGAATTGGAGCTACTGGAGAAGTTCCGAGATTTGAAGTTGAACGTGGAATTGTCACCGGGGAAGCTGAGGTTTGGTATGCTCATAATTTCTAGTGGACTGTTGGATGAGATCAGAGAATAGCAAGCGAGTGATAAGCTACTATAGGAGGAGAAAGAGCTGATAGCGTGGGGAAAGGCGTCGGAATTCAAAATTGGATCGGACAATATTTTGAGATGCAATGGACGTGTTTGTGTACCTGATGTAGCAGGGCTGAGGAGATTGAATCTCGACGAAGCACACAAAAGCAAACTGAGTATTCATCTGGGAGCTACTAAGATGTATCATGATCTGAAGAAGCACTTTTGGTGGCCTGGGATGAAGAAGCAAGTAGCGGACTACGTGGCTTCATGTTTGACATGTCAGAAAGCGAAGGTGGAACATCAGCGACCAGCCGGGATGCTACAGTCACTTGACGTTCCAGAGTGGAAATGGGACAGTATTTCCATGGATTTCGTAGTAGGATTGCCAAGGACGCAGGAGAAGCATGACTCGATTTGGGTAATCGTCGACCGATTGACCAAATCTACTCATTTTCTACCTGTTAGATCGACTTTCAACGTGGAGAAGCTGACAAAGATCTACATAGCAGAGATTGTACGACTCCATGGCGTGCCTTCTAATATCGTTTCTGATAGAGGTCCGAAATTCACTTCTCATTTCTAGAGGGCACTACAGGAAGCATTGGGGACAAAGCTCAAGCTTAGTTCGGTGTATCATCCTCAAACAGATGGACAGACCGAGAGGACAATCCAATCACTTGAAGATTTGTTGAGAGCTTGTACGTTGGACAATGGAGGAAGTTGGGATGACATTCTACAGCTAGTCGAATCCACTTACAACAACAGTTATCATGCGAGCATTGGTATGGCACCTTATGAAGCACTATATGGACGCAAGTGCCAGATGCCTCTTTATTAGTATCAAGACGGTGAAAGCTCTATGGTGGGACCAGACTTATTCAACAGACTACTGAGATGATACGGCAGATCAGAGAAAGGGTGAAAGCGTCTCAGAGTCGGCAGAAGAGTTATGCAGACCAGGGTCGTCGACCGTTAGAATTTACAGAAGGAGAGCATGTATTCCTTCGAGTCACACCCACGACTGGAGTTGGTCAAGCGATCAAATCCAAAAAGCTTACTCCTAAATTCATTGGGCCCTATCAAATTCTTCGTCATTTAGGTCCAGTTGCATATCAGATAGCTTTACCACCTTTCCTGTCTAATATTCATGACGTCTTTCATGTCTCACAGTTGCGGAAGTATATTTCTGACCATCTCATGTTATTGAACCTGACGTGATTCAGTTGAGAGATGACTTGTCTTTCGAAGTATCCCCTGCAAAGATTGTTAACAGAAAGACCAAACAACTGAAGAACAAGGAGATTCAGCTAGTCAAGGTGGTTTGGGACCAGAAGACTAGTGATGCGACTGGAACTGGAAAAGAAGATGAGAGCAGTGTCCAGATTTGTTTCTTGGTAAGTATCTGACTTGTAGTTTCGAGGACGAAACTATTTTTAGAGGGGGAGTATTGTAACATCCGTATTTTTGCGATGCGTTGTTATTTTAGTGCAAATTGTCGTATTTATGCTATAATAAGCAGTTTCTTGTTGGCTAAGTAAGTGATTGAATTAAATCAAGATAAAATTGAATTTTAGAATTAATATTATATACTAATTCATGGTTAAAAAATCGTCGAAAAATTCTAACGAAGTTTCGCCATGTTTTGAATCACTGGATAGTTTTTTATCTGCAATAAAATTTTAAACGAACCCCGATTTGGATGAAAATCGAATAGTAACTTGTTGTGATTATGATTGAATGTTTTCAATTGTTTTTATTATTTATGATAAATTATTATCACACGGTGAATTAATTTCTAAGTAAATTAATTTTTGCGATTTAATCGGCGAAAGAATTAATCGGTAATGCGATTACCCGACGCCGTATTTTTTTTTAGTACACTTAAGACTCTAGGATTAGGTGTAATCATGAGAAGAGAGGTATTAGATGTTTAGACTTGTGATTAGATTGGAATCTAGCTTTTTAAGGTGTAGGTGTCACACTTTTGATGACTAATTATTTTATACTTATCCTAATTACTTTTTAACCAAGTGTTTTACCTTAATTAAAATTTTTTAATCCCTCCCCTTTTTTTTAAGGAGCATGCCGCCACCTTCCATTTCACCTTCATTTTATTTCTTTTCCTTGTTCTTGAGAGAGAAGCTTAAGTTCTCATCCATGGCTTCCATCATCTTCATCTTCTTTGGCTTGCTTTCATCTCCATTCTTCAACCTTACTTGCTCCTAGCTTCTTCATCTTCTTGATTACTTCTTCTTAACCTTGTAAGTAAGCATAAAAACCAACTCTTCCTTTCCCATTTTTGAACCCAAAACTGTGGGGCCTTATATAGGTGTAGGAGATGATTTTCTTGCTTCTTTCTTTGTTTAATGCTTTATGTATGGCTTGATTATGATCATGAGAAAGATGAACACAATTTCCCCCAATTTTTACAAACCCTAGGTTGAATGGCCTAACGAAAAGGGGTATGGGATTTCTCATGTGAATCACCAAATTGATTTGTGGTTTTTACTTCTTAATGATTGTTATTGTTATTGTTGTTGTCAATTTTGGCTTTGGAACAAAGGAATTATGAATTTTGTGAAACCCTTGAGTGCTTGAAAGCCATGATAGGGTAATGGAGTTGAGTATTGGATTTGGTTTGGAAAAATTAAGTGTTTTGGGAAAGAGAATTAAGTGTTGAACGGTGTCGTTGATTAAATTAAAAATTTTATAATTTGTTCCCTATTTTTGGGTGTGTAGGCCGAGAGCTCTAAAGGCTTGAGGAAGGGAAAATTTTGTGTTCTTAGCTTAAATTAGTTGTATTGGATTGCATTTCAAGTATGGAAAGTTTTGGAAATAGTTTAATTAATTTGGAAGTTCTTTGGGTTGTTAAAGGCAATGAAACCCTTAAGGCAAATTAGGATTTTGAAATCCTAAAGCCAAGTGGAGCCTTAATTTAAGGATTTTGATGAAGAGTACTGATCTTAGTGTTGTTTCATGTCTCAAGTTTTAAAAGAAGTGAGTTTTAGTATTTAAAACCTTGTTTTTTTTCAACTTTGTGTATTATTTCAAGTAAGTCTTAAGTCTTTAAAAAAATTTAATTTCAAATTGCTTATTGTTTCAGGTATGTGTACCTTATTATAAAGATTTTTGGGGATTGAAAACCTAGGAGTTGGAATTGAGTCTATGCCTAGGGAATTATTTTTGGGTGGACTAGAATATTACTAAGCTTTGATGTGTCGTTTAGGATCCTTGAGGAGTTGTTCGTGCTGAGTAGGTTGTGACGTGCTTGACACGTGAGCTGTTTACTTTTGGTAAGGGCTACTTCTAGATATAACTAGAGTTTAGATATTGAAATGCTGAGACGTTGTTTATATTTCATATGCTTATGTTTGCTGAATATTGAATTGTGGATGCAAGTTAATTAGATTTGCCGAATTATTGTGATACTGAGTTGTTGGACTGTTGAATTGATTATGTGGTATATGTTGGATATATGCTTAATTTATGCAGGAATATATGTCGTTGATGGTGCTGGATAATTAAATATTTATTTGATGTTGGATAATTAAATATTTATTTGGTTATGCCTTATTGAAATATCATATGCATGATATATTCATTGGAGTAGGTGGAATGCATTGTCATGCATTATGATATAACTTCGACCTGAATATCCTGGGGTGATGGGTTGCCTCATGGTCAAAGGAATTCAGGGGCGTCGTTAGTCGAACCATCGCATGGGACAATGCCTGATCTATAGAACGACTGACCATAGCGTATGGAATTCCGGAATCATAAACAGTAACATGTAGTCGCATTTGCAGGCATTGTGCATATTTATTGAATTGCATGTTATGTTGTACTATGTTATACTTGTTTATTTAAGAAGTTGACCCTTGCCCGTGGTTCCTTCAATTGATGATGGTAACCCGGAGGATGGCGAATGCGATAGAGATCCAGGCGATGACGACGTTGCCGAAGGTGGTCTTTGACTTCCCAGATATGGAGATTCCCTCGACTATGGAGTTCGACCCCACTTTAGGCCAAGTTGTATATACAGGGGATGTGGTTGAGACTTTCCGTGTAGATGGACTGGCAGTTCGGTAGAAGATCTCTCGGCGTACCGTGAGCTTTCCTGTCATGGTGGATCAGATTGTGGATAGCTGGCGTCGCACTTAGTAGGATTGAGTACCACCGACTACTTCTTCTACTTCAGCTGATGAGTCCTTTGAGATACCGAGGGAGATGACTTTTCGTTACGCACCCATTCCTGGTGGTGCTAAGGTTAGGCGGACCGCTCGTAAGAGCGTGGGCATGAGGCGTTGGGTGTTGGGAGCCTCTACTTCGCGAACAGCAGTAGACACGCCTAGTCCAGTAGCAGATCCGGAGCTAGAGCCGGAGGCTGTGCCGACTCCTCCCATACATATCAGGACACCCACCCCGCCTGTGGATCCTTCTTCTGTTTGTCGGGAGTGTGGCGAGGTTGGATGCAATGGCGCGAGATGGATAGACGAGGTGCTGGTGGAGAAGGTGAGGCCGAATGGAGTTCCTCCTTCTGTACCTTTTGTGGATTTGACTAGGGACGATGAGGACGATTTGATAGAGGAGGATGGGGAGGACTTGGGTAGTTATGTGTAGTTTGGTTAGTTGGTGACGTCTGTTTTGATTGTACGAAGTTTTGGTTGGTGACCAGTCTGTTGACTTGTTAGTCTGTTATGGTAGTGGTTGGGTAGATCTGGAGGTTTACTTTTGGAGCAGCCCCCTACGTGGGTAACTGCCAGGAGTACCCCAGAAGTATGATCACTCTTGCTAGGGTCTTCATACTTTAGGTGTATTCCTCATGTGAATATTTATTTACCTTTGTATTTTGTACAAGCTGGTTTTGATTATCTTTTGGAAATGTATATATGTTGATATTTCAGTCTCATCTGCGAAGGACATTTGTTTATAAAAAAAAAAATTACCGCATTTTCCAAAGGATGAAAGAGTATCTTTTTGAAAAGATCGTTGCATTTAGAGTAAAGTTCTAGTTAGTAGCGCTTCAGAAATAGGGTGTTACAAATCGCATCACGGCTGCAGCGGGAAAATGAAACTGACCAGGGTTTGGTGACTTTTCTTAAAGGAAATCCGCCACAGTTTAAAGGAGAATACGATCCGGAAGGTGCCGAGAAGTGGATCCAAGAGATGGAAAAAATCTTTGCAGCAATGTGGTGCCGAGAAGAACGAAAAGACGATTATGCTGCATTTCTGCTAATAGGAGATGTAGAAACCTGGTGGCGGGGAAAGAGAAAGGTACTGTATGCAGAAGGAAGGGCTGTTACATGGGAGGTGTTTCGAGAATGTTTTCTAGAGAAGTATTTTCCAAGTACAGTACGACAACTGAAGGAATGCGAATTCAGTTCATTGATTCAAGGAAGTATGACGGTAGGAGAATATGTTACAAGATTCGAAGCCCTTGTCAAGTATTCTGATTACTATCGACTTGATCCCAGTGAGGAATGGATGTGTCGTTAATTTATCGATGGACTTAGAGTTGAACTTCGAAGGGCAATCATGCCTCTCAGATTGACAAATTTTTCGGATATGATTGAGCGGTGTATGGAATTAGAGAATATGGAGCCAAGACGGGAACAATCTAAAAGTGGAGGACCATTTAGGAATAATGGACCATCATAGAAAGGACAAGGAAAGATGGGAAATCGGGGAAATCCATATGCACGACATGGGAAGAATCAAACGTAATTCAAGAAATATGCTCCCCGACGCCCTGATGGGATTTTACCCTGTTTTCGGTGTGGAGAAAATCACTTAGTACGGGGCTGCCAATAGGTTAATCAAAGAGTCTATTATAGATGTGGGAAACCATGGCATGATATTAGGGGTTGCAAGATGAACCCTTTCACAACACTCGCATGAGTGATGAATGAGAATGGAACGATTCAGAATCAGGAGAGGCCGATGGCAGGTAAGGGATACGAGGCTGGAAATAATAGGACATGAGGAGTTAGATCCTCAAGAGGATAAACTAATAAGCCTACAACTACTGGTAGAGTGTTTACTGTACGAGGAGCAGAATCCTCTCAATCGCCTGATATGATTCAAGGTATGTGCCTTGTTTCTGGACATCTTTTGTCTATACTCTTTGACTCAGGTGCTACTCATTCCTTTATTTCAAATGATTGCGTAGAATACTTAAAACTTCATGTGTCCTCCTTATCACGAACTTTAATCGTTTCGACCCCTACAAATGATTCTTTTCCCACCACCATCGTGTGTCGTCAATGTCCTATTAAAATCGAAAACCGTGACTTTCTTATAGATCTAGTCTGCCTACCTTTACAACAGTTAGATATAATCTTAGGAATGGATTGGCTCTCAACCAATCATGTAATCTTAGATTGTGCCCGAAAAACTTTAACTTTTTCAGAAGAATCTGCCAATGCTGAGAATAGAAAAGATAAAGGAAATTCTCAGGTATGCATGATGTTATGCTTATTAGAAGGGAAAGATTCTCCAAACCTAGAAAACATACCCATAGTAAATGAGTTTCCTGAAGTTTTCCCTGACGATATTCCAGGACTACCACCTAAAAGGGAAATAGAATTTCCCATTGTTCTTATCCCATGAACAGGACCTATCTCAATAGCTCCTTATAGGATGTCACCCTTAGAGTTAGCAGAACTAAAGAAACAGTTAGACGAGATGTTAGGAAAAAGATTCATTTGTCCTAGTGTTTCACCATGGGGTGCACCAGTTCTGTTCGTAAAGAAGAAGGATGGGGCATCAAGGTTGTGTAGATTATAGGCAATTAAATAAGGTCACCATTAAGAATCGATACCCATTACTTAGGATAGATGACTTGATGGATCAATTGAAGGGGGCCTCTATCTTTTCCAAGATAGATTTAAGATCAGGATGTCATCAGATTAGAGTTAAGAAAGAAGATAACCCTAAAACTGCTTTTTGGACAAGATATGGCCATTATGAATACCTAGTTATGTCGTTTGGAGTAACTAATGCCCCAGCTGTGTTTAAGGATTACATGAATAGGATATTTTGCACATACCTAGATAAATTTATAGTCGTCTTTATCGACAATATATTGATCTATTCTCAGACCAAAGAAGAACGTGTGAGACATTTACAGATCGTATTACAGATCCTTAGAGATAGACAACTTTATGCTAAGTTATCCAAATATGAATTTTGGTTAGAGGAAGTTTAGTTCCTAAGACACATTATAAATAGAGAAGGGATAGCAGTAGACCCTGCAAAAGTAGAAGCCGTATTACAATGGGAAAGACCTACTACAGTTAGTGAAGTATGAAGTTTCTTAGGATTAGTAGGGTACTATCGAAGGTTTATAGAACGATTTTCTAAGATTGCCTACCCCTAACCCAGTTAACTAGGAAAGGATCTTCTTTTGAGTGGTCAGATAAATGTGAGAAAAGTTTTCAGGAGTTAAAGAGCCGATTAACTACTTTCCCAGTATTAGTCTTACCTAATCCCTTAAAGGAATTTGAGGTCTATTGTGATGCTTCTCATCAAGGATTAGGATGTGTATTAATGCAAGAGGGAAGAGTCGTAGCCTATGCCTCTAGACAATTAAGAATTCATGAAAGAAATTACCCTACCCATGATTTAGAATTAGCAGCCATAGGTTTGCCCTAAAGATATGGAGATATTATTTATATGGGGCTAAATTTTATGTCTATAGCGACTATAAAAGCCTAAAATATTTGTTTGACCAAAAGGAATTAAGCATGAGACAAAGAAGATGGATGGAATTTATAAAGGATTATGAATTTGAGCTACACTATCACCCAGGGAAAGCCAATGTGGTAGCAGATGCACTTAGTAGGAAATCTTTACGCACGTCTGCCATGATGTTCAGAGAACTTGATTTGATAGAACATTTTAGGGATCTAAGTTTAGGAGTATAAGTGCAAAAGGGAAGGTTATATCAAGGAAAGGTTACTATTACCAATAATTTCCTTGAACTTATCAAAAGGAAATAGGAGACAGATGAATACCTTAGGAAAATAAGAACACTATTTGAAAGAAGGAAAAGCTCGGAATTCAATATAGGGATAGATGGAGCAATAAGATTTAAAGAAAGGATATGTGTCCTCGAGGATTCAGAAATAAGGGAGATGATATTAGATGAAGGACATAAGAGTAGATTAAGTATTCACCCCGTGGCTACCAAAATGTACCAGGACCTAAAGAAACTATTTTGGTGGCATGGAATGAAGAAGGAGATAGCAAACTTTGTCGTATCATGCTTAGTCTTTCAAAAAGCTAAGAACGAACATCGAAATCCTGTAGGAACTCTTCAATCCTTATCAATACGGTAATGAAAATGGGATAATATAGCCATAGACTTTGTAGTAGGATTACCCTGAACCCAAAAGTGATATGATATTATTTGGGTTATCATAGATGACTTACAAAGAGTGCCCACTTCCTACCTATTAACGAAAGCTATTCCTTAGAGAAATTAACACTACTCTATATTAAGGAAATAATAAGACTATATGGTGTTCCTATTACCATCATATCCGATAGAGACCCTAAGTTTGCATCAAGGTTATGGAGAAAGGTACACCAAGCCATGGTTACTAAGCTAAGTATGAGCTCAACTTACCACCTTCAAACCAATGGTCAGTCTGAGCGAACTATCCAATCCCTTGAAGATCCATTGAGACATGTACTCTCGAGAAAATGGGATGTTGGGATGAACTGTTATCTCTAGTAGAGTTCACTTATAACAATAGTTATCATTTCAGTATTGGAATGGCCCCTTATGAAGACTTATATGGTTGAAAGTGTTGAACACCTCTTTATTGGTTCGAGACTGGAGAAAATATAATCCTAGGACCAGAACTAATCCAACAGACCTCAGAGCAAATCATGATGATCAAGGAAAAGATGAAAGCAGCCCAAGACCGACAGAAAAGTTATCATGACAAAAGAATCCGACCCTTAGAATTTGAAGCAGGAGATCATGTATTTCTGAGAGTCTCTCCTAGAACCGGCATTGACAGAGCCATTAAATCCAAGAAATTAACCCCTCGGTTTATAGGACCTTTCCAAATTCTTTGAAAAGTTGGACCTATTGCCTATCATATTGCCTTACCCCTAAACCTATCAAATCTTCATGATGTGTTTCAGGTATCTCAACTCCAAAAATATTATGCCGACCCATCCCATATTATAGAGCTTGAGCTAGTACAGCTCAGAGATAACCTAGAATACGAATCATAGCCTTCAAAGATTATGGATCAAAGAATAAAGAACTTCGAGGCAAGCAAATTCCTCTGGTACGGTTGTATGGGATGAGAGAACTGGAGACACTACCTGGGAACGAGAAGCCGATATCAAAAGGCAATACCCACATCTCTTTATAGGTACATAATCGGCAATTTTCGAGGACAAAAATTATTTTAAGGGGGTGGTAATTTGACATTCCAAGGAAATAAAGTAGGTAAAGAAATATTTAGGAAAGTCTTAATATGATGGAAATAGACTAAAAAGGATTTAAAAGGGCAAAAATGCCCCTAGGGAAGGTAAGAAAACCCTAGAAAGTACTAGAAAATAAAAATCTAGATATTTTTGGAAAACCTTCCTCGCGATGCGATGGACCCAAGAGAGAGGGGTAAAGAAATATTTAGGAAAGTCTTAATATGATGGAAATAGACTAAAAAGGATTTAAAAGGGCAAAAATGCCCCTAGGGAAGGTAAGAAAACCCTAGAAAGTACTAGAAAATAAAAATCTAGATATTTTTGGAAAACCTTCCTCGCGACGCGATGGACCCAAGAGAGAGGGTCATCACGACGTGAAACCCCTTCTGCCAACGTCACAATTGGTCCACTGACACGTTTAAAGGAGAGGGTACGACCGCGACGCAACAGTACCTGTGAGATGTGCCCATCGAGACGCGATGGACCAAATTTTGCCTATAAATATTGCCCTTCCCCTCCCCTCAAACCACCTTCTTTCCAAGCTTCATTTGGAGGATGTGGAGAGTAGCTCCGGAGGCAAGGCGGGGGTACGAGCATTGGTAGTCATCTAGTCAGGTATGGGGAGATTTGAACCCTATACACTAGGAATGGTACGAGTAGGATATGTGTAGAATAGGGAAGTAAGGTGGCCGTAGCCCTACTAGGAGTTGATACCCCAACACCCTGGGAGGGGTGTTGAGACTACGACTGCTAAGGATAGTCGTCGTTAGTCTATTAACCATAGGAATAATTTATCTGATGTCTGGAAAACCCTATGATAGACGACTTATGATTGCTTTATGGTTGTGTGTCCGATTGTTGGTGTGCTGATTGATAACATGTCAGTAGTAGGTTACCTGAGCGACACTAGGGTTAATCCATATATTGATCGGGGATGGTTGATGTTGTGCTGTGTGTGCTGGTAGTTATAATTATGCTGATCTTGTACTATCTGATTGAATATTGTTGTATGTGGGAGTATGATGATTGGCTGAGCTGTTTATTTATCACAAGCTGATAGATGTTGAAATAAGATGTTTGATTATAAGGTGAGATTTCATATGCATAGCTGTAATTCACCTCCGTACACATAGGCTGTGTATGAGGTCAGGTATCAGAGTGCGGGTACGATACAGTCAGTACAGGACATGCCGATCCTTGAGGATAGTCTGGGTCTAACAAAAGTCGACAAGTAACCATTGGTTTGGCTGCCATTGCATCGGGACGTCGGAGTGCCTGGTCATCCTGACGTGGTACTGTTGTATCACTGTCCATAGTGATGATCCTAAGTGCCGCCTCGACACATATTCCTATCAGTCAAAATTGGGGAGCATGGAAGCACTCTTAGGGGTATGATGAGCGGGATATGTGGATAGAAAACTGACTTAACCTGTCCATCATAGGCTAGTGGGAGGTAGCTGTAACTACAAAGGCTAAGGTGGGGCCGCTTCTGCCGTACTAGCTGTGTGGCCACGTAGCCATATAGTTATAGGTTGCATAAATAGGGGTAGCTAGTTGATGATCCCAGCCGTTGTTCAAGGATACATGTGCCTATTTCTTCACTTATTCTATTATCATGCTTTCCATTTGTATGGTGTATGGTGTGTTCTTATCTCCCATGTCTTGTCTTTCTTTTCTTTGCTATCCTTTATATGATTAGATTCTGAAGATTCTCGATATATTGAAGATGTCACACTATTTCCACCCGTCGATGCTGGAGGAGCCGAGCATCCCAGTCTGGGGTGACTTCGAGGTCTATTACCACGACATGGATAGATACTGCTGGGAGATCAATTATGGACGCCATGTCATGATTTATACTGGTCGAGTTAGTGTTTTCTTTCATCTGTTAGGATTGCCGAGAGCCTCCTTCATAGGTGACTTTAGGATAGCTCAGCATAGGAGATTGGGAAGTGCGTCATATGTTTGAGACGACTGTCCCCTCATCTCCTGTAGCACCATTGGTAGAGCCTTTGAGGGCTTACTCATCCAGGCTCTAGGGACGCCCTTCTGTTGGGGATTCCCCTTTACCGCCACGACTGCGTGTTAGATTTCATAGGCAGGGCTAGTTGTAGGAGGACTCTCGTTAGGAGTTTGTTGTACTTTTGACTGATGAGGATTTTTTTTGTATACCCTCATGGGTTCTTGTGTATTTGTATATTATTCTTTTGGTGGTTCCTAGGAAGGAACCCTGTTTGTATCAAAAAACTTATATGATTTTTTGTTGTAATCTTATATATATTATTATTCAATTTTATATGCGTAATTAAATGTAATATTATAAATGGGACATGGGGTGTCTCAATGATAACCTCAGTAGATGAGACTCCAATCCTTCTTAGACTTGATTCTACAAAAAGTGTAACAAAACCACATAGACTGGGTTAAAAATATTTGTCTTTAACCGCATCAATTTTCTTTAACTTGTCAATGAAACCTTGCGTTTCTATGATCCGAGACAAGACCGTTCCATAAGGAATTCCTTGATGAGATTGTTTTTCTTGATTGCTTTAGTGAGGTTCTAGATGGAAATCAAGTGATCATAAATCAAGGCAGGCAGTTTTGCCTTCACTCCACACTGAATGCACATGATGAGGAATTTTTTAATTTCATTCACAGTGTCTCTGGAGCTCACTTTAGGAAGCATGTTCTTCCTTATCAGGGCATGGAGAACCTTGATATGAGGCTTCAGCAGACTAGTACTCTGTTTAGTGATCCTTGGATCTTCATACAGCTCTACATTTACTTTGTGCATGTCCCCAAATTGTTTCTCCCTTGGCCTTCCTCGTTACAATCTATGGCCATAAAGATTTCCTTGGTGTTTACTGTTACAGGAAGTTCATTCACTTTTCCCGTAAGATTCTTGTTTTCGTTGTCTAGACCAGAGGTGTGCCAAACTCTTGGACACATACCGTGTATATTGGTTTGTCGTCAATGTAGAAAAAATTGAACTAACCCACTTTGTTGAAATTGTCGATATAATTGAAATTTTTTGTAGCTAACTCTACTAAGTTAACCTTTTGTTCCTTGAGGACGTTTGCGTTGAGAGCGTTGAACACGGATTTGGGAGGCATTGTTGCCGAGACGAGTAGTTTGCTTGAGGTTTTGGGTTTTACAAAGACAAAGGAATTTGGGGGTTTTGAAAAACTTAGAGCAAAAGTAAGAGAGAGACAACACTCGCTAGAAGTGTAAAAGGGAGGGGTAAAATTGTAACTGACTAATTTATAGGTGTATCAATTTTGGCGGTTATAGAGAAGTTACTACACATAAAGGTAATTTTTGGAACCACAAACTCATAATGACTTAGTCTGATTTGAGACATGTTGATTAAGAAAATGAATAGTTTTAAAAACAAATATATGTCAAGTATGCATATGGACACACATATATATATATATATATATATATATATATGTATGTATTAGACACACGATAGCAGACATATAATTATAATCATTACTCAATGTCAAGTAAAATGGCAAACATATATATATCAGATATGTCATGTAAATGCTTAACAGACATATGAGTATATTTCTTTGTGAAGTGTAGATTCAGGCTGTCTGTTATTATCTTGAATTTATCTTCATCTTAGTGTTTTGTAAAGATATCAGCCCATTTATGATCTGCGTCAATGAACACCATCTCTATTGTGCCTCTCTACACATAATCTCTAATAAAATGATGCTTGATTTCTATACGCTTAGCTTTAGAATGCAAAATAGGATTCTTAGTCAGACATATGGCAGAGGTATTATCACAGAAGATAGAAATGTTACTCTCAGTGATTTGATAATCCTCCAATGGATGCTTCATCCATAAAATTTGCGAGCAACAACTTGCATCTGAGACGTATTCTGCTTCAGCAGTAGATAGCGCAGTAGTGCTTTGTCTTTTGCTTGACCACGAGACTAAACTTTTGCCAATGAATGACATCCACTGCTTGTACTTTTTCTTTCAATTTTGTCTCCAGCATAATCAGCATCACAATATCCAATAAATCTGAAATGTTCACCTTTCTCATAGAATAGACCAAGAAAAGGCAAACACTAAACATGATGTTTGGTCTAGAAGCAGTTAAATAAAGCAATGAGCCTATCATACCTCTGTATACCTTTTGATCTACCCTATTAGTAGTGTCTTCTTTATTGAGAACACAGGTAGGATGCATGGGGGTGCTCATTTGTTTGCACTCTCCCATGTTGAATTTCTTTATAAGCTCTTTGGTATGCTTTGTTTGATGTATGTATATGCCTTATTTGCTCTGTTTGATTTGAATCCCAGAAAGAACTACAGTTCTCCCATCATGCTCATTTCAAATTCAATCTACATCAGCTTAGAAAACTCCTTACTATAACATCCCCAATTTTTAAGAAAAATTGTTTTATAAATATAGTCTTGAATGACTTGCTGAGAGTATGAGGAACTGTGTAGGTTTATTTTTAACGATTCCTAATGTGAAATCACCGATAGATTTTTCTGTTTGACGTGGTGATGCGTATATTTGCTTTAATAAAGTGAATGAAATTCATCGAGATGAAATTATATTTGAGAATTAGTATTTATTATTAATTCATGGTTCACATCTCATCCAAAAATTCTAACGAAGTTTCGTCACGTTTTTAGCCGCGGGGTAAATTTTACCCGAGAGAGAATTCTAACGAATTCCGATTTCGACGAAATTCGAATCGTGGCTTGGTGTGATTATGTGTGATTTTATTAGAGCGAGTTTAAGACTTATTGGTGAAGAAATTATTCGAGAATAATTTCTTAGTCATGCGTCAAATTAATTTCTCGTTAAATTAATTTACGCGATTAATCGTCAAACGAACAATCGGTAACGCGATCACCCGACGTCGCGATTTTGCGATGCTGAGACACATTTGACCTAGAGTCAAAAAGTAGATTTAGAGTGGTTAGTGGGGGTATGGTTATATGATGAGGTGTTAAGCCTAAGGTGTGGTTAAAGTGATGATTCATAGTTTAGGGTGGTGATTCATCTAAGCTAAATATAGCCTTGTCATGGACCTAGGTTTTGATCAAAAATTTCTGTTCTTCTTTCCTTCATTTGGCTGCAGCGAAACCTCCCTTCCTTCTCCTCCATTTCTTTGTTTTTCTTCTTACATAATCAAGTGATAAGTGTTCTAAATTCTAGTGAGAAAACTAGCTAAGATTTGTAAGAAAGTTTGAGAGTTATTTTCTTCTCCTCCTCCTTTGTAGCCGTGGTCTTTGTGTGTTTTTGGGTAAGGTTTTCTAACTAGATTTTCTCCATTTATTTCTTGTATGATTAGCTAGATCAAGTAGCAAAATTTTGAAGTTTTCTTCCCTAAACTTTTAACTAAAGCCGTGAGCTTTTAAAAAAAAAGGAGAAGATGATTTCAAAACTTTTATACTTAGATCCTTAATGGTTTTGTTGCTGCTGTTGTTGTTGTTGTTTAGGAGTTGTAGAGAAAGTTTTGATTCAAAAGATTTTCAAAAAGAAATGATTTTGTTGATTTAATTTTAGATCTAGCTTTGATCTTTTGTTTAAAGTGTGTTTTGATGTTTCTAAGGCAATGAGAGCCTAATCTTAAAGGAACCATAGTGTCTTTGAGAAGGTTAAGTCTTGAGAGAAAAGTTTTAATTTATACAAATTAGTTCTTTGTCTTTGTGTTGTTCTTAGAAGCTGGATGTTTCAAAAGAAAAGAGATTTGGTATTGATTTTCTTCTTTCAAAAACTGTGAAGTGTATGTATGTTTTGGTGATGTTTTTAACAAATTTTCCTTGCTAAAATTGTTTGGATTCAAAGATTTTTAAGAAGTATAAGTATAGATCTTGGTGTTTGAAAGAAAAGAAGTGGTTTTGGTGATTTAGGGATCATAGTTTTAAGATTTAAAGGTTTTTGATAATATGCTTTCAAACTTATATTGGAAACAAGATTTGATCTTTAGCATTAAAGATATGACGATATTGAAGTTGTTAAATGAATCTTTAGTAATTTGTTGTTTTGGAAGTGAACTAAGAGAAATCTTAGTGATCCTATGTTTTTGATACATTTGGAAGCTAGATCCAAAGGAAAAAAAATGAAAAGCGTTTCCCTTCCTAAAGGACTAGGCCGTGAGGTCTATGTATTTGTGGGAAGCCAAAACTTCATTTCTTTACTTATGTTCGTGTGCTTGATGATGAAATATGAAACTAGAGTTTATAATCTTTGAAAGTTAGAATAAAAAGTTAGCATTTTTTAAGTGAGATTCAATGTTTAATGTTATAACTTAGTGGCTTCAGGTTTTGGGCTATGAATTTCTTAATGGATGAGCCTAGTGTGTGCTTAAATAATTTGAAACTAAAACTTGTCCAAAAAGGATCAAGTTGCGAGCTTTCCATTTGTGGGATCGATAAGTTTCAATTCTTTACATACTAACCTATGTGATTGAGTACTTTAAGTGATGTTTTTGTGTTGGGTGTTGAGTTTCTAAAACCTTTGTTTTGAACATTGTTTAATTATTTGGAGCGTAGGTAGCAAGCTAGAGATTTTAGAGTGGTGTTACCCTAGTTTTGGCTTTTGAGTCATGGCCCTAATAAGTGATAGGTGAGTTCTACGGTGCACAAACAAGATGGGTATCACCAACGTGCACAAGTATCTTAAAATCATCCGAAACTTCAATGACGATCGATGTTGCCTGTGACACCCTTAACCCTGTTTTGAATAAAAATAAAATTTATTAAAATAAATAAAAGAAAAATTGATATGTGTTTGATTTTCAAATAATCATCCATTAAAATATCTCGTGCGGAAATGGTATAAAAATTTAAACTAATAAATATTAACATAACAAACATTAATCCACGTAAAATTTCAATGGTATGAAAGTATCTCATCTCGATAAAACTTCAAGTCAATTTTTTTTTCAAATAAATAACACGAGTATTTATTTAGAATTAAATCCGATAAGGCTAAATAAACCAAATAAACCCCTAAAAATATTTCTGTCATATTATCTCAGAGTTATTACATAACCCGAATTAAAACAAAGAAAATTACGAAGTTCAAACTAACAACAAAAACAACGTAATAAAATAAAGTTCAGCAGGCACTCATGATCTTCAATTTAGCCACTAACTCCAAGATTAGAAGTATCTGCAATTTAACATAAAAGTACAAGGAAACATACAAATAGAGAGGGGTGAGTACGTTGTGATTGAGTTGTGGTGATATTTAGAGAGAATAAGTGAACAAATTAGTATACTTATATATAAATAAATATACAATTATAGCAACATAACTCACATAAAAATACACCGTGTCACATGCCCATAAAACAACACTCACATTTAAATTCACAAACACCCATAGATAAAATTCACCATTTTTCAAAGCCACATAGTTATCTCAAGAAAAATCCAGATACTAGCAACACTACTTCATATGCATGTGGTACCATCTACTACTCTGGGAAGTCACCTAGGAGTACATATTTAGTTCATTAGAGAAACACCGCAATGGTGATTACTCTGTTACCGCATACTCTCTACTAGGAACGATAATGTCCGGTGACAGTCAGGATAGCTAAGTCTGATAAGAGGTCCCCAGTCCAAGGCGCGACACTTAAACTATTAGGGACCACAAACTCTAGCCTCTCACCCCCAAGGCCGAGATATTGCCATGCAGGCTCACTCATGTTGGCCTCCACCTTACATTTCAATGGTGCTTCCTCCCATCCTAATATAGGGTTTGATATGTCAAACATACACACATAGTCGGGTTTCCTCCGAACATCATAGTTCAATTTTTCATCGACAATCCATCATGGCCCATATGGCAAGGATCATCTCACAAGGAATGACTCAAGTTCCATTATAGCTACTAGCTAGGTGACTTGCACACAAAGTCATTTATCCTTTCAAGGTCGTTGCCACAAACGTGGACTTTTCACAATCATTATCACAATTTTTTTTAAAGCAAGATACAAAATAAATTACAATGGCAACTTAAAAACAACAACCACGTATTTAATCATTTAGGTGAACACGTGGGAACAACAACGATAAGAAATCAACTACAACACGATTTGGGTCATATTCATAAAGTTAAAATATGCAGAAAAAATAGCACTTTTCACAACATTAATCTACATATAGAAACAGAAACAACAAATTTTTGCAACCGTAATTTTCTACATAAAAACAGAAAACAGCAACAATAGAAAACACTGCAAAAACTGTAATTTTTGCAGACAGAAAAATTCTGCATAAAACAGAAGACATCAACAATAGAAAATACTGCAGACAATAATAATTTTCGTAGAAAGGGCAAAACAGAAACAGCAGCCCAATGAAAATGCTGCAGAATTAGAATTTTTGCAGAAACAGTAACACAATGAAAATGCTGCAGAAAAAAGGATTTTCGCAGAAACAGCTAACAGAAACAGCAACACAATGAAAATGCTACAGAAAACAGGACTTTCGCAAAAACAACAAACAGAAACAGCAACACAATAAAAATGCTGCAGAAAACAGCAAAATCTGCACATTAAAAATCTGCATAACAGAAAAAACGAGACAGCAAGAAAACAATGTATATTTCACAAAGTAAAGCTGCCATTTAAATACAAATGAAGTAAAATAAATTATTCTAAAATTTCTAACTAATATTAGCTTTTAAAAACAGCATCTATTTTAATCATTTACATAATTTCAAAGCACAATTAATTGATTCGAACACTACTAATCATTTCTAGAATTGATGGTATATGAATTAAAAAAAAACCGACAACACGACAACACCTCAAACGTTAAAACATAATTTTTCTAGCAATCATACAGCCCTTAAACAACCTTTTAATCATTCACTCATTTAAAAGCAGCAAGCAATATATATATATATATAATTGATTTGTTTTGCATATACTTCACTCATTTATCAAACAATGGGGTCTAAGGGCAACCCCTTCACCTATCCCCTCAAATATCCCCAACCACAATAATCTCCCCCATTACCTTGGTGACTTGCGCAACCTCCTAATGGAAGAGGGATGATGATGGAGTTCAAATCAATCCTACGGCGAGTTCACTACGAATAGAAAAGAATTTATAAGAATTGTTAAAAATTCCCAAAACTCTAAATTCCTAACACATGAAATTAGAAAGGAAGGATCATAGAGCTTACCCAACCTTCAATGGATGACGAAAAACAAGGGCTGCCTCTATTTCTTTTGTGTGGCCGAAATTAGTAGAAGCAACTTGGGTTGCCTCCTCTTCTATTGTTCTAGGCGCTAGGGTTTAGGAAGGAAAAGAAGGAGAAGAGAAATAATTCCTATGGTAGGAGTGGCTGAAGTGTGCGCCTAATGCAAGGGTTTACACTCCCCTCAAGTCATAAAAAAATGGGTTGTGTAAAGCCCATGAAGGTTGGCCCAATAGGTAAATTAAAAAAATATTAATTCTACACTCAAGATGCAACCCAAGGATGCGCTCTACATTTTTTTTTAAAAAACTCTCAAGAATTATCAGATTCAAATAAAAAAGTTCTAATTATGCACAAACATATATAGCAAATAATTAAAATAAATGTTATAAAAATGAAAGTCGTTACATCGCCCCTCGAAAGTAGAAGCTCACGGTCTTGCTCATCATCACGATCGAGACGGTGACTTGATCGGTGCTCTTTCGACAAAAAACAAGGAAAACGAATATGAGTTGATTTTTTAGGAGTTTTGAGACCCTCATATTTGTTTTCCTTGTTTTTTGTCAAACGAGCACCGATCAAGTCACCGTCTCGACCATGATGACGAGCAAGATCGTGAGCTTCTGCTTTCAAGAGTCAGCATTGGTTGTTGTTGAAGTTTCGGATGACTTTAAGACAATTGTGCACGGTGGTGATACCAATATCGCTTGTGCACTGTAGAACTCACCATAAGTGATATTAGTGGCTTAGAGTTGTTTCTAAAATTTAGTGATCGTGTTGTGGGTGAGATGTGATTTGTTCGTTGACGATACCGGTAGACAAGCTTGTGTGCAAAAGCGCCTAAGGTCAGGGCATCTTCCATTTATTGCTTTATGTGTGCTTATGTTTGGTGTGGATAGTGATGTTGATGATGTGGTGTTCTTGAAATTTGAGATGGTGATTTGATTAGTGATTTCCTATGTGGTTATACTCTGATTGGATTGATTAATTGTCGTTGCTATGTTTTGATTATTGAATATATATTGTGTATGTATATTTAATAAATAGTGGGTAATAAGAGATTACCAAGAATAAGTGGGTGATGAACTAAGTCGTTGGTTGAGATTGTTAAAGTTTTGGAATAAAACCTGAGAGGATTTTTATGTAAAATCAATGCGACACTTAAATGTGGATTTTTCTAAAAACCCTCAATTAGTAAAGGATTAACCACTTTTTCTTAAAATGAATAAAGTGAGTGCTAGAATAATTAAAAGTAATTATTTTCGAACTAATAGTGGATTTTCCAACTATCAAGGTTTTTGCAACTAATAGGGATTCTAAAAGAAAGGACTTTAGGGATACCAAGTGAGGCTCCGAGATGATGAGGCGGAGTTTTAAACTGATAGAGTTTAGAATCGAGTTGAGTAATTCCGGACACTCTGTGTGAGTGATCCAGTTGCAGTGAGATTCGGGGATAAAGATTATTGAGCACTCTGGTGGAGTGGACTCACTTGGGTGATTGATTTTGATGCATACTAACCATGGAGCATTGACATTTAGCATGAGAATCGAGGAACGACGAGTGCCAGGGTCTGAGAGTCGAGGAGCGACTAGGCCTATCCTTGCGGGGAAATTAAGGTGTGGTGTTGTCCTGAGAATTGAGGAGTGACCAGTGGCATAGCCTGAGAATCGAGGAGCGAAAAATGCCTATCCCTGCGGGGAATACACTTGCGAGGGTGGTTTGGCGATATTCCGAAATCATGTGCATTGGCATATAGACTAACCAATAGGGATTTGTGGTGCATCCTTATTGTGCTGATTATTTGAGTGTTCTTATGCCATGTTACTTTGTGTTGATTATACTCTGTTAGTATAACATGATATGCTGTTTCTATTATATGATTGTTTTGGGAAGATGACCCTTTCTATTCGGGCATTCTCATGGATGTCACCCCAGATGATGGTGCAAGCTGGAGAGTAGTATTCACTCAAGGTCGGCGAGGGGTTCTCCGACTATCTTCTTTGAAGACATGGTTGATTAGATTTGTTGTAGGACATAGTAAGCATTGTAGGGCTAACCAGCTATAGGTGTCTTATTGTATCATTTATGAGTCATTTTATGCATTGTGTATTTTTCAAAAACTTGGATTGCCTTCATGCAAATGTTTATTTATATTTATTTGCATGGTTATTATGTTTTTAATCGTACCTCACGTTTCGAAAATGCTGTGATACTCTGATTGCAGTTTTGAAAAGAAGTTTTGGAAGGAAAAAATATATATATCCACATTTTGTGAAAACCATGCAAGCAGAGTATTTTCACCAAAAGTATTTCAACTTTTAAAGGTCATATTAGATCAGTGGCGCTCCGAAAATTGGGGTGTTACAGTTACAGAGTTTCTCATTAGTTGCATCGAAAATCATATCATCAACATATATTTGTACAATTATAAAATATTTGTCGGACGATTTTCTAAAGAGTGTGGTGTCTACTTTTCCTCTTGAAAAACCATTTTCTATGAGAAAATTGCTGGGTTTGTCATACAAGCTCTTGGAGCTTGCTTTAGCCCATAAAGAGCCTTTTTTAACTTGTAGACATACTCTAGTTGTTTTATGTCTTTAAACCCATAGGGTTGTCTACATAAACTTCTTCATTTATAAAACCATTTAGAAAAACACTCTTTACATCCATTTGAATAATGCCATGTTATGATGTGCAACACATGCAAGTAATATGCAAATTGCTTCTAATCTAGCTATAGGTGCAGAAGTTTCAGTGAAGTCAATACCTTCTTATTGTGAATAACCCTGAGCAACTAACATTGCTTTGTTTTTCTCATAACTTTACCACCTTCGTCAAGTTTGTTTCTAAATACCCATTTGGTTCCAATAACAGATTTGTCATCTGGTAGAGGTACTAGATACCAAACTTCACTTCTGGTGAATTGATTTAGATCTTCTTGCTTTGCCATTATCGATCCTTCATTCATCAAGGCTTCATCAATCATCTTATGTTCCACTTCAGACAATAGTTCCAGATCATAATGTTTTCTAAATGATGATCTTGTCCTTACTTTGTCCTGTGTTCACCAATAATTTGCTTTTCTGGGTGATGTGTATTGTATTTCCAGTTTCTTCTCCTAATCTCCTCTGAAGTGTCTGATGTAGTTTGATCTTCATCAGATATCTCTTCTTTATCATTTGTTGGATTGTCTAATCCTAATTCCATTCCTACAAAAAAATCATCTACCCCTGACAAATCATTGTCAGGCTTTTTGTCATTGAATTTTACATGGATAGTTTCTTCATTTATCTGAAATCTGGAGTTATAAACTCTATATGCCTAAGAAGTTTTCGAATAACCCGAAAAAATTCCTTTGTCTATCTTAGCATCAAATTTACCAAGTTGATCCTTGGTATTCAGAGTATAACATTCACACAGCCAAATACACGAAAATATGACATGTTAGGCTTTCTACCTTTCCACAATTCATAGGGTGTCTTGTTTAGCAATGGTCTAATATACATTTTGTTCTGTATATAACAAACAATGTTAATTGCTTTAGCCAAAAAGAATCTAGCAATTTTGGAATCGCTTAGCATAGTTCTTGCTATTTCTTGTAGAGATCTATTCTTTCTCTCTACAACACCATTCTGTTGTGGTGTTCTTGTAGCTGAGAAGTTGTGAGAGATTCCATTCTCATCACTGAACTTCTGAAAGCTCTCATTCTTGAACTTACCACCATTATCACTTCTAATGGCAGCAATACATATGCCTTGTTCATTTTGAACTTTCTTACAGAATATAGAAAAAACTTTGTAAGACTAATCCTTGTAGCTAGGTTAGGAATGTAACCCATGTCCATCTTGTAAAGTCATCAACAATTACTAATCCCTACCTTTTTCCATTAGTAGAAGTTGTCTGTGTAGGACCAAGCAAGTCATGATGTAGAAGTTGCAGTGATCTGGTTGTAGACACAATATTTTTGGAGTTAAAGGAAGATTTCACTTATTTTCCTTTCTGGCATGCCTCGCACAGTGTGTTTGTTTTGTATAGTAGGTGTCGTAGTCCTCTCACCAGGTTGTGTTTGTTGAGTTTAGACATTAGTCTCAAACTGGCATGGCCAAGTCTTTTGTGCCAGACCCACTATTCATCATTGACAGAGATCAGACTCTTGACTTCTTGCTTAGTCACCTCGGATAGATCTATTTTATAGGTGTTGGCTTTTGTTTTAACGGTAAAAGCTATGGATCCGTCCTTGTTTTTTACAGAGACTACATCATTAAATGAAACCTTATAACCACTGTCACATAATTGACTTATGTTAAATAGATTATGTTTCAGACCTTGAACATAGAGTATATTATCAATAGAGGGAAGAGAATCTTTACCAATTTTACCTATTTCCGCAATCTTGCCTTTCTGATTTCCACCGAAAGAGACATATCCTCCATCTTTAAGTTTTAGCTCTTGGAGCATATGTCTTTCTCTTGTCATGTGTCGCGAACATCCACTATTCAAATACCATGACTGGAGTTTTGGCCTTTATGTTTAGCAAGTCTGAAACATAGATTATTTTGTCATTATGTACTCAGATATTTTTGGGTCCTCTCTTGTTAGTTCTAGAGGGTCTTGAACCCTTTTGAATTTTAATAAAATTACATGCAGATCTAACATGTCCATTCATTTTGCAATGCGTACACAATAAACAGTTGACATGCCATTAGTTTGTTTTTCTAAAATCTTTTCAACTAAATTCGGTTTTTTAGGAACATCACCAATTCCAAGTTTCTTGTAACCAAACATGAGATTGGCCATTTTTCTTATTTTGGCACTGTCTGTTAGATAACTTTGAAACTCGTTTACCTGATTAGACAAGGGAATTTCAAATTTATCTTTAGACCTTTTACACTCAAGACATTTATTCATCAGTTGATGATTTTCTGTTTTGAATGTCTGAATTTTTTTTTTTGTAGCTTAGAGTTCAATGCATTTATTTTTTTTTTAAATTCTATTTTATGTTTTGAAAACTTCTTTTTCAATGCAATGTACTCAATTGAGAGAGTCGAGGACTCACTCAGCTCCTTATTGAAATCATTTTGCAATTCAGACATGGTTTGGTATTATACCTATTCATCGTCAGATTTGCTTCTGATTTTGCTCTTGCTATCAGGCAAAGATTTGCCATCTTATCATCTTCTTCATCATCTGATGACGACAAGTCCATGTCTTCCGACGTATCCATGAATCTCCTTTTCTTCTTGTTGAACCCCGTTCTCTTTGGCTTTTCTTTGCTAAGTTATGGACATTCAGACCTGAAGTGTCCAGACTTCTTACACTCATAGCAGATGACTTGACCTTTGTCAAAAGTCTCCTGTTTTTCTTTAGGATTCTTCTTCTGAAAGTTCCTTCTAAACTTTCCTTTCTTTTTCCACAATCTTTGGATCTTCCTTGAGATGAATAATAGTTAGTTTTCAGTCTCATCTCCAGTATTATCATCAGAGTCTTCTTCTTCTTCTTCTTCTTCTTCTTCTTCTTCTTCTTCTTCTTCTTCTTCTTCAACTTGAAAAGCTTTAGATGATGTGGCTTTGTTGTTGTTAACCTTTAGAGAAATCGACTTGCTCTTCTTGGCATGTTCCTCTTCATTCAGCTCCGGTTCATGAACTCTCTGAGAGCTGAGAAGTTCCTCCAGATGTAGGATGTTGAGATCTTTTGCTTTTTAAATAGTAATCAGCTTTAGTCTCCATTATTTGGGTAAGCTCCTTAAAAATTTTCTGACATGGTCAGCAGTAGTGTGGTTTTTTCCCAAAGACCTCAGACCATGTGCAAGTGTTTGGAATCTTCCAAACATTTGTTCAATGGTTTCATCCTCTTCCATTTTGAAGAGTTCATTTTGTCTGACCAATATGCTAGCCTTGGTCTCCCTTACTTGGGCAGACCCTTCATAAGATAGGATCAAGGAATCCCGTATTTCTTTAGCAGTGGCACATTCACCACATTTTTAGTATTCTTCTTTTGATATGGCACACATCAGATAGTGCCTAGCTTTCTGATTAAGCTGATATTTCTTTTTTGTGAACATCAATCCGCTTATCTCTAGGAATAACTGCGCCTTCATCATCAGTAGGAAGAGTTGTAGCCACTTATAACAACATCCCAAAATTCAAGTTGGTTAGACACAAGGAAGATTTTGATTTTGTCCTACCAATAATCGAAGTTTACTCCAGTGAATAGAGGGGGATGGCTAACGTGCATGCCTTCGTTTTGTATGATAACAATAAGATCTTTTTTCCTCTCACACGGTTAAGTGCTCGACCTCTTTGATGCCAATTGAAGTAAATAAAGTACAACACAAGAAGGGGTTGAATTGTGTTTTAGAAAATCTTTTTCGAAACCAAGACTATTTTAGTTTTGAAACAAGTTTGGAAAACGATTATTCTGAATAGAAACAGATAGGTAAAGAAAACAGACAAATGGAAAACAAAGAAAGACACAACGATATATACATGTTCACTATCAAACTGATAGCTACATCTAGTCCTTTCGTTAGGCTTTTCACTATAATCAACCTGATTATAGAAACCTTGTGAGTATCTACTGCCAACCTGGCGATACCCACACCCTCTCAAAATGACTTAGTATAGTCGAGCCTTTCAGGAACAAGCCTTCACTCGGCTTTTACAAAGAACTTCTCAAAACGACTCAGTACAGTCGAGCCTTTGAGAAATAAGCCTTCACTTGACTTTTACAAAGATTGAGTAGGATGATTTGAAATCAAAGTTAACTCTGACACAGGAGAGGATTTACAAATAAGCACAAAGAATAAATTTCACACAATAAAGGATTTTTTAGTGAAGTTCGTTGATATTTCAGACAGACAAAGCTTGGACACATGATTCGGTTGTTCTCTCTGTCTTACTGACTTCAGGGTCTTAAGGTACTTATAGCTATTTTCAAGGTAGAGATGTTGTGACTCAGCTACAATCCTGTTATGTGATGCAGGCTTATGAAATTTAAATTTGTCTGTTGCATTTATATTTTTCTGAGTAATGATGACATTTTCTGCAAGATCTTATACTTTTACGGAAAAGTAGTTGTCCTTTTTGTGTAAAATATTCTTGTGTCTTCAACGGCTTTCCCATTGTTGCCGACTGGCTAAATTTGAATTAAATACCATTTGACCTTCCTTTGTATGTACTCTTTAGACATCGAGAATGATTGATTAAACCATTATTCCTCGTACCTTTGTATCTTATACTTTTACGGAAAAGTAGTTGTCCTTTTTCCCATTGTTTGTCTTACTTGGAAGTCAGACACTTCTGGTTCAAGAAAGCATACATCTTCATAAAGGATTCCTTCTGTAGTTTCTGTTGAAAACAGACATGTGATGATCTTTATGATGCACGTTGTCAAACATGTGATTCCAGTTGCTGTGTCTGGTTTTGTAGATCATGTTTTGAGTGATTCTCTTTGATTTCCAACTTTATACATGTGTAATGTGACTTCTTTGCATTGATTGTCTTTTCAATTTAAAGAATACTGAGATTCTTTTTAGACCATTAGACAATAGATCCGTCCACTTTAATATGTTTTGCAAACTTCAAAACACACGTTAGAAACCTCAAGATAAATTGTTCTCTTAGATAGTGTTTGTTATCATCAAAATTGTTGAGGGTCAAGACTTATCACTCGTCTTGGTTCCAACACTTAAATGTTGGAATATTTTCGAATCATGTAACCCGTATGGGCTTAGTTAAGTATTTTGATGTATTGGTTTAGTGAGAGTCTGAAATCATATGTATTTTCCTGTTATTATGAGATATGTTTGAAATGATGTCACTTTATTAGCATATCTCTTATAGCATTTTCAGATGCTTGGACAAATGTTGGATTGCATATTTGTTTTAATTTATTTTTGCTTTATATATTCATTATCTTTTATGTGAAATATGACTATTTAACAGGTCTGATTTATATCCCTATTGGATATTATTTTCTGTAGCATTAAAGTTTATGTTTCTTACATTGATTGGTTGACGTGTACTTTGACCATAATTGTTATTCTACTCTTAATAATGACCATATTTTAATGATTGACTAATGCTATCTAAGTGGGAGAATTGTTGAATTTTATAAATTTAGTAATTATATATAGATTAGCATTGATCAATAAATAAAATATATTAATATGTCAACTATGGAATTTTAATGATAATGCACTATGTTAGTTATTGATGAATATTGTGACTAGACTTTACTTGTGAGTGGCCCGTGATGGGTTGGACTTGGACCATTCTTCTGGTAGCCTGCTAAGAGGTCCCTTCTCTCATCTGGAGAGTAAATAAACTGACTCCCCATTAATCAGTTTAGTATGTACGAGAAACTCGTCGGGTTGAAGGCAATTTTCTCTCACGGTGTTTCTCTCATTTATGATTCACTCATGGATCCTCAAGGTACGCGTTTGATCCCTACTTCTATTATAAGTATTGATGGAGTGGGGAACCTTTAAAATGTAAGTGTCAGTTATATTGATAGAGTGGGGTAAAATGAGATAGAGGGAGGGGGAGAAAAGGTGGGGGTCACTCACTGGTGGCGTAACCTTTAAAATGTAAGTGTCAGTTATATTGATGGAGTGGGATAATGAGAGGGAAGGATGGGGATAGAAGGTGGGGGAGAGGGAGACAGAAACAGAGGGAGAACGCAGAGGCAAGCTGGGGAAACGTCCGGTGGGGCACTCACTGGTTTTCAAAGGGTACATTGGGAAACTTATACGCACAACCTTTTCATTTTATGTTACTAACATACCTATTAGGGCAAACAAATTAGACATCTGGAAGGTCTTTGTCAGGTCTGGAAGTGTTGCAGATGTGTTTATCCCTCGTAAGGTGGATAAACATGGCCAAAGATTTGGCTTTGTTAGATTTAAGGAGGTCACTGATGCTTACATACTGGAGAAAAATTTAACGAAAGTGTCATTAGGAGGGAACATGCTTAGGGTGAACTTGGCAAGATAGAATAGGCTACCTAATAGGGAAAGCCAATGAACTAGAAGACAAGCTAGAGGCACAGGAATAATAAGGGGTGGATTTATGGAGAAGAACAGGACTTTTGCTTCAGCACTGCTAGACAATGGGCATAAGAATAGGATAGGAAATTCTTCCAGCTCCAGGGGGCCAAAACAGAACTTCACACAAAACTTCCTTAATGTTGAGGCATTTGAAGATAGGATTCAAAAACTTCGCAACTGTCTAATGGGTAAAGTACAAGGAGATATTTGGATTTTTGACATTCAGGAGCACCTTCGGGTTACTTGGACATAAAAGCTATACCATTGGGAGGGGACCTTGTGCCTCTATGGCCATGTGAACCGGGGTACTTCACGAAGCGATTAGTAGTAACCGTGATTGGTGGTCGACACGTTTTCAATCTTTTGTGAACTGGGAACCGTCAATCCTAGCAAAGGAAAGAGGGGTCTGCTAAGATGTGTAGGTGTACCACTGCATATTTGGGATGATAACTTCTTCAATAACATGGAGATGAAATTTGGGAATCCAATCTCCATTGACCCTTCTACTAAATTGATGACCCGGTGTGATGTTGCAAGAATTCAGGTGTCAGTTTCGGCGACCACATCTATAGATGTTACGGTGCACATTAGGGTTTCCGAAACGGTTTCCCAATTAGAGTGGTTGAGGAACGCTTTGGGGAGGTAGGGCCGGGCTTCAGGACGGCGGAAAAGGGTCAGTACTGGTGTCAAACTCCTCTTCTTCTTGCTTCGGTGACTAGAGCACAGTAGATGCGGCGGCGATAGGCTTTTCCGATTTTGGGAGTGATAGCGATGGAATCACGGTGGAGTAGAGATTGCAGGAAATTTTGGGAGATCAAGGTAGTGCTGTAGGCTACACAGAGTCACTTTCACAGGTGATGGAGATAGGATCCAAAAAACTTTCACAATCTGGGAACACAGAAGAAGGGAACGACGCAGGGAGTACTGGGAGCAGGGGTGACAAGTCTAGGGTTATCAAAATGAATAAAGGCAAACTGGGCCTTTTGGGCCCAACGGATCAAAAGAATAACAAGGAAGGGGGTGTATGGAGACGCGGTGGGGGGACCACAGGTAAAATAAAATCATCAAGTGCCGCATTGGATTCCATAGGGTCAGCACTTGAGCCCACACAACAGCAACAAAATGGGCTAGTTCTTGAGCCCACTATCAAGGTCGTGGGCGAGCTGCTTGTAGCTGGGGGAGTGATGTCCAAGATGATAACTAGTGTGGGCCTGGAGATCACATCTCTGGTAGACCTGCCTTTCCTCCTAGTGGACTCCCTTGTGTGATCCCACCTTCTTCATCTTTGAGTTTGCTATCCTCCTTAGGATCACAAGCGGTGGTGGCTACCTCTGCTATCATTACTACGGGGCTCACAATGACAAAGAAGATCGGGAAATCAATTCAACATAGAAGGGCACCTATTGGATCTAAAAAGGGCCGCAAAAAGACTAACATGGGTGACATATTTTACCCTTTAACTAGATTCTTAAAACCTGCAGCGTGTGACTTGGGGAAGGCATCTAAAGAAAGGGAGGGCGCTGGGAAATCTATACATGGGGGGTGAAGGCTTCAGCTGGTTTGAAAAAATTGATTGTTAATAGTGATTGCTCTAGCTCTTTGGCCTTCTGTGGTCTTTCTTTACATTCTCCAAACTGGGTGGATTGCTCTAAGAGGAAAGAGCATACACAGCAAACCGAAACAAACACTTAACAATCTAATGGCCTAAACCTTGTGGTTAACTTGAGCCAAAATTTGGAGTCCACAAACTTGGATTCTAATTCTAACCATGGGATATCAGAATGTGATGCAACAAAAATTTTCCACATGGGGTCAAGATGGGGATGTCAGTGAGAGATGATTCTTTGGGTAAAAGGCTTGTTGGAATGGAGTGGCGGGATCAAATGGGCAATGGAGCTGAGGGGAGTGCTAATGTTGATCAATGATAGTGGGATCAATGAATATTAGAAGGCTGGGAATAAGGACGAAGAAGAATAAGATACGTTCGCTTGTTTGGGAACACAATTTGGAGTTTATAGCGATACAAGAAACAAAGATGGAGATAATATCCGATAGATTATGTCAACACCTACGGGGGAACGAGCAATGTTAGTGGCTATTCTCGCCGGCAGTTGGCAATAGTGGTGGGATATTATCTATATGGGATAGCTCAAAAGGTAATCTAGTCTTTCATTTTTCTCGCTTTGGTTTTATTGGGGTTTGTTTGGAGCGGGGGGGGGAGAGGAAGAAATGTTTTGTGGTAAATGTGTATGCCAAATGTACCCTATATGGCAAAAGGAGGTTGTGGGGTGAGTTGCTGATGTCGAGGGGGGGTTTGGAGGAGGTGTATGGTGTGTGGTGGGGGATTTTAATTCTGTTCGTTCTCTGAGTGAGAGGAAAGGGTTGGTGGGCCAGCTGATTCGGTGGATATTGCAGAAACATCAGACTTTCGTGGTTTTATTGATGATATGGGGCTCATTGATCTTCCGCTGTTGGGGAGGAAATTCACTTGGTTTAAACCTAATTGGCGGCTAAGAGTAGGCTAGACTACTTCTTAGTGTCGGAGGACTGGCGGGTTGGTGGGGGAATATGACGCTTTGGGTATTGGAAAGAGATGTCTCAGACTACTGTCCACTTGTTACTAAATCTTCTATAGAGGGTATGGGCCTGAAGCCTTTTAGATTTAATAATCACTGGCTACATCACAGGGAGTTTAAAGGCATGGTTGAGAACTCTTGGTCTTCTCCTCTTTCACCTGGGTGGATGGGGATAGTCATTAAGGAGAAGTTAAAACGGCTGAAAAGGGTGCTCAAACAGTGGAACAAGGAGATATTTGTGAGACGGATACAAAGATCCAACTACTAGTGGAATCTATTAAGGTTCTTGACCTTAAAAGTGAGGTGGACGACCTTTCCTTTTAAGAGGTGGAGAGTAGGAAGGCTTACTTCTCCCAGCTTTAGGTGCTTCTGAAGAGTAAGGATAGTCTAATTTTTTGGAGGTCAAGTGCGAGATGGTTGAAGGAGGGGGATGCAAATACTAGGTATTTTCATTTGTGTCTGAAGTCTCGGGGGGCTAGGAATAAGATTTCTGCTCTAAGAGTTGGTGACATTTGGGTTGAGGATGTGATGGGTATTCGGACTGAGGCGGTACGCTTTTTTAGGGATCATTTCTCTGAGGAGGATTGGGACCGGCCACGGTTCGAAGGTATGGCATTCTCGGTTCTCTCGACAGGGGACTCAGCTTCTCTTTCTACACCTTTCTCCCTAGAGGAGATAGATGGGGTGGTGGCTGCATGTGATGGGACCAGGAGTCCAGGGCTGGATGGTTTTAACTTCACTTTTATTAAAACTTTTTGGGATTTGATGCGCTCAGAGGTTGGGTCGCTATTTGATGAGTTCTATTGTAATGCTAAGCTACCACGAAGCTTCTCCTCTTACTGCTTGACTCTTATACTTAAGGTTAAGTGCCCTATCTCCTTAGGTGATTTTTGACCTATCTCTCTTCTAGTTTGCTTATATAAGATAGTGGCTAAGGTGTTGGCTTCGAGAATGAGCAAGGTGATGGATACTCTAATTGCACCGACTCAATCTGCTTTTTTAAAGGGGAGGAACCTGGTTGATGGTGTGGTGGTGGTAAATGAGGTGGTTGACTTTGCCAAAAAGAAGGGTAAACAATGCTTGATCTTCAAGGTGTACTTTGAGAAGGCCTATGATTCTATTAATTGGGGTTTTTTAGATTAAATGATGCAGCGGTTTGGGTTTGATAATAAGTGGAGGGCTTGGATTAGGGCTTGTCTGGGGAATTTATCAGTTCTGGTCAATGGGAACCCCATAGTGGAGATCAATATAAAAAGGGGGCTAAAACAGGGGGATCCTCTGGCTCCATTTCTCTTCTTGCTGGTTGTTGAAGGTCTAGGTGGGTTGATGAGACATGCAGTTGATCTTCTACTATTTTCAGGGTTCTGAGTGGGGGACTCGGGATTGACAGTGTCCTATCTACAGTATGCAAATGATACCCTATTCATTGGGGAGGCTACTGTGGATAACCTTTGGGCAATGAAGACGGTTCTTAGGTGCTTTAAGCTTGCTTCTGGCCTGAAGGTAAATTTTTCAAAGAGCAGTTTGGTAGGGGTGAATGTAGAGGACTCCTTTTTGGCGATGGCGGCTAGGTTCCTTAACTGTAAAACCAAGGTACTCCCCTTTAGGTATCTCGGGCTTCCAGTTGAGGCGAACCCTCGTCGTGCGTTTACTTGGGCTCCTATGGTGGACGTACTACGTAGCAGACTGGTTGGGTGGCAGCATAGGAGCAACAGCCTTGGGGGAAAGATCATTCTCCTGAATTCAGTTTTTAGCAGTATCCATATCTTCTTTCTATCGTACATGAGGATGTTGGTGAAGGTTTGGAAAGAGGTGGTTAGGATTCAAAGAGACTTCTTATGGGGGGGGTACATCTGGGGTGAAAAAGATTCCATGGGTAAAGTGGGCAGACAATTGTAAGCTAAAGAGTGGGGGCGGTTTGGGGGTGAGGGAGCTCAGGTCGGTCAATACTAGTCTATTAGGAAAATGGCGTTGGAGACTTCTAGGTGAGAGTGATGCCCTTTGGCGTCAGGTGTTGGTGGCGAGGTATGGTTCTGGAGTGGTTTCTTTGTCATCTTTTCCTAGATTGGGTGGTATTCGTTCGGCGTCGGTGTGGTGGAAGGATATATGTCTGGTTGGGGGTCTTGGGGATCAGGAGTTAGACTGGTTTCTAGCAAGTGTCAGGAGAAGGATAGGGGATGGGAGGTCTACTTCATTCTGGTGTGACACTTGGCTTGGCAACTCCCCTTTGCGGCATAGGTTCCCTCGATTATTCTCACTCGCAGCAGACCAGGATTTGTTGGTTGGTAATTGTGGGAGGTGGGTGGACGGCTATGGGTTTAGGAGATTCCTTGGCAGAGGCGACTATTCATGTGGGAGGAGGCTCTGGTGGCGGAGCTTCTGGGGCTTCTAACGACCTCTTCCCCGTCCGATGTGTCACACCAGTGTGTTTGGATCAGACATCCAAGCGGTACGTTCTCTATGTCCTCTGCTTACATGGTCCTTTCTGAATCCTCTTCCCGGGTGGCTAGGCTTTCAGATGGTGAGGTTGGAGTCCTGAGCAAGTTGTGGAAAAGTCCCGCTCCTTCAAAAGTAATAGCCTTCTCTTGGCAACTACTTTTGGACAGAGTACCGACTTGGACAAACTTGTTCAGAAGGCGTGTTCTCACTGACCTCGCTGCTACTTCTTGTGTCTTATGTGGTAGGAAGGATGAATCGGCGCTACACCTATTCGGACGCTACGCATTCATATCTACAGTTTCATATGCTATTGTCGGCTGGATAGGGTGGAGTTTTGTGCAGGCCTTGGATCTCTTCACTTCCTTTATCTAGTTTACCTTCATTGGGGGTAGATGTAGATATAGTCGTGGGTTGGCATTGATATGGCATATTGTCCTTTGGGCCATTTGGGACTTAAGGAATGGATGTATTTTCTTTGGGAGGGTACCTGATGTGGGGGCTACCATTGATCGCATTCGATCCTTGTCTTGGAGGTGGGTATTGGCTAGGGGAAAGTCGGCCCCATGCTTGTATTATGAGTGGCATGTGGACCCACTTGGGTGTATAGCGAGGAAATGGTGTTGTTTGTGTCTGTTTTGCTTTGTGTTGGCTCTAGGGCCTTTCGTCTGCTTCAATTGTTATGGCTTGCTTGGGTTGGGGTACCCCTTGTACCTTTAATTAATATATTTTTGCCATTCAAAAAAAATTATAAGTATTATTAACATCCTATGATTTGTATATGTGATTGACTAAGGATTACTATATTATCATTAAAATCCTACATAAAATTTATTTGAAATAAGCTAAAAATAGAGGCATACATGTTACATGCACTGGTTGCATGACCTTTCTCAGTAGCTAAAGCGCACATGTACATGTAAACTGTTTTTTATTGCTTCAAATAAAACTTAGTAAAAACTGAATGTCATTCTAAAAAGCTAGCTCTGAAGGTGCATTACTAAGTAAATAAAAGGAGGCAATAGATTCATCATTTTGACATCTTTGCAGCTAGTTCTCTCACCAGCTTAGCAGCTACCAAGGCAGTCACATTATCATAAGTATCACGTTGTGGGTTGTATTCCACCACATCTCCACCAACAATATCACCTTGGAGATTTTGCAGGATGTTGAGAATATCTCTAAAAGAAAGGCCTCCTGGTTCATGGTGAGACACTCCTGGAGCAAAGGCAGGGTCAAGAGAATCCACATCTATTGAGACATACACACCTTTAACACCTTCTCCTAGTTTCTGTAAAAGGAAATTCCAAAGGTTTACAAATCAAAGTAGATTCAAATACCACAACCAAAAAAATAGTATTCAGTTTCATCTAATATAATGCTTTGCTTCAAAAGAACCTCTTCCTTGATACAATGCCACAAGAAATCTAATGAATACATAGTACATGGTCAAATTAATGTTCAAAAATTATAATGATAGCTATATTAATTTAATTCCTAAATAAGATAAAAATATAGCTAAGGCCTCTTGATTTATATAATTTTTGGTCAAATAAGTCCTTATCTCAATGACTATAATTTTAACATGCATGCCATTACATGGATCAATCAAGTAAGATGCATAGATACAACATAAATATTTAGGGTTTCTGATCATTCATCTTTCATAGATAGAAAATGATACATGAAATAAAGTGTAAGGAAATAAGTGGGAGAGAGAGAGAGAGAGAGACCAGGTTCTCTAAAATGGGACGATCTCTTGAAAATGTTCGCATTTCATGTGTCTCTACCCCATACTTCTTAACTTGTTCACGCACATCAGAAGTTATTGATCTTATACCAACCTGGAATAAATTTATGAGTTAAAAGCATGGTGAATATACGATATAATTTACTATCATAATGAAGAACTTGCAAAAAGTTTAGCTACTCTCACACACAAGTTAACAACAAATAAAACGAAAGAAAACACATATGATATTTTCTATTTACCTGACAAAATTCAGTTTGTAGAAACTACATAATTATTTTGATAGAATGATTTAGAAAACAATTGAACTAAATTTGATTAAAATATAATTGCTTCTCAATAAAGATTTTGGATAGTTTCATGGAGATTTCAACTGACATATTTCTTGTGGTCAAATTACACTTAATTTCATATAGTCAATCATATATTATATACTTATGTAAGATGTAACCATAAAAATATATGAACAAGGTGCAAATATCTGAGATTACGGAAATGCTTTACAATAAAAAATTATAAATTTTTTATGAGAAATTCAACTGACTGACATAGTTCTACCTCTTCGGTGGTCAAATTATGCAACTTAATTATACAATAAATAAGGATACCAATATAAACAGAGATACAAGTTATTATCTTTAATTGTTCAAGTGGTGATGGGTGGTGGATTCCCATTACTTTTAACCCTTTGGGTATGTGTTCGAAACCTCTATGAGGCAAAATCTCCAATTAAGGGATTGGAGAAGTCTTGTGAGTAACCGGACACTGTGGTATGCATTGCTGGAGTTTTTGTCTCATAGAGGTTTCGAACCCACACCCAAAGAGTTAAAGGTAATGTGAATCTACCTCCCATCACCACTAGACCAAATGTAAAGGATAAGCAACATCATGAATATGTCTTATTGGTTGTCTTCTTTAAACAAGTCCCTAATGATTAAGTATTGAGCCCTGATTAAGTTATATTTATCATATAAATGAAATACAGTTCTATTCTACCCTAAAATTTATTATCCAGAGTGTCACAACCAACTATAAATTAATAACAGTATATAAATGTTGAACAAAACGAAAGTAATGGCATATCATCATCAAGAGTAACCAAGGTGTATATTTCATAAATGCCTTATTTGAACTGAATTAAACTAATTAGGATGTAAATCAATAATTAAAAATTGCCTGCACGAGTCGCCGAGCATAGCCACCCTCCATGATTCGAGCAAAAGGAGAAGCATGCGAATAATATTTTCCTTCAAAGTCATGATAGAGATCAGGATGTGCATCAAAATGAAGAATATCAACCGGTCCTCCAAGTTTCTCCGAGACAGCTCTAACAACTGGAAATGATATTGAGTGATCGCCACCTAAAACTAAGGGACGCAATGGAGGCTGCAAGAATGTAGAAAACAACGGAATCAAGCTATATACAGTTCAAACACAATGTTACTAGAAAAACATGATAATTCATGTGATAGTAGGTTTGTTGCTAATTATAAATTTTGTTATTTCCACATAAAAAATTTCAATATAAGTGAAGTTTAAGGATGAACAAATCTAATAATGAAGTATGCGGACCATTAAACATTTTGTCTTATCACGTCACATGTGGATCCTTCCCTACTCTTGTTTTTTTTTTGTCTCAAACAAGATCAACTCATTTAATTGCAAATAACATTCTGAATACAATCAGGGACATAATGAAAATCAGTGTGAGTAGCATTAGAAGTAGATGCTCTTGTCAATACAAGGGCACTATTAGCTTGTCGTTTAGTAAAAACATCCTGAAAATTATTGTCACTAGCTAAAATGGTTCGACTATTAGCTTGTCTGTTAACTTTAGCTTTATGCACATTTTCCACCACTTGCTTAGAATCCAACTCAAAATAAATCTTATAGAATCCTACTCTTGTTAAAATTATGTAATTAACTATTCGAGCAAAACCATATCAATTTATCAAACATAAATCATAATGCATTGAAAGAAATGCGGAAAACTAGATGGAGTAAAAAAAGCAAAAAAAAAAAAAAAAATACAAAACAAAAACGACATATACTACATGTGATAGAAAGTGTAATTTTTTAAATTCTAAATAGTGATGTTATTGTTAAAAGTAGAAGGTCACAAATATTGACGGTATACCTCACCCATCACTAACTTGACAGATTCACTAATGACATTCATCAATCTGTCATCATCTACTCCACAGTCTCGAATTTCTTGGATAGGGACATCACCAACATTGGTTATCACTCGTGGGTCTCGTAAATCCTTGTCTGCAAAATCCAAGTCGTGCTAGTGTATCATTCGCTTTGAATAAATTACTTCAGAAGTTAAAAAAGAAATATTAAAAAAATATTATAAATATTATGTATTTTTAAAATATTGTTTTTTCGCATAAGTTGAAACTACCTTTTATGTCTCAATTTTGTTGAAAGCTTTTAATTTCATTTAAAATAATATTTTTCGGGTTCCAACTTGACCTACTTTACAAAATTAAAATTTCAATAAATTAATAAGACAATAATTTTTACGAAAACCCTTTTGTAAATCTATAGTCCTATCATTCTCATCAATTAATAATTCACTAAAATAAAAATACAAATATAGTAGCTAGGAAAATATAGTAAAATATTTATATAGTAGTTTCCTTTGTCATTCTATTTTTAATGTGTATTTAATTTTATTACAATGAATCATGGAAGCGAGCAACTTATATTAAAATATATTTAATTGGTCAATACAATGTATATTGTTTAAGTACTAAAAACAATGAATACCATATATATATATATAATTAAAAAATAGAAAAAATAAAAAATAGAAAAGTTAAAAATTAAAAATTATAAATATATATAAATAATAGAAAAAATGAAAAATTAAATAAGGGAGAAGACATTGAATTATGCATATATTTATATGTTTTTAATTGCACAACCTGGGCCTAACTAAGGGAAATCATATGGCTTACTTTCTTCGGTTATTGGGTTTGTGCTATCACACCAAATTGCCTCTCTAATGCGAGGAGGTGCAAATGCAGACCCTTGATGGAATGACGAATTGTGTCCCAAAGGAATTCCAAGAAGAGATGAAGTTGCAACAACACCTCCCAGTGCACGCAAAAGTTCTCCCTACAAGAAAAAAAAAAAAAAAAACAACTTCTGCATTTACATTGCTTTCTTGCAAAGCTTATATGGAAATCAATAAACACAAATAAAATATAAAATTATAGTGGATTAGTCAGAACTTCTTTTCCCCGGACACCGAATGGGGTCAAAGACCTCCAAACGAAAAAAATAAAATTATGGGAGAAAGAACACAACACATAATAAACACAAATTCATTCAAGCAGGATTAAAAAACAAATATATATATAACTTGCCTTAAGCTTTGCTTTTTCTCGAATAAGTGTAAGTGCGGCATCTATCACACGATTCTGGCCTTTCTCAAGCAAATCAGGTGATACATTTGCTGCATTCAGTCTCTGCATGTAATGGAAGCCTCTCTGTGCTATTCTTGACATTATGTTTCTGTATCAAAACAACAAAACAATTAACATTTGTATTTAAAGGCCAAAGATATTAAATAATAATTCTTAATTTCATTTTTACTTGTATCATCACTGTCCAATGAATTTCATGTTTGAAGTGAACAAAGATTTAATTTGCAAAACCCAACAAAACACAAGCAGGTGAATCAATAGCTGTTAATTTCTTCAAAGGCAATTGTAAAAACATAAAATCAAAATGTTAATCTGATCAGAAACTTTAATCAGAAAACAGAACAAATAGCTAACGAAAACATTGATTAATCTTACCACTTCCTCTGCTCTCTGCCTTTAGCAAATGAAAATGCGATAACCTCAACAGCTTTGTGAAAAACTTTGTAAAGCAAAGGAATATTCTCGATATTTATAATTGGGGGTCACTTATATGATTTAATGATTTTTTTAATATAAAAATTAGCATTATTATACAACGTTAAAAATCAATAATATCTATTAAGGTAAAGCAATTCTTTTTAGAAAAATACTAGAATTGAAAAATATGAAAGTGACCAGCAGTTTTTAAGGTAATAAAATTAAAGGAAATATTCTGTCAAAAAAAATAAAGGAAAAATGAGAAAAAGAAGAATTTCAGTTATTAATGTTTTACAAATAAATATTACTTGATTTGTAAATTATATAATGATTTAAAAGGAAATATATCAAAATACATTTTTTGACGAAATATATCTAAACTCAATATTGATTTGTAAATTATTATTGAGTAGAGTTTTACCTCTTATTTCTTAGCCTTCCGACAGAGGTGACTCCACAAGGATTCCAACTCGGGTTCTCCAACTTCTCCACCTTATGTGGCCATTTTATTTGATAATATTAGGGTCCATTTGTATTAAAGTTTGCAAACGGGCGTTTGATTCAACGCAAACGGACGTTTGGTTAAAAATGAATATACCGTAACGTGATTTATGTTTGGATATTTTTTTGCAAAAGTACGTTTGACAAACTGAAACTTGTTTGGATGATATTAATTAAAAGTACTTTTTAATGTGTAATTACCAAAAAGGGTATGAGTTTTATAATGTAATATTACTATTATTTTTTATACCGCTCTATAGAAAAAATAATGTGCAAAAAAATAATAATAAATTTCACTGACAAGTATGTCTAACTGACAGCAAAAACAAATAAATATAGAGAAAATTCTCAATACGATCTTTGTGAAAATTTAAAATAACATGTAAATATACATACTCCAAATTATAAGTAGAATAACACATAAAATACAAACAGAAAAATCTAATACAATTTGAAATTCACATGCATGACTAATTTAGTTGCATATGCTCAATAAAAAAATTAAGATCCTAAATATAACAATTTGTAAAATTAAACGAGGAGTAACTACTTAATTTTACGTAACAATCAGAATCAGAACGTTTCTTTGGTATCCAACAAAAGTAAATAAACATAGGTGGAATTTGTGCTTGGCTATCCAACAAAAGTAATAAATAAATAGATGAACTACTAGTAAAATTGTAGTTGCTGCCAGCTATTTTTTGAAGAAAGAATCTATAGTACCTCCATGCTATCTAACCAAATTCCCCAACACCTAGTCCTATCTTCTTTACACCTGTATTACTTTTACTATTATTTTGACAAATAGTCCAATGTATAAAAAATATTTACCATGAGCCTGTGCCATTAGAAAACTTCCACACACTTTCTTCATTAGGTTTATCGATCAATTTTTATTCAAAGAGCTTTTCATAACTCCCCTCCCTCGCTTTGTTTCTCATTTTCTTTTTGTTTCATCTATCGACCTCTTTTTGTTTTTTTTCCCCTTCTCTCATCCACTATATCACCTTCCTTCATCCCTGGTGGATGAAAGTTATAAATCAACCTCTGGCAGGCCCTATGCTAGATGCACGCAAAAGAAAGAAAAGCGGATGTGAACTCGAAAACAACTGTTTGAGAGAAAAAAGTAAAAAGAGTCACAGGGAGAGCTGAACAGTGTGATATATTGGTGCTGAACTGCTGGGCAAAATGGGAAGTAAACTGGTTGTAGTTTTCCTAACGGCAAACTGAAGAATGAAAATCTCCATAAGAGTTACTTTCATTTAAAACGGCGTTAGAAGCAAAACGTGGTTTACAAAATTGGTAGAACGGAAATCCAAACAAGGGACGAATTCCGTTCACCGGCTGCAACGAACGTTTAGAGCAAGTGAACTGCAAACAAAACACACACTTAGGGTCCATTTAGATTAAAGTTTGCAAACGGATATCTGATTCATCGCAAACGGACGTTTGGTAAAAAATGAATTTTCTGAAACGTGATTTTTGTATGGATATTTTTTTGCTAACGTACGTTTAAAAAACAAAAATATGTTTCGATAATATTAATTAAAAGTACTTTTTAATGTGTAATTACCAAAAAGGGTATGAGTTTTATTATGTAATATTACTATTATTTTTTATACCGCTCTGATGAAAAAATAATGTGCAAAAAAATATAATAAATTCCACTGGTAAGTATGTCTAACTGATAGCAAAAACAAATAAATATAGTAAAAATTCTCAATACAATCTTTGTGAAAGTTTAAAATAACAAGTAAATATACATACTCCAAATTAAAAGTAGAATAACTCGTAAAATACAAAGGGAAAAATCTAATACAATTTGAAATTTAAATACATGACTACTTAAGTTGTATATGCTCAATAATAAATTAAAATCCTAAATATAACAATTTGTAAAATTAAACAATAAGAAACTACTTAATTTTATGTAACAATCAGAATCAGAACGTTTCTTTGGTATCCAACAAAAGTAAATAAACATAGGTGGAATTTGTGCTTGGCTATCCAACAAAAGTAATAAATAAATAGAAGAGCTACTCGTAAAATCTTAGTTGCTGCCAGCTATTTTTTGAAGAAAGAATCTACAGTACCTCCTTACTATCTCACCACATTGTACAACACCTAATCCTATCTTCTTTACACCTGTATTACTTTTACTATTATTTTGACAAATAGTCCATTGTATAAAAAATATCTACCATGAGCCTGTGCCATTAGAAAACTTCCACACACTTTCTTCAATCGGTGTATCGATCAATCTTTCATTCACAGAGCTTTTCAAAACTCCCCTCCCTCGCTTGGTTTCTTATTTTATTTCTGTTTGTATTCTCAACCTCTTTTTGTTTTTTTCCCCTTCTCTCATCTACTATATCACTTTCTTTCATCCCTGGTGGATGAAAGTTGTAAATCAACCTCTGGGAGGCCCTATGTTGGATGCACGTAGAAGAAGGAAAAGGGGAGGTGAGCTCGAGAACAAAAGTTTGAGAGAAAAAGTAAAAAGATTCACTAGGAGAGTTGAATAGTGTGATATATTGGTGCCGAACAGCCTCGGCAAAATGGGAAGTAAACTGATGTATGAAAAGCTCCATAAGAGTTACTTCCATTTAAAATGGCGTTAGAAACAAAACGTGATTTACAAAAGTGGCAGAATGAAAATCTAAACAAGAGACGAATTCCGTTTTTCGCTGCAACGGACGTTTAGAGACAGTGCAAGGCAAACCAAACATACACATAGGGTCCGTTTGGAGTAAAGTTTACAAACAGACACTTGATTCAACGTCATTTTACAAACGGACGTTTAGTTAAAAATAAATTTTCTGTAACATCATTCACTGACAAGTATGTAATATTACTATTATTTTTTATACCACTCTGTTGAGAAAATAATGTGCAAAAAAGTAATAATAAATTCCACTGACAGGTATGTCTAACTCACCATATTACTATTACTATCTCACCATATTGCCCAACACCTAGTCCTATCTTCTTTACACCAGTATTACTTTTACTATTATTTTGACAATTAGTCCATTGTGTAAAAAATATTTACCATGAGCATGGGCCATTAGAAAACTTCCCCTCCCTCGCTTTATTAGTCATTTTCTTTCTATTTTTGCTATTGACCACTTTTTTTTCCCTTTTCTCATATACTATATCACTTTCCTTCATCCCTGGTGGATGAAAGATGTAAATCGACCTCTCGCAGGCCTTATGCTGGATGCACGCAGAAGAAAGAAAAGTGGAGGTGAGCTAGAAAATAACTGTTTGAGAGAAAAAAGTTTGAAGAGTCATAAGGAGAGTTGAACAGTGTGATATATTGGTGTTGAACAACTTGGCCAAAATGGGAAGTAAACTGGTTGTGGTTTTCCTAACGGTAAATAAAAAATGAAAAGCCCCATAAGAGTTATTTCCATTTAAAATGGTGTTACAAGCAAAATGTGATTTTCAAAATTGGTAGAACAGAATCCAAACAATAGACGAATTCCATTCACCGGCTTCAACAGACGTTTAGAGCCTATGGACCAAGCCAAACACACACTTAGGGTCTGTTTGGTTTATAGTTTGCAAACGGACGTTTGATTCAACGTCATTTTGCCAACGAACGTTTGGTTAAAAATGAATTTACCGTAAGGTGATTTATGTTTGGATATTTTTTTGCTAACGAACGTTTGACAAACTGAAATTTGTTTGGATGATATTAATTAAAAGTACTTTTTATTAGGTAATTACCAATAAGGGTATGAGTTTTATAATGTATTATTACTATTATTTTTTATACCACTCAGTTCAAAAATTAATGTGCAAAAATAAAATAATAAATTCCACTGATAGGTATATCTAACTGATCGTAAAAAAAATAGAGAATATTCTCAATACAATCTTTGTGAAAGTTTAAAATTACAAGTAAATATACTTACTCCAAATTAAAAGTAGAATAACACGTAAAATACAAAGGGCAAAATCTAATACAATTTGAAATTTAAATGCCTGACTAATTAAGTTGCATATGCTCAATAAAAAATTTAAGATCCCAAATATAACAATTTGAAAAATCAAACGACAAGAAGCTACTTCTCTTTATGTAACAATTAGAATCAGAACGTTTCTTTGTTTTATAACAAAATGAAATAGACATAGGTGGAATTTGTGCTTGGCTATCCAACAACAGTAATAAATAAATAGAAGAACTACTACTAAAATCTTAGTTGCTGCCTGCTATTTTTTGAAGAAAGAATCTACAGTACCTCCTTACTATCTCACCACATTGCCCAACACCTAATCCTATCTTCTTTACACCTGTATTACTTTTACTATTATTTTGACAAATAGTCCATTGGGTAAAACATATTTACCATGAGCCTGGGCCATTAGAAAACTTCCACACACTTTCTTCGTTATGTTTATCGATCAATCTTTTATTCACAAAGCTTTTCATAACTCCCCACCCTCGCTTTGTTAGTCATTTTCTTTCTATTTCTATTATTGACCACTTTTTGTTTGTTTTTTTTCCATTCTCTCATCTACTATATCACCTTCCATCATCCCTGGTGGATAAAAGTTGCAAATCAACCTTTGGCAGGCCCTAAGCTGGATGCACGCAGAAGAAAGAAAAGGGGAGGTGAGTTCGGAAACAACTGTTTAAGAGAAAAAAGTAAAAAGAATCACAGGGAGTGTTGAACTGTGTGATACATTGGTGCCAAACATCCTGGGCAAAATGGGAAGTAAACTGGATGTGATTTTCCGAACGGCAAACTGAAGAATGAAAATCTCCATAAGAGTTACTTTCATTTAAAACGGCGTTAGAAGCAAAACGTGGTTTACAAAATTGGTAGAACGGAAATCCAAACAAGAGACGAATTCCGTTCACCGGAAGCAACGGACGTTTAGAGCAAATGAACTACAAACGAAACACACCCTTAGGGTCCATTTGGATTAAAGTTTACAAACGGATGTTTGATTCAACGCAAACGGACGTTTGGTTAAAATTGAATTTTCCGAAACGTGATTTTTGCATTGATGTTTTTTTTCTAACGTACGTTTAAAAAACTGAAATATGTTTGGATAATATTAATTAAAAGTACTTTTTAATGTGTAATTTCCCAAAAGGGTATGAGTTTTATTATGTAATATTACTATTATTTTTTATACCGCTCTGATGAAAAAATAATGTGCAAAAAAATAATAATAAATTCCACTGGCAAGTATGTCCAACTGATAGCAAAAACAAATAAATATAATAAAAATTCTCAATACAATCTTTGTGAAAGTTTAAAATAACAAGTAAATATACATACTCCAAATTAAAAGTAGAATAACTCGTAAAATACAAAGGGAAAAATCTAATACAATTTGAAATTTAAATACATGACTACTTAATTTGTATATGCTCAATAAAAAATTAAAATCCTAAATATAACAATTTGTAAAATTAAAAGACAAGAAACTACTTAATTTTATGTAACAATCAGAATCAGAACGTTTCTTTGGTATCCAACAAAGTAAATAAACATAGGTGGAATTTGTGCTTGGCTATCCAACAAAGGTAATAAATAAATAGAAGAACTACTAGAAAAATCTTAGTTGCTACCAGCTATATTTTGAAGAAAGAATCTACAGTACCTCCTTACTATCTCACCACATTGTACAACACCTAGTCCTATCTTCTTTACACCTATATTACTTTTACTATTATTTTGACAAATAGTCCATTGTATAAAAAATATCTACCATGAGCCTGTGCCATTAGAAAACTTCCACACACTTTCTTCAATCGGTTTATCGATCAATCTTTTATTCACAGAGCTTTTCAAAACTCCCCTCCCTCGCTTGGTTTCTTATTTTATTTCTGTTTGTATTCTCAACCTCTTTTTGTTTTTTTCCCCTTCTCTCATCTACTATATCACTTTCCTTCATCCCTGGTGGATGAAAGTTGTAAATCAACCTCTGGGAGGCCCTATGTTGGATGCACGCAGAAGAAGGAAAAGGGGAGGTGAGCTCGAAAACAACAGTATGAGAGAAAAAGTAACAAGATTCACTAGGAGAGTTGAATAGTGTGATATATTGGTGCCAAACAGCCTGGGCAAAATGGGAAGTAAACTGAAGTATGAAAAGCTCCATAAGAGTTACTTCCATTTAAAATGGCGTTAGAAACAAAACGTGGTTTACGAAAGTGGTAGAACGAAAATCTAAACAAGAGACGAGTTTCGTTCTTCGCTGCAATGGACGTTTAGAGCCAGTGCAAGGAAAACCAAACACACACTTAGGGTCCGTTTGGAGTAAAGTTTGCAAACGGACACTTGATTCACTGTCATTTTGCAAACGGACGTTTTGTTAAAAATGAATTTACTGTAACATCATTTATGTTAGGATTTATTTTTCCTAATGTGCGTTTTACAAACTGAAATTTGTTTGGATGATATTAATTAAAAGTACTTTTTAATGTGTAATTACCAAAATGGGTATGAGTTTTAAAATGTAATATTACTAATATTTTTTATTCCGCTCTGTTGAAAAAATAATGTGCGAAAAAATAATAATAAATTCCACTGACAAGTATGTCCAACTGAAAGCAAAAACAAATAAATATAGAGAATATTCTAAAAAATACAATCTTTGTGAAAGTTTAAAATAACAAGTAAATATACTTACTCCAAATTAAAAGCAGAATAACACGTAAAATACAATGAGCAAAATCTAATACAATTTGACATTTAAATGCGTGACTAATTAAGTTATAAATGCCCAATAAAAAATTAAGATCCTAAATATAGCAATTTGTAAATCTAAATGACAAGAAACTACTTCATTTTATGTAACAATCAGAATCAGAACGTTTCTTTGGTATCCAACAAAAGTTTATAAACATGGGTGGAATTTGTGCTTGGTTATCCAACAAAAGTAATAAATAAATAGAAGAACTGCTAGCTAAATCTTAGTTGCTGCAAGCTATTTTTTGAAGAAAGAATCTACAGTACCTCCTTACTATCTCACCACATTGCCCAACACCTAGTCCTATCTTCTTTACAGCTGTATTACTTTTACTATTATTTTGACAAATAGTCCATTGCATAACCATGTGCCTGTGCCAATAGAAAACTTCCACACACTTTCTTCAATCGGTTTATCGATCAATCTTTTATTCACAGAGCTTTTTAAAACTCCCCTCCCTCGCTTGGTTTCTTATTTTATTTCTGTTTGTATTCTCAACCTCTTTTTGTTTTTTTTTCTTCTCTCATTTACTATATCACTTTCCTTCATCCCTGGTGGATGAAAGTTGTAAATCTAGGAGGCCCTATGCTGGATGCACACAGAAGAAGGAAAAGGGGAGGTGAGCTCGAAAACAACAGTTTGAGAGAAAAAAGAAAAAAGATTCACTAGGAGAGTTGAATAGTGTGATATATTGGTGCCGAACTGCCTGGGCAAAACGGGAAGTAAACTGAAGTATGAAAAGCTCCATAAGAGTTACTTCCATTTAAAATCGCGTTAGAAACAAAACGTGGTTTACAAAAGTGGTAGAACAAAAATCTAAACAAGAGACCAATTTTGTTCTTCGCTGCAACGGACGTTTAGAGCCAGTGCAAGGCAAACCAAACACACACTTAGGGTCCGTTTGGAGTAAAGTGTACAAACAGACACTTGATTCAACGTCAATTTGCAAAAGGACGTTTTGTTTTAAATGAATTTACTGTAACATCATTTATGTTAGGATTTATTTTTCCTAACGTGCGTTTGACAAACTGAAATTTGTTTGGGTGATATTAATTAAAAGTACTTTTTAATGTGTAATTACCAAAAACTGTATGAGTTTTATAATGTAATGTTACTAATATTTTTTAATCCGCTCTGTTGAAAAAATAATGTCCAAAAAAATAATAATAAATTCCACTGACAAGTATGTCCAACTGATAGCAAAAACAAATAAATATAGAGAATATTCTCAAAAGTACAATCTTTGTGAAAGTTTAAAAAAACAAGTAAATATACTTACTCCAAATTAAAAGCAGAATAACACGTAAAATACAATGAGCAAAATCTAATACAATTTGACAATTAAATGCCTGACTAATTAAGTTGCAAATGCTCAATAAAAAATTAAGATCCTAAATATAACAATTTGTAAAGTTAAACGATAAGAAACTACTTCATCTTTTGTAACAATCAGAATCAGAACGTTTCTTTGGTATCCAACAAAAGTTAACAAACATGGGTGGAATTTGTGCATGGTTATCCAACAAAAGTAATAAATAAATAGAAGAACTACTAGTAAAATCTTAGTTGCTGCAAGCTATTTTTTGAAGAAAGAATCTACAGTACCTCCTTACTATCTCACCACATTGCCCAACACCTAGTCCTATCTTCTTTACACCTGTATTACTTTTACTATTATTTTGACAAATAGTCCATTGTGTAAAACATATTTACCGTAAGCCTGGGCCATTAGAAAACTTCCACACACTTTCTTCATTAGGATCAATCTTTTATTCACATAGCTTGTCATAACTCCCCTCCCCCACTTTGTTAGTCATTTTCTTTCTATTTCTACTATCGACCTCTTTTTGTTTTTTTCCCCTTCTTTCATCTACTATTTCACCTTCCTTCATCCCTTGTGGACGAAAGTTGTAAATCTACCTCTGGCAGGCCCAATGCTGGATGTAAGCAGAAGAAAGAAAATGGGAGGTAAGCTCGAAAACAACTGTTTGAGAGAAAAAGTTAAAAAGAGTCACAAGGAGATTTGAACTATGTGATATATTGGTGCCAAACAGCCTGGGCAAAATGAACTACAAACGGGTTGTGGTTTTCCTAACGGCAAACTGAAGAATGAAAAGCTCCATAAGAGTTACTTCCATTTTAAATGGTGTTAGAAGCAAAACATGGTTTACAAAATTCGTAGAGCGAAAATCTAAACAAGAGGCGAATTTCGTTCTTCGGCTGCAACGAACGTTTAGAGCCCGTGAAAGGCAAACCAAACACACACTTTGGGTTCGTTTAGAGTAGAGTTTGCAAACGGACGTCCGACTCAATGTTATTTTGCAAACGGACATTTGGTGAAAAATGAATTTACTGTAACGTCATTTATGTAAGGATATTTTTTTGCTGATGTACGTTTGACAAACTTAAATTTGTTTACATGATATTAATTGAAAGTACTTTTTAATATGTAACTACCAAAAAGGGTTTGAGTTTTATAATGGAATATTACTATTATTTTTTGTACCACTCTGTTGAAAAAATTTGCAAAAAAATAATAATAAATTCCACTGACAGGTATGCCTAATTGATAGCAAAAGCAAATAAATATAGAGAATATTCTCAAAAATACAATCTTTGTGAAAGTTTAAAATAACAAGTAAATATACTTACTCCAAATTAAAAGCTGAATAACACGTAAAATACAATGAGAAAAATCTAATACAATTTGAAATTTAAATTCCTGACTAATTAAGTTGCAAATGCTCAATAAAAAATTAAGATCCTAAATATAACAATTTGTAAAGTTGAACGACAAGAAACAACTTCATTTTATGTAACAATCAGAATCAGAACGTTTCTTTGGTATCCAACAAAAGTTTATAAACATGGGTGGAATTTGTGCTTGGTTATCCAACAAAAGTAATAAATAAATAGAAGAACTGCTAGCAAAATCTTAGTTGCTGCAAGCTATTTTTTGAAGAAAGAATCTACAGTACCTCCTTACTATCTCACCACATTGCCCAACACCTAGTCCTATCTTCTTTACACCTGTATTACTTTTACTATTATTTTGACAAATAGTCCATTGAGTAAAACATATTTGCCATAAGCCTGGGCCATTTGAAAACTTCCACACACTTTCTTCATTAGGATCAATCTTTTATTCACATAGTTGTCATAACTCCCCTCCCCCACTTTGTTAGTCATTTTCTTTCTATTTCTACTATCGACCTCTTTTTGTTTTTCCCCTTCTTTCATCTACTATTTCACCTTCCTTCATCCCTTGTGGACGAAAGTTGTAAATCTACCTCTGGCAGGCCCAATGCTGGATGTAAGCAGAAGAAAGAAAAGGGGAGGTGAGCTTGAAAACAACTATTTGAGAGAAAAAGGTAAAAAGAGTCACAGGGAGATTTGAACTCTGTGATATATTGGTGCCAAATAGCCTGATTAAAATGGGAAGTAAACTGATTGTGGTTTTCCTAACGGCAAACTGAAGAATGAAAAGCTCCATAAGAGTTACTTCCATTTTAAATGGCGTTAGAAGCAAAACATGGTTTACAAAACTAGTAGAACAAAATCTAAACAAGAGACAAATTTCGTTCTTTGGCTGCAACGAACGTTTAGAGCCCGTGAAAGGCAAACCAAACACACACTTTGGGTTCGTTTGGTGTACAGTTTGCAAACGGACGTTCGATTCAATGTCATTTCGCAAACGGGCGTTTGGTTAAAAATGAATTTACCGTAACGTCATTTATGTAAGGATTTTTTTTGCTGACGTACGTTTGACAAACTTAAATTTGTTTGGATGATATTAATTAAAAGAACTTTTTAATATGTAATTACCAAAAAGGGTACGAGTTTTATAATGTAATATTACTATTATTTTTTATACCGCTCTGTTGAAAAAATAATGAGCAAAAAAATAATAACAAAGAAAGAAAAGTGGAGGTGAGCTAGAAAATAACTATTTGAGAGAAAAAAGTTTGGAGAGTCACAAGGAGAGTTGTACAGTGTGATATATTGGTGTTGAACAGCTTGGGCAAAACGGGAAGTAAACTGGTTGTGGTTTTCCTAGCGGTAAACTAAATAATGAAAAGTCCCATAAGAGTTATTTCCATTTAAAATGGCGTTACAAGCAAAATGTGGTTTTCAAAATTGGTAGAATAGAAATCCAAACAAGAGGCAAATTCCATTCACCTGCTTCAACGGACGTTTGGAGCCTGTGAACGGCAAACCAAACACACGCTTAGGGCCTGTTTGGTTTATAGTATGCAAACGGACATTTGATTCAACGTCATTTTACCAACGAACGTTTGGTTAAAAATGAATTTACCGTAACGTGATTTATGTTTGGATATTTTTTGGCTAACGTACGTTTGACAAACTGAAATTTGTTTGGATGATATTAATTAAAAGTACTTTTTATTGGGTAATTACCAATAAGGGTATGAGTTTTATAATGTATTATTACTATTAATTTTTATACCGCTCAGTTCAAAAAATAATGTGCAAAAAAATAATAATAAATTCCACTGATAGGTATGTCTAACTGATAGTAAAAAAAAATAGAGAATATTCTCAATACAATCTTTGTGAAAGTTTAAAATAACAAGTAAATATACTTACTCCAAATTAAAAGTAGAATAACACGTAAAATACAGAGAGTAAAATCTAATAAAATTTGAAATTTAAATGCCTGACTAATTAAGTTGCATATGCTCAATAAAAAATTTATGATCCTAAATGTAACACCCTATTTTCGGAGTGCTACTAAGTGGACATTCTGACAAAAGTTGACATGTTTCCGAAAGGTGGAATACTCTGCTCATAGGGTTTTCGAGAAATGTGGTCCTATTTTGTTTTAAAAGGTTCTTTAAAGATGCAGTCAGAGCATCACAACGACTTTTAGAAACATGGCGGAAAATAATTTAAGACACCACATAGACCACATTCATTTATTCTGTCAAATCATATTTAACAAACGTGTCATGAAACATAACAGAGATTTATTACAACACTGAAATAAATGACAAATATCCTATAGTTGGTCGACAAGTTATACTCCTTACTAGACTACTAGTAAGTTCCACAACATAACACAGATAGAAGGCCGGATGACTATCCTCTGCTGCTCCTCCCTGCAGTTCCAAATCCTCTGCTTGCTCTGCTTTCTGGGTTATATTCATTAAATTGAATGGAAAGGGTCAACTTCTTAAAAATAAAGAGCAGATACACATATTCAACAACACACTCGGCAACAAAACATATAATAACACGGCATATTACAGGAATTAGTAATCATGACAATAGGCAACCAACAGTATACACAGTTCTCAAGACGCAACTCAAGACTCTCTCAAGACTCAGCTCACGACTCATTTTCTCTCGACACTTCGACAAATTTTTTCGGAAAGCAGACACCGATCCATCCACTAAATACCAGCCGTAGCTTTGGGATCTTCGCTCTCCCTAGGACATTCAGCTCCGGTTCCTTAACGCTGTGACGCCTAGCTAATCCACCATGAACGAAGGGGACCTAGCACCCTCAGTTGTCCGGCTCACACCTCAAAAACATCTTGACGACTCGACTAAGCTCTCAGACTCGATGAACAATTCGCCGCGTACGAAATTCAAGGAGCAATTCGCATAATCATTCGACCGCATATCAAATAATTTATAGCAAGCTTATTACAGTGAAACGCAATTCAATACTAAAGCAATTCACGGCAGTTATTCTATCACATTTTAAATAAATGCATAACTCAACAACATCGACAATCACATCATGGAATCCATCCCTCTGTAACTCGATGGAGTTGACAGAGAGGAACAAACAAGAGTGGGGCGGGTTGGGGTCAGGAGACCAACCACAATATTTTTCGCCCACAAACAACTCGGAATATAGGCGACCGCACGACAATAATCACGAAGGGGTTCGGAAACCCTAACTTCGAACCCGGAGGGTTCTCAGATTTCTTCGTATTCAATAAAAGCAATTAAATAGATGGAAGCCTAAAAATTTCTAAAGTTGCCCTTACGCATAAATACATGAACAATAACACTTAGAATATGAAGCGCCCTTACCGAACTCCAAGCCTCGCGTCCACGTACTCCTCGATTTCTATGCCGCGCGGTCTCGGATCTCTCGAGCCTAATACACAAAGCACACTTAGCATAACTCTAAAACTACACTAACACCTTAGGCTCTCAAAATCTAACCCTTTCTAACCAAGCATTTCCATTCAAACATCTAATCTACTTACTACTTGAAAAAAAAATAGGGTTTTAGAATCAAAACCAATTCTTGAAAGGTTAACATAACACATATTAATTCAGAAATACTAACTTACTTGAAAAGAATAAGATTTTGACTCAAAATCAATTTTCTTGCAAAGTTAACACATAGCACCTAATTTAAGAAAATACTAACTTTTAAAGAACCCTTTTCTTGAAACCTTAAGCATAACACAAAATCAATTAAACACTTTTCATAGAATTTCTAACGTCTAAAACATTTCACATACAAGTGTTAAATCTAAGTTCACAATTAAAGCTTCCTTCCCTACACCTTTGTAGGCCTCTCGGCCACAACCCCTCTTCTTTCAAGAAAATTTGCCAAAAACCTCTTTTTCACAACAACAAACCATTTCCAATTCATTTTCAACTACGTTTCAAGGCAACAAACATCAAGTTTTAACCAAGGCATAGCTCAAGCATTTTTCAAGATATGTTCTAAAACATATTCCAAACATATGCTAATTTATTTACCACTTTTCAAAATCATGCTTTAAAGGATAGGCTTTCACAAAACTAATAACTCAAGTTCCAATTAAACATGCATATATGTCAAGACAAGTTTTGCAAGAAATCTTCCTTTCCTTTACCCAAGGGGCTCACGGCTAAGGGCCTAAATTAAACGGCCAATTTGCAAATTCTTCAACAATAAGGTAGTGCCATTTCACTAACATTTTCCTTTCAAATAACAAGTCACATATCAACACCAAGTTCCACTAAGTTTCAAAACTTCATTTAAAAGAATATTGCAAAGGTAAGATTTTTCTCACAGGTTAACTACTGATACACAATTCCCTTTTAATGACAAATCATGTTCAAGACCAAATTACAAGATTCCATAGTTCATTTACCAAAACAATTTAAAAAGAATACAAGTTTCAAGAGACTTTCTAACAACACCAAACATAATTTAAGCACATTTAAGGACTTGTTCTAGACATTTTCCAAATCAATTTCATTTTAAAACATTACTTCAAAACTCAAATAACATCATGTAGTAATTAATACACCTAAGAGAATTTAAACCAAACATCTTCCAAAACATTTCTTCAAAACTTCAAGAACCAAGTTTCCAAAAACCTTTCAAGTTTTTTTCCCCTTTGATTCCAAACCTCAAACAAAACTAAGTTTCAACTAAGCTCCAATCAATTAAATCATGGTCAAAACAACATTAATTACTAGAAAACTACTAATCAAATTTTACATGTCATATTAGTCCTTCAAGAATCATTTTCTCACAATTAACATACTAATTTTCTTACTAAAACTTCCAAACCATATCCAATAGCAATTAAATCACCTAAAGCATTTAATCCAACATCTAAACACATGATTCAACACCAAAAATCCATATTTCTTCTAGTTCAAGAATAGGTAAAAATCATGAATAACAAGTTTTAGAATGCAATTTCAAAACTATAACTCAAACAAGCAACAAACAACTTCAAATAGTTCATATAAACAATTAATTGCAAGATTGAAACTCAAGATCACATTACCCCTCTTTTTCCCTTTGGATTCTCGCCTAGGGTTTCAAGGATGGGGTTTTACATGCTCATCTCTTTCATTCAACCAAAAGCAAACACAAAACAATACTTAAATAAGCATGAATCAAGAATTAAAAGCAAGAAAAATCACAAAGCAAGAAAGGGGAGGGGTGGCGCTGTTTCAACAGTAAAGTGGGGAGGGAAGAATTGATTTCCTCTTACTTAAATGATGAGGATGAAGGAGAACTAGGTAGAGGTGAAGATTTGGAGCAACTTTGATGAAGATTGCAAGTCCAAAAGCTCAAAGATGTGGAAGGTAATGGCTATGGAAGCTTTTGGAACCCTTGGAGCTCTTCAAGAGAAAGAAAGAAGAAGATGAGGGTTGGAGAGGGTGAGGGTGGAATGAATGAGGCTGATGGTGGGGGGGTTCCCTTTCTTTTATTCACTTAAAATCAATTAAAACAATAGTTAATAATAATTAAAATAAGTAAAAGTAATTTTTTTTTTAAATAAATCACACACTTTGTGACACCTATCACCTTTAAGAAATGCTAATCACATCATCTAATCCTACCCATCTAATCTCACATCTCTCATGATTACCCACTAATTCTAGAGTCTAGGGGTTGTTAAAACACGGAGTCGAAAAACCCGCGTTACCGATAAACTCACGAAAATTAATTTAACGAGAAATTAATTCATCGCGTGATAATATTTAATTATAAATAATAAAAATCATGTCAAACACTCAAAAATAGTCTCAACAAGTTACGTTTCGATTTTCATCGAAATTGGAATTCGTTTTAAATTTTATCAACAGTAAAACTGCCCGGTGATTCGAAACCCGACAAAACTTCGTTAGAATATTTCGACGATATTCGAACCATGAATTAATATTAAATATTAATTCTTAAATTTAATTTCATCTTGATTTAATTCAATCAATTTTACAGTTAGTACAAAGTACGCGTTACCGTGTCACGCAGAAAACTTATATAAAGTTTAAATTGATAAATTCACATTAACGCAGCATACGTCTACGCTGTCAACTAATTTGAATTGACATCATGATTAATATTTATTTTTAATAAATAAATTATTCAAAATAGCTCAAAATAATTTCCCGTACTCTCAGTAAATCACAAGGTGATTAATCTCTCAGACTTATTTTTCGAGCATTCAGGGTTTTACCGCTAAAATCACTTTTCTTAAAAATTGGGATGTTACACTAAATATAACAATTTGAAAAATCAAATGATGAGAAGCTACTTCTCTTTATGTAACAATCAGAATCAGAGCGTTTCTTTGTTATCCAGCAAAACTAAATAGACATAGGTGGAATTTGTGCTTGGCTATCCAACAAAAGTAATAAATAAATAGAAGAACTAATACTAAAATCTTAGTTGCTGCCTGCTATTTTTTGAAAAAAGAATCTACAGTACCTCCCCACTATCTCACCACATTGCTCAACACCTAATCCTATCTTCTTTACACCTGTGTTACTTTTACTATTATTTTGACAAATAGTCCATTGTGTAAAACATATTTACCATGAGCCTGGGCCATTAGAAAACTTCCACACACTTTCTTCGTTATGTTTATCGATCAATCTTTTACTCACAAAGCTTTTCATAACTCCCCTCTCTCGCTTTGTTAGTCATTTTCTTTCTATTTCTACTATCGACCACTTTTTGTTTTTTTTTTCCATTCTATCATCTACTATATCACCTTCCATCATCCCTGGTGGGTAAAAGTTGTAAATCAACCTTTGGCAGGCCCTACATTGGATGCATGCAGAAGAAAGAAAAGGGGAGGTGAGTTCGAAAACAACTGTTTGAGAGAAAAAAGTAAAAAGAATCACAGGGAGTGTTGAACTGTGTGATACATTGGTGCCAAACATCCTGGGAAAAATGGCAAGTAAACTGGATGTGATTTTCCGAACGGCAAACTGAAGAATGAAAATCTCCATAAGAGTTACTTTCATTTAAAACGGCATTAGAAGCAAAATAGGGTTTACAAAATTGGCAGAACGGAAATCCAAACAAGAGACGAATTCCGTTCACCGGCTGCAACAGACATTTAGAGCAAATGAACTGCAAACGAAACACACACTTAGGGTCCATTTGGATTAAAGTTTGCAAACGGATGTTTGATTCAACGGAAACGGACATTTGGTTCAAAATGAATTTTCTGAAACGTGAATTTTGTATGGATATTTTTTTTGCTAACGTACGTTTAGAAAACTGATATATGTTTGGATAATATTAATTAAAAGTACTTTTTAACGTGTAGTTACCAAAAAAGGTATGAGTTTTATTATGTAATATTATTATTATTTTTTATACCGCTATGATGAAAAAATAATGTGCAAAAAAATAATAATAAATTGCACTAACAAGTATGTCTAACTGATAGCAAAAATAAAAAAATATAGAGAATATTCTCAAAAATACAATCTTTGTGAAAGTTTAAAATAACAAGTAAATATACTTACCCCAAATTAAAAGCAGAATAACACGTAAAATACAATGAGCAAAATCTAATACAATTTGAAATTTAAATGCCTGACTAATTAAGTTGCATATGCTCAATAAAAAATTTAAGATCCCAAATATAACAATTTGAAAAATCAAAAGACGAGAAGCTACTTCTCTTTATGTAACAATCAGAATCAGAGCGTTTCTTTGTTATCCAGCAAAACTAAATAGACATAGGTGGAATTTGTGCTTGGCTATCCAACAAAAGTAATAAATAAATAGAAGAACTAATACTAAAATCTTAGTTGCTACCTGCTATTTTTTGAAAAAAGAATCTACAGTACCTCCCCACTATCTCACCACATTGCCCAACACCTAATCCTATCTTCTTTACACCTGTGTTACTTTTACTATTATTTTGACAAATAGTCCATTGGGTAAAACATATCTGCCATGAGCCTGGGCCATTAGAAAACTTCCACACACTTTCTTCGTTATGTTAATCGATCAATCTTTTATTCACAAAGCTTTTCACAACTCCCCTCCCTCGCTTTGTTAGTCATTTTCTTTCTATTTCTACTATCGACCACTTTTTGTTTTTTTTTTCCATTCTCTCATCTACTATATCACCTTCCATCATCTCTGGTGGATAAAAGTTGTAAATCAACCTTTGGTAGGCCCTATGCTGGATGCATGCAGAAGAAAGAAAAGGGGAGGTGAGTTCGAAAACAACTGTTTAAGAGAAAAAAATAAAAAGAATCATAGGGAGTGTTGAACTGTGTGATACATTGGTGCCAAACATCCTGGGCAAATGGGAAGTAAAATGGATGTGATTTTTTCAAACGGAAAACTGAAGAATGAAAATCTCCATAAGAGTTACTTTTATTTAAAATGGCGGTAGAAGCAAAACGTGGTTTACAAAAAGGGTAGAACGGAAATCCAAACAAGTGACGAATTTCGTTCACCGGCTACAACGGACGTTTAGAGCAAATGAACTGCAAACGAAACACACACTTAGGGTCCATTTGGATTAAAGTTTGCAAACGGATGTTTGATTCAATGGAAACAGACATTTGGTTCAAAATGAATTTTTTGAAACGTGAATTTTGTATGGATATTTTTTTTGCTAACGTACGTTTAGAAAACTGATATATGTTTGGATAATATTAATTAAAAGTACTTTTTAACGCGTAGTTACCAAAAAGGGTATGAGTTTTATTATGTAATATTATTATTATTTTTTATACCGCTCTTTTGAAAAAGAAATGAGCAAAAAAAAATAACAAATTCCACTGACAGGTATGTCTTACTGATAGCAAAAACAAATAAATATAGATAATATTCTCAAAAATACAATCTTTGCGAAAGTTTAAAATAACAAGTAAATATACTTACCCCAAATTAAAAGCAGAATAACACGTAAAATACAATGAGCAAAATCTAATACAATTTGACATTTAAATGCCTGACTAATTAAGTTGCAAATGCTCAATAAAAATTTAAGATCCTAAATATAATAATTTGTAAAGTTAAACGACAAGAAACTACTTCATTTTATGTAACAATCAGAATCAGAACGTTTCTTTGGTATCCAACAAAAGTTAATAAACATGGGTGGAATTTGTGCTTGGTTATCCAACAAAAGTAATAAATAAATAGAAGAACTACTAGTAAAATCTTAGTTGCTGCATTCTATTTTTTGAAGAAAAAATCTACAGTACCTCATTTCTATCTCACCACATTGCGCAACACCTAGTCCTATCTTCTTTACACCTGTATTACTTTTACCATTATTTTGATAAAAAATCCATTGAGTAAAAAATATTTACCATGAGCCTGGGCCATTAGAAAACTTCCACACACTTTCTTCATTAGGTTTATCGATCAATCTTTTATTCACATAGCTTTTCATAACTCCCCTCCCTCGCTTTGTTAGTCATTTTCTTTCTATTTCTGCTATCGACCACTTTTTTTTCCTTCTCTCATATACTATATCACTTTCCTTCATCCCTGGTGGATGAAAGCTGTAAATCGACCTCTCGCAGGTCTTAGGCTGGATGTACGCAGAAGAAAGAAAAGTGGAGGTGAGCTAGAAAATAACTGTTTGAGAGAAAAAAGTTTGAAGAGTCACAAGGAGAGTTGAACAGTGTGATATATTGGTGTTGAACAGCTTGGGCAAAATGGGAAGCAAACTGGTTGTGGTTTTCCTAACAGTAAACTAAAAAATGAAAAGCCCGATAAGAGTTATTTCCATTTAAAACGGTGTTACAAGGAAAATGTGGTTTTCAAAATTGGTAGAACAGAAATCCAAACAAGAGACGAATTCCATTCACCGGCTTCAGCGGACATTTAGAGCCTGTGAATGGCAAACCAAACACACACTTAGGGTCTGTTTGGTTTATAGTTTGCAAACGGACATTTGATTCCACGTCATTTTGCCAACAAACGTTTGGTTAAAAATGAATTTACCGTAACATGATTTATGTTTGGATATATTTTTGCTAACGTACGTTTGACAAACTGAAATTTGTTTGGATGATATTAATTAAAAGTACTTTTTATTGGGTAATTACCAATAAGGGTATGAGTTTTATAATATATTATTACTATTAATTTTTATACCGCTCAGTTCAAAAAATAATGTGCAAAAAAATAATAATAAATTCCACTGACAAGTATGTCCAACTGATAGCAAAAACAAATAAATATAGAGAATATTCTCAAAAATACAATCTTTGTGAAAGTTTAAAATAACAAGTAAATATACTTACCCCAAATTAAAAGCAGAATAACACGTAAAATACAATGAGCAAATTCCAATACAATTTGAAATTTAAATGCCTGGCTAATTAAGTTGCATATGCTCAATAAAAAATTTAAGATCCCAAATATAACAATTTGAAAAATCAAATGACGAGAAGCTACTTCTCTTTATGTAACAATCAGAATCAGAGCGTTTCTTTGTTATCCAGCAAAACTAAATAGACATAGGTGGAATAGAAGAACTAATACTAAAATCTTAGTTGCTGCCTGCTATTTTTTGAAAAAAGAATCTACAGTACCTCCCCACTATCTCACCTAATTGCCCAACACCTAATCCTATCTTCTTTACACTTGTGTTACTTTTACTATTATTTTGACAAATAGTCCATTGTGTAAAACATATTTACCATGAGCCTGGGCCATTAGAAAACTTCCACACACTTTCTTCGTTATGTTTATCGATCAATCTTTTACTCACAAAGCTTTTCATAACTCCCCTCCCTCGCTTTGTTAGTCATTTTCTTTCTATTTCTACTATCGACCACTTTCTGTTTTTTTTTTCCATTCTATCATCTACAATATCACCTTCCATCATCCCTGGTGGGTAAAAGTTGTAAATCAACCTTTGGCAGGCCCTATGTTGGATGCATGCAGAAGAAAGAAAAGGGGATGTGAGTTCGAAAACAACTGTTTGAGAGAAAAAAGTAAAAAGAATCACAGGGAGTGTTGAACTGTGTGATACATTGGTGCCAAACATCCTGGGCAAAATGGGAAGTAAACTGGATGTGATTTTTCGAACGGCAAACAGAAGAATGAAAATCTCCATAAGAGTTACTTTCATTTAAAACAGCATTAGAAGCAAAACAGGGTTTACAAAATTGGCAGAACGGAAATCCAAACAAGAGACGAATTCTGTTCACCGGCTGCAACAGACGTTTAGTGCAAAGGAATTGCAAACGAAACACACACTTAGGGTCCATTTGGATTAAAGTTTGCAAACGGATGTTTGATTCAACGGAAACGGACATTTGGTTCAAAATGAATTTTCTGAAACGTGAATTTTGTATGGATATTTTTTTTGCTAACGTACGTTTAGAAAACTGATATATGTTTGGATAATATTAATTAAAAGTACTTTTTAACGCGTAGTTACCAAAAAGGGTATGAGTTTTATTATGTAATATTATTATTATTTTTTATACCGCTAGGATGAAAAAATAATGTGCAAAAAAATAATAATAAATTGCACTGACAAGTATGTCTAACTGATAGCAAAAATAAAAAAATATAGTAAAAATTCTCAATACAATCTTTGTGAAAGTTTAAAATAAAAAGTAAATATACATACTCCAAATTAAAAGTATAATAACTCGTAAAATACAAAGGGAAAAATCTAATACAATTTGAAATTTAAATACATGACTACTTAAGTTGTATATGCTCAATAAAAAATTAAAATCCTAACATAACAATTTGTAAAATTAAACGACAAGAAACTACTTAATTTTATGTAACAATCAGAATCAGAACGTTTCTTTGGTATCCAACAAAAGTAAATAAACATAGGTGTAATTTGTGCTTGCCTATCCAACAAAAGTAATAAATAAATAGAAGCACTACTAGTAAAATCTTAGTTGCTGCCAGCTATTTTTTGAAGAAAGAATCTACAGTACCTTTTTACTATCTCACCACATTGCCCAACACCTAATCCTATCTTCTTTACACCTATATTACTTTTACTATTATTTTGACAAATAGTCCATTGTATAAAAAATATCTACCATGAGCCTGTGCCATTAGAAAACTTCCACACACTTTCTTCAATCGGTTTATCGATCAATCTTTTATTCACAGAGCTTTTCAGAACTCCCCTCCCTCGCTTGGTTTCTTATTTTATTTCTGTTTGTATTCTCAACCTCTTTTTGTTTTTTTCCCCTTCTTTCATCTACTATATCACTTTCCTTCATCCCTGGTCGATGAAAGTTGTAAGTCAACCTCTGGGAGGCCCTATGCTGGATGCACGCAGAAGAAGAAAAAGGGGAGGTGAGCTCGAAAACAACAGTTTAAGAGAAAAAGTAAAAATATTTACTAGGAGAGTTGAATAGTGTGATATATTGGTGCCGAACAGCCTGAGCAAAATGGGAAGTAAACTGAAGTATGAAAACCTCCATGAGAGTTACTTCCATTTAAAATGGCATTAGAAACAAAACGTGGATTACAAAAGTGGTAGAACGAAAATCTAAACAAGAGATGAATTTCTTTCTTCGCTGCAACGGACGTTTAGAGCCAGTGCAAGGCAAACCAAACACACACTTAGGGTCCGTTTGGTGTAAAGTTTGCAAACGAACACTTGATTCAACGTCATTTTGCAAACGGACATTTAGTTAAAAATGAATTTTTTGTAACATCATTTTTGTTAGGATTTATTTTTCCTAACGTGCGTTTGACAAACTGAAATTTGTTTGGATGATATTAATTAAAATTACTTTTTAATGTGTAATTACCAAAAAGGGTATGAGTTTTATAATGTAATATTACTAATATTTTTTGTTCCGCTCTGTTGAAAAAATAATGTACAAAACAATAATAATAAATTCCACTGACAAGTGTGTCCAACTGATAGCAAAAACAAATAAATATAGAGAATATTCTCAAAAATACAATCTTTGTGAAAGTTTAAAATAACAAGTAAATATACTTACTCCAAATTAAAAGCAGAATAACACGTAAAATACAATGAGCAAAATCTAATACAATTTGACATTTAAATGCGTGACTAATTAAGTTATAAATGCCCAATAAAAAATTAAGATCCTAAATATAGCAATTTGTAAATCTAAACGACAAGGAACTACTTCATTTTATGTAACAATCAGAATCAGAACATTTCTTTGGTATCCAACAAAAGTTAATAAACATGGGTGGAATTTGTGCTTGGTTATCCAACAAAAGTAATGAATAAATAGAAGAACTACTAGTAAAATCTTAGTTGATGCCTGCTATTTTTTGAAGAAAGTATCTATAGGACCTCCTTACTATCTCACCACAATGCCCAACACCTAGTCCTATCTTCTTGACACCTGTATTACTTTTACTATTATTTTGACAAATAGTCCATTGTGTAAAACACATTTACCATTAGCCTGGGCCATTAGAAAACTTCCACACACTTTCTTCATTAGGATCAATCTTTTATTCACAAAGCTTTTCATAACTCCCCTCCCTCACTTTGTTAGTCATTTTTTTCTATTTCTACTATCGACCTCTTTTTGTTTTTTCCCCTTCTTTCATCTACTATATCACCTTCCTTTTTCCCTTGTGGATGAAAGTTGTAAATCTACCTCTAGCAGGCCAATTGCGGGATGTAAGCAGAAGAAAGAAAGGGGGAGGTGAGCTCAAAAACAACTATTTGAGGGGAAAAGGTAAAAAGAGTCACAGGGAGATTTGAACTATGTGATATATTGGTGCCAAATAGCCTGGGTAAAATGGGAAGTAAACTGATTGTGGTTTTCCTAACGGTAAACTGAAGAATGAAAAGCTCCATAAGAGTTACTTCCATTTTAAATGGCGTTAGAAGCAAAACATGGTTTACAAAATTCGTAGAACGAAAATCTAAACAACAGAAGAATTTCGTTCTTCGGCTGTAACGAACGTTTAGAGCCCGTGAAAGGCAAACCAAACACACACTTTGGGCTCGTTCAGAGTAAAGTTTGCAAACGAACGTCCGATTCAATGTCATTTAGCAAATGGACGTTTGGTTAAAAATGAATTTACCGTAACGTCATTTATGTAAGGATATTTTTTTTTGCTGACGTACGTTTGACAAACTTAAATTTGTTTGGATGATATTGATTAAAAGTACTTTTAACATGTAATTACCAAAAAGGGTATGAGTTTTATAATGTAATATTACTATTATTTTTTATACCGCTCTTTTGAAAAAGTAATGAGTAAAAAATAATAATAAATTCCACTGACAGGTATGTCTTACTGATAGCAAAAACAAATAAATATAGATAATATTCTCAAAAATACAATCTTTGTGAAAGTTTAAAATAACAAGTAAATATACTTACTCCAAATTAAAAGCAGAATAACACGTAAAATACAAAGAGCAAAATCTAATACAATTTGACATTTAAATGCCTGACTAATTAAGTTGCAAATGCTCAATAAAAAATTAAGATCCTAAATATAACAATTTGTAAGGTTAAACGACAAGAAACTACTCCATTTTCTGTAACAATCAGAATCAGAACGTTTCTTTGGTATCCAACAAAAGTTAATAAACATGGGTGGAATTTGTGCTTGGTTATCCAACAAAAGTAATAAATAAATAGAAGAACTACTACTAAAATCTTATTTGCTGCCTGCTATTTTTTGAAGAAAGAATCTACAGTACCTCCTTAGTATCTCACCACATTGCCCAACACCTAATCCTATCTTCTTTACACCTGTATTACTTTTACTGTTATGTTGACAAATAATCCATTGTGTAAAACATATTTACCATGAGCCTGGGCCATTAAAAACTTCCACACATTGGGTAAAACTTTCATAACTCCCCTCCCTCGCTTTGTTAGTCATTTTCTTTCTATTTCTGCTATCGACAATTTTTTTTTCCTTCTCTCATATACTATATCACTTTCCTTCATCCCTGGTGGATGAAAGCTGTAAATCGACCTCTCGCAGGCCTTATGCTGGATGCACGCAGAAGAAAGAAAAGTGGCGGTGGGCTAGAAAATAGCTGTTTGAGAGAAAAAAGTTTGAAGAGACATAAGGAGAGTTGAACAGTGTGATATATTGGTGTTGAACAGCTTGGGCAAAATGGGAAGTAAACTGGTTGTGGTTTTCCTAACGGTAAACTAAAAAATGAAAAGCCCCATAAGAGTTATTTCCTTTTAAAATGGCGTTACAACCAAAATTTGGTTTTCAAAATTGGTAGAACAGAAATCCAAACAGGAGACAAATTCCATTCACCGGCTTCAACGGATGTTTAGAACCTATGAAAGGCAAAACGAAACACACACTTAGGGTCTGTTTGGAGTAAAGTTTGCAAACGGACGTCTGATTCAACGTCATTTTGCAAACAGACATTTGGCTAAAAATGAATTTACTGTAACGTCATTTATGTTAGGATATTTTTTTTCGCTAACGTATGTTTGACAAACAGAAATTTGTTTGGTTGATATTTATTAAAGGTGCTTTTTAATGTGTAATTACCAAAAAGGATATGAATTTTATAATGTAATATTGCTATTATTTTTTATACCGCTCGATTAAAAAAATAACGTACAAAAAAATAATAATAAATTCCGCTGACAGGCATGCTTATTGATAGCGAAAACAAATAAATATAGAGAATAATCTCAAAAATACAATCTTTGTGAAAGTTTAAAACAACAAGTAAATATACTTACCCCAAATTAAAAGTAGAATAACACGTAAAATACAATGAGTAAAATCTAATACATTTTGAAATTTAAATGCCTGACTAATTAAGTTTTGTATGCTCAGTAAAAAATTAAGATCCTAAATATAATAATTTGCAAAATTAAACGACAAGAAACTACTACATTTTATGTAACAATGAGATTCAGAATGTTACTTTAGTATCCAACAAAAGTAAATAAACATAGGTGGAATTTGTGCTTGGTTATCCAACAAAAGTAATAAATAAATAGAAGAACTACTCGTAAAATCTTAGTTGCATCTAGCTATTTTTTGAAGAAAGAATCTTTAGTACCTCCTTACTATCTCACCACATTGCCCAACACCTAGTCCTATCTTCTTTACACCTGTATTACTTTTACTATTATTTTGACAAATAGTCCATTGTATAAAAAGTATTTACCATGAGCTTGTGCGATTAGAAAACTTCCACACACTTTCTTCGTTAGGTTTATCGATCAATCTTTTATTCACGGAGCTTTTCATAACACCCCTCCTTCGCTTTGTTTCTCATTTTCTTTCTGTTTCTACTATCGACATCTTTTTTCCCCTCTCTTGTCTATTATATCACCTTCCTTCATCCCTGGTGGATGAAAGTTGTAAATCAACCTCTGGCAGTCCCTATGCTGGATGTACGCAGAAGAGAGAAAAGGAGAGGTTAGTTCAAAAACAACAGTTTGAGAGAAAAAAGTAAAAAGAGTCACAAGGAGAGTTTAACAGTGTGATATATTGGTGCTGAACTGCCTAGGCGAAACGGGAAGTAAACTAGTTGTGGTTTTCCTAACGGAAAACTGAAGAATGAAAAGCTCCATATGAGTTACTTCCATTTAAAACGGCGTTAGAAGCAAAACATGGTTTACAAAATTGGTTGAATAAAAATCCAAACAAGAGACGAATTCCGTTCACCAGCTGCAACGGACGTTTAGAGCCAGTGAACGGCAAACCAAACACACACTTAGGGTCCGTTTGGATTAAAGTTTGCAAACGGACGTTTGATTTAACGTCATTTTGCAAACAAAAGTTTTGTTAAAAATTAATTTACCGTAACGTGATTTGTGTTTGGATAATTTTTTTGCTAATGTGCATTTAAAAAACTGAAATTTATTTGGATGATATTAATTAAAAGTACTTTTTATTGTGTAATTACCAAAAAGGGTATGAGTTTTATAATATAATAACTATTATTTTTTATACCGCTCTGATGAAAAATTAATGTACAAAAAATAATAATAAATTCCACTAACAGGTATGTCTAACGAATAGCAAAAACAAATAAATATAGAGAAAATTCTCAATACAATCTTCGTGACAGTTTAAAATAACAAGTAAATATACTTACTCCAAATTAAAAGTAGAATAACACGAAAAATACAAAGGGCAAAATGCAAGCCTAATTAAGTTACATATGCTCAATAAACAATTTAAGATCCAAAATATTAAAATTTGTAAAATTAAACGACAAGAAACTACTTCATTTTATGTAACAATCAGAATCAGAACGTTTCTTTTGGTAAGTAACAAAAGTAAATAGACACAAGTGGAATTTGGGCTTGGCTATCCAACAAAAGTAATAAATAAATTGAAGAACTACTAGTAAAATCTTAGTTGCTGCGAGCTATTTTTTGAAGAAAAAATCTACAGTACCTCCTTACTATCTCACCATATTGCCCAACGCCAAGTTCTATCTTCTTTACACCTGTATTACTTTTACTATTATTTTGACAAATAGTTCATTGTGTAAAAAATGTTTACCATGAGCCTGGGCCATTAGAAAACTTCCATACACTTTCTTCATTATGTTTATCGATCAATATTTTATTCACAGAGCTTTACATAACCCCCTCCCTCGCTTTGTTAGTCATTTTCTTTCTATTTCTACAATCGACCTCTTTTTGTTTTTTTTCCCTTCTCTCATCTACTATATCACCTTCCTTCATCCCTGGTGGATGAAAGTTGTAAATCAACCTCTGGTAGGCCCTATGCTGGATTCACGCAGAAGAAAAAAAAAGGGGAAGTGAGCTCGAAAACAACTATTTGAGAGAAAAAAGTAAAAAGAGTCACAAGGAGTGTAGAACTGTGTGATATATTGGTTCTGAATAGCCTGGGCAAAGTGGGAAGTAAATTGGTTGTGGTTTTCCTAACGGCAAACTGAAGAATGAAAAGCTCCATAAGAGTTGCTTCCATTTAAAATGGCATTAGAAGCAAAACGTGGTTTACAAAACTGGTAGAACGAAAATCTAAACAAGTGACCAATTCCATTCTGCGGCTGCAACGGACATTTAGAGCCCGTGAATGGCAAACCAAACACACACTTAGGGTCTGTTTGGAGTAAACTTTGCAAACGGACGTCTGATTCAACGTCATTTTGCAAATAGACGTTTGGTTAAAAATGAATTTATTGTATCGTGATTTATGTTGGGATATTTTTTTGGAAATGTACGTTTGACAAACTGAAATTTGTTTGGATGATATTAATTAAAAGCACTTTTTAATGTGTAATTACTAAAAAGCGTATGAGTTTTATAATGTAACGTTATTATTAATTTTTATGCCGCTCTATTGAAAAACTAATGTGCAAAATAATAATAATAAATTCCACTTATAGGTATGTCTAACTGATAGCAAAAACAAATAAATATATAGAATATTCTCAAGAATACAATCTTTGTGAAAGTTTTAAACAACAAGTAAATAAACTTACTCCAAATTAAAAGTAGAATAACACGTAAAATATAATAAGCAAAATTGAATACAATTTGAAATTTAAATGACTGACTAATTAAGTTGCATATGCTCAACAAAAAATTAAGATCCTAAATGTAACAATTTGTAAAACAACAGTACCTCCTTACTATCTCACCACATTGCCCAACACTTAGTCCTATCTTCATTACTCCTGTATTACTTTTACTATTATTTTGACAAATAGTCCATTGTGTAAAAATTATTTACCATGAGCCTGGGCCATTAGAAAACTTCCACACACTTTCTTCATTAGGTTTATCGATCAATCTTTTATTCACATAGCTTTTCATAACTCCCCTTCCTCGCTTTGTTAGTCATTTTCTTTCTATTTCTGCTATCGACTACTTTTTTTCCCCTTCTCTCATATACTATAACACTTTCCTTCATCCCTGGTGGATGAAAGTTGTAAATCAACCTCTTGCAGACCTTATGCTGGATGCATGTAGAAGAAAGAAAAATGGAGGTGGGCTAGAAAAAACTGTTTGAGAGAAACAAGTTTGAAGAGTCACAAGGAGAGTTGAACAGTGTGATATATTGGTGCTGAACAGCTTGGGCAAAATGGGAAGTAAACTGGTTGTGGTTTTCCTAACGGTAAACTAAAAATTAAAAAACCCATAAGAGTTACTTCCATTTAAAATGGCGTTACAAGCAAAATGTGGTTTCCAAAATTGGTAGAATAGAAATCCAAACAAGAGAAGAATTCCATTCACCGGCTTCAGGGGTCGTTTAGAGCCTCTGAACGGCAAACCAAACACACACTTAGGGTCCGTTTGGTTTATAATTTGCAAACGGACGTTTGATTCAACGTAATTTTGCCAACGAACGTTTGGTTAAAAATGAATTTACCGTAACGTGATTTATGTTTGGATTTTTTTTGCTAACGTAGATTTGACAAACTGAAATTTGTTAGGATGATACTAATTAAAAGTACTTTTTATTGGGTAATTACCAATAAGGGTATGAGTTTTATAATGTAATATTACTATTATTTTTATTGCAGCTCAGTTCAAAAAATAATGTGCAAAAAAATAATAATAAATTCCACTGACAGGTATGTCTAACTGATAGTAAAATAATAAATATAGAGAATATTCTCAATACAATCTTTGTGAAAGTTTAAAATAACAAGTAAATATGCTTACTCCAAATTAAAAGTAGAATAACACGTAAAATACAAAGAGCAAAATCTAATACAATTTGAAATTTAAATGCCTGACTAATTAAGTTGCATATGCTCAATAAAAAATTTAAGATCCTAAATATAACAATTTGAAAAATCAAACGACAAGAAGCTACTTCTCTTTATGTAACAATCTGAATCAGAACGTTGCTTTGTTATCAAACAAAACTAAATAGACATAGGTGGAATTTGTGCTTGGCTATCCAACAAAAGTAATAAATAAATAGAAGAACTACTACTAAAATATTAGTTGTTGCCTGCTAGTTTTTGAAGAAAGAATCTACAGTACCTCCTTACTATTTCACCACATTGCCCAACACCTAATCCTACCTTATTTACACCTGTATTACTTTTACTATTATTTTGGCAAATAGTCCATTGTGTAAACAAATTTTTACCATGAGCCTAGGCCATTAGAAAACTTCCACACACTTTCTTCGTTATGTTTATCGATAAATCAGTTATTCACTGAGCTTTTCATAACTCCCCTCCCTCGCTTTGTTAGTCATTTTCTTTCTATTTCTACTATCGACCACTTTTTGTTTTTTTTTTCCATTCTCTCGTCTACTATATCACCTTTCCTCATCCCTGGTGCATAAAAGTCGTAAATCAACCTTTGGCAATCCCTATGCGGGATGCACGCAGAAGAAAGAAAAAGGGTGGTGAGTTTGAAAACAACTGTTTGAGAGAAAAAAGTAAAAAGAATCGTAGGGAGTGTTGAACTGTGTGATACGTTGGTGCCAAACAGCCAGGGAAAAATGGGAAGTAAACTGGTTGTGGTTTTCCGAACGGCAAACTGAAGAATGAAAAGCTCCATAAGAGTTACTTCCATTTAAAACGGCGTTAGAAGAAAAACATGGTTTACAAAATTGGTTGAATAAAAATCCAAACAAGAGACGAATTTCGTTCACAGCTGCAACGGACGTTTATAGCCAGTGAACGGCAAACCAAAGACACACTTAGGATCCGTTTGGATTAAAGTTTGCAAAAGGACGTTTGATTCAACGTCATTTTGCAAATGAACGTTTGGTTAAAAAATAATTTACCGTAATGTGATTTATGTCTGGATATTTTTTTGCTAATGTAAGTTTGAAAAACTGAAATTTATTTGGAAGATATTAATTAAAAGTACTTTTTATTGTGTAATTATCCAAATGGGTATGAGTTTTATAATATAATATAACTATTATTTTTTATACCGCTTGGTTGAAAAATTAATGTGCAAAAAATAATAATAAATTCCACCAACATGTATGTCTAACTAATAACAAAAACAAATAAATATTGGGAAAATTCTCAATACAATCTTTGTGACAGTTTAAAATAACAAGTAAATATACTTACTCCAAATTAAAAGTACAATAACACGAAAAATACAAGGAGCAAAATGCATGACTAATTAAGTTGCATATCCTCAATAAACAATTTAAGATCCTAAATATAACAATTTGTAAAATTAAACGACAAGAAACTACTTCATTTTATGTAACAATCAGAATCAGAACATTTCTTTGGTATCCAACAAAAGTAAATAGACATAGGTGGAATTTGTGCTTGGCTATCCAACAAAAGTAATAAACAAATAAATAAATAAATAAATAAATAAATAGAAGAACTACTAGTAAAATCTTAGTTGCTGCTAGCTATTTTTTCAAGAAAAAATCTACAATACCTCCTTACTATCTCACCACATTGCCCAACACCTAGTTCTATCTTCTTTACCCTGTATTACTTTTACTATTATTTTGACAAATAGGTCATAGCGTAAAAAATATTTACCATGAGCCTGGGCCATTAGAAAACTTCCACATACTTTCTTCATTATGTTTATCGATCAATCTTTTATTCACAGAGCTTTTCATAACCCCCTCCCTCGCTTTGTTAGTCATTTTCTTTCTATTTCTACAGTCGATCTCTTTTTGTTTTTTTTCCCTTCTCTTATCTACTTTATCACCTTCCTTCATTCCTGGTGGATGGAAGTTGTAAATCAACCTCTGGCAGGCCCTATACTGGATTCACGCAGATGAAAGAAAAGGGGAGGTGAGCTCGTAAACAACTATTTGAGAGAAAAAAGTAAAAAGAGTCACAGGGAGTGTTGAACTGTGTGATATATTGGTTCTGAATAGCCTGGGCAAGGTGGGAAGTAAATTGGTTGTGGTTTTCCTAAAGGCAAACTGAAGAATGAAAAGCTCCATAAGAGTTACTTCCATTTAAAATGTTGTTAGAAACAAAACGTGGTTTACAAAACTGGTAGAACAAAAATCTAAACAAGTGACGAATTTCGTTCTTCGGCTACAACAGACGTTTAGAGCCCATGAATGACAAACCAAACACACACTTAGGGTCTCTTTGGAGTAAAGTTTGCAAACGGATGTCTGATTCAACGTCATTTGCAAACGGACGTTTGGTTGAAAATAAATTTATCGTACTGTGATTTATGTTAGGATTTTTTTTCGAAACGTACGTTTGACAAACTGAAATTTGTTTGGATGATATTAATTAAAAGCACTTTTTAATGTGTAATTGCTAAAAAGCGTATGAGTTTTGTAATGTAACATTACTATTAATTTTTATACCGCTCTGTTGAAAAAATAATGTGCAAAATAATAATAATAAATTCCACTTATAGTTATGTCTAACTGATAGCAAAAACAAATAAATATATAGAATATTCTCAAGAATACAATCTTTGTGAAAGTTTTAAATAACAAGTAAATAAACTTACTCCAAATTAAAAGTAGAATAACACGTAAAATATATTGAGCAAAATCGAGTACAATTTGAAATTTAAATGACTGACTAATTAAGTTGCATATGCTCAACAAAAAATTAAGATCCTAAATGTAACAATTTGTAAAATTAAACGACAAGAGACTACTTCATTTTATGTAACATTCAGAATCAGAACGCTTCTTTGGTATCCAATAAAAGTAACAAATAAATAGAAGAACTACTTGTAAAATCTTAGTTACTGCCAGCTATTTTTTGAAGAAAGAATCTACAGTACCTCCTTTCTATCTCACCATATTGCCCAACACCTAGTCCTATCTTCTTTACACATGTATTACTTTTACTATTATTTTGAAAAATAGTCCATTCTATAAAAAGTATTTACCATGATCCTTTGCCATTAGAAAATTTCCACACACTTTCTTTATTAGTTTATCGATCAATCTTTTATTCACCGAGCTTTTCATAACTCCCCTCCCTCGATTTGTTTCTCATTTTCTTTCCATTTCTACTATCAGCCTCTTTTTTTTTCCTTCTCTCACCTACTATATCTCCTTTCTTCATCCCTGGTGGATGAAAGTTGTAAATCAACCTCTGGCAGGCCCTATGCTGGATGCACGCAGAAGAAAGAAAATGGGAGGTGAGCTCGAAAACAACTGTTTGAAAGAAAAAAGTTAAAAGAGTCACAGGGAGAGTTGAACTGTGTGATATATTGGTACAGAACAGCCTGGGCAAAATGGGAAGTAAACTTGTGGTTTTCCTAACGGTAAACTGAAGAATGAAAAGCTCCATAAGTGTTACTTCCATTTAAAATGGCGTTAGAAGCAAAACGTGGTTTGCCAAATTGGTAGAACGAAAATCCAAACAAGAGACGAATTTCGTTGACCGGCTGCAACGGAAGTTTAAAGCCAGTGAATTGCAAACCAAACACCCACTTAGAGTCCGTTTGGATAAAAATTTGCACGCGGACGTTTGATTCAACGTCATTTTGCAAATGGATGTTTAGTTAAAAATGAATTTACCGTAACGTGATTTATGTTAGGTTGCTAACGTACATTTGACAAACTGAAATCTGTTTGGATGATATTAATTAAATAATGTGTAATTTCCAAAATGGGTATGAGCTTTATAATGTAATATTACTATTGTTTTTTATACTGCTCTGTTGAAAAAATAATAGGCAAAAAAATAATAATAAATTCCACTGACATGTATGTCTAAAGGATGTGATCCTACCATAGAATCACTAATAAAATAAAGGATCGTTCCATGATTTGATCTTAATTTTTCACATAAATTCAAGAAGGGGGAACTTAGAACAAACTTACAAACATGGAAAGGAAGAAGATGGGTTACAAGGAAGATCACCAAACACTTTATGGAAGAATGATAAGACCACTAGTTGAATCGCCACAAGATGCATGAAAGCTCTTGATAAAACTCATGAAAGGTTCAAAGAAGAACCCTAGAGGAGCAATGCTCTAAATTCTCTTGTATTTCACAGATGATCAAAAGGTCCTCAAAAAGTCATACAAGAAAATATTTATACTAGTGCTGTCTGCACCCCCTATATTACTAAAGCATCCCCTTAAGTACTAACAAGTCAAAACAAGGCTTAACATGAAACATGGCCTAACATGAAACAAGGCCCACAGCCCAAACAAATGGTCACATCCAAACAAAGATAATCGTACCTAAATGTTTGATTATTACAACTCAAATCAAAAGAAACTATTCTGTATTTATTACTAAGAGGTTTACAAAGTAGGAATCATCCTTAGGACAAATATTGACATTGAGAAGATATGCCACTTGTTGCCTAAGTTGTTCCTTGATCATCTTTGCCCTTCCTCTTGTTATTGGACCTCCCAAGTTTGAGTCTTGAATCTTCACCTTTTTAGCTTTCATTGGTTGGTCCTCATCATTCCCTCCCTCTTGAAGAGAATTCGACCCCGAATTTAGCTCTTCATTAGGTTGGTCTTCAAGTTCACCTACATCAAAAGGAGAAGTAACTAACATTGAAACTCGCACCAACATTATGCTCGCCAAGTAGGTAAATCTTGTAGGCATTGTCATTGACGCGCTCCTAGACTTGGAAAGGTCCATCACCTCTTGGGTGAAGCTTTGTTTTCCTATGGGAAGGAAACCTTTCTTTTCTCAAGTGATCCCAAACCCAGTCACCGGGTTCGAATACCATTCTTTTCTTACTCGTGTTGGCACTTTTAGAATAGTGTTCGACCTTTTTTTCAATCTTGGCCTTCACTTGGGCATGCAACTCTTTCACATACTTGGCCTTAGCTTCAGCATCTTTATTCAAGAAATCATCATTAATAGGCAAAGGAATCAAATCAAGTGGAGTTAAAGGATTAAAATCATATGCAACCTCAAAAGGAGAATGAGAAGTAGTGCCATGTGGTACCCTATTATAAGCAAACTCAATGAAAGGTAAACATTCCTCCCATGCCTTTAAATTTAATTGCAAAATGGTTCTAAGCATTGTGCCAAGTGTTCTATTAACCACTTCGATTTGCCCATCCATTTAAGGGTGACAAGTAGTGGAAAAGAGAATCTTTGTGCCAAGCTTAGCCCATAAAGTTTTCCAAAAGTGGCTCAAAAACTTGGAATCCTTATTTGACACAATGGATTTGGGAATACCATGTAATTTGATAACCTCTTTGAAAAACAAGTTTGCAATATGACATGCATCATCAACTTTATGACAAGGTATAAAATGAGTCATTTTAGAAAAATGATCCACTACCACAAATATGGAATCACGCCCATGCTTGTTTTTGGGCAGCCCCAAAATAAAGTCCATAGACAAATCAACCCAAGAAAAAGAGGGTATGGGAAAAAGGGTATACAAAACATGAGGCATGCTTTTTTATTTAGCCTTTTTACAAACTGTGCAGCTAGAACAAACTAAATGCACATCATGTTTCATGCAAGGCCAATAGAAATGCTCATGCAACATGTCAAGAGTCTTATGTTCCCCAAAATGACCCATTAAACCACCTTCATGCACTTCCCTTACAAGTAATTCACGTAGAGAACATTTAGGAATGCACAAGCGGTTTCCTTTGAACAAATATCCATCATGTCTATAAAAAGAATCATGTGACATAAACTCACAATCATGAAAAAGAGAAGCAAAATCATCATCCAAGGCATACAAATCTTTAACATGATCAAAACCAAGTAGCTTAGTTTGAAGAGTAGAGATTAAGGAATACCTCCTTGAGAAGGCATTCGCCACTACATTTGCTTTCCCCTATTTATGCTTGATGACATATGGAAATTGATCCAAAAACTCTACCCATTTGGCATGTCTTTTGTTGAGTTTGCCTTGACTTTTGATATACTTCAAGGATTCATGATCACTATGAATCACAAATTCCTTTGGAAGTAAATAGTGTTGCCAAGTATGTAATGCTCTAACCAATGCATACAATTTTTTATAATAAGTAGAGTGGTTTACACTTGCTCCACTCAACTTTTCACTAAAGTAAGCAATAGAGTGGCCTTCTTGCAATATGACAGCCCCTATGCCTATGTTAGATGAATCATACTCAATTTCAAAAGTTTTTGCAAAGTTAGGCAAAGCCAAGATAGGTGCATTCATCAATTTTTCCTTTAAAGCATTGAATGCCTCTTCTTGCTCATGCCTCCAGTGAAATACAACATTCTTTTTAACAATTTCATTCAAAGAAGCAGCCAAAGTGCTAAAGTTAGGCATAAAGCGCCTATAAAAACTAGCTAGGCCATGAAAGCTCCTTACTTCACTCATGCACTTAGGTGTAGGCTGCCACAGCCGAGGTTCTATCCACCTTCCAGCTATACTCACAGTCTTCTCCACCTCATGTGACGTTTTTTCCTTCGGCAAGGTTCGAACCCGGGACTCTGGGACTTAGCTCAGTTGGTAATGACAAGGTGCTTTCGGGTTACTTAAGCCCCATAGTCCTGGGTTCGAACTTTGCCGAAGGCAAAAACACCACATGGGGGTGGAGAAGACCGTGAGTACAGCTGGAGGGTGGATAAAACCTCGGCTATGACAAAAAACTAGCTCAGTTGATATTGGCAAGGTGCTTCCGGGTTACTTAAACCCCAGAGTCCCGGGTTCGAAGCTTGTCGAAGGCAAAAACTCCACATGGGGGTGGAGAAGACCGTGAGTACAGCTGGAGGGTGGATAGAACCTCGGCTGTGACATAGCCCGATCCTTGATAGCCTTGATTTTTGTTTCATCAACTTTAACACCTTGTGCACTCACAGCAAACCCCAAAAAGATAACCTCACTTTTACAAAAAGTGCATTTTTTCAAGATTAGCATACAACTTCTCACTTCTCAAAACATTCAAGACACTCCTCAAATGCTCAATATGATCATTAAAATTCAAACTATAAATGAGGATGTCGTCAAAGTACACAATCACAAATTTCCCAATAAAGTGTCTCAAAACATGATTCATCAAACGCATGAAAGTCCTTCGAGCATTGGTCAAGCCAAATGGCATGACTAACCACTCATAAAGACCAAACTTAGTCTTAAAAGCGGTTTTTCATTCATCCCCCTGTTTAATCCTAATTTGATTAAATCCATTTTCCAAATCAATTTTGGAAAATACACATGCACCATGTAGCTCATCTAACGTATCATCAAGCCTAGGTATAGGATGCCTATACTTAATGGTTATGTTATTTATAGCTCTACAATCGGTACACATGTGCCATTTGCCATTTTTCTTTGGCCCCAAAATGACCGGCATAGCACAAGGGCTTAGGCTTTCCCTAACCCAACCATGAGACAAAAGCTCTTGGACATGTCTTTCAATTTCTTTAGTTTGTTTCGGATTACTCCTATATGGAGGCCTATTAGGCAAAGAAGCACTTGGAATGAGATTAATTTGATGCTCAATGCCTCTTAAAGGTGGTAGACCAAAAGGAAGATCATTAGGGAAGACATCATCAGATTCTTTCAAAAGACAATCCAAAGAAGTAGGCAAAGCATCATGTGAAGAAGACAAACACAAATCATTGTAATATAGAAAGTACAAAGGTTGTCTAGCCAACAATGCTATCCTAACCACATGTTCTCTAATAAACAAACTTTCAACTTTAGGAATTGAATCTTTTCCTTTTGATTCAATGGTATGCAAGATGGGTTTTCCCTTTTTCTCCTTTTGCTCTTGTTCCCTTTTAATTTGAAAGCAATTTGATCATTACAAACTTCGTTGGGACTAAGAGGCAAAAGAGTCACTTTATGTTTTTTATGCACAAATGTAAAAGTATTGGATCGACCATCATGTATAACCATTCTATCAAATTGCCAAGGCCTTTCCAACAAGATGTGGCTGGCTTCCATAGGCAATACATCACATAAGATTTCATCATTATATTTGCCTATGCTAAAAGTAACCAGAACTTGTTTATCAACCAAAATTTTCTTCTCTTCCCTTAGCCATTGCAATTTATATGGCCTAGGGTAGGTAGTTGTTTTCAAAGCAAGTTTAGTGACTAATCTAGAGCTAGTCACATTTGTACAACTACCTCCATCAATTATCAAAGAGCAAATATTTCCATTAATTGAACATCTTGTGTGGAAAATATTTTCTCTTTGGGAATCATCATTATCCTTCACTTGAACTTATAGGAGTCTTCTTACCATGAGAAGATCTCCTTTAAGAGGAGCTAATTCACAATCACTTTCTTGTTCAGAAGAAGAAGAAGAAGAAGATGAGGAAGCGGTTTCATAAACATCTTTACCCCTTGCAATCATGGTTTTTTTATTTGGGCAATTTGATTCTATGTGACCTCGTCCCAAACATTTGAAACACTTAGTAGAAGAAGAAGAATGAGAAGAGGAAGTAAAATGATCTTTAGCTTTAGAATGGTTAGAGGACTTACCTTCCTTAGAAATGTTGCCTTCATGAGGATTGTTGCACTCCCTCTTATGCTTGTCCTTCCAATGTGAGGAGTCTTTGTTGGAGGAGTACTTTTTGTAATTACTTTTTCTTTTAATTTGTTGCTTCACCTTGGAAGCTTGATGGACAAGCTCCTCAATGTCCATGAAGTGTTGTAACTCCACCACATCTCTAATCTCATAGCTTTGGCCATTGAGGAACCTAGCTATGGTAGCTTCTTCATCCTCCTTTGTATTGGACCTAATTCTCAAGGTCTCAAGTCTTTGTAATACTCTTCTACACTTTTACTACATTCAACTTTTGGAGCTTTTGATGCAACTCTCTGTGATAATGGGACGAAACAAATCTCTTCCTCAAAACACCTTTTAATTCTTCCCAATCATCAATTTGTCTAGCACCACATCTCCTCTTATCTTTAACATTTTGGTCCCACCAAAACAAAGGATAGTCTTTAAATTCCAAAAAAGTCAATTTAACTCTTCTATCTGCACCAATTTCATGAGCTTCAAACAATTGATCCATTTTAGGTTCCCAATCAAGATAAGCATCCTGATCACTTTTCCCATGGAATGAGGAAAATTTGATTTTGCCACCTTCATAAGTATCACTATTCCTTTGGAACCTTCCACCACCACGGTTATGGTTCCCACGGTTGTCATCATGCCTTGTATGCCTTCTTTTATGTCTATGATTGCCATATCTCCCTTCCCTTTCGGATTCATCATCATATTCATCATCATGAGAATGCCTCCCATGGCTAGACCTTTCATCTCTATTATGCACCAATTCTTCTCTCAAATTATTCACTTGAGTTTCCATCATTCTTGTCAAATGTGCAATAAGAGAAGCCGTTTTTGGAGAAGAAGGATTAGTGTCACCGATATCCATGTCTTAAAATAGAAATTCCAGCAAATAAAACCAATATCAAAGAACCAAGATGAAAAGGACATCACCACTCAACTAAGTGTTTACACTCAATGATGTACCACTAGTGTATATCACTCAATTAGGTTTTTACTATAATGTGCACTCTTGCCTTTTTTCACTCCCTAATTGCCACTCTTGAAGTTCTTAAAGGAACCAAACAATGCTCAATCAGGTTTGTGGAAAACTTCAATGCACTTGTAAAACACAACAATAGTGAAAATATCATTCAAGAGCCTGAAAAAAGACAAATCGAGACTCTGGCAAAACCAAGGAATTTTAAAGACAAAGAAGAAAAGCTAAACAAGAAAAGCACACTCAAATATAGAATAGAAATGAGACAAGTAGGAATACCAAAAAAAAAAAGACTTGACTAAACTAGCCCAAAATAGTGAAAATAATGGATTAAATGTGTGTATGGAAGAAATCTATGAAAACAAGGTCCAAAAATTATGAAAAAAAATCAGAGACTAGGAAATATGTTGAGAAATATTTTGTAAGTTTTTTTGGAATTTTTCTGAAAATAGTAGCGCCTTTTACTAAGACACCCCTCTTGCGGTGCATGTATGCTAATTGCACCCGTAGGCTGAATTTTTATTTTTTTTTTAATCTGATTCCTAGCTTTTTCACTTGCCACTTGGCTTTTGACTTTCCAGATTTTGAGTCGAAATGAATTTTTAAACACCAAAACAACTTCTCACCACAAAATTTTGGATCAAACACTGTCAAGTAAGAAGACAATGATGAACACTTGAAGTGCAGAAAAAATTTCCAGCAACTAGAATTTGCAATTTTCACTAAAAATAATTGAAGTGATGAATTGGACCTTAAAACACACAAGTAATCACTTGCAATCAACAATTAACACAAGGTTACACAAAATTTTGATCAAGAATCAAGAAGATGATGAAGCTTCAAGAGCTTAACAATGGTGAAACTTGCACATTGTAATTCCACTGCGCAAAACAGAGACAAGGAACATGTAGAAACTGATTTCAAGCAAGAATCAACATCTAAAATTTCATCAAACAAACAGAATTAAGATCAACTCAAGAAATTTCCATGGATCCAAACATCACGATTTTGCTCGCTATGGAGGGAAAAATAGAATTGAAAATTCTGCTCACAATTTGATGTACGAATTCGGTAATTCAACAAGGAATCACGTAAATGATACACGATGCACCATGAATTCGCTTAACAACACACGGTTCAGGCCAAATTAATTTTCCAGAATTTCAAAATAACAAGTCCTACAACTTTGACGCTAAAACCCAAGGAAGAAAGAAGTCAAAACCTGATCATTTAATTGCATGAATTTAGATGAATTCAACCAGAATTGATGTTACCAACACATGGACCAATTAAAAACACAACAGAATCAGGCAACTGACGCTGATCATGATCACAAATTCAAAGATCCAAGTGCTAGGATTTGGCGCGAAAACCGAGAGGAAGAAATTTAAATTTCTTGAAAAATTTGTGGAAAAGTGATGTTTCGGACTTGAATTCTTTAGATCTAGTACAGATCTAAATAGATCTAAAAGAAAAAGAAAAATCAAAGAAAGGAAAATGCAAGAAAACACAAGAAAGTTCAAGAAACCACAAGAAAATTTGGAAAAATTTTATGATCATGGATTTGGCTCTAATACCAATTGATGTGATCCTACCATAGAATCACTAATAAAATAAAGGATCGTTTCATGATTTGATCTTATTTTTTAACACAAATTCAAGAAGGGGAACTTAGAAGAAACTTACAAACATAGAAAGAAAGAATATGAGTTAACAAGAAAGATCGCCACACTCTTAATGAAAAAATGATAAGATCACTAGTTGAATCGCCACAAGATGCATGAAAGCTCTTGATAAGACTCATGAAAGGTTCAAATAAGAACCCTAGAGGAGCAATGCTCTAAACTCTCTTTTATTTCACAAATGATCAAAATGTCCTCAAAAAGTCAAACAAGAAAATATTTATACTAGTGCAGTTTGCACCCCCTATATTACTAAAAGCAACCCCTTAATTACTAACAAGCCAAAACAAAGCTTAACATGAAACAAGGCCCACGCCCAAACAAATGGTCACATCCAAACAAAAGTAATCACACCTAAGTATTTGATTATTACAACTCAAATCAAAAGAAACTATTCTATATTTATTACTAAGAGGTTTACGAAGTAGGAATCATCCTTGGGACAAACATTGACATTGAGATGATATGCCACTTGTTGCTTAAATTGTTCCTTGATCATCTTTGCCCTTCTTCTTGTTAATGGACCTCCCGAGTTTAAGTCTTGAATCTTCACCTATTTAGCTTCCATTGGTTGGTCCTCATCACTAACTAATTGCAAAAACAAATAAATATAGAGAAAATTCTCGATACAATCTTTGAGAAAGTTTAAAATAACAAATAAATATACTTACTCCAAATTAAAAGTAGAATAACACGCAAAATACAAAGAGCAAAATCTAATACAATTTAAAATTTAAATACATGACTAATTAAGTTGCATATGCTCAATAAAAAATTAAGATCCTAAATATAACAATTTGTAAAATTAAACGATAAGAAACTACTTCATTTTATGCAACAATCAGAATTAGAACGTTTCTTTGGAATCCAACAAAAGTAAATAAACATAGATGGAATTTGTGCTTGGCTATCCAACAAAAGTAATAAATAAATAGAAGAACTACTAGTATAATCTTAGTTGCTGCCATCTATTTTTTGAGGAAAGAATCTACAGTACCTCCTTATTATCTAACCACATTGCCCACCACCTGGTCCTATCTTCTTTACACTGGTATTACTTTCACTATTATTCTGACAAATAGTCCACTGTATAAAAAATATTTACCATCAACCTGTGCCATTAAAAAACTTCCACACACTTTCTTCGTTAGCTTTATCAATCAATCTTTTATTCACAGAGCTTTTCATAACTCCCATCCCTCGCTTCTCATTTTCTTTTTGTTTTTATTATTGACCTCTTTTTTTTTCTTCTCTCATCTACTATATCACCTTCCTTCATCCCTGGTGGATGAAAATTGTAAATCAACCTCTGGCATGCCCTATGCTGGATGCACGCAGAAGAAAGAAAACGGGACACTACACGAAAAATCAGGGATACCGACGGCTTTTTACCGACTGGCTATGACCATCGAAAAAATCCCGGGATTTTCGACGGCTTTAGCCGTCGGTAAAGCCAGCCCGTCATACACCGACGATTAAAGCCGTCGGAAATCCCGGGATTTTTCCGATGGTCATAGCCTGTCGGTATAAAGTCGTCGGTATCCCATTGCCTATTAGTTCGATAATCAGCTTATTAGTCATACTGAATGGTCTTGTATGGGGATTGATTGAAATAGGGTTGGACGGCTGCCCCCAATCCCCCTAAACCAATGTTTGATGTTTGTTCTGTTGTGAGCTCCATCGAGCCTCACTCGGATTATTTATGTGATTATTATGTTTGCTAAAATGTATGAATTGGATTCTGAATTGGCTCGACACCCGAGCTAGCCTATTGGTATGAGTTTGGGCTCCAAGACACTTATTTTAGGTGTAAAGAATGACACATGATGAACAATCTTGCAATTATGTGTTGTTTTTATCTTGCTGGGTGTTGTTCTTGTTGTTGTAATGGATAATTTTGGATTAGAAGCATGATTAGGTAATTTATTTGAAGATTGTGGACTCTTGAAATGTCCTCAATCTCAACCTCAACCTCAACCCTCAAGCCGCATTAGGTTTCTTCAATCGGATCGCAAAGAAACCAGGGTTCAAGCACACTCCTCACTCCTATGCATCACTCCTCACCACCCTAGTGCATAACGACTTGCTTCGTGTCGCCGACAATGTTCGCATTTCGATGGTTAAATCCTCGGACTCCGTCGAGGACGCGAGGTTTGTGCTGGACTTCTTGAAGAGAATGAATTTGAATGGTGATGGAAAGGTCAAATTTAAGCTAACTAAGTGCTATAATTTGCTTCTTATGTCATTGGCAAGGTTTGCATTGGTTGATGAAATGAAAAAGTTGTACTTTGGTCATTTTGGTTCAAACGAGGCGGGGGAGGGGAGGGATTTTAATAGAGGGGAGAGATTTAATTTGATTTTGTGTTTGATTGAGAAGAGGGGAGGAGAAGGGAGGGAAGCCTTTGCTTGTTTGGTTCAGGAGGAGTAAGGAGAGATTTTAATGGAGGGGATGAATTAATTTATTTGTATATCCTTATAGCTTTTTATATTATATTATATTTAAGGATATTTAAATAATTTTATTTTAAATGATTTAATCTCACCTCCCCTCCCTTCTAAAAAACCCCGCTTTTGGAAAGGAGTCAAAATTGGCTTAGGAGGGATTTTGCTCTTCTCCCCTCCCCTTTAAAAAAATGAACCAAACATATAAAATTTAAAATAACCCTTCCCCTCAACTCCAAAACCTGCCAACCAAACACTACCTTAGAGATGTTGGGTGATAATGTTTTGCCAAATATATATACTTTCAATACAATGATAAATGGGTTTTGTAAGTTGCGGAATTTGGCTGAGGCAAAAGTGTATGCAGGTAAGATTGTGCAGGCTGGTTTATTTCCTGATACATTCACTTATACTTCTTTGATATTAGGGTATTGTAGAAATAAAGATGTGGATGGTGCTTACAAGGTGTTTAAGTTTATGCTGCCTAAGGGGTGTCGAAGAAATGAGGTTTCGTATGCCAATCTCATACATGGGCTCTCAACAATAGAAGAAGCTAGCACGAGCAAGGATGCCAACTCAGCTAATTAGTTAGGATAGCTGTTAACAACTTGTTGACAGTTATTTTTCATTTGCATTTCAGTTTCATTTCTTGTCCATTTACATTTAATCTCAACTGCCTTGTAATTAGTATAAATATACTGTAATCCTTTCTGTTCTAGTTAATGAGAATCAACTTTTGTTATTCTCTCATTCAGTTTCAATCCTTTTTTCTATGTTTCGATTCTGCACTGATGGTATCAGAGCGGGTTTTTCCCGCTCTGCTTCCATCGCGTGATCTCTGAATTTTCAAGTGAATATTTCGATTGATTTTCGTTCGATTCTCTTTTCTTCATTCGTTCGTTTTTTTCTTTGATTTGGTGAAATGGCGAGGAATTCGAACAACAATGTTTCGTCTTCAAACAACAACAATCAAGCTGTGAATCAGGATCAATCGCTTGATCCATATTATGTTCATCATTCAGAATCAACTACTTCTGTTTCGGTAACACCTCAATTGCAATTATCTGGAAATAATTACCATAGCTGGGCAAGAAAAATGCGAAGAGCGCTAGGGTTGAAGAATAAACTTCGTTTTGTGGATGGTTCAATCCCGGTGCCAACGGAGACGGATCTGAACTTTGTTGCATGGGAGAATTGCAACAATCTTGTGCATTCTTGGATAATCAATTCGATGACTCCAGAACTTGCTGAGAGTGTGGTGTTTGTTGAAAATGCAATTGATGTCTGGCTTGATCTGAAAGACAGATTCATGAGAGGTGATCGCATTCGTGTATCACAGTTGCAACAGGAGATTACAAATCTGAAGCAAGGTAACCTTGGAATTTCAGAGTATTTTACTGAATTAAGAGCTTTGTGGGAAGAATTAGAGCAATATAGACCTTTGCCTCAATGCACATGCCGCACAGCTTGCACTTGCTTAGCCATGAGAAATGCGAGAAGTTTCAAATTAGAAGATAAGGTGATTCAATTTCTGGTTGGTTTGAATGAAGAATACCAAGGTGTAAGGTCACAAATACTTCTTATGGAGCCATTGCCTCTGATTAATAGAGTTTTCTCGATGGTTTTGGAACAAGAGAGACAACTAAAAGGTGGTTTATCTGCTGATTCGAATGAGGACTCTGCAGCATTGGTTAATGCAGTAGAAGGTTCAAAGAGTTATGGTAGAGGAAGAGGAAATGGAGGTTTTGAAGGTAGAGGAAGAGGAAATGGAGGTTTCCAAGGAAGAGGAAATGGAAAGGTCTGCACATTTTGTGGGAAAATTGGTCACACAATAGAGACATGCTACAAAAAGCATGGTTATCCACCTAATTTTGGGCGTGGACAGAGTTCTTATGGACAGAATTCTTATGCAAACAATGTGGTCATTGAGAAGACGTAAAGCAAATCTGTGATGATTTTGCGGGAAGAATGTAAAGTGACAACATGACTTTGAAAAAGGAGCAATATAATCATTTGGTAGCATTGCTTGAAAAGAACACAGTGGAGACTAAAGCCTCAGCAAATATGGCAGAAGGAAATAGTTACTGCCATGCAGCTCATGTGGCAGGTAACACTATTTCAATATCTTTCAATTCGAGATGGATTTTAGATACAGGAGCTACTCACCATATATGCCATAGTTTTGATTGGTTTGTTTCACATAAGAAAATCAGTCCTATTGCAGTAAATTTGCCAAATGGAAATTCTGTTGATGCATTAATCAGTGGGACAGTCAAACTCACTAAGGATTTAACCATAGATAATGTGTTATATCTTCCTAAGTTTGCAGTCAATTTGATATCTGTTGCTAAGTTGAGCAAGGAGCAGTGTTGCTCATGTGTTTTTGGACCCGATTCATGCATAATACAGGACAAGCAGCATTTGAGGAAGATTGGTTTGGCTAGAGAAATTGGAGGACTCTATTATCCAGAGGCAGTTGTTACGAATCAGTTACGCATCTTGTTTAGCTTCTGCTTTTCTTTCAATACAAATGATAAATCCTCTGCCATGCTGTGGCATTTGAGGTTAGGACATCTATCCTATGATAGAATGCAGTCTTTGAATAAACAATATTCATATATCCCAGCAGCTATGCATAGTGTTTGTGATGTTTGTCATATGTCTAGGCAAAAGAGACTACCTTTTCCTATTAGTAACAGTAATGCAGGATCTTTGTTTGACCTTGTGCACTTTGATATATGGGGTCCATTTTCTACTAAATCAGTACATGGTTATAGATATTTTTTAACCATTTTAGATGATTTCAGTAGATTTGTTTGGGTTGTGATGATTAAATTGAAGTCTGAGGTATCTCACTGTGTGAAGAAATTTATTTCCATGATTGAAACTCAATTTGAAAAGAAGATAAAAGTTGTAAGAAGTGATAATGGGCCAGAATTTATATTACCAGAATTTTATGCTTCTAAAGGCATCATACATCAAAGGAGTTGTGTAGCTACTCCACAACAGAATGGTAGAATTGAGAGAAGACATCAACATATTTTGAATATAAGCAGAGCCTTGATGATGCAGTCACAGCTACCTAAAAGTTATTGGTCCTATGCTGTATTGCATTCAGTTTATTTGATGAACAGAATACCTACTAGATTGTTGGGAAACAAGTCTTCTTATGAAGCTTTACATGGTGAGCCACCTGATCTTAACATTTTAAATACTTTTGGGTGCTTGTCTTATGCATCAACTCTTTCAAGTCACAGAGATAAGTTTGCATCTAGAGCAAGAAAGTGTGCTTTCTTGGGTTACAAATTAGGCATGAAGGGATTTGTCTTATTGGATGTCAACACCAGAGAAATTATAGTCTCCAGAGATGTGCAATTTTATGATCTTGAGTTCCCTTTTCATTCTACTACAACCAATGTTATTCCTACTCCTCCATCCTTTTATTCTTACATTTCACATATCAAGAATAACAATATCGCACTACAAAGAAATCACTTCTTCTCTGAATACTTCCCCACTGATGTTTCTGCTTTCTCGATCCTGCTTTCAAGTAATGTTTCGATTCGCTTTGTTCTACATCACCTCATTCTACTTCTTTTTGGATTGCATTTCACATGATTCTGCTTTGAAAGCTATAAAGAAGACAATCAAGACTGTTATTTGAAAATCCACAAGAGTTTTACACAAACCAACTCACCTAAATGACTACATTTGCAATCATGTGTCTTCCATTCCATATCCTCTGTCTGATTATGTTCACTATAATAATCTTTCTTCTAAACACCATGCTTATGCCTTGTCTCTGACCTCTATTACCGAGCCCACTTGCTACTCAGCTACTTGCAAAGATCCCAAGTGGATTGAGGCAATGGATAAAGAAATAGAAGCTTTGAATATGAATAAGACATGGGAATTTGTTGACTTACCTGCTACTGCTGTCCCTATTGGCAGTAAGTGGGTTTATAAAATAAAAAGGCACGCAGATGGATCCATAGAACGTTTCAAAGCCAGATTGGTTGCACAAGGATTCAACCAAACAGAAGGTTTGGATTATTTTGAGACTTTTTCACCGGTTGCAAAGCTCTCTACAGTCAGAATTCTTCTTGCCTTGGCTGCTATTCATGGTTGGCATCTTCACCAATTGGATGTCAACAATGCATTTCTCCATGGTGATTTACATGAAAATGTTTACATGAGGGTTCCACAAGGTGTAACAGCCCCTAAGCAAGGTCAAGTATGCAGACTTCTCAAATCCCTCTATGGCTTAAAACAAGCCAGTCGTCAGTGGTTTGAAAAACTTACATGTTTTCTGATTTCACATGGTTTTATCCAAGGTAATGCTGATCACACTCTATTCATAAAGTCTTCCACAAATGTTTTTACAGTGTTGCTTGTGTATGTTGACGATATCATATTGGCGGGCACTTCCATTATTGAGTTTGATCACATTAAATCACTGCTGCATAATGCTTTCAAGATCAAAAATCTTGGGCCACTCAAGTTCTTTTTGGGATTGGAAGTGGCACGTTCATCCAAGGGAATTTCACTTTGCCAACGCAAGTATTGTTTGGAACTACTTGCTGATTCTGGACTTACTGGTTGTAAACCAGCTTCTACTCCCCTTGACCCTGCAGTTCGGCTGCATCAAGATTCCAACAGTGATTTTACTGATGTGGCAGCTTATAGGCGCTTGATTGGAAGGTTGATTTATCTTACTACTACACGACCAGACATATCATTTGCCACTCAACAATTGAGCCAGTTTATGGCCAAACCAACTGAAGTTCACCACAAGGCTGCACTGCGAGTATTAAGATACTTGAAAAGGTCTCCTGGTCGTGGTCTGTTCTTTTCCAGCGCCTCAGATCTGCATGTGTTAGGCTTTTCTGATGCTGATTGGGGTGGATGTGTTGATACCAGGCGCTCTATTTCAGGTTTTTGCTTCTTTATTGGTCATTCTTTGGTGTCATGGAAGTCTAAGAAGCAAAACACAGTCTCTTGTTCCTCTGCTGAAGCAGAGTACAGAGCTTTAGCCTCTGCCACCAGAGAATTGCAATGGATCTGCTATCTTCTTGCTGACTTGTCACAGTCTTTCTCGCGACTTCCTGTTTTATACTGTGACAACCAGAGTGCTTTACACATTGCCGCTAACCCGGTGTTTCATGAACGCACTAAACATCTTGATATTGACTGTCACTTGGTTAGGGAAAAGTCTCAATCTGGTTTAATGCGGCTGCTGCCTATTGCTTCTCAGTTTCAAGTTGCTGATGTCTTTACCAAGGCCTCTTGTCCTCGACCATTTCATGAGCTGATTGCCAAGCTTGGTATGGTGGACATTTTTCACCCTCCTCAAGCTTATGGGGGGGTCTCAACAATAGAAGAAGCTAGCACGAGCAAGGATGCCAACTCAGCTAATTAGTTAGGATAGCTGTTAACAACTTGTTGACAGTTATTTTTCATTTGCATTTCAGTTTCATTTCTTGCCCATTTACATTTAATCTCAACTGCCTTGTAATTAGTATAAATATACTGTAATCCTTTCTGTTCTAGTTAATGAGAATCAGCTTTTGTTATTCTCTCATTCAGTTTCAATCCTTTTTTCTATGTTTCGATTCTGCTCTGATGGGCTTTGTGAGGCAGGGAGGATTGATGAGGCAATGGAGTTGTTCTCACGAATGGGAGAGGATAATTGTTCTTCTTCCATTAGAACGTATACGGTTCTGATATGTGCTTTGTGTGGATCGGGAAGGAAATTGGAAGCACTTAAACTTTTTGGAGAAATGAGTGGTAGAGGTTGTGAGCCTAATGCTCACACTTATACTGTGCTAATTGATTGCTCTTGTAAGGAAGGTAATCTTGATGATGCCAGGAAACTAATGGATCAGATGCTGAACACAGGTTTGATTCCGGGTGTGGTCACGTACAATGCCTTAATTGATGGGTATTGTAAAATGGGAAGGACAGGTGATGCATTGGAGATTTTGGGTCTGATGGAATCGAATAATTGTATGCCTAATGCTCGAACATATAATGAATTGATATGCGGATTTTGTAAAGTAAAAAATGTACACCGGGCATTGGCATTGCTTAATAAAATGCTTGAGCAAAACCTATCACCAACCCTCGTTACATATAAATTTTGAATGCAATTAAACTTTGAATGCATTGGGAGTAGGAAGTCGCCGGGCTCTTGTAACAAGGTTAAAATCATGGTGATGATAGCTAGCTGGAACTGAAGGTAAAGAATAAGTCAGGAAGTCATTTATGATGAAACACACACCATAACCTCCAAAAGGAGGATTCTTTGATTTTTTTTTTTTTAAAGTAGTTTATGTGATAGATATTCAATCACTCAGAAAAGGAGTCGAAATTACATTTTTACATATTCTCACAGGTTTTCTGATTTCTTTGGGAGGGCGTCCAAGTAGCAAGTCTTGTACACCTGCAGAGAAAGATGGTATCCATGTGCTGTAATAGAATTGATTCTTTAAATTCCATCAATTAAAATTTTAGATGTGGTAGATAATCATAATATCTTCAAGTTTGTTTTTGATTCTATGTTCCATGCCCAAACTATGAAACATTAAGTTGTATCATCATGAAGTATTATATAAAATGGAGTTTTGTCACGTAGGATTATGTCACGTGTTACTTCCATATTCATCTATTTTCCTATCTAAAACAAAAGTTAAGTTTTAATTATTATTATTTTAAGATAGTCATTATTACATTATCTCAATTAATTGTCATTAATAATTAGAAATATATTTTCTTAAATGACTCACTTATTTTAAATTATATATTATTTATCTTTATCAATCATCAGTTATTATATTTAGAACTAATGAGTGAATTTTGGTTTTGATTCCTGTAATTTTTTTTCCTTTGGTATTCATCCCTCTAAAATATGAAAATATTGTTTTTGGTTTCTGCCATCATGTTATGTCATGTCCATTAGCTACTTATGTGTCTTACAAAAGGTTACTTAGTCATCCCAGATGATACCCAATAACGTATGTGATGCTATGTTAGTATGTAACTACCCAAATTTTTTTCCCTAACCCTTAAATAAATTTTGTTTATCTGCCCTAAAATGAGTACTAGGGACCAAAAACAGTGATTTTAGGTTTTAGAAGATGAAAATTAAATAAAATCATTTTGCAGGGACCAAAATCAAAATTCGTCCATTTTATAATGATCACAAACAATACTTTTGAATTTTAGAAGGATGAAACTAAAAAAAAAAAAAAATTGTAGGGACCAAAACAAAAAATCAGTCATTTTCCTTACAAAATTAATAATTATTATATATTATATGACAAGTATTATTTTTTGTATATTATTATTTATTTTAATTAATTTGTACCCGTGCAAGTTACAGATAATTTCACTAGTTTAATTAAGAAAAGTAGGGAAGCAAAAAAACCTTTCTGGAAAATAAAAAAGAAACTAGGCATGCTAATAATTGTTCTAAAGCTATTATTATATACTCCTACTAACCACATAAAATTGTAATCCACATGTTATATTTATTATAATCAAAGATGTTCAGAACTAGTGGGGGTTTTATTTTGAAATTCAAAATAAATTAATTCCTCCCTTCTCCCTTCAGTAAGTAGTGGGTAATTATCAAGTAAGAGAATAACTACTAAAGGGCACTACATGAAGTAGTGATACAAGTTTTTTTTCTGAAAGGTCTCCACAAGATAATATTGTATCTTCACCATCAAAGGTATAAAAAAAAGAAGGCAGAGAGGGGAGAACAACTTCAAGTAAATAACCAAAAAGACTCAAAAAATTTGTATCATGGATCCGAATAAGTTCTTTGAACTCTCTCATAGAAATTCAGAGAATGTGAAACTCATAATATTCAAGATCCTTTAAAGATTTTTTGCTGTTGGTATCAGAGAAAGATATTGGAGAACGATAACGCAGGTGGAGGGAGCTATACAGATCAAAACAAATCGTAATGAAAATGAAAGGCCGGTGATTTTTTCTTAACACAAATTAAGGTTGAGCAATCGGTTTCTAGTAACATGACGTTACCAAATGAAATTGAAGTCTCCACAGTCGTGTTCACATCAACATGATGATAATACTTCTGAATTATCTTCAATTTTTTTTTTTTACAGCCGAGTGGTAAAGTACTGCAGGACATTAGGCAGGGATGAATCCATGAATTTTATGTAGTAGGGGCAAAAATCATATATAAATTTGTAAGATTAGAAATATAATTGATCATTTTCAAATTATTAATATACATCATAATCATTTTCTCTGAGTTATTTTGTTCATAAATATAGAATTAATTTTCTTTTTCAACCTTATAAAAAATCTCCCGTTCATAAATATAGAATTAATTTTCTTTTTCAACCTTATCAAAAATCTCCCTCTGTATAGGTAACTATTCCCTCTGCCTCATATTAATTAATGCATACATATTTAAAAATCATTAATGACATTTATTTTTCCGTTAAAAAAGTTAATGACGTTTAATTTTAAGAAAAATGATGTATTTTGACTAAAATATCCCTAGTGAAGTGTGAGTTAGGTGAAAGAATTAATTAATATATGATAGTTGAACTATAAATAAATAAATAAGTGTGCTATTGAAAAAATGTAATTAATACTTTATTAATATTTTAAAGTGACAAATAATGTGAAACATAAAAATATTTTAAACAATACACTTAATATGAGACGAATGGAGTAATATGTCTCCCCGCCCTTTTTAACGAAAAAGTGTCATGTCTTTCATTATAAAATCTTAATTTTATATATTATTATTATTATTATTATTATTATTTTTATTATATGGATGGCCGTGTCCGTTTGTGAAATAAAGTGGGGGCATAGAAGTTGATGAGTTGGGCCCTTGTCCCTATTTTGTTCTTTAAATATTTATAAATTCATATATAAAATAAATATGTAATAATATATATGTATATGTTAACTAAAAAAACAGAAATCAAGTGGGGGCAAATGCCCCCAAATGCTTTACTGTAGATCTGTTCTTGACATTAGGAGTACAGATTCAAACCTATAACGTTCTACTATCTCTTTTTCTATCACCCACTCCTCGACCATCTTTATTAAAGACAAAATAAAAAAATATAAGCACCCGATATTTTCTAGTACGTGTTCATTATCACAACACCACACCCTGACATGCAATGCCTTTACGAGATATAAATATTATCAAATCGGAAATCCTACACCTTTATCAAAATGTTTAATAACACTAATATATTTAAGGAGAAAACTAAGGTACAGTACATATGCTCCTATTGTTTTGCACTAAAACTAGTACGATATCCGTGTATTCGTACGGAGCACGCATTGTTTGTTGTGCTTATTATTTTAAGACGGTGGTTGTTTATAGTAAATAATATTTTTATTCAATGTATTAAAAATTAACTAATTTTATAGTGAATATGAAAAAAATATTAAATGTGTATCAAATATTATTATTTATGTAATTGTGTGACTTGTGTACCATATATAGCTAAGACGACAAACATGGTTAGGGTTTTCTTCATTAGATAGATAAAATAGATAATAGAGATATATGCATAAAATTGATATATGCTCAAAGATAAAGAAATTTTACTGATAATATGTAATGTTTTTGAGTCACGAATCAACGACAAAATAATTATTTATAAATAATTAAGATATTTATAAAATTGATTTATCCTCAAAGATGATGAAATTATACCCACAACATGTAATGTTTTACTGTCAATGCTTGAAAGTAAGATAAAATTTATAAATAATAAAAAAATTTATGAAAATTGATATGTACTTAAGTAGTGTTTTCCCGTCAGAACTCAGAAACAAAATAATCATTTATAAAAATAAAATACATTTTAAAAAAAATAAAAAGTAATTATACCGATATGTAATGTCTCCCGTTACGACTCAAAAGTAAAATAATCATTTATAAATAACTTAAATGTTTATAAAATTGATCTGTGTCAAAGACGATAAAATTATACCGACAACAAGTAATGTTTCTCCCCTGAAGACTTAAAAGTAAAATAATCATTTATAAATAATAAAAATATTTTAAAAAATTGATATGAGATCAAAGATAACGAAATTATAGTGACAATTTCTTATTTTCTCCCGTCGAGACTCAAAAATAAAATAATCATTTATAAAAAATAATAGCATCCATAAAAATAGAATATAAAAAGCAATTATACTGACAACATACAATGTGTCATTAGAATAAGAGGTTTAAAATTAGTATGTAATATTTCTCCCCGTTAAGAGTCAAAAGTAAAATAATCATCTATAAATAATATATAATAAAGATATTTATAAAACATGATATATTCTAAAAGACGATGAAATTATACCGATAACATTTTATGTTTCTACGTATGGAACTAAAAAAAATAATCATTTATCTTGATAGTATGTAATGTTTCCCCCGTTAAGAATCACAAGTAAAATAATCATCTATAAATAATATATAATAAAGATATTTATAAATTTTGATACGTGATCAAAGACGATAAAATTATATTGACAATATGTAATGTTTTCTTATTTATAAATTATATTTATAAATAAAATATTATAATGATAAAATATAAAAATATAAAAAAAATGAAATTAAAAATTGTTAATAAAAAAGAGAAAGAGAGAAAGAGAGAAAGCAAAAAAAAAAAAAAGAGAGAGAAAGTCGAGAGTGACACAGAGAGAAGAAAAGAGAAAAAGAAAGAGAGAATCATGTGAGAGAGAGAGAAAGAGAAGAGAGAAAAAAAAGTGAAATGTGAGAGTGAAAAAGTTAAAAGTGGTAAGAAAAAATAATTTTTTTTGTGAAATTTTTTTTTTAATAAGCAAAGAAATTTTAGTAAGGGAGTACAAGGAGTACTCGAAAAGGATAGAAGTGCCTCGTTAAAACCTCCCAAAGCTAAAACCCATTGAGAAAAAGACTAGGGAAGAAAAAATAGTACACAACCACCATAGTACATCGTTACAACCAACAGAAACGAACATAAATAAGCAATACACATATCCAGCAATTTGGCATTACCCCCTACCCAGCAACACAGCGAACTGCTACCTGACATATCCAAGGAAGCCGAAATCGAAGAAAAAAGCCAACTCCACCAACTTGCTATATGGAAACAAAACTGCAGACTCAGCATTTTTGTTTACACCTTCTTTAAGCATTCGCACGGGCAGCTCCACCAATCAGAAAAAACAAAGCTAGACTTCCTACCTTTCTTATGAATGAACCAGCCCCAAGATGTTGTTTTAATATGTGACATTACAAAATTAAAATCAGCCACACCTCCTTCAAATATAATTTTATTCCGCAAAAGCCAAAGTGACCACACAACTGCTAGCCAAGTAATGTATTTTACCTTTTTAGTTATCCTCCCAGTTAGTAATGCTCCATGATGCAGGAAGTGGTCCAAACCAACATTATGATAAGCACCTGAAAAGCCCATCCAATCATACACAGCACATCACACTTTGTAGGAGAAGGAACAAGTGAAGAAAAGGTGATTACAGTCCTCACCTTGACAGAAGCAAAAGACACATACAACAGCCAAAGCTGGGTCGATGACTCCTCTATGTTGCAGTGCAACCCTTGTTAGAAATCTATTGTGCAACAACCGCCAAGCAAAATAGTGAATTTTCGATGGGACGGCGCTTCTCCATAACCATTTATATGCTATACTCATATTCACATCAGCAGCGGATCCACAATGAGTTTCTAATAGATGATTGTAAGCTGATTTTGATGAATGCCTCAGCAAAGTATACAAGCCCAAGACCAAGTATCCTCTCTATCTCGCTAAATATTGACAGCTGCTAACATCCCTTCAAGCGCTTGCAATAAGCCTTCCTCCCACTCAAACAATTGCCTTCTCCAGCACCAAGACCACTTCCACATATCACCATTCCAATTAACCATGTCTGCAATTGTAGCATTTTTTTGGGCAGCCACTAGGGACAATCGTGGGTAAAGAGTTTTCAGAGGAATTGTCCCACACCAAGTATCATTCCAAAAGCTAACAGTTGACCTGTTGCCTAATTTGCGCTGCACTAAAGCGTTGAACCAATCCAAAGTGCATCCTCTACCAGAATCCGCAGAAGTTAGATCTTTCCACCAAATGGAAGCCCCACTTCTATGCCTTACCTCACTGCCACCAAACACACTTCTATGCAAAGGGCCATATCTATATTCAAGCAACTGAGACTAAATCGCCCATCCCTCTGTCAAGCACCTCCACTTCCACTTAGCCAACAAAGATAAATTAAATAACTCAAGGTCTTTGATCTCCAAGCCCCCGAGACTCTTTGGCATGCAAATATGATTCCACTTAATCCAACAAATCTTATGCTTCTCCAAGCTTCCACCCCATAAAAAGTTTCGTTGTATCTGACATAACCTCTTCAGAATCTTCTTGGGTGCTTATAGAAGGAGAAGAAATACAATGGAATGGTTGTTAAGACTGCATGTATGAGAGTCACACGACCCCCAATGATAATTGACTTCCCTTCCATGTTGACAGTTTTCTCTCCATTGCCTCCACCACCGGATTCCACATTGCGCATTTTCTCGGACTATCACCCACCGGGACCCTAAGAAACTTAAATGGAAGCGAACCAATACAGCAAGATAAAAATTCGAAGCTGCCTCAAGAAATAAGTCTGCCGTATTCAGGCCAAACAACTTATTTTTATGATAATTAACCCGCAAACCCGACACCATTTTGAAGCCCCTCAAGATTCCCTTTATACTCCACAAATTATCCCAAGATTCGTCGCAAATGAAAATAGTGTCATCCGCAAATTGTAACAGTGAATAAGATACCTCCTGGTTCACCCGATACCCCTTAAATAAGTCCAATTCGCAAGCCTTCTTAACTAACCCCGCCAACCCTTCGGCTACTATAAGGAAAAGAAACGGTGCTAGGGGATCGCCTTGTCTTAAGCCTTTAGTTACTTCAAAGTCCTTAGTAGGGCTACCATTCACCAATAATGATATGGAGTTAGAGAAAATACACGCCCTCATCCATTTCCTCCATACTTCACAAAACCCAATCTCCTCAACATGTACTCCAAGTAGCTCCAGCTAAGTGAATCGTATGCCTTTTTAAAGTCAATTTTCATCAAGAAACACTTGTCTTTTCTCTTTTTTGCCAAGTCAATTAACTCATTAACAACCAGTACTCCATCAAGGATTTGCCTATTGGGGAGGAAAGCAAATTGACATTGAGAGATTACCTTACATAGCACCCTTTTCAGCCTTGCAGCTAACAACTTTGCAATGATTTTATAGATGCTCCCAATAAGAGAAATGGGCTTATACTCTGCTAATGATTGTGGTGACTCAACTTTTGGAATCAATGCAACAAAGGAAGCTGTAATTGCCTTGGGTAACCGAGCCTTAGAATGAAACTCCATCACCATATCCACCACCTCCGATTTGATCACATCCCAACATGATTTAAAGAATGTAAAATTGAACCTGTCGGGGCTCAGGCTTTTGTTGCCGTCGCAGTTGAACACAACATCTTCAATTTCTTCATCTTTATTTTTTATGTGAATTTAATTTTTATTTTGATTTATTTTCTTTTAGATTGATATATTTGCCCCTGAAAAGTACATGTGTCATTAATATAAGATGTCTAAAATTGTAATTTTGGTAGTAGTTTGTTTGATTATATAGATTATATATAGATTTGATTATATAGAAGATAGTAGATGAGTTACAACTGCCATGAACTGATTTCAAGCAAATTTTAAGGGTGTAACTGTTTCAGTAGTTTTGTATTTGTTTTTAGTGAAAGACAGTAGGCACGGTACCAATGGCACTGTACCTAGGTTTCTCTTTTATATAATTGTGAAAACTATAAAAACTAGGTGCTGCGCCAAAATCATCTCTATAATTGTCAAATTCATTTATATCGCACCTATTCTTAGTCAAAATTATGAAACTAGGTGCAGCACCAGAGTCAAGTTTATATTTATTTGTTGCACAAAGATTATACTCCAGGAGCCCAGATTCCAGAGTATCTTTTTTTGTTTTGCATAATATGGCTAGACAATTCCCTAAATGCCTCCAAGATAAAAACAACTAACAAGTTTCATTCTCCACCAAACGTCCATTTGTCCAAATGGCAAGGAGAATCAAATATATTTTCTATTTTTTTTATTACATTTATAGGTTTTTATATAATTGTTTTTTAAAGATTTATTGTACAATTTCATTTATAAATCGATTGTGGTTTAAAAAGGAATTTTTTAATATAATATTTGAAAGTTCCTATTCAATTAACGCATTATGTGAATATTTTTTTCCAAAATATTTTGTAATAGGGTATCTGAGGATAACAAATGATGTATACACCAAATTAGTATTTAGTGTATACCAATTTGAATATGAATTTCAAATCTTACCTTTGACCAATTTTAATCCTAGTAAATAATAATTTGATCTGTTTACAATTAATTCTGTATTTGAAAGAATCGTTCCACTCGCATATGAATATTGTGATTCCCATTAGTTTTGACTGGTAAACTACAAATCAAACCAAAATATATTTGATTGAAATATTGTCAAAAAAAAAATATATTTGGCTGAAATTATCACAAAATATTATAAGCTTATTTTATTTTATTTTGCTATTAGGTTCAAAAGAAGTTTAGAGGAGAAGAATCAAATATACTTTCTATTTTTTTGGATTACATTTGTAGGCTTTTATATAATTATTTTTTATGATTTATTGTCGATCGTAGTTTAAAAAATATATATATTTGGCTGAAATTATCACAAAATATTATAAGCTTATTTTATTTTATTTTGCTATTAGGTTCAAAAGAAGTTTAGAGGAGAAGAATCAAATATACTTTCTATTTTTTTGGATTACATTTGTAGGCTTTTATATAATTATTTTTTATGATTTATTGTCGATCGTGGTTTAAAAATGAGTTTTTTAATATAATGTCTGAAAGTTCCTATTCAATTAACTCATTATATGAATATTTTTTTTCCAAAATATTTTGTAATACGGTATTTGAGGACAACAAACAATGGATGAAATCAATTGATGGGTCTAATCAAAATAGGATTACAAATATGATTTATTGGTACATTCTAATTAGTAATTAATGAATCAATCAGAAAATATAAATAAATTAAAATAAAATAAAAGTTGTATTTTGGTGGGAAATGAAATGACCAGGTTTTGACATGTGACATGGTTCCACATGGCCAAACTTCATTTTATATAATATAGTTGATTCTTTATATACAAATTTTATAAAAAAATTCATTAATATTCAAATCTTTTAATTTTGTTCCTAATAAAGTAAATAATAAAATCTTTTATGATATCTTTTAATGGAAAGATTCCATTTATAATATAATTTGTTTAATCCAAAAAGATCCTAATAGTAGGTGTGATAGCTATCTATACAAAAACGTTACGAAGATAATATATATAACCATTCACAGCCACAGGTATAAAGAAAATTATACTTCTCCACATTTTCTCTAGTTCTTTCTGGTGATAAGGATTTCAAAGTTGGCAGTTATATTCTTTTTGTCAGTGGTCCTGCGGATTATATTGTTGTAAGAAAAATGCCATTCTTACGCAAGATTGTAAAGACAAGGTTAGTCAAGGACTAAATTTTCTTTCACCATGATATATAAAACTATACTAGTGTATTTCCCAAAAAATGCCAACCATTTACATGTTTTGTAAATGAATCACTTATCATACTCTCTTCCACCTTCTCTTTGTTTTCTATTGTAGTGTAGCAGTCTTTATGCTGGAGATGTTTCTGGTTTCCTTGCCCACAGGGGTGGCTCCCCTTGGAGCCATGAGGTAGCCATGGCTACCAAAAAAGAAAATATATATATTAGGTATATAAATAAGTTATTTTAGCCCTTAAAAATATATATTTTAGAGAACAAATACATGTTTTAGCTGAGGGATGAGTCCTGAGTCACAACATGATTTTTTGATTTGAAAAGTTGCAGGGTCTAAAAATTAGTGATTAGTAAATTGAGTTAGGCTTCTAGTTTTGTTAAAATAGGGAGTTCGTTATTTTTTTTAATTACTATTTGTATATAAACGCCTAACATTTTAATTTGTTGCTCTTTTATTGTAATGAAGTTTATTTTGCCTATCAAAAATATTTATTCTTTATATATGACCCCTTCATCAAAATTAGACTAGCTCTGCCCCTGCTTGCTCATTTGTGATGTTCTCTAAATGTCATCCTGAAAAGTTTAGAGAGTACTTATTAATATATTTGTTTGCCTTTAAAAAAAACCTATGTTAAATTTGATTCTAGTATAAAAAACCTTTTATACATAACATTCCAGGCAGTTTATCATCGATCCCAAATCAAGTTGTATATTTTGATACATCTATGAAATTGTCAATTTTCTCCGCTGAGTTACCTTGGCTATATACTGGAATAGAAAATAGGGTGATATGGAAGAGAAGTTGGTAAAGGATTCATTTACATGACATATAAATGGCTGGCATTTTGTGAGAAATATGGTAGAATTCAAGTGTGAGTGGTTAGTCCCATATTGACTAGGATTAGGTTAAGTGAAGGATATATAAGAGAGGTGATCCATATACCTAATGCCTTAAGGTTTTGGGTAGAGATGTGGTGTCCGGATCTCTTAGTGGTCCTAGTCCTTAGTCCGTTGTTGCTCTTAGGTGCTCCCTGGACTCTCTAACAATTGGTATCAGAGCCGTGGTTTGGACTGATGAGGGAGCGAGAGTGGATCCGGCCGGTTCTCTCAATTGTGGGAGACTTACAATTGAGAGGGAGATTGTTAGAATTCAAGTGTGAGTGGTTAGTCCCATATTGGCTAGGATTGGGTTAAGTGAATGATATATAAGAGAAGTGATCCATATACTCAATGTCTTAAGGTTTTGGGTAGAGATGTGGTATTCGGATCTCTTAGTGGTCCTGGTCCTTAGCCCATTATTGCTCTTAGGTGCTCCCTGGACTCTCTAACAAAATACACCAGTACAGTTTTATATATTAGTGGTAGAAAATTTTGTACATGACCAGCTTTGTCTTTACAAACTTGTTTTGGATCAACATTTGACAGCAACAGAATCGGTAGAACCAGTAATGAAAAGAAGATACAAGTTAACTTAATATATATGGTGATATGAGTCAAGAAGAAAGAACAAGTAATTTTTTTTTTCTTCTGATGATGGTACTTCTCATTGTGAGCGCACACATATACCTTGTTCATGCCTATTTGGTTGTCAAAACAATCTTTAGAAAGTTCAAAGTTAACACATTGCTTTTCAATCACAAGGCTCATTGTTATTTGTGATCTCTTGTGTGAGACCTAGAAGAGATTGTCATTTTAGTAATGTTTGGTTATACCATCCAACCCATGAAAGTTGTTCTTACACAGATGAGTAGATCAAAATAATTGATGCTAATGTTGTTATCTCAAGCACTCTAAGTTCATGTTTGCCATTATTTTGAACCCCTACGGTACTATTTTTTTTTTTTGAAATAAACCCCTACCATACTATTTGATTTTAAGAAATCTTGACATCATTTACAGTGATAATCTCTTTTAGGATTTGCACAAGTGATCACGAATAATGAGCATAGTGATTAATGAATGATGTTTTACATTTAAATTTTCCTAAAGATTATTTTGACAGCCAAATGGACATGAATAAGATAGATTCAATGTTGAAATATCTATGAGTTTTCTGTTATGTAGATTGTCTTTTTTACGCCGATGAAGACGTTGATATATTTGGTAAGGACATGACTAACATCTCAAAAGAACCTGAGTTCGAATCTCGTTTCTGATGTGAGGACTCCGTTGGTGGATATATGTAAATATCCTTGTAAGAATTATTTGAGCCATGAGACTTTCTCTTATCCTAATGAGTCCCAGGATCCACTCATATAAGTTTTTTTTTTCCCTCACCAAAATACAGAGTGTTTTCTTTACCATAGTACTTAAGTGCATGTGTCAGGTCTTGACCCAAAAAAAAAAAAAAAAGTGCATGTGTCAGGAGTGTCACGTATGATTTTACTTGTTCAACGATTGTTGGGGCTACCATTCCAAGAGATAAACAACATTCCTTTGGCAATATATGCCTAGGCCATCAACCCGTTTTGGGCTTTTGGACCAATTTTTGCAATTTATTTTGTCACCCATACATCAAGGGGACTCACAATTTTCAGGATTTTAGATATAAATTGTTTTGATTGTTATTTCAAAAAATTGTAAATATATCATTTTCAAAAGATAAAAATATTTCTCCCACACACAAAATTTACCTGTGCATCGCACGGATAGATTAACGGGTATATACGCAAGTTTACTTTCATTTTGAGAAAGGATAGAGTATTTTTTTTTTTTCACAAAAGAAAGGATAGAGTATTAAACGCATGCAACATCCAAATAATCCATACGGTATGGTAAAATATTGATACTTTCGAAGATGGGCTTTTCCGTATCAGTTCCTTGACTATAAATCTTGAAAACATAACTGAGAGAACTCATTATTTGATTGAGTAACACAGATAAGATGCACTTGTAGTAATAATATGTTTTTTATTATCATAGACCATTTTATATTTTAGTGCACATGTTAGTCACTCATGCCAAACATAAATTTGTTATTCTTTTAATTCCTTTGGCAATATATGCCTAGGCCATCAACCCGTTTTGGGCTTTTGGACCAATTTTTGCAATTTATTTTGTCACCCATACATCAAGGGGACTCACAATTTTCAGGTTTTTAGATATAAATTGTTTTAATTGTTATTTCAAAAAATTGTAAATATATCGTTTTCAAAAGATAAAAATATTTCTCCCACACACAAAATTTACCTTTGCATCGCACGGGTAGATGCACGGGTACATACGCAAGTTTACTTTCATTTTGAGAAAGGATAGAGTTTTTTTTTTTTTGACAAAAGAAAGGATCGAGTATTAAACGCATGCAACATCCAAATAAACCATAGGATATGGTAAAATATTCATACTTTCGAAGATGGGCTTTTCCGTATCAGTTCCTTGACTATAAATCTTGAAAACATAACTGAGAGAACTCATTATTTGATTGAGTAATACATATAAGATGCACTTGTAGTAATAATATGTTTTTTATTATCATAGACCATTTTATATTTTAGTGCACATGTTAGTCACTCATGCCAAACATAAATTTGTTATTCTTCTAATTCAGTTCTAAATGAAAAAACATATAATTTATTTTGGTATTTGTTTTGTTTTTTCACTACAACATATTGTCTATATTGTAGATGTTACCGATTTGATAGCGTTTACCGATCAATATGCTATGTAAAAAAATTAAAGGAAAAAACTAGCACACTATCCATGAAGAGTTATCTATTTTATGAGATTATATGACGATTCATTGGAAAGACGTTATATAAAGTTATATGGAGACTAAAGATAGCATATTTCTAAAGAAGCGCTATCATAGTTTTTGATATTAAATAGCGTTTTTGAGTAATGACTATCTAAACATATGTGAAGCATAAAAATAAATGAAGTCCTTCGATTTCTGCGTCGAATGAAACTATAAAATAAACAAAACCGTTATCCCTCCTCTTCCTCCTCCCTCGTTCCCAGTATAATTCCCTCCACCTCTCTCCTCCTCTTTTCTCCTCGTTGTTGAAACCTAAACGATTGAGAAGTTTAGACCCTCATTAATTTTGATGAAAACAAAATATTTGCAAGTAAATAATTTAACTTCTAATAAGTCTTGAAGTGTGCAGGAATTGAAATCATTTATGTTTTATAACACACTCAAGCAAGAAGAAGTATTTTACAAGAAGTTGAATACATTCCATGTGTATCTGCGTTCGGTTCACTCCAGCGTCTTGTTTATAGCAAGTGTCCGGTAGTGTATTCTTATGACACGTGGTTACTCAATTGCTGTGAGCAAGCGAGCACCTGGTCTTTTAAATGAAGCACGTGATGGTCACGTTTATGCTCTTTTACCTCAGCTTTCTTGGAACGGAATTCGAATATGATTTTGTGCACTCAATTTTATGTACAAGGAATCAAATGTGACACCTTTAGAATAAGATACATTCGTACAAGCCAATTGTGTGAAAAGCAAATAGTACAATAACGAAAATATGTACTATTCTGATATTCTCTGGAAAGGAAGAAAATGACATAATTTCAAATTACCTCACCCAATGATTTGGAGCTAAAATATTTGCAACGATATTATCCTCAAGACTCCTATAAATACCTCAAGGTATTCATTAAAGAAGAGGCTAGAAAACTGCATTCTAAAAGAGCTATTACTCAAGTGAGCAATCAAGTTTCGTGCCAAGTTTCTGGGAACCAAGAACTCAACTTCAGCGTCTTATATTCTTTCTTTTAGAAAGTTATTATTTTGAGCTTAAGTTTTTTATCCTCTCTATGAAAGTTATTTGATTGTATTTAAAACTACTTTGTGAAAGTTGTATTGCCTAGTTACAGGCTTGATTCCTCAAAGGCTCAAACGTACTGAGTCGTTTTGAGAAGTTAAGTGTATTGTCAAGTTTGTGACAGTAGAATACTCTTAAGGAAATTTGTAATCAGTTGATTATAGTGAAAATCCTTCAAAAAATGAAGAGACTAGACGTAGCTACCAGTTTGGTGGTGAACTAATATAAATCTTTGTGTCTCTTGCTTTACTGCTTTACATTTACTTTTATCTTGCAAAGAAAAACAAGTTTTCATAAACTTATTTCCAGCGTCTGATCATATTCCAACTTCCAATAACAAACAGTTTTCAAAGAAAAGTGCTTTTATCTTCAAGTTTTAAGATAAAAGCTTTCGACATAATTCAACCCCTTCTTATGTTCACTTTCAGTTAGTACCAGAGCTCGGCCTCTTGGTTGAGCACTTAACAGTGTTAAGAGAAAAGATTCTATACTTGTGAACATGTCCGCAGAAGGTGGTCACATGAACCGTCTTCCTCTGTTTACTGGAGAAAAATTTGATTAGTGGAAAGATAAGATAAAAGCTTTCTTTGAGACATAATAACTTGAGTAGTGGGATATAATTGAAAGTGGATACCTTTTCCACTAATGCTGCTGGAGTTGTCATAACTAGAGAAAATTGGAATGATGAGCAGAAAAAGAGATATCAGCTCAATCAAAAAGCTAGATTTATTCTTATTTGTGTTATGTTAGAAAAAGAGTATGATAAATGTGGCAAATTTGATACTGCCAAAGAAATTTGGGATTCTGTTGTTTTATCTTATGACGGCTCTGCCCAAGTAAGAGAAACTAAAGCCAGCATGTTGGTTCGCCAATATGAGTTGTTTAAAATGGAAGATGGTGAAAACATTGAATCTATGTTTGGAAGATTCCAAACACTTGTTCATGGCTTACAAACCTTTGGAAAAAGCTACACCACTCCTGACCATGTGAGAAAGAACTTGAGAAGTTTGACCAAGCAATCGAGATCCAAAGTCACTGCTATACAAGAAGCAAAAGATTTAAATGTCTTATGACTTGAAGATCTTTTGAGTTCTCTAAAAGCTCATGAACTTGAGCTAAATGAAGAAAAGCAAGTCTATTGCTTTGAAAGTCAACAAGCATAAAGCTAGTTCTTATAAAGCCCTTCTGGCTGAAGAAAAATCAGAAGGTGAAGCTTCAGAAGGGGATGATGCACTACTTGGCAGTCGGTAATCCCAAAAAGCCGTCGGTAATGCTGAATTTCCGACGGGTTACCGACGGCCTCAAGACCATTGGTAAAACAGGCGTCGCAAACGCCTACTGACGGCGCTTCGTGGCCGTCGGTAATACCGACGGTTAATGCCGTCGGTACGGCCGTTGCCGTCGGTAAATCTTTTTTTTTTAAATAAAAATTTAATTAATTTCTGTAATTAATTTAATTCAATAATTTATTTATTAAATTAAAATATTAAATTAAATGACTAAATTAATTTATAATTGAATTAAATTTATTGAATTAATTAATTAATAAAAAGATAATTGAAATATTTATTTAATTTAATGAATTTAATTAATTGAAATATCGTAATTAATGAATTTAATTTATTAAATTATTTATTTATTTAATTATTAAAAATAACTGATTCTAATATTAAAAAATATTTATTTATTAATTTAATTAACTATTACTAGTAATTTAATTTAATTTAATTATATTTATTACTTTTAATTCTTAATTTATTCCCATATTTAAAAATGTGATAACGTAAACGAAAAAAATCAGTATTAACTAAAAAAAAAGAAACGTAATAAATAAATAAAAAACCAACGAACAAAGATCAACGGTAACTAAAAAGATATCGAAAAATATGAAAAAATATAAGTACAAACAGAACTAATAGTCCTTTTAGTCCTGATCATGACCATCGTTACTAGGAGGCGAAGGCGGGGGCGGTGGAGGATGCGCCTGGAGAGCTAGCAACTGGTACAACTCCTCCTATCGCTTCAAGACCTCAGCTAACATGGCACTCGTCCGACGGGCGTCCTCCCGCTGCTCGGCCTCGATCCGCTGCTGCTCGGCCATGGCCCGCTTCAGGTCCGCTATCTCTTGCTCATTCGCGGCAGAGCGACCAGTGGCAGCACCACTACCACTACAACAAGTATTGGCAATAAACAGCGCTTATTTTTAGCTTAAAACAGCGCTTAAAAGCGCTGAAAATTAAGCCGCTGCTGATTGTATTTCAAAAAAACAGCGTTTATGAAGCGCTGCTGAAAATGGACAATAAACAGCGCTTCAATTAGGAAGCGCTGTTTATTGTTCGACAATAACAGCGCTTCAATAATGAAGCTGCTTATTGTATAGACACAATAAGCCGCTTCAATAAAGAAGCGCTGTTTATTTTGTATAATTAGCGCCGCTTCCTTTTAGAAGCTGTCTTTTTATACACAAGCAGCGCTTCATTATTGAAGCTGCTTATTATTCTTTTTTTTTTATTAAATTTAGTTCTCTCACATTTACATTATATACATTTGCATGATAGTGATAACACAAAATGCAATCAAAATTGTCATCAACATTCCCCAACATCAAAATTTAACATTATAATGTAATTTTTTCATAAATTCCTACATATCCTTACATTAACATAAATAAAGTACAATATATTTCATAGTCAAATTTACAATTATCTGAGAATAGATCACTAAAATATTGCACATGTCATGCTACAAATCCTACCTAAATAGTAATATCTTTTTCTTCTCACATGCAACTAAACATGCATACAAAGTCAAAATTCTAACAAAATTTTGGCAGAGTTTTCCTTAAAATATGGACATTCCAAAATATAAAAATAATCAGAAACATAACATATCATACCAACCACCAACATAAAATATATAAAATATTAGCCAACATAAAAGGAATTTTATTCCTAATTTCATGTGAACCTTTCCAATTCAAGTATGCTAAACTAAAAAAAAACCAAATTTAACAAAAACTCACGTAAACATTAATATTAATCTTCTTCTATCTGCTTATAAATGATAAAATTTGTAGTAAAATATCGACACCACTCTTCTTTGAGTTCGGTATGATCAGTGTATGTGTCGAATTGACAATCAGGATAGTACTGCGAAATAAAAATTAAATGAAGTTAGAATTGAACATAAGCATTCAAATGGTATGCGTAAAAGAAAAAAAATTATATAAACTTTGAAATTGTTACAAACATACCTCTGTTGGAATTTCTGTTTGATTGTGAACGACAATATCCTTGAGAAACTTTAAAACATATCGGCCACAATCATCAGAGTTCGGTTGGCGAGGACACTATAAAACCAAAAATATGAAATTAATTGTTTTTATTTTTGGTAATTTGAATAATTGCATAAAAAATTTGATATAAATACCTTTATCGGTATCCATTTAGGTGGAGTAAATTTAGAAAATCGAGACTTGTTTCTTCGATAAAGTAGGATTGCCCTAAGTGCAAAATCAAACAAAATCATTTAATATGGACACATGGCTATATATATCAAATTTCTAACAAAATTTTGGCAGAGTCTCCCCTAAAATATGGACATTCCAAAATTTATAAAACACCTGTAACTTAAACAAATACTAGCCAGCCAGCACAAGATGTCACGTAGGCCAAACATAAACAAATAAACACTTCAATATTACAAGTAACTTAAACGTTTAAGAAATTGCATACATATATATATATATATATACATATCTATGATTTATACACACTTACTGATTGTACTTCTCTTTCATTGTTTTGCGCATGTTGATATGTACACGCAATGGATCAAGATAGTACACAACGTTTTGATTCAAGTTAATCGCTAACAATAACCAATGATCCCTACAAAAATGTTGGACAAAAAATATAAGAAAGTAAACACATTTCAATAAATTTAGTAATATTGATTAAATTAAATGACTTACACTACGTTGCAAGGTGACAAAAACAAAGTCTCAAAGTCGATTTGCTAATGTCAAGCGGTGAATGACATACTCAGACATGTCAAAGATTCCATGATCCCATATGTGTCCGTTGTGGGCACAAAAATACAAACCTTTGAGTTTGTTCTTGTGGGATCAATATCTCTTGATCCAAGTACCTTAAATTAAAACATGCATACAAATTAATGCATTAACAATAACATAAATATTTAGTGTGAAAAAATAAAAATCATTCGATACTTTAAAATTTAATGCAAGACTGAGATATACACTAATAATAGCTTTCACTTAACCATAGGTTGTCATTAAGAATTTCTTGAAGTGCACCATCAACACCAGCTCTTAGGTCGTGCTCATAACCCAAAATTGATTCATCCATTGGTACTTTAATGGTATCTCACGCCTCCATCTTTGTTGCCATATGGACTCTAAGATAAATTGTAAAATCAGAAAGGTGAGTCAGGAGGCCGAGATACCATGACCTTCTTCACTTGGAGATGTGAATGACCCATTTGTTGGCTGCTTGCCAACACTCTTGCTAGCTATAGGCAGCTTGCCCTTGCCTTTGTCCTTGGCTTTGGATGTTGGAGATACCTACATATTTTGCATTCCAACATATTGACTAGTTAGTGAGTGATCACCTAATTTAATAAATATATGCATTATATGATAGTGAAGCATATACTTTAACATATACGTACCATATCACTTGTAACTACGAGGTGGTTTGGCCATGCCACATAGGTTCCTATTGCCTGTTCCACTTTGTCATCACATCTGCCGCCTCCAATGGTACAGGCAATAGTGCATCTCCCTCAAGTGCAACGTCAACTCTAACTTTTACATGATTAGGAGGTAAGGGAAGGTTGTGTAGTGACACTCCTGGTTCATTATACAACATTCCTTACCAACCATTCGCTTGCGTTGGACTTGTCAAATATAGACTGCACTCATAAATGCCCTAAACCAATGATAAGCGAAATATTAATATGTTAAATCTTTGAATACTTAGGTGAGAAAGTATAAAAAGAAATGTAACGATTATTACCTCGGGACTCACAATAGTGCAACTATCTCTAACACTCTTTGGGTTAGGGATAGGTGACTGATGCTCGTTCCTCTCCACTTCATCTTTATCCTTCTTGCTATCTTCCAATTCACGAACTTTTTGGTATAGTGAGTTACCATTCTCCTCAATTCTTGTTTCACTAGCATCGGCATGGCGTCTTACGCGCTTACGTGATCCAAAGATAGCATACCGAGACGCCAAATCCCACGCCTCTTACCCGACCAGGATACTCCTTGATGGGTATGGCTTGGGAAAGGATGTCTTGACCAGACAAATCGACATAGACATTGACAGTTCATTCTGCGAGACACAAATATTATTAAATATTATTAAATAATATCATTAATTTAAACGTTAATTAATGTTATCATACTTACAATTTTATCGACCACTTCTCTAGTGGGTAGATGTTCAATGTCACCCTTCTTGTTTCACGGCTTCTATCCACAAACAAGATCGATCAATGGATTGAGAAGTTGCATCTTCTCCTGACTCCAACAGCTGTACATGTGAACAAACAAATTGAGAGAAAGTAAGAAAGAAATTGTACATACCAAGAGATGCGTTAAAACAAGTTATAATTAAAGATATTGTACATACATTTCTTCCTCAATGCGGGGATACCCTTTAACCCCTCCTCTGTAAGGGTATGGAGGATTTGACGCTCTTTGCCGATTTTCATTGCTTATTCTCTACATAAAAACATAAGAATATATTAATGCATGGTTTAATGTCATATATAAAAGTTATAAATATTATTGTACATACTATATATTCTTCATCTTCTGTGCGTCTTCTTACAAAAGCGCTCCAATCATCCGGTTCTATGAACGATGCATATTTTGCTGGAGGCTGATGTCTGATGTTCCCGTGTTGGTCTCTCAACCACTTGTTCGCTAACGTGATTCGGAAATTCGGTGTGATCTTCCAGCTAACCTAAGTGTAATATCCTTTGGTCTCATCAACATCAAAATGCTTCGCAAGAACATTATAAACAAAATGGTAGACTATAAGTATGTTTAGATAAATTAAAAAACAATACAACTAACCAATGTTAATTAATCCCATTTTTATATACCTGTATCTCAGTCCATATCTCATCTTTTAGCTCCTTCAAATATGGATCCTTATCCTTCCAATTATCGCGGCTAATTGGGGCCGTCTTCCGCACTGTGGCCACAATGAATTGAATAAAGTCATTAACATTTTCACCAATTGGTTGACCCTTAGCATTCCATATAACCTATAAAAAAATAGTATTAGTGTACAAATTTAGATACTCAACTAAAAAAAATAGTATTAGTGTACAAATTTAATCGACAAGTATCTTACCACACGTTTTGCAACTCCTTTACTCCTCTCACGGATGAGTTTCTTCTTAAAAGTCGGTCCACGGGACGCCGTCCCCTTTTGGGGGGCCTCGGGAGCACTATCATCACTTTCAGATGCCATTTCCCTGACAAAAATTATACACATAAGTTATTAATAAAAATTAATAAAGAAATCAATGTATACACATTTAATTGATCAATAAATTAATAAAAATTAAATAGCATTCACTACATACATGTACATTTAAGCAACTCTTTTCCTTTTTCTCGTTTTATTCAAATTTGCATCCCTTATGAACTAATGGATTGATCCAAAGCCCTTCATTATGATCATTTCTAATATACACATCATCCTCTATATGTGTACTTGCCCCAAACAATGATTGTGATGTCCCGAAGAAAGGGTCATCCTCAATGTCAAAGATATTCATGTGCTTCATCATCAATCTCATTAACAATTTTTTTGTTATTCAATAGAACAATGGACCAATTCATATCAATTGGATAGGTGACATAGAACACTTGTTGAGCTTGCGATGCTAAAATAAAGGGCTCATCCTTATATCCCAAGTTATTAAAATTCACCCGCATGAACCCCAACTCATCCATTTGTACACCGTTGTTATTATCAACCCACTTGCATTGGAACACAGGCACTCGAAACATCTTGTAATCCAACTCCCATATGCGTTCAATGACCCCGAAGTATGACATATTCGCATATATGGGATTTCTATCTTTAGCACTTGATATATGCATAGCTTCAACTACAAGAGTCACTCCACTATTTTGTATTCTCCTCCGATCATCATGTTCTTTTGTATAAAAAGTGTACCCATTCATCAGATAACCGGTGTAAGAACTAACATGTATATCTGGACCTTTAGCTAACCATCTCAATCTTTACGAAACCGAGCTAGGATTTGCGATGAAACTCTGCAGAAATGTATTCTTTCAACCATTTTATAAAACACCGATTGTGTTACATTTGTTAACCAATTTTGACTCTTATTTGGGTACAAGCTCTTGAGTATGTCCTTGTGTTTTACAACATATGACTCAACTTCATCGGCATTGCGTAAAACATATAAGTGTGCTTGTTCCCATTCTTTCCTTGATATAGTCAATATTTCAAGTCCGTAATCCCTCCCTGCACTTCTTCCCTGTGTGACGAGACCGCGGCATCCCTATAGAATGTTCAATATCGGATACATACTCAGATGCAGAATTCAACCTTCTTCGACTATATACCGTTCAACAATACAACCCTCTGGTCGTGATCGGTTTTCACATACCCTTTTAATATCTTCATGTAACGCTCAAACGGGTACATCCATCTCATATAATTTGGCCCACACAATTGTGTCTCCCTAACGGATGAATCGTATCGGATGAATCATTATGTCAAAGAATGAAGGCGGAAATACATCTCAAGCTCACACAAAGTCGAATAATTTCTTTTTGCAAGGCTGGCAACTTTCCAGGGTCAATCACTTTACTACAAATTGCCTTAAAGAAGAAACAAAGTTTACTTAAGGTATTCCGCACTTTGGGTAGCAAATTCTCCATGAGAACATGACAATCATGAGACTTTAGACCCTTTAACTTGAGATCTTTCATCGATCTGAGGTTCTTAATGTTTGAAGAGTACCCTCTGGAACCTTAACTCCATCAAGAAACTTACAAAAATCTCTTTTCTCTTTTTAGATAGAGTATGAGCGTGGGAGGTAGATATGTCTGACGTTTCCCTTTCTTTACCGGTCCCAACTCTCGTCTCAATCCCATACTAACCAAGTCCAGCCTTGCATTGATGCCATCTTTAGTCTTCAGGCACATTAAGTAAGGTACCACCGAGACTATCAAAAATATTTTTTCAACATGCATCACATCAACGAAATGTCTTACGTATAATGATTTCCAATATGGCAACTCAAAGAAAATCGACCTTTTCTTCCACCCTCGTGTGGCAAGGTCTCTCGCAAAGGTTTACCGAATTTAATATTCAAATCTTTTACTTTTTCTAACAGCTTGTGTACCCGAGAGGCAAAGGAGCTCTCCGCTCTTCTCGTATTCCCATTGAATGCCTTTCTCCATGACCGATAATGATGATTTGGATGCAAAAATCTGCGATGCCCAAGAAAGACATTCTTCCTACCATGTTCCAACCGAATCCAATCTGTACTATCTTCACATATAGGGCATGCACACGACCTTTGGTACTATATCCGACAGATTACCATATGTCGGAAAATCATTAATTGTGCGAAAATCATAGCCCTCAAGGTGAAACTTTCTTCTCTATACCTATCATACACCACCACACCTGTCTCCCACATTTGCTTCAAATCTTCAATTAAAGGAGCCAAATATACATCGATATCATTTCCTGGTTGTTTCGCCCGAAATTAACAAAGACAACATCATATATTTTCGCTTCATGCATAGCCATGGAGGTAGGTTATAAATCACCAAAATCACGGGCCATGTCTTTGTGAGAGCTACTTTGAACACCATGTGGGTTAAATCCATCGATGACAATGCAAGTCGTAAGTTTCTTGGTTCATTCCCAAAATCGGGATAATCAATATCAATTTTTTCCATTGAGGAGAATCTGTGGGTGCCGTAGCTTGCCATCTTGAATCCTTTCATCCTCATGCCATGTCGGGTTTTTGCATCTTGAACTACGGTACATACGCTGAATCTGGGAATTATGGGAAAATACCACAATACCTTCTCTGGGAGCCGAATTTTCCTTCTTATACCGTGAGGCTTCACATTTTGGACCACGACTTTAACGATGCATATTCATTACGAAATAAAATGCGTCGTTACGACAAGCATGTATCTTCTCATAGCTCATGCCAATAGAGCGTAACATTTGTTTAGCCTCATATGTCCTAGTAGGAAGCACATTATCATTAGGCAACATATCTTTCAACCGGTGTGAGTAAGTCCGTAAAACTCTTATCAGTCCATCCATTGCCCGACTTCAAGTTAAACAACTTTAACATTGCCGACAATCTTGTGAATTTAGTACAACCCTCATATAACGGCTTCTCCGCATCACTCATCAACTTCTCAAACATTTGAGGACAATCACGAAGATCTTCTTCAACCGCATTTAACATATCTTCAAAGCGGTCACCCTCATATGTATGTGTAGCGGTGTCCTCTGACGCATATCTACCACTATTCCTCATATTAGAAGATTCAGCTCTTGTCTCACCGTGCTTTGTACAACAGGTATAAGTTTGATCAATCCCATTGCTCGCTAAATGCCATTCCAATTTCGGAACACTAATTTTGTTTGTATAACAACAACTTAAACAAGGACATATGATTCTACTATGGTGCATTTGTATGCCCAACTACAAACCCAATAAAATCTTTCACTCCATCCTTATATTCCTTCGACAAACGATTGGCGGACATCCACTTTTGATCCATATTTTACCTATGGATTGAGAGGTAAAACAACAGAAAAACCCCATTTAAATAAAGCAAGACTAAAACTATCACCGCTCTTAAAATCAACACACAGACTAGATCAAAATTCTAACAAAATTTTGGCGAGTCTCCCTAAAATATGGACATTCCAAAATATATACAATACCGTAACATTCCAAAATTCATTGTTCAAACCAAAAACCAAAATCAGGTTCCACAACAAAATTCATTGGTCATTTTTCCATTGATTCCCATCGATATGCATATATATTTACTAACTGTACATTTTAACAAACTGATTCCAAGCATCTTTAACACTTCTAATTTATCTCGGACAACGATGAACAAAATCAAACAAAATCAAACCCTTACGATTCCAAATCGGTCAACGATGAACAAAATCAAACAAAATCGAACAGAGACAAAAACTAACGAACCACCAACAATGTAAACCAACGTGGAATCGAGATACAAAATGGAGACGGTGGCGTACACGGAAATGGACGCAAATAGGAGTTTGGAGATGGAGGCGGGGAGGGCGGAGGACTAGCGCCGCCCGGCTTTGCTCGGATGGAGGGCAGCGGACGAGTTTTGGACGAGCTCGATTTCAGGTTTTGAGGGCAGCCAGACGAGCTTCGGATGGAGGCAGCGGACGAGTTTTGGACGAGCTCAGATTTCAGGTTTTGAGGACGTCGGACGAGCTCGGTTTCCGGCTTTTGGGCGACCTCTGATTTCAGCTTTTGGAGGGCTACTGACGAGCTCGGTTTCCGGCTTTTGGGCGAGCTTCGGTTTGAGGCTTTGGGCGAGCTCACGATCTCCGACTTTTTGAAGCACGATCTCGTTGAGGGGACGGCGATGGTAGAGATGGAGGCGGCAGCGGTGGAGTTCTGAAGAGAGAGTTGACAGATGCAGAGAGAAAGCGGTGCTTACGGATGCGAAATGAGAGAGGAGGGAAATACATATATTTAATAAACTGACCAAAAACAGCGCTTAGTAAGAAAGCGCTGCTTATTAGTAAGAAAAAACAGCGCTTAAGTCTAAAAGCGCTGTTTATTCTAACACCAAAAACAGCGCTTCCTACTATGAAGCGCTGTTTATTGTTCCTATGGTCAAAAACAACGCTTCATGTTTTGAAGCGCTGTTTAATGTGCCAGTTCGTTTTTTATTATTTAAAGATAAAACAGCGCTGAAAGGACTAAGCGCTGTTTATTATATGTACTAAACAGTAGCGCTTAGTTAGTAAGCGCTGTTTATTGTTTACGTATGACATAAAATAGCGTTTTTTATTTTAAGCGCTGCTTAAAGGAGCGCCATCTTTTTTAGAATTTGTTGTAGTGTACTCGACGACTCTCCGATGTTGAGGCGGCGGACACCTTTCTTGTAGTTGCCAGCGAGGTCGCCAGCACCGTATAGGCGACCCTTCTTCTTGCCGCCAACAACATCATCCCATATCCTGAGCGGTGCAGATGGATCCTCAGGGCTCTGAGTGGGGGAACATGATGATGTCTGAGACATCATCTGAGACATCTGCGCCTCAAACTCCTCCTGTCAAATATATACAAATAAGTCAATTTTTTTTGTCATAAAACAATGTAAACATTATTAAAAAACTATTCATTATATTTTATAATTACCTGGGTCCGCCTCGACCGCTCATCAACAAAATCACTGGTACTGCTCCTAATATGAGTTGCACGATGGAGCTCGTGCAACTGTACCTCTCTAGCCAACCGCTTCGACTGTAATTATTTAATACAAAACCTTAACTAAATAATAATAATAATAATAATAATAATAATAATAATAATAATAATAATAATAATAATAACAACAACAACAACAACAAGTAAATAATAATAATAATAATGACAACAACAACTAAATAATAATAATAATAATAATAATAACAACTAAATAATAATAACAATAATAATAATAATAATAATAATATAAAATATATAAGTCGAGCTGCGTGTTGCGCCTGACTGACCGAACCTCCGGTGTGCAAACTCCCACCCTTCTCAGAGGCTCTATTCCTCTTCGCCTTCTCGCTTACCGCCTTGAATTCAGGGGAGTTCCAGTACTCCTGCAACTGCTGCCAGAGCTGATCGCCTATCCAGTGGGGCTGTTCACTGAGGCGGGCATCTCATGTCAGAGAGGCGGTGGGAGGCCTTCATATGGAAGTTCCTCTCAATCTGCTCCTCATCCTCTTCCTTCTATGAAACCCTCTCCTATATGAATATAATACATTATTAAACATAATTGAAATTTATGAAATAAAAAAATATTATGCAACAAAATAAAAATTACAACTTACTCCAAAAGATCTGCACATATAATCCCCCGCATCCTCCTTCACTTTCTTCCAGGTGGGCCAAAACGTGTGGTAATTATCCTCAATTACCGTTGTGATAGCCGTCGCTGTTGGCTTTGAGGGAAGGAACCTAAAAAATAACAAGATGTCAAACAATATATATATTACCCTTTACCAACCGGCCTGATAGCAAGTCGGCCATCATGCAGTATCTCAATATCATCAGCGACCCCCTGGTCAACCTCCTCCTGCTCATCCCCGTCCTGCTCAACCTCGGTCTGATCAGGTGTATGACCCGTACTATAGTTATGATCGGACATATGAGTATCAGACGCCGTCTCAAGCACAAAATGGGAGGAAGAATCGCCAGGTGTCTGCTGGAACCCCGGGTTGGGGATCATGTGAATGGGTGACAAATGGGGTGTCGAAACAGAAGGTCCTATAGGCTATGTAGGTGCCGAACGCACTGGAGGCTGTGTAGGGGCCAAACGCGCTGGAGCCTGTGTAGGCGTAGATGTACACGGACGTTGTGTGGATGACAACGTCGCATAGCCAGCATTATCAATCCTAATAATGTTCGGTCGACGACGACGAGGGGGGTCGATGGTGATGCCCTTCCCCTTCCGTTGACCACCAGTGGGTGGTCGGGGGGTCGGATCCTGCACCTCCTGATGCCATATATGTCTATAGAGCAATTCAACAATAACAGTCATGAAATAATATATTTAAGCATAACAATATTACAAATGAATTCCATGAAAATAAACAAGTTATATCCCTTTGTAGAATTTTTTTTTGTACAAAGGCAAATTTTTTACACAAACATCCAATTATATTTAGCTATGGTGTCGTGTCTCAGTAATATTTCTCAAAATACATATAAATATCTACATAGTGAGGTATGATTAGATATGTGCAGAACTTTTTACATTGTGAATGCATAATAATGAAATTCAAATTGTATATCTACGAATAGTGTCACATCGTAGTACGTATTTTTTATTTTGATTTAGACTCTCGGTATAATTTGAGTCGAGCTGTGCGAACCCATATTAAGGCAAAACTCTTCTAACGCCTATTTTATCATTCAAAGACTTGAACTCGAGATATTATTTAATTAAAAGAAACTAAACTCCTTACCACTTAGATTAACAGACGTCGGTTGTAATATTATATTCTAGTTAGAATACGTGAATAAATATCCATATGGTGAGAATAATTAAAAGAATTTTATACATTGGTTACAGTAAATAAAAGTATATTGTTAGACATTAATTTCACTAATTGTAAAAAGTTAAACAATTTCATTTTGCCCATTCTGCCCACTTAGCTTCGGCATCGTCTTCAGATCTTGATGGCTCTGCTACTTCTTCATTTAATTCCTCATCTCCATCTACATCTTCATATGTGATTGGATCGTCACGTAGTCGAGAAATGGGTTCCACTTCATTTACTACGTTGACATCAGACATCTCATCCACTTGATAAGCCACTTCTTCCTGTGGATCATTTGCTTCAATGCGACCCCTTAGTTTAGTCTTTATTGCAACACACCAACCTTGTTTGTCCCTTCGAGTTGATGGGTAAGGCACATAATACATTTGTCTTACATGTTGTGCCATGATAAACGGATCAAACATTTGGCATCTTCTGCTCATGCATATGTCAACAATATTATATTTTCGATCCACTCTTGTACCTCTACTTGACGGATCAAACCAATTACAATAAAATAACACTATTCTTTTAGTGTAGTCTAAAGTATTGTACGCCAGTTCATATATATGTTGAATCACGCTGTAGAAGTCGTCTTCACCTCCATCTGTGGCACTTTTTACATAAACTCCGCTGTTAACTGTTTTTTTCCCCTCTTTTTTTGATTGGGTTTGAAATTTGTATCTATTTACGAAAAACGTGTGTCATTCTTTTACACGTGATTTAGGACCATGAGATAAATTTCTCAAGTGTTCGATTTGAGCCGATTCTGGCTCACTGTATTTTCAAACAACCTTTTGTATTTTCAAACAATAAATAGTTGAAATAGGACTAAAAATACATACCTGGTTCATAAACCACATTGGAAAATATTCATGAATATAGGCAGAAGAGTCTTGTACGGCTGTGGGCTTAGTTAACAAGAATGCCCTGATCAATTCATTTGAAAACAAATGATCATGACTAGTTGTGGATAAAAGAAATTGAAAGTGGTAAAAATGATACATACGTAAGATATGGTGATACTTCGGCACAGTTGATCAACACGTGAACGTGGGCTGACTTCCACTCTTCTCCCGTTAACTAGGAAGTCACCTCCTTTCTAGCATGATGACAGGCAAGGCAAAATACTGATAAGGCTAGCGGGTGTCTTTCACTTTCAATTTCTATTTCGTTCCTGTTATTTGTTGGTGTTAGCATAAGTTCGTAAAATAATGGGAACAGAAATGGATTGTCTCACGGTGTAAGTAAGTTGCACAAATAGATCCTTCAACCCTGGCCTTATTTTTCACCGACCGTTTTGAGTCACCCATAAATCTACAAAATAACAAGGTTGATGATATAAATTGATACATTTAACCCTTCAAGTGAATATTTATTTTAAAGAATATTATATTATATTACCTTTCGAATGGATACATCCATCTGTATTGAACCGATCCACCAAGCCTAGCTTCATGTGCAAGATGCATTGGGAGATGCTCCATAGAGTCAAAGAAACCAAGGGGAAATACTCTCTCCAATTTACAAAGAACGACTGGTATGTTCTTCTCCATCTTTATAAGATCATCCTTTCTCAAGGTTGCAGAACACAAATCTTTGAAAAATTGGCTGAGTTCAGTAAGTGGATTTAAAACATTTGATGACAAGGAACTAAATGCAATAGGAAGTAAACACTCCATGAATACATGACAATCATGGCTTTTCATCCCAATCATGGTTCTTTTGTTCACATCGGCACATCTTGCCAAATTAGAAGAATAACCGTCTGGCATTTGAAGTTCTTTTATCCATCGACAGAGTGACCTTGCTTGCTCAGCAATTAAAGAGTAACAAGCTTTGGATTTCAGGGTTTTCCCATCCGACCGAGTCGTCAAATGCATGTCCTTTCGCCTACAGTAAAGCGGTAAGTCCAGTCTGGCCTTATCGTTGTCTTTCGTTCTTCCTCTAATGTTCATCATTGTGAGAAACACATTGTCAAAAAAGTTCTTCTCAATGTGTTTAACATCAAGGTTGTGTCTCAATAAATTATCTTTCCAATATGGCAGATCCCAAAAAATACTTCTTTTAGTTCAATTATGCCATTGTCCATATCCTTCAAGTCGATCCAATTTACCATGATCTGTGATTTTTGGCAGATCCATAACTCTGGCAAAAATCTATTCGGATGTCAACCTTAGGGGCGGGCCATCTAATTCAACTTCCCCTTTTTGGAGGCATTCTTATTTCGTCTAAATGGATGATCACCTGGTAAAAACATGCGATGTGAGGTAAACCAAGAACTTTTCCTCGAATTTCAAGGTAAAGCCCTTTGTATGCTCCATGCAATGCGGATATGCCATTTTACCATGAGTACCCCAACTAGACAACATGTCATATGCAGGGAAGTCATTAATGGTCCACATAAGAGCTGCCCTCATTGTAAAGTTCTTCTTTCGTGCAATATCATAAGTCAAAACGACATTCCATAACCTTTTGAGATCGTTAATGAGAGGCTATAAATAGATATCAATAACATACATTGGATTATCTGGACCGTATAATACAAGTCAAGAACATATAAGGCTTAGACATGCACATTTCGGAGGAAGATTGTATAGTAACAATAACTGGCCAGCAAGAATAGGGTTTCGCTGTCGATTGAACATATGGGGTAAAACTATCAGAGCATAAGCCAAGTCGTACATTACGTGGATCTGCTGTAAATTCGGGATACACATGATCGAAGTGCTTCCAAGCTTCACCATCACATGGGTGGCGCAACATACCTGAAGTGCTTATATTCTCATAGTACCACGTCATTTTGTCTGCAGTCTGTATTGATGCAAACATTCTCTGCTGCCTTGGAATAATTGGCAAATAAAACATTTCCTTCTGTGGAACTGGTTTTTGTCTACCCTTCTTATTATCAGTGTGTGAAATATACCTTGGCTCACCACAAAATCTGCATTCAACCAGCGCGCCATCGTTTTTACCGAATTCATTGTCATAATATAACATACACTTTGTCACACAACAATCAATTCTTTTAGATTCCAACCCCAACTTGGACACTAAGCTTTTAGCCTCGTAATAACTTTTTGGCAAACCATCTCTGATAGATGACGAGTCCAACATCATCTTTGTTATGAGATCTAAGCACACATCCGTAGCACCACAGTTTGACTTAAGAGCTAAAAGCCTCACACACATTGATAACTTAGAGTCTGCAGACCCTTCAAATAACGACTTATTTGTTTCTAACAAGAGATTATAAAATTTTTGTGCTGTCTCATTTGGTAGTTCATCTGTGTCATCATACTGTTGCTCCTCGAATGATATGTTGACCCCCAAGGCATCACAAACCATATCTTGCATCAATTCAATTTGCTCATCATATCCCGTATCTACACAACTGCTTGAAGCACCTGTATCGCCAACCCCTAAATCAACCCGAAGCAACTCTTCACCATGTCTAGTCCAAATCCAGTAATTAGGCCTAAATCCAACTTTCTGCAGGTGATATATGACCTCACCTGGGCTCTTGATCCTTCTGTAATCGCAATTAATGCACAAACATCTAATCCCTCCATTAATTTCGAAATCTTCATGTGCCATTATGGCTTGGACGAAGTGATCAACCGCATCGCAAAAAGATTGTTTCAAACCCCCTCTCCCCGGATACAAGCTATCGTACATCCAACTACGACTCGAAGGGAAAAATTCCATCTTCTGCATGTCAAAAAAAATGACAATTTTAGCAGCACGACGTTCTTACAACCGCTCTCTTTCTTTAAATGGTATGGCCCTATCCCATTCAAGGAAAAACTTTTTCAGAACTCGTATAATAGTCATTCCTTAATTCTCATATCTTATACTTGACAAAATTTAGGCAGCATTTTCCATTGGTCTCTAAGTACACTAAATGATGGCAGTTATGAATACCGCGATCAAGTATGCACCCAGAGAACAAAAGGAAATGAATCGAACCGAAATTTCATCAAATATAAAGATACGAGAATTAAGCAATAACTATTATATGAGTAAAGAAAAACTTTTTTCCTAAACTGTCTGACTTGGACAATTCAAGGTTCAATATACAATGAGCACTTGGTACCCTAAAAGAGTACATGCACTCAATAATATATTGAACCTCCAACGGGAAGCTAAGTCTTTTCTCCGATATTAATAACAAAGCAAATGATTCACTAAAAATCAAAAGTAGAGATGATAGAAGTAGAAAATCTACTTGGTCATTTAAAAAGAAACAGGTTGGAAGTTGACATCCTCTTAAAGGATAGAATTAGACAAGCAGAAGTGGCAAGGAAGAGAAGTACAGAGAGATGTGCAAAGTAAATTGTAGCCAACGATAGAATTAGATCTATCCTTTTGTTTCTCCACTTTCTAATTCTTCTATTTTCTATTTTGTTGGTCATTTATGATCCTCAGCGGGCGTTGCGACCGCAATAGCGACGTGGCTTCGCGTCGCGGAGGCAGGGCTTAATTCTTATAATCCTTATGTTACTTATTTCTTATATTACTTAATTGTTTTAGCTACAAGGCTTAATTCTTATAATTCTTATATTACTTAATAATTAATTCTTTTTGGTACTCAATTACTTAATAATTATTATTCAATGTATTAATTAATTATTTTTAATATGATATATTACTTATTTTTTTTACCAAATATAATAGTTAGTTATTACATTGGTTCCATGGGCTCTAGGTTTAATTTCTACATTTCATATATTTTACTTAATATGTATTAGTCAACATAATACTTAATTATGTGATATTTTTGGACACTTAATCTCATCAATTATTTACATAATATAATAACTAATTGTATTATTTATTAGTATAGAATATATTTTTATCTATAAAATGATAGACGTCTATGAATATGTGATAAATTTTATGAGTTCTTTATTTTTGAGTTTCTATGTGTATGGTATGAATATATTAATATTATTTCTTTTTCTATTAATTTGTTAGAAAAATAAAAAAATGAATTTGCCAGGTAATCCAAAAAATATTAAATTACTTTTAAGAATAAATAATATCATTGACCCTCAAATTACTATTCCTTTCTCAATTTCTTTTACTAACTGTTTCGTTTAAAAAAAAATATAATATTTAAACTTAGGCATATACATATAATTTACTGTAATTAATGTTTAATAATTTTCAAGTTTATTTAATTATATATAATTAGATTAGATATTTACAAGTTACACTCTAAAATTAATGCACCAGCTGCACACCTCCCAATACGCGCTTTTGAACGGCCCAATGTGAAAAACTGCATAGTGCTTTTCGACGTCTAACTTTTTTTTTTTTGAAAAAAAAACCTCTTCTTATTCCTTCTGTGATTTCATTCAATATTTTCTCTTGGTGTTCGTTCTTTTACGGCAGCGACAAACGTTGACGAGATGCAAATGGCAAACCATACACGCACTCATATCTATAAAATTCAAATTCTCATAAACTATGTGATATCATTTTTACATTAGCACACAAGTTAAAATTTAACACAATGGAAAACCAACCAAGCAGCGCGTGAAATCAGAGTGACAATCCTCATATTGAGAGCATTTTCTATGCAACAAAAATAACATTAAAACCCTAAATAAGAAATCAAGGAATTCAATCTAAATCATTACTATGAATTTAGGGCTCTATGTCAAGCCTCAAAACTAACCAACATAATGGACAACACATAATCACACTCATACCTTTGGAGCTCAACACACAAAGTAGCAAACATCAAACATACAAGTTGTGGGCAGGAAGCCAACCTCTTTACCAGACCCACTATACAATCAAATCAATAATAATAAACTTTATTTCATAAGGGTATTCGAAATCCCTAACTTGAACCTAAGGTTCGCATGTTACTAAAGGAAAGGAATTAATCCATACCTGCAGAAGACAAGAATGTGGTGTGCGGCAAACTGGTGGATGGAAGAGGCAGAGCTGTGTCATTGCAGTTGTAATCACAAACACAAGATTAAACTCAAAGAACTACAAAAGAACAATAAAAGCATATACTAACAGAAAAACAAAATCATTACCCAAATGGTGCAGTGCCGGCGGGATTGTGAATCGAAGGGGGAGGTAAGAACCGAGCTTTTACTAAAGCTCAGACTGTACAGACATAATTGGAAAGCCAAATTAAACTTATAACTCAAAAAGGATATAATTAGACAAGCAGAAGTGGCAAGAAAAAGAAATACAGAGAGATGTACAAAGCAAATTGCAGCCAACTTGTAAACAGATTTACGACCATACTGTCCCTTACCAGTTAGCAACTATAAAGATCTGACCTGTAGAACTATAAAGATGATATTACAAGGTACAAAATAGAAATGGCTTACAAACATATATAAGATACAACTTTCATTAGTGTAAAAGTTATAGACAATGGGAATCATTAATTTACATAATAAAGTCAAGGGAAACCAAAGTCACAGCAGTGAGATTTTATCCAAATTAGCTCTAAGTTTTGGTTATTCCTCCTCTAAATCTTGGCAAGAATAGGAAGCAAGTCAATGAAAAAAAAGTGAGAGTTGTAACAAATCATAGCCAGTGAGAGCATTAGGCAAGCATCCTATGCAGTAAACTAAAAAAATGATAACATGAATTGTCTTTGAAGGCATCATCATGGCTATTTCAATAATAAAAGGTAAATTCCATCAAAAAATAATAATAAAAGGTACATAAAAATTATTCATCTATTTTCTATTAAATTCTGAATTTATGTATTACAAAAAACAATTATTAGGGATGACTTTAGCTGTGAAGGAGATTGATTTTTCTCATGGAAAAATTTCAAAACAAAAGGGAGAAAGAGTATATGAACAATTATGTAAAAAAAGGTTCTGGGAGACAAAGTAGAGTGCGTTGTCACATTATATTGATTGTAACCGAATAATGAAAAACTAATGTTACAGTGTTGTTGATTTTTTTCATAAATAAATCAAATGATTAATCCATTAGTTTCCAGTAGAAATTATTATCATAATTTGAATTATAAGTTGAACCAGTAAACTAAAACTCATTACGTGGCCCTTTACTTAAGACAAAAATTAGTTTTGCATAAGTCCAAATTTCTTACATTTTTACAGTAATTAATTGATAATTTTATTCTATAATTTTGTTAATAGTATTAACCACGTAATATTATTATTTTAGTATAATAAAATATAAGGTAATGTACCATTCATATTAGTACTTATATTTTAAAATTCCAGTAATCAAAAAATAAAATAAAAAAGAGATAAAAGAAAGACATTGTTGTTACTATATTGTTATGCAGCTGGGTATTTGCGTGAACTGAACTTCTATTTGATGGTTACTATATTGGAACGTTAACGTGTGTTGCCAAAAAAAATGGGAAACCGTATTGTGCAGTACGTTTCTTGGGTTAACTGCTGTTTTTGAAGGGTAAATTTGGTAGGGAAAAAGTCTATACTAAAACTCTATATCCCCTTTATTAATAGTTATAGATGATAGGAGCAACATAAATATACTGACACATTTTGAAACCAATACAAAGCATGACCTATATATTTCCAAAGTAATAGTGGACTTTTCCAAATTGCAAAGAAAATGAACTTGTACCACATTACTACTTTAATAATAATTGCAGAACATGTAACATGATGAATCCTGTAACAGCCCTAATTTTTCATCCTTCAAGATTAGGATATGTCTTAGGGTATTAGAACATGCTTATTGTTGCTTGGGTTGGGTTTCATATGTTTTACCGTTCCTTCAGCCGATTAAGTGTCCAGATGTACCTTTATTCCTATATTTAGTTATTTCGGTCATCGTATTCCCCATTTTCGAACCTCTTAACAACTCAATTGGACTTAAGTCCCTTCAATAAAGTTGTATCATTATCTCTTATCTTTTAGTTGGCTTTATTTCGACTCGATTTCGATACCTACAACTCTAGATATGCTCTCTGGAGTCAACACAACGCGAGCGTAACACTTAAGAATATTATAGTATATTTCAACTGCATTTTTGATCCTGTTAAAGTCCGAATTTGGGTAAGCCAGATATTAAATTGTAGGAAATTCTCTTAGCTTTCCAACGACACCAAGAACGCCTCAATCGGACATCTGTAGCTCCAGATACAACCAAAACAGTGGCACCGAGTGTCGGTTCAGCGCAGGCGCCCAGATCAAGCTTCGGGCGCCCAGGCCTCACCGAGCGGCGCAGGCGCCAGGAGTCTGAACACCTGGCGCCCACGGTGATAAGTGACTACGCGCTGTTTCGCGTTTTAACTCGTTTGGGCGGTTACGTGACCCGGTGTGACCCATTCTCGACCTGAAAGGGCAACCACGACCCCTAGACTTAACCTAGCCACTAAGCATCGGTTCTAAGACCCTAAACATGATTAGGAGCTGCTCATAAGACCAATCCAAACAGAGAAAAGCTCTTCCTTCCCTTCTTCCAATTTTGTGGTGTCAAGGGCTCTAACTCAAGACTACGCTACGGGACTCGACCGGGAGCACCGTTATTGTAACTAAATGCTGACCTCATTGGGAGGAATAGGAGGTGCTTCACTAGGAAAGGAAACGCTTGGTGTTACCTCATCCCATCCTAGGAGCACGAAATTCACTTGAGGTAAGGGGTAGTTGTTCTCTTCTAGTGAGTGTATGGAACATGTATGAACAATAGGGGTGTCCCATGACCCCTACGCCTCGCGCGGTAATGAAAAATGAGCACTATCACCACCGTGATAGGGAGACATCCGAACTCCTCAATTACTATTCTTGACTAGTGATATTTATTGTAACGTGATGTGATAATTTTATTGGTTGTTGAAATTGGCGTGATGATTGAGCTTTGGTTGTTATATGCTTGATGTACAGAAATTGGTTGTTATCAAATGACAATGTAAGGGAATTAAATAACTAAATAGTAGGCTTTAGACCCTATGAAAGTGTAGCCACTAAGTATGAATCAAAGAACTTGAGTCCCCGCAATTATGTTGATATTGTAAAGCTTAAGTAGAATGTCTAAGGTTCATTTATGATGCCTATTGATTTATTAGTATGATAATCTGAGAGAACTAGTCCTTATATACCAAAGTTTCACTTGGATGTATGTGCTTAATCAAAGTTGCTAAGATTATTAAATGTTCATGTTATTGGTAGAAGGCACTAGCTAACTTATAAATTTGTGTTCTGCTGTTGTTGTTGTTGTTACTCCGTCGAAAATATGGCGATAGAGGATGTTGTGGTTAGACACCGCATTTGGTCATGTTCATGCATCTTGGTGTCGTCATTGTTGTTGTTGTTGTTGTTGTTATTGTTAGTAGGGCGTATCGGGCAAGGTATCCCGTGACGGGCGAGGTTTCCCGGTCCTACGGTTAAAAAGGGCGAATCGGGCAAGGTATCCCGTGGCGGGCAAGGTTTCCCGGTCCTACGGTTAAAAAGGGCGAATCGGGCAAGGTATCCCATGACGGGCAAGGTTCCCGGTCCTTTGGTTAGTAGGGCGAATCGGGCAAGGTATCCCGTGACGGGCAAGGTTTCCTGGTCCTACGGTTAAAAGAAAAAAAAGGGCGAATCGGGCAAGGTATCCCGTGTGGCGAGGTTTCAGGTCCTACGGTTACTGGGGCGAACGGGCCAAGGTATCCGGTGACGGGTGAGGTTCCCGGTCCTGTTGTTATTGGTACACTACTGACATGGTATTCCGAAACGGGCAAGGTATCCCGACTTCGTTTTAAGTGGATCCACATGCATATAGTTATGGTTCTATAAATACATTGTTTTACATGATCATGTGCCTGGTTGTTTAGTGTTGGTAATGTACCTTGTTGTTGTGGTTGATGCCGTGGCATGTGATATATAATTGTTGTGGTAATGTACCTTAATGTTGTGATTGATCTTTGTAGCATGTGATATTTGGCCGTTGTGGTACCATCTTATGCCTTAACGCTAGTGATTAGATGTCCTTATTGGAATTGTTGTATATTGCACATTGTTCATTAATTTCCTACTGTGTATGCACTATTTGAGGTTATGATGACTAACCCTCTTGTGGCTATGCATATCCCACGGGGTATGTGTAGATCTTTGAGACTGCAGGTATTGAGGATACGAATGCCGGCAAGTAATCACGATAGCTGGTTGTGATAGATAGAAGACTTGTGTTTACTTGTTTAAGTTATTGTATTCTTCCGATGTAATGATTAGGGGAAGAGCTCTGAATTATTGTGACATCGGGGACTTGGGTTATTTTTATTAATCGTATTTCATACTCATTTTCTATTTCCGCATGTTGTGAACGTGACAACTCTATTTCGTTTCAAAGGAAAGTTTTATCCGAATGAATATTTTTTTATCTTGTGTTATTTTCTTCTTACATTGCTAAAATGCCATGACGGGGTAGAGGGTGTTACAATTAGTGGTATCGAGGCTTGATTCGGTTCTTAGGGCTTTGTGTGTGGTCTATTGTGTTTCAAAGGCGTGAACTCGAGTTGAGTTACATGCATTACTTGTTTAATTTTGTTTGTTCTAGTACACGAACAATTCTCGTGAGCTAAGTTCACGAGTATATGATAGATAGAGCTAAGATAGTAGGTACCTGAACCATTAGCTATGAATCTTGGGTTAACAATTTCCTAAGTTGTTAATTTCTTAGTATCTTGTTTAAAATTACGCTTAGTGAATTGAGAAGGATCAACCTAATCGAGAGATGCAGTTAACCCTTAGTTGTTGCACTTAAGGTGCAAGACTTTTATCCATTACCTTAAAGGAATTCTAGTAAGTACAATGGGCTAGTAGCTTAACTAGAAAGGATAAGCTGACCTTATGTTAGATTTACAGCATTGTTAGCTGGGAATTATGTTATCAGAGTAGCGCAGCGGAATGGTGGCTATGCTATAGGAAGGATCTTTTGTAGAGCTTGAGGGTAATTATGTGGCGTCGACATCTTTACGCTTAAGCCCCTATCAGAGAACCTTATAGAAGAATAGGTGATTGTTGCACATGGTTATTATTGCTTGGATTACCTGGCTGAACGAGTAGGGGGACATTAGTTAATCTTTGGGAAATATATTGTTTTGCCTTCTGATAAGACCACCAAACCGATTTTAGATGTTCTAACAGAAACCGAGTCTATTATTGTGTAGCACCCTATAGAATGTTTTCCTAGAGTAAGTTGAGCAGTAGAAATAATAAAGGTTTTTGCGTAGGGTACCTTAAGATAAATACTGTAGTTAGTCATGCCTTAATTTGCGATAAACTTCTTTTGCTATATTGTGTGCTTAACTTTAATGACTATGAAACATTGCATGCAAACATGTTATTTCTTTTAGGATAAATAGGTTTCTATTTTTTTTTACGGAATAAATAGATTAAAAATGATGAATAATTCTTTTTTATTCATTATATTTTAACGTTTTAGTCTAACATACTTTAGCCTATAATTTTTGTGTGTGCATATTGCTTAACTAAGTCTTGATTGCTGAATTATTTTTGATATGATATTAAAAAAAAAATTAAAATTTATTTTGTTACATTCACTGACATGCGGTTAATTGATCTTTCTATATTTTATGCTTCATTTGACTCTCTATTAAATACAAACGTGTTATCTCTTTCAAGGAGACTTGAGTTATCTTGAATATTTATATTGAAATGTGAAAGCACTACGTTATATCTGTTGCTTAGTTTGCTTTGAAAATGTTACATGCTTGAACTGAGGTAAGTTTCTGAACTCTGTTAGATAATTATATGACTGTGTTGCATTACTAAATTATTGATTTCTAGTTTAAATGCCTAATGCCTTTTGATCAGCTTATATATTTAGCTCGTGATTAATCTTGGCTGCAATATAAAATGCCTTTGATAAGGGAAATTGTTTTGTTTGTGTTTCATTTTTTCTATTAGTATTAATATTTATGAAAAAAAAATGTTATTTTCTCTTTCTAAATTGATGCTTTAGTCTGTTGTACTTTGGTCGTTAACTTTTGTATATTATGTTTAAGTGAATATTGATTGTTGAATTGTTGTTTATGATATGTTGCTAAATGTGTGTGTATATATATATATATATTATAGTTTTAATTATGATTTGGTTTTATAAAGGTTGTATGTCTAGCTTCGCAAGATTTTACCCTAAGATAGTTAACTTCAATCTCGTTTTAGTTCCACCTGACCTTAGTAGACCTTTTACGGTGTGTTGTATTAAGTTTTAAAGAACGTGGTTATGCGGAATAAGGATCGGTAATCAACTTATGGAGTGGTTCTTAAGGATTTAGATGTTAGTCTTGTTGATTCGTTGTGGTTGTTGCAGTTTTGACGCCTTAAGATAGTAATTTTTAGTATTCCTTAGTTTAAGGAGTTAATCCTAGGAGGAGCCATGAAAGTCACCTGAGCATATGATTGGTTAGTACGCTAGACATTTAAGTTACAACTTTTGAAATTCTAGACCTTTAAAAGGACTAAGTTCTCCAGCTAGTGACCTTAGTTGACCCTCTTAAGAAAGAATTGTGTGGAATATATATAGCAATAGTGAAGATGGTTGCATGATGTTTTAGGGACACGAACCGTGTCGTTTAATAGCACCTAGAGAAATTCCGAGGACGGAATTTTTTTTTAGGGGGGTAGAATTGTAACAGCCCTAATTTTTCATCCTTCAAGATTAGGATATGTCTTAGGGTATTAGAACATGCTTATTGTTGCTTGGGTTGGGTTTCATATGTTTTACCGTTCCTTCAGCCGATTAAGTGTCCAGATGTACCTTTATTCCTATATTTAGTTATTTCGGTCATTGTATTCCCCATTTTCGAACCTCTTAACAACTCAATTGGACTTAAGTCCCTTCAATAAAGTTGTAGCATTATATCTTATCTTTTAGTTGGCTTTAGTTCGACTCGATTTCGATACCTACAACTCTAGATATGCTCTCTGGAGTCAACACAACTCGAGCGTAACACTTAAGAATATTATAGTATATTTCAACTGCATTTTTGATCCTGTTAAAGTCCGAATTTTGGTAAGCCTATTAGATATTAAATTGTAGGAAATTCTCTTAGCTTTCCAACGACACCAAGAACGCCTCAATCGGACATCTGTAACTCCAGATACGACCAAAACAGTGGCACCGAGTGTCCAGACTCAGGCGCAGGGCGCCCAGACTGAAGCTCGGGCGCCCAGGCCTCACCGAGAGCAGGCGCAGGGCGCCCAGGGAGTGCATACGCCTGGCGCCCACAACTGATAAGTGACTACGCACTGTTTCGCGTTTTAACTCGTTTTGGGCCGGTTCTGTGACCCAGTGTGACCCATTCTCGACCTGAAAGGGCAACCACGACCCCTAGACTTAACCTAGCCACTAAGCATCAGTTCTAAGACCCTAAACATGATTAGGATCTGCTCATAAGACCAATCCAAACAGAGAAAAGCTCTTCCTTCCCTTCTTCCAATTTTGTGGTGTCAAGGGCTCTAACTCAAGACTACGCTACGGGACTCGACCGGGGAGCACCGTTATTGTAACTCGTACAGCCTCATTGGGAGGAATAGGAGGTGCTTCACTAGGAAAGGAAAAGCTTGGTGTTACCTCATCCCATCCTAGGAGCACGAAATTCACTTGAGGTAAGGGGTAGTTGTTCTCTTCTAGTGAGTGTATGGAACATGTATGAACAATAGGGGTGTCCCATGACCCCTACGCCTCGCGCGGTAATGAAAAATGAGCACTATCACCACCGTGATAGGGAGACATCCGAACTCCTCAATTACTATTCTTGACTAGTGATATTTATTGTAACGTGATGTGATAATTTTATTGGTTGTTGAAATTGGCGTGATGATTGAGCTTTGGTTGTTATATGCTTGATGTACAGAAATTGGTTATTATCAAATGGCAATGTAGGGGAATTAAATAACTAAATAGTAGGCTTTAGACCCTATGAAAGTGTAGCCACTAAGTATGAATCAAAGAACTCGAGTCCCCGCAATTATGTTGATATTGTAAAGCTTAAGTAGAATGTCTAAGGTTCATTTATGATGCCTATTGATTTATTAGTATGATAATCTGAGAGAACTAGTCCTTATATGCCAAAGTTTCACTTGGATGTATGTGCTTAATCAAAGTTGCTAAGATTATTAAATGTTCATGTTATTGGTAGAAGGCACTAGCTAACTTATAAATTTGTGTTCTGCTGTTGTTGTTGTTGTTACTCCGTCGAAAATATGGCGATAGAGGATGTTATGGTTAGACACCGCGTTTGGTCATGTTCATGCATCTTGGTGTCGTCATTGTTGTTGTTGTTGTTGTTATTGTTAGTAGGGCGTATCGGGCAAGGTATCCCGTGACGGGCGAGGTTTCTCGGTCCTATGGTTAAAAAGGGCGAATCGGGCAAGGTATCCCGTGGCGGGCAAGGTTTCCCGGTCCTACGGTTAAAAAGGGCGAATCGGGCAAGGTATCCCGCGACGGGCAAGGTTCCCGGTCCTTTGGTTAGTAGGGCGAATCGGGCAAGGTATCCCGTGACGGGCGAGGTTTCCCCGGTCCTTTGGTTAGTAGGGCGAATCGGGCAAGGTATCCAGTGACGGGCGAGGTTTCCCGGTCCTACGGTTAATGGGGCGAATCGGGCAAGGTATCCCGTGACGGGTGAGGTTCCCGGTCCTGTTGTTATTGGTACACTACTGACATGGTATTCCGAAACGGGCAAGGTATCCGGCCGTTTTAAGTGGATCCACATGCATATAGTTATGGTTCTATAAATACATTGTTTTACATGATCATGTGCCTGGTTGTTTAGTGTTGGTAATGTACCTTGTTGTTGTGGTTGATGCCGTGGCATGTGATATATAATTGTTGTGGTAATGTACCTTAATGTTGTGATTGATCTTTGTAGCATGTGATATTTGGCCGTTGTGGTACCATCTTATGCCTTAACGCTAGTGATTAGATGTCCTTATTGGAATTGTTGTATATTGCACATTGTTCATTAATTTCCTACGCTGTATGCACTATTTGAGGTTATGATGACTAACCCCTCTTGTGGCTATGCATATCCCACGGGGTATGTGTAGATGCTGAGACTGCAGGTATTGAGGATAAGAATGCCGGCAAGTAATCACGATAGCTCGTTGTGATAGATAGAAGACTTGTGTTTACTTGTTTAAGTTATTGTATTCTTCCGATGTAATGATTAGGGGAAGAGCTCTGAATTATTGTGACATCGGGGACTTGGGTTATTTTTATTAATCGTATTTCATACTCATTTTCTATTTCCGCATGTTGTGAACGTGACAACTCTATTTCGTTTCAAAGGAAAGTTTTATCCGAATGAATATTTTTTTATCTTGTGTTATTTTCTTCTTACATTGCTAAAATGCCATGACGAGGTAGAGGGTGTTACAAATCATAAGTGATTGCAATAGAGTCAGCATTATGATATGAACACACAAATAAATATAAAAGAACAATTTCTGAGCCACTTAAGCTCATATGTACAACATAATCTCATTAGTCGAAAGCCACATAATTGCATAGAACAAGAGGCCTGTGAATCAGCAAGAAAAAGAAGGACCAAAGCACAAAAAGGACCACAACACAAAAAGGAACAAACCAAAGCAACAATCAAAATGATCTCAGTCTTTCATATACGGAGAAGTGGAACTCAAACCAACTTGTCAAGTATTTAAAATAGAAATCTCGGCAAACAACTTTTGGAAACACAATAACCAATTACCTCTGAATCGGTTTGGCCAGAGAAGGCTTGTTTTCCGAGCAAATAGTCTACCTGCAAAGAGGAAAAACAAAATCTTGAATTTCAACAAAATCTTGTAATCACCTCAACTTCCTATGTACTTTCCTGGACATCGAGGCAATAACTAGCAGAAATTAAAATGATATACAATCGCAAATATGTATACCAGGCACATAGTCTTGGTCACACAAATATTTTACTGCTTGGTTCAAAATGCAACTTAAAAAACAAATGCTTTAGAGCAAAAATGTCCAAAAATTTTACCCATATGTAAAAAAATCTAACAATGTTCATTTTTTATTTTTTTACAGCAAACAACACCACCTTATAAAAATTATTTTCCAAAATCAGTCAAACTAAACCAAAAGCAAATAAGAGATATGTTTTTCGTATGCTACACACTGTTTAAACAAACACTAAAGACTTAAATATAAAAGTGAAAAAAAAAGCTTGTAAAATAAAATTATAGAAGCATAGTCACGGGCTAGAAGGACAAACTTGGTTTCTACAACTTTATACAAATCATTTCACATGCTCTTCACCAGAAAAGCCTTTACAAACACCTTGGTATTGATTAAGAATCACATAAATAGCAAAGACTTTAAGACAAAATTATTAGATCAGTCACTTAGGACAAATATGCCTTTAACAGTCCACACAAATACAGATTAATTAAAGACTTTAAAACAAACAAAAAACTATTAACCCCTTTGGAAAAGACCAAACCATATTCGAAACAAAATCAGCAAGAAATACGAAATATGTGTGTGTATATTTGGTACAAAATGATAAAGAACTAACTAAATATCTATGCCACCATAGAACAACAGAAAAAGATATGGAATTCATAAACAGTTCCCTATATGTGTGTGTGTCTATATATATATATATATATAACTCTTGAATATGTGTGTGTAGTGTTTATGTTATGTTATGTTATAAATAATTAAATATCTAGTTGATTATATTTTATTGCTTGGAACTAAAAATCTGAAAATTCAGGAGGGGATGCAGGTGTGTCATGTGCCAAATCTTTGACTAATTCAACTTATACAAGTCCCAAAATTTAAGACCAACATCATATCATATCACTCATTCACATATTTTGCACCTTAGGTTCTAGATTCTAATATAATATAATTTGTTCTAAATACACTTCTATTATGAAAACCATGTCTCCTACGAGCAGTTAATTTAGTTCTATGACATTTTACACCTGATGATTCTTCCACATTTATCACAACAGTCCAGAAGCTTCAAATCAAATGAAATTTGCTATAAAAAATATGAAAGAGACAGAGATAGCCTTACTGAAAATCACACGCAGAAGCAAAAACGTAGAACCGTCAACAAAGAAGCGAACACTGTTGGAACCTAAACGATTGAGAAGTTTAGACCCTCATTAATTTTGATGATAACAAAGTATTCGCAAGAGAACAATTTATGTTCTAACAATTCTTGAAGTGTGCAGATACTAATAATACACATATTCTAAGCCACTCAAGCAAGAAGAAAGTAATTCTCAAGAGAAGGATACATTCCATGTGTCAGCATCCGACTCATCCTTGTGAGCGTCTGGAATTTTCTCTCTATGACACAAAGCTTATGCAATTGCTACGAGCGTCCGAACTTCCGATTCTGAGCGAGCGTCTGACCTTCATTTCAAATCATGTGTTAGTCACGTTGCTGCTCTACCTCTCAGAAGTTTCTGGAACGGATTTCAAAATTGATTCTGAGCGCTAAAATTGTTGTACGAGGTATCAAAGGTGGCACCTTTAGCTACAAGACAAAAATCGTACAAGCAAGGTAGTACAAAAACGGTAATATGTACTACTGGGATATTCTCTGCAAAGCAAGAAAGAGACAGCGTTTTGAATTTACCTCACTCAATGGAAAGGAGCCATTTTTTACCGTAACGGTAATATCCTTGGAATTCCTATATATACCTCATGGTATCCATTGAAGAAGCAACGAACATCCTGTGAAAAAGCTTGCTGAAATTCTGCTGAAATATTACTGAGAACAAGCACTGCTTCTGTGAGCAACCAAGTCTCGTGCTAAGTCTCTGGACTACAAGAACTGAACTCAGCGTCCGACCCTTTCTTTAAGAAAGTTTTTCTATAGTTGAGCTTAATCTTTTATCCTCTCTGTGATAGTTATTTTTAACTGTACTTCAACTCACTTGTAAAAGTTTGTTTTGGCCTAGTTGAGAGTATTGTCAAGTTGTGACAGTAGAATACTCTTGAGGAAATTGTAATCAGATTGATTATAGTGGAAAATCCTTCAGGAACAAAGGGACTAGACGTAGCTACCAGTTTGGTAGTGAACTAGTATAAATTTCTTTGTCTCCTGCTTTACTGCTTTCTATTCATTTCTATCTTGCTGTGTTAAAAACAAGTTTTATCAAACTGTTTTTTCCAGCGTCCGATTATTCCCAGCATTCGATAAACAAACAGTTTTGAAAAACTTGTGTTCTAAAGTGTTTCTAACTTAAAGTTTGCGAAAAGTTTTTAACACAATTCAACCCCCCTTCTTGTGTTCACGTTCAAACATGAACCCAGAAATTCGAGAGGCAGAAATGGGAGAACAAACCTAAAAATCAGAATGCAAGGCAGAAACCTAATGCAAATCAGAATGCAAAGCACAAACCCAATGAAAAACAAAAACAGAGAACCGAAGTAATTAATAACTAATAATTAGATTTTTCTAATGGGAAATTTAACTGAAGATTGAAGTTGATGTTACCTTACGATGGTGTAGAACAACACAAGCTTCAACAGTGACTTGGAGGAAGCTTAGGGTTTTAGGAACAAGATACAAATCCAGATAATCTAACGCAAAGAAGTTTGCATCAAAACATAAATCCCTAGATTTCCACATTAATTCAATGAATTCAGCCCAAACATATCGCCCATCATAAGTCACAGATGCACACTACAGCCAGATCCAATCAAACACATATCTAAATGATATATAACAGTAATAAAGGACAGATAATGAGGATACAGTAATGAAATTAACACAAAGCCCAGAAACAAAATACACTGAAACCCTCAATCTCTATAAATTCATAGTAAAAAGACCCTTCAAGAGTCTAGGGTGTTGTGCGAATCCAAATCAACACTTTCAGTTTTACACCAAATTAAACGAAAATTGAAATTCAATTTTTTAAAATTCTAGCAATTCTCTCAAATCTCAATCTCAAAAACACCTAGATCCAAAGAGCAGAATGCATTGCTGCAAAATAATCCACTTTTTAAAACTTGTTTAGTCTTTTATCACCAAGAAAACTTAAGAGAAAAATAATGAAACCCCTCATAAATGCTTAAGAATAAACCCATTATTTTTTAAAACAGAACCAAGAAGACAATTTCTGTTCGCTGCAACTAAAGTTGCAATAATAACAGTAGTAAATCAGCCATGGGAGTGAATCCATCAAGATATAAGAAAAAATTGTGGTCAGACGTAGAGAAACAAATCAATCAAAAGTTTCATCACATGTTTGGAATGAAGTATTTACCTGATCTACAAGAAGAGCAATGTTCGAACCGGCAGCTAATGCGACAACTTTAAACTTATTTGGATTCTCCGCCGCGACATCTAGTGTCTATAAAAGCATACAGGGGGAAATCATGCATTACATTAAAGAATAAGATAGTTAAGCTACCCTACAAGGAGTAAACAATCAATTATGAGCAAAAAGGGAAAAAATCAAATTCATTTGAAAGATTAATAAGAAACTATTGAAGCACAATTATTCCCAAGCAAACAGCATTTTGCAAGTCCAGCCAACATCTTTTGCTTTATTAGATTATTTATCATTCCAATATATTATTTCTTACATTACCGCTATTTAATTGTGATATTAGACTTCAGCAGTACCTGAGTTCCAATTGAACCAGTAGATCCCACGATGGAAATGGGTTTTGGTCCTTCCCAAGTCTTGCGACCTAGTTCTGGGATCGCTCATCCTGGCCAGGCTGGTGGTGGTGACTGTACTGAGCAAGACACTCATCTTCCAGATGTTGTTCCACACTCTTTTCTTTTCAAAGCAAAACTACCTACAAATCAAATTATTATTTACTTAATAAATAAATATAGATTTTCACTACACAAAAATAGCATAGTATCTATCACATACCATCAATACAACAGAAGAGCAGAATTTGGGGGAAAAATCAAAACAAAGAAAATGTGATTAAGCACAGACAGTGGAGGAATATGCTGCGGTGACCTGAGTTCGTTGGTGGCAGCGGCTGCTCCGGTGAGACTATGTGGCGGTAGCGCCGTGACGATGTTTCAGTCGAACTATTGTGGTGGTGCTCGGAGTCTAATGGTCACGCTAGACAAAAAGGAGTGGGGGTGGTGGCCGTGATGGACTAAGGTTATGGTGGCTGTGACGGTCAGAGAAAGAGGTAGGGACAGAGACGGTGCCGAAGTGGACGTGGTGGCGGCAGTGTGGTGGCCGAAGACACGATGAACGCTCCACAGAGAGAAAAAGAGATGAGAGAGGGGTTTCAGAAAAATGAAGGAGAAGATAGTTTTCTGGTCCGTAAACGCAACATATCGACGACTTTTTTTACTTACCAACGGTCTAAGCCTGTCATAAAACTGAGCGGATGTTCCGACGACCAAATTTCAAATACCGACAGACAATCCGTCGAAGATGGAAAAAGAAGCGGGAATCTGGCTTGTTTTCGCGCCTTTACCAATGGGCCATACCCATCGCAAAAAAAAACTGTTTTTCCGACGGCTTTAACCATCGGTAAAGGCAGGTCGTCTCATGCTTCGTCGGTAACATTAAGCATGAGACGTCCTGCCTTTACCGACGGTTAAAGTCGTCAGAAAAACCTTTTTTTGCGACGGGTATGGCCCGTCGGTAAAGGCATAATTTCTTGTAGTGATGATGGAATAGATGATGAGCTCACGTTCATATCTAGGAAGATCCAAAGAATGTGGAAGAAAAGAAACTTCAAAAGAAAATTCCAGAAGAAAGATGTCAAGGATAAAAAGGAAAGCAAAGACAAGAGTCAAGTCATTTGCTATATGGACCAAATGACTGCAAACCATATCACCATTACTCTCTCTTTGAGCGCCTTTCCTCCAAGCATAATACCTTCAAATTGTGCCGTATGTTCTCTATAATCCCTGTGCATTGCTGCAGAAATACCCAGCCACTTAACGATCTCCATCCACACCTTCAAGAAAATGGGACACGTAAAAAATATATGTGAAGCTATTTCTGCTTCTTGGTTGCAATCGTGGCAGGATTCGAAGTCCCTGTTGAGAATCCCCCTTTTTATTAAATTGTCGGATGTGGGTATCCTATTTAGGAGTAGCTTCCAAGTAAACATGGTGGGTATCTTCTTGTGCCATACCTTTTGGAGATGTTCAGCTTCTTCTTGGTTGAGATTCTACATTTAAGAGTTTGTATGCCGACTTTACTGTTTAAGTCCCGGATGGATCCTCTCTCCATACCCATTTATCTCTCAATGATTCATGCAGCTCCACCCCTTCTACCACTTCCCTTAAAATTTTCACTAAGTCATTTTCCCATTGGAATAATTTCCTTCTCCACCTCCAACTCCATTCCTAACTTCTGTCTGAGCTACACCTAAAGTCTGCCACCCTTGCCTCCTTCTTACAATATAACATAAAGAGTCTTCCAAACCGATTTTATAGCATAACTCCCTCACACCATGGATCGGTCCAAAATTGTGTATCTACCCCATTCCTCACTCTCTTCACTATGGACTCAGAGAATCAATTGTTCCTAAAGCCCTAAACCCCCTCCTCTAAAGCTAACACATCTTTCCACCATGGTGAGCCTTCCCTCACACTCCTATTTAAAGCCCTACCCAACTCCCCATATTTATACACCAACACTTTATACCACAAGCCTTGGTTATCCACCTTCATTTTCCATAATCATTTCCCTAGAAGTGCTAAATTGAAAGCTCTCAGATTTTTTAAGCCTAAACCCCATTCCTCTCGATATTTGCAAATTGTATCCCATTTAACCCAGTTCATTCTCCTAGAAAGTTCATCCCCACCCCATAAAATTATTTAAAGAGAGATTCGAGTTTAGAGATGATACCTGACAGAGCCTTGAAGAAAGAGAGGAAGTATACCGGCAATGTGTACAAGGCTGATATGAGGAGCACCACACGTCCACCCATTGATAAATTCTTGCTCTTCCACGATGATAGTCTACACCTCAATATTTCCACGACTAGGTCCCAAGTCTATTTTCTTCTTGGGTTAGCACCAATCGGCAATCCCAGGTATTTTAGTGGAATTTTGCCCACTTTGCAATTGAGCGTGTATGGCGCTTTATTTAACCACCATTTTGTTGGAACCTAAACGATTGAGATGTTTAGACCCTCATTAATTTTGATGACAACAAAGTATTCACAAGAGAACAATTTATGTTCTAACATTTCTTGAAGTGTGCAGATACTAATAATACGTATATTCTAAGCCACTCAAGCAAGAAGAAAGTAATTCTCAAGAGAAGGATTCATTCTATGTGTCAAGATCCCGCTCATCCTTGTGAGCGCCTGGAATTTCCTCTTTATACAAAGATGCTTATCCAATTGCTACAAGCGTCCGAACTTCCGATTCAACGAGCGTCCGAACTTCCGATTCTCGAGCGAAGGCCTCAACCTCACTTCTAATCACGTGTTAGTCACGTTGTCGCTTCTACCTCTCGAAGTTTCGAACGGATTTCAAAATTGATCTTGAGCGCTAAAATTGTTGTACGAGGTATCAAAGGTGAAACCTTTAACTACAAGACAAAAATCGTGACAAGCAAGGTAGTACAAAAGCGGTAACATGTACTCATCGGGATATTCTCTGCAAAGCAAGAAAGAGACAAAGATTTTGAATTTACCTTACTCAATGGTAAGGAGCCATTTTTACCTTAACGGTTATATCCTTGGAACTCCTATATATACCTCATGGTATCCATTGAAGAAAAAACGCATCGTGAAAAAGCATGCTGAAATTCTCTGAAATATTTATCGAGAACAAGCACCGCTTCGTGAGCAACCAAGTCTCGTGCTAAGTCTCGGACTACGTAATCAACTCCTGTCCGACCCTTTCTTTAAGAAAGTTTTTCTATAGTTGAGCTTAATCTTTTATCCTCTCTGTGAGAGTTAATTTTAATCGTACTTCAACTCTTTTGTAAAAGTTGTTTTGGCCTAGTTAAGGTCAGTATCCTCAAAGGCTCGATCAGATCGAGTCGTTTGAGAAGTTGAGAGTATTGTCAAGTTGTGATAGTAGAATACTCTTGAGGAAATTGTAATCAGATTGATTATAGTGAAAATCCTTCAGCAACGAAGGGACTAGACGTAGCTATCAGTTTGGTAGTGAACTAGTATAATTTATGTGTCTCCCGCCATCGCTTTCTATTCTTTTTTATCTTCTTTGCGTTAAAAACAAGTTTTATCAAACTGCTTTTTCCAGTGTCAAGTTATACCCAAAGATCCGATAAACAAACAATTTTGAAAAACTTGTGTTCTATAGTGTTTCTAACTTAAAGTTTACGAAAAGTTTGTAAACACAATTCAACCCCCCCTTCTTGTGTTCACGTTCAGTTGGTATCAGAGCTCGGCCTCTTGGTTGAGCACTTAACAGTTTCAAGAGAAAAGATTCTATATTGTGAACATGTCTACTGAAGGTGGTCATATGAACCGTCCTCCTCTGTTCAATGGAGAAAAATTTGATTACTGGAAGGATAAGATGAAAGCATTCCTTGAGGCACAAAGTCTTGATTTGTGGGATATAGTTGAAAGCGGATACATTCTTCCCGCTAATGCCCTTGGCGTTGCAATATCAAGGGAAAACTGGTGCGATGATCGTAAAAGAGATATCAAACCAACCGTAGGGCGATTTATTCTCATCTGTGCTATGACAGAAAGAGAATATGATAAATGTAGCAAGTTTGATATCGCCAAAGAAATCTGGGATTCTCTTGTGTTGTCTTATGAGGGTTACGCCAAGTAAGAGAAACAAAGGCTAGCATGATGGTTCGCCAATATGAACTATTCAAAATGGAAGATGGAGAAAACATTGAAACTATGTTTGGAAGATTCCAAACACTTGTTCATGGGTTGCAAGCCCTTGGAAAAAGTTATACCACACACGATCATGTGAGAAAGATTTTGAGAAACTTGACAAGGCAAAGGGAGACCCAAAGTCACTGCTATTCAAGAAGCAAAAGATCTGAATGTTCTTCGGCTTGAAGATCTTATGAGTTCCCTAAAAGCTCATGAACTTGAGCTAAATGAAGAAGAACCTACCAAGAAGAGTAAGTCTATTGCTTTAAAAGTTAATCAACATAAACCTAGTACTTCTAAAGCTTTTTAGGCTGAAGAAGAAGAATCAGATGATGAAGCTTCAGAAGGAGACTCTGATGGATCAGATGATGAGCTTGCATTCATATCTAAGAAGATCCAGAGAATGTGGAAGAAAAGAAACTTTAGAAGGAACTTTCAGAAGAAAGATTCAAAGGACAAGAAGGAGAGCAAAGACAAGGACAAAGCCCAAGTCATTTGCTATGAATGTAAGAAGCCTGGACATTTCAAATCCGAGTGTCCTAATCTTAAAGAGAAGCCCACAAGAAGCTCCTTCAAGAAAAAGAAGAAAGGTCTCATGGCAACATGGGAAGATCTTGACTTATCCTCCTCTGAGGAAGATAAAGAAGAAGCTCACATTGCCCTCATGGCGCATAATCGACATTGAGTCAAGAAGATATTGAAGAGGTAATAGTATATGATTCCTACTCAACTTCAACTTGCTTTTGATGATCTTCTTAAGGACTCGCCACTCTCTATCGAGTATAAGAACTTGAAAAAGAAATTTTTAAAACTATCACAAGATTTTCATTCCTTACGTAATGAAAACTCAGACTCGATGAAGAGAACCGTGGCTGAAAATCGAAAATCAGCGTCTGGTTGATAACGGCGTCTGGAAGCTAACAAGCAACCGTGGTCGAGAGCTCTCAAGCTAAGAGTTCAGAGTTACAGTATCCTAATCGCAAATCAAATGACTATGAACAAGCATTTCAAAAGTTTCTTGCAGAAAGTGTAACTCGAAGCAAGCAACCTTCAATGATCTGGGGTGTCAGTAAAACGACAACTCAAGGGCTTGGCTATAAACCACATGAAACCCTTTTGGAAAATAATTCAACATCTGATAAATCCCATAGTCATAGTAAATGCTTACATTGTACTTACTGTAATAAATCTGGTCATTTGAAAAGTGCATGTAATGTTTTTAAAACTAAGAAGGATAAGCCTCCTTCAAGAACTAACAAGAAAGGACCCAAAAAGATATGGGTACCTAAAGATAAAATAGTCTATGTTGCAGACATGCTTAGCAACAAAGTCAACACACCAGTCTTGGTACTTAGACAGTGGATGCTCGCGTCACATGACGGGAGAAAAGCATATGTTCCAAGAACTAAGACCTAGAGAAGTTGGATTCGTTGGTTTCGGAGGAAACCAGAAAGGTAAAATAGTTGGAATTGGTCGCATAGGTAAAGGCTCTCTTCCTTCTATTGATAATGTTTTATATGTTGAAGGACTGAAACATAATCTATTGAGCCTAAGTCAATTATGTGACAATGGTTATGAAGTCATCTTTACAGAAACTGGATGTTTAGTAAAAAGCAAAAACGATGGATCTATATTCTTTACAAAGAAAGAGGAAACAAAATGTTTATAAAGTTGATCTTTCTGAACTTGAAAAACAAGATGTCAAGTGTCTTATATCTGTTGAAGATGAGCAATGGATTTGGCACAAAAGATTGGGTCATGCCAACTTGAGATTAATCTCAAATTTAAACAAGCACAATCTTGTTAAAGGCTTACCAAATCTTAAGTACAAATCTGATGCCCTTTGTGAAGCTTGTCAAAAAGGAAAACAAGTTAAAACTTCCTTTCATTTAAAAAATGTTGTTTCAACTTCTAGACCATTTGAACTTTTACATGTTGATCTTTTTGGTCCCACAAGGACAACCTCTTTAACTGGAAAGAAATATCGTTTAGTCATTATGGATGATTTTACTAGATGGACATGGGTTAAATTCCTTGCCCACAAGGATGAGTCTTATAAGGTATTTACTGTTTTCTGCAAATCAGTTCAAAATGAAAAAGGCATTTGCATTTCCTCTATTAGAAGTGATCATGGGGGAGAATTTGAAAATGAGAACTTTCAAAAATTTTGTGAAGAAAATGGCATCTCCCACAATTTCTCCTCTCCTAGAACACCTCAACAAAATGGTGTTGTAGAAAGGAAAAATAGGTCCCTCCAGGAAATGGCCAGGACCATGATCAATGAAGCTGATATTGCAAAACATTTTTGGGCAGAAGCAGTAAACACAGCTTGTTATATTCAAAATAGAATTTATATAAGACCTATTTTGAATAAGACTCCTTATGAATTGTGGAAAGGAAGAAAACCAAACATTTCTTACTTTCATCCTTTTGGTTGTATTTGTTATATCATGAATACTAAAGATCGCTTGGTAAGTTTGATTTCAAGGTTGACAAAGGAATCTTTTTGGGATATTCTGAAAGATCTAAAGCTTTTAGAGTATACAACAAAGAAACTTTGACAGTTGAAGAGTCCATTCATGTCAAGTTTGATGATAAGAAGCCTGACACTGCAATGTCAGAGCTAGATGAGTTATTTTCAGATTTAAACCTCGGTGAAAAGCCAGACGGTGAAAATACATCTTCATCATCCGGTGGTGACAAGACGAAGAATTCTACCCAAGCGGAAGCTGAAGCAAGAAAAAGTTGGAAGTACAAAACCAATCATCCAAAAGATCAAATCTTAGGAGAACCTGGTGATAAAGTACGAACCAGATCCTCTTTCAAGGAGCATGCTGACTTTGCACTTCTCTCTGAGATGGAACCTAAGACGATTGATCAAGCCTTGGAAGATGAAGGGTGGATTCTAGCCATGTAAGATGAGTTAAATCAGTTCCAAAGGAATGATGTCTGGAAGCTAGTCACTCTACCAGAAGATAAGCAAGCTATTGGTACTAAATGGGTATTCAGAAATAAGCTTGATGAAGACGGTAAAGTTGTGAGAAATAAGGCAAGGTTAGTTGCTCAAGGCTACTCACAAGAAGAAGGTATTGATTTCACTGAAACTTTTGCACCTGTTGCAAGATTAGAAGCTATTCGTATTTTACTATCATTTGCAGCACATCATGAAATAACTTCATCAAATGGGTTATACCAAATGATGGATTCTTTTTAAGAGCTCAAAGGAAGAAGGATTTGAGACTGAAGTTATCAAACTGGGTGCTAGCAGAGCATCAGAAGATGAAGTCTGCATCTGTACCAGAAGCTGGACCTTCTACTTCTACTTCTGCAGTTGAGATGGTCACCATTCCAAAAGCAGAATTTGAAGAAATGAAGGCTACAAACTTGAAGGTTACTCAGCTAGAGACTGCACTGAAGCTACTCTACGAACGTCTCAATATCCCACCTCCACCTCTTCCAAACCCTTGATTTTTTTTTACTTGTGTGTGATATAAAATCTATTTGGTTGATACAATTATATATATATAAATATGTTTGATCTAATTATCTGTCTTTTGTTCAAATTTTTCTAAGTCTTATTTTGACTATGATGTGTTTTTACACTCTTTTTGTCTGATGACAAAAGGGGGAGTAAAAGAAAGGTATGATGAACACGAAAGAAAGGTATATTGAACACGTGAGAATTCGATTATCCACCATCCGATGGATACACTGGAACTAAAGTATCATGCATATCATTTCATACATAGCCTTTTTTGCGCTAATATTCATTGATCTAGTGTTATGATAATGTTTAATAAATTTTCAAGATACAATGAAATATATTTGATTAAATCAATCTATTTGGTATATAATCAAAGATCCGATCTCACTTTATTAAATACATGCTCTGATACATTTACTGATTTTTCGTAATCACTTAGATGAATTTGCTTACCAAAAATTGCCTTAAAACCTGAATTGTTCATATATATCTAAACTGTTAAATTCAGGGGAAGACCCTTAATGTCTTTTTAAAACTAAATTGTTCATCTACCTTAGATGTTTGTCATCATCAAAAAGGGGGAGATTGTTGGAACCTAAACGATTGAGATGTTTAGACCCTCATTAATTTTGATGATAACAAAGTATTCACAAGAGAACAATTTATGTTCTAACATTTCTTGAAGTGTGCAGATACTAATAATACGTATATTCTAAGCCACTCAAGCAAGAAGAAAGTTATTCTCAAGAGAAGGATTCATTCTATGTGTCAGCATCCGGCTCATCCTTGTGAGCGTCTGGAATTTCCTCTTTATACACTATGCTTATCCAATTGCTACAAGCGTCCGAACTTCCGATTTTGAACGAGCGTCTGAACTTCCGATTCTGAACGAGCGTCCGAACTTCCGATTCTGAGCGAAAGGCCTCAACCTCACTTCTAATCACGTGTTAGTCACGTTGCTGCTCTACCTCTCAGAAGTTTCTGGAACGGATTTCAAAATTGATCTTGAGCGCTAAAATTGTTGTACGAGGTATCAAAGGTGAAACCTTTAACTACATGACAAAAATCGTACAAGCAAGGTAGTACAAAAATGGTAAACATGTACTACTGGGATATTCTCTACAAAGCAAGAAAGAGACAGCATTTTGAATTTACCTTACTCAATGGTAAGGAGCCATTTTTACCTTAACGGTTATATCCTTGGAACTCCTATATATACCTCATGGTATCCATTGAAGAAACAAAAAACGTACTGTGAAAAAGCTTGCTGAAATTCTGCTGAAATATTTACTGAGAACAAGCACTGCTTCTGTGAGCAACCAAGTCTCGTGCTAAGTCTGCGGACTACGTAATCAACTCGGTCCGACCCTTTCTTTAAGAAAGTTTTTCTATAGTTGAGCTTAATCTTTTATCCTCTCTGTGAGAGTTAATTTTAATTGTACTTCAACTCTTTTGTAAAAGTTGTTTTGGCCTAGTTAAGGCTGTATCCTCAAAGGCTCGACTGTACTGAGTCGTTTTGAGAAGTTGAGAGTATTGTCAAGTTGTGACAGTAGAATACTCTTGAGGAAATTGTAATCAGATTGATTATAGTGAAAATCCTTCAGGAACGAAGGGACTAGACGTAGCTATCAGTTTGGTAGTGAACTAGTATAATTTCTGTGTCTCCTGCTTTACTGCTTTCTATTCTTTTTTATCTTGCTGCGTTAAAAACAAGTTTTATCAAACTGCTTTTTCCAGCGTCCGGTTATACCCAGCATCCGATAAACAAACAATTTTGAAAAACTTGTGTTCTATAGTGTTTCTAACTTAAAGTTTACGAAAAGTTTGTAAACACAATTCAACCCCCCTTCTTGTGTTCACGTTCACATTTTATGAAAGTTCATTTTTAGCCTGGATGCTAATTCAAACAGCTGTAATGTTGCTTTTATCGCCTTCACATTTGACTAACTCTTTTCCCCTACGATGAGGGTGTCATCGGCAAATTGTAAATGGGATATTTGAGAATCCTGCATCCCAAATTTATAACCTAAGAATAGATTCAGTTCCACCGCCTTATTCATGAGAAAACTTAGTCCTTCTGGGGCTATAAGATAAAGAAACGGGGACAATAGGTCCCCCTGTCTCAATCCCTTTCCTATTCCAAACTCTTTAGTGGGATTTCCATTAATTAGGATTGAAATTGTGGCTGTCTTCAAGCATTCCTCTATCCACTTCCTCCACCTTTCGCAAAACTCCATTCTTTTCATTGCAAAATATAAGAATCCGTAGTCCACAGAGTTGTATGCCTTTTCAAAATCAACCTTGAACATTAGTAAGTCTTTTTTCTTTCTTTTGAACTCTTCCACCATTTCATTTGCAATTAATACTCCATCCAAGATTTGTCTTCCTTTGATGAAAGACGATTGTGACTCCGAGATTAGTACACCGATCACTTTCCTCAATCTATTTGCCAACAATTTTGCTAATACTTTATACATAGCACCTATCAAGGAAATAGGTCTATATTCTCCAATTTTCTACGAATTTTCCTTCTTGGGTATCAGCACTATGAAAGAGCAATTTGATCCTTTTATCAGTCTCCCATTTTTGTGGAATTCTGAGATAAAAGTCAAGAAATCCTCTTTGACTTCATCCCAAAATTCGTTGAGGAATCCAAAGTTGACTTTGTCCGGTCCAGGGCTCTTCGCACTCTCACAATCCCAAACTGCTCTCTTTATTTCCTCCTCAGAGAATTCAGCAATAAGTTCCTCGTTAGCTGCTGCGTTAATCTGTTTAAAAGAAAAATGTTCAAGCACCGGTCTTTCCCACTGACTTCCCTTGAAGTGGCTCTGAAAATGCTTGGCAATTTCTTGTTTCATCTCCTCAGCTGCCTCCACTTTTACCCCATTAACATCAATGCTGAGAATTTCATTATTTCTCTACCTCTTATTTAAGTGACCATGGAAAAATTTTGAGTTCACATCACCCTCCCTTAGCCACGTAATCTTTGATTTTTGCCATAGGATGCTGCATTGCAACTTGGGCATTCTATTTAACTGCACATAGTAATTCCTTCTATAGTCAAACTACAGGTTTAGGTGATTTGTTTCGTCATGGGTTTTGGCTTTGATGTCATCCCATGCTTTGTTTCTTTTTTTTTCTTTTTCAATGAATTTTTGGCGAGCTGCAGATGATTGGTAGGAGTTGTGGTGCCAACATAGCTGGGATCACCTCTTCTATAGTGATGCCTTTGCTTGCCAATTTTTGCCTTAAAAAAAATTCCTTCTAGAGTCTAACTCCTCTAGAGTTAAATCTGATGTTCCCCCCTTTAAGTCCCACTTTTTCAATTCCTCCTTAGCTTCACCTATTTTCTGATTCAAGTTCTGGTAATGCTGTTTATGCCAAGCCCTTAAATTGTGTTTGATTAATTTCAGCTTCTCTTTTAAGACATATGCTCCCCATCCTTCCACCTTAAAACTCTTCCATTGCTCCCTCACAAACGTATGATAGCCTTCTATTTCACTCCAACTCTTTAACATTCTAAACGGCATGGGTCCCCAATAAACATTATGTTCTTTCAATAGAACAGGACAATGGTTAGATGTCTCGCGGTCCAACTTATGCCCCATTTTGCAGAAATATCATAAAGATATCACTCAGAGCAAAAGATGTGAGAATGGATAAAAAACTGGCAAGTTTTGTAGATTTTTGGCATTTCTGGATGAGAGGTATGACCTAACACTCAGTCAGCACGGTACCCCCTTGGTCAGTCTAGCCTGGCGCCGATGAAAAAGTTCAGTACGGCCATACCAAAGGCAGTACGACTGTACACAATTGTTGTCAAGGAGTGGAGAATGCACAAGTACGGGCCAACATCACAAACAAAGTCCGATACGGCCGTGTATAAATACGGTACGGCGGTACCTTAGCCCAGATTGTGCAGATTTGAAGCCAGATGACCTAATTCGCATCCTTGCCTATAAAAAGGCAATCTTCGCCTACTCTAGAGACCTTTTGATGAATATTGATTCTCTTCCCACTCTTTAGAGATTTTATCACAAATCTCTTGCTATTTCATTGAGTTTTGATTCCTTAGAGCTTCTTGCCAAACCTGTTTTGCTGTCGGAGCTCGTGAGGACGCAAAGAACGTGCTTAAGGACTGTCATCATACCGAAAAGGGGTCCCGGTTTAGACTTGCACTCTTTATTATGGATTTCTATGGCTTTATGTATGAATTTATGTTATTATCATTTGTCATGAGTAGGTAAATCCATCACTAGGGGTGATGGGGGATCCTTTACTATGCTTTTGATATTTATTTAATTAGTTTTATGAGTTTCTAGCGTATTGTTGATTGTTTTATCCTTAGCATGCTTAATCCTATTAGGCCTGATCAACCTTTAATTAGTTGACTTAATTGGTGGCGATCGTACCACAGTTAGTTAATGTAACGTCTGTATTTTTACGATGCGTTACTTAGTGTTATTTTAGTGTAGATTGTCGTATTTATGCTATAATAAGCAGTTTCTTGTTCGTTAAGCAAGTGATTGAATTAAATCAAGATCACATTAAATTTGAATTAATATTTTATATTAATTCGTGGTTCAATTATCGTCGAAAAATTCTAACGAAGTTTCGTTGCGTTTTGAATCACCGGATAGTTTTTATCCATGAATAAAATTTTTAAACGAACCCTGATTTCGATGAAAATCGAATCGTGACTTGTTATGATTATGATTGAGTGTTTTCAATTGTTTTTATTATTTATGATAAATTATTATCACTCGGTGAATTAATTTCTAAGAAAATTAATTTTTATGAATTAATCAGCGAAAGAATTGATCAGTAACGCGATTACTCGATGCCATGTTTTTAGTACTCTTGAGACACTAGGATTAGAGGGTAATCATGAGAGAAGAGAGATTAGATGTTAAATTTTATGCTTAATTTAAATTCATTCTTAACCAAGTATTTTGTCTAATAAAATTTTGAAATTCCTTCCCTTCATTTCCACTTCATTTCTTTCATTTCGCTTAGAAAAGCTCCAAGGTTCTCCAATGGTGGTCACCTTCACCGCTTCTTTGATTCACCTTAATCTTCCATCTTCAACAAAGCTTGCTCCTAACTTCTTCTTCTACTCAATCATCTCTTCTAAGCCATGTAAGTGAGAAGAAAAATCAAATCCTTCTCCCCCATTTTCAGACCCTAGGCCATGGGCCTCATTAGTGGTGTAGGAAGAGTTATTCTTCTTCAATTCTTGTTTTAATGCTTTGTATGTTACTTGATCATGATCATGGAAGAAATGGACACATAAATCCCCAAAGTTTTAGATCCCTAGGGCGCTAGACCTAAGGGAAAGGGGTTGTGAGATTTTTCATGTGAATCCTCCAATTAGTTTGTGTTTCTTGCTCCTTATAAATTGTTATTGCTTTTGTAATTGTTAATTTTGAGTTGAAAACAAAGGAATGGTAGGATTGATGAAACCCTTGATTCTTGAAGAAGTTGTGAATTGTTCTTGGACTTGATTAATGTTTTGTTTTGCAAGGTAAATTGTTGTTTTGTGAAAGAAATGAAGTATTAAGTGATGTTGTTTAATTGGTTGGAATGTTTGCAAAATTTTTTGGGAAAAAAAGGGGTATGGCCGCGAGCTCCAAAAGCTTGGGAGGAAAAAAATTATTTTGTTTCCTTAACTTATATTGGTTGGATTGAATTGTGTTAAAGCTTTGGAAAATTATGGAAAAGATTTGAATGAAATTGAAGTTGTTTTGATCTTTTGAGGCCATGAAACACTTAAGGTGAAATAGACTCCTTGAGATCCTAAAAACCAAGTGGAGCCTTGACTTAAGCATTTTGAGGAAAATGAATTTGATTGTGGTATTGTTTCAGGTTCTAAGTTTGAAAAATGAAAAATGACTCTTAGTCTTTAAAATCTTACTTTTTTAATTGTTTGTTAATTTTTCAAGTGTATGTTATTCTTTAAAAAATGTGTTTCAAGTTATGTATTCAAGTGTAAGTGTTTTGATATCTAAGAGATTTTTGGGGTTCGAGAGCCTAAGGAGTTAGAACTAAGTCTATGCCTAGGATTGTACTAAGCTTATTTTGTGGTGCCGGGATTTGAGGATCCAAGTTCGTGCTACATGAGACCAAGACGTGCTTTGACATGCGACCTGAAGATTTTGGTAAGGGATACTTCTAGACATGACTAGGAGATGGGCACCCATAAGTCCCACGTTAAAATGTTATTTGTGTCCTATCAAAGATGATGGCCTCCTTGTTGTAGAAATTAGCCATTTGCTTGATTTTCAACATAGAATCTGGTTGTGACTTTTGTTTTTTTGTATTTTTGATATAAAATGAATGAAAATTGGATAGAGAATGAATGGAATTTCGTGGCTTTGGTGGTAGAGAATTAAGGGGACAGATTGTGAAAACACAAAATAAAACAAGAAGCAAACAAGGTCTCAAGGATCTGTTTATGAGTAAGTGAAGAAGATGGATGATTGGGAGGCAGGGGCGCCACCTTAGTCTAATCCAAGACAAGGATAAGCCTATGAATGTGAGGATCACCACAAGAAGAGAGTTTCTTGATAAGATTGATAAACTGGTCCAATCCAGAACCAAAGAGTATGAACTCAATATTTTGCTAAAATCTTTGTTACCCTCTATTGAAACTTGCGCCTCTATATATAATGAGGAGGTTCTTGCTGTTACAAAGAGTAAAGTGACAAAGTCCTTCCTTTCTAGGGTTACAAGCAAAATGATTAAAGGAAATTACAAACAAAAATAATTGTTCTGCCTCATGGCCTAAGTGGCTAATTGAAGTAAAGGTCTACGCTTCATATTCTGCTTTTGATTGCTCTTCATGACCAGGTGAAGGTTTCACAACCACTCATTAAGCGTAATTAAGTGGATGGATGCGCTTTATTGTGCTTTGTTGGAGCATTCATCACCTTGTCTTGGGTAACTCCTCTTTGCCTTTATTGCTTTGAATGTCTTTGTCTTAGCATTCATCACCTTGTCTTGTGTAACTCCTCTTTGCCTTGATTGCTTTGAATGTCTTTGTCTTTCCTTGGTAGCAAGATTATTCACCCATTAAAACTACACAAAGAGTGGTTGAGAGGTGTGGGACCCCTTGCTCCTTGCGCCACACAGCCACTTGAAGTGGATTAAACACACCAAAAAAAATTAAATAACTTAGTGCCTTGGTCCCAAATAAATCAATTGGTCACTTGCACTTTTATTCAATTAAAAGAAATTAACTTGGCTGCCTTCTTTTATGCAAGTTGCGCCTCCTCCATGGCTTGTATGACAAGCATGGTTTTTGGTGCAATTACATCTTTGCCTCTGTTTGCAATTGTCTTAGTCATGAATTGGACTAAGCTTTCTTGGACCCTCCTTGACATTGCCCTAGTCATTGGTCCTCCTAAGCTTTGAATGGCCTCTTGGTGCTCCATGTCCTCATCATTCCCTCCCTCTTGAGGAGAATTCGACCTCGAATTGAAGTCCTCATCACCTACATCAAAAAGAGACAAGCCACCAACGTTGAAAGTGGCACTACCACCATACTCACCTGGAAGGTCAACTTTATAAGCATTATCATTGACTTTGGCAATCACTTGAAAAGGGCCATCGCCCCTAGGCATTAACTTAGATTTCCTTTGTGACGGAAACCTTTCTTTCCTCATATGGACCCAGACCCAATCTCCGGGTTCAAAAGTAACCCGCTTGTGCCCTTTATTGGCACTTTTGGCATAGCTTTCATTTTTCTTTTCAATTTGCAGTTTAATTTTCTCATGCAAACTTTTCACAAATTCAGCTTTCGCTTTGCCATCTTTATGCTTCAACAGAGATGTGTTAGGTAAAGGTAATAGATCAAGAGGAGTTAAAGGATTATAACCATACACAATCTCAAATGGGGAATGATTTGTGGTACTATGGACAGCCCTATTATAAGCAAATTCAACATGTGGCAGCCACGTTTCCCACATTTTCAAATTCCTTGAAAGAACAAATTTTAAAAGAGTAGAGAGGGTTCTGCTTACTACCTCGGTTGCTCATCAGTTTGGGGATGACAAGTTGTAGAGAATAGTAACTTAGTTCCCACCTTACCCCACAAAGTTCTCCAGAAGTGGCTTAGAAATTTAGTGTCACGGTCAGACACTATACTTTTTGGTAGACCATGTAGGCGCACCACTTCTTTGAAAAACAAATCAGCAATGTGGCAAGCATCATCCACCTTTTTGCATGGAATGAAATGTGCCATCTTTGAGAACCTGTCCACAACAACAAAAATAGAATCTTTCCCGTTCTTTGTTCTAGGTAACCCTAAGACAAAGTCCATGGAAAGGTCAATCCAGGGATATTCAGGAACAGGCAATGGAGTATATAAATCATGGGGCATCACTTTGGATTTGGCCTTTTTGCAAACAATGCATCTTTCACAATATTTTTGCACATCAATTTTCATGTGAGGCCAATAGAAATGTTCTTGCAAAAATTCCAAAGTTTTAGGAACCCCAAAATGTCCCATTAAGCCCCCCTCATGCGCCTCTTTGACTAAGAGTTCTCTAATGGATCCTTTTGGCACACTAAACCTTTTTTCTTTAAATAAATAATCATTGTGCCTAAAAAATCCATTATGGGCAGCATGCACACATTCAGCATATTTACCAGAAAAATCAAGATCATGCTCATACAATTCCTTAATGTGCTCAAGACCAAAAATTTTAGTTTCAAGGGTAGAGAGTAATGCGTACCTTCTTGATAATGCATCAGCCACAACATTGGCTTTACCCTTCTTATGCTTAATCACATAAGGAAATTGCTCCAAAAATTCAACCCATTTAGCATGCCTCTAATTCAACTTACCTTGTCCTTTTAAATACTTCAAGGACTCATGATCACTATGAATGACAAATTCTTTTGGCAAAGAAGTAATGTTGCCACGCTTTGCAATGCCCTTACTAAGGCATACAATTCCTTATCATAAGTGGAGTAATTTAGGGCAGCCCTTTTAATTTCTCACTAAAATAAGCAATTGGATGACCTTCTTGCATCAAAACAGCCCCAATTCCAACATTGGAAGCATCACACTCAATTTCAAAAGATTTTGAAAAATTAGGCAATGCTAGAATTGGTGCTTGGGTGAGCTTTTCTTTAAGAATTGAAAAAGCTTGTTCTTGTTTCTCACCCCATTTAAAACCAATTTCCTTTTTAACAATTTCATTAAGAGGTGCAGCAATAGTACTAAAATCCTTAACAAACCTCCTATAGAAACTTGCTAAACCATGGAAACTTCTTACCTCTGTCACACTTTTAGGTGCTGGCCATTCTTGGATTGCCTTCACCTTTGCTTCATCCACATGTACTCCTTGAGAGCTTATGACAAAGCCTAGAAAAACGACTTGATCCGTGCAAAACACACATTTTTCCAAGTTTGCATACAAGTTTTCTTTTCTTAGCACATTTAAAACAGCCCTTAGATAAATGCAATGGTCCTCTAAATTTTTGCTATATATCAAGATATCATCAAAATATACAACAACAAATTTTCCCAAAAATTCCCTCAAAACATGGTTCATTAATCTCATGAAAGTGCTAGGTGCATTAGTTAATCCAAAAGGCATAACTAACCACTCATATAAACCATATTTAGTTTTGAAAGTAGTTTTCCATTCATCCCCTTCCCTTATTCTAATTTGATGGTATCCACTTTTCAAATCAATTTTGGAAAACAAGCATGCACCAAACAGTTCATCAAGCAAGTCATCTAACCGAGGTATTGGATGCCTATACTTATGATAATATTATTAACAGCCTCTACAATCGCTGCACATTCTCCAACTACCATCTTTCTTAGGGACTAAAATAACAGAGGACAGCACATGGACTTAAACTTTCCTTACCCAACCTTTACTTACCAATTCAGCCACTTGCTTTTGTATCTCTTGCGTTTGTTGTGGGTTGCTCGGTAGGCTGGCCTATTAGGCAAAGTGGCGCTGGGATGAGATCAATGTGGTGCTCAATCCCTCTCAAGGGTGGCAGCCCACTTGGTACCTCCTTAGGAAACAGATCCTCAAATTCTCGCAAAAGAGAATTTATGCAATTTGGCAATTCTTGAGTGTTAGGTAAATTTTCCAAAGAAGGCCACCTCTTTGCTAAAAAGCAAATATAGGGGCTGATTAGAGAAAATAGCTTTTTAACCTCCCCTTTGTCGCCATCAAATTTTCTTTCTTTTTTCATCAATCTTTTTTGTCACTCTTTTTCTCTTTTTCTTTGGCGATCTTTTCTTTTTCTTCTTTTTCTTCTTTTTCTTTTTCACATTTTTCTCTCAATTTTTTTTGATCATCTCTCACCTCACTTGGGCTCAAAGGAGCCAATACAATTATTTTTCCATGATGAACAAAAAAGTACTTGTTGGTATGCCCTTCATGGCTTGCCTTTTTGTCAAATTGCCAAGGCCTTCCCAACAAGACATGGCTGGCCTCCATAGGAACTACATCACAAACAGCCACATCTTCATATTTTCCAATTGAAAAAGAAATTTCTACTTGTTCATCAACAATCATCTCAACATCATTAACAAGCCATTGAAGCTTATATGGCTTGGGATGTGGTTTTGTTTCTAGTTGGAGTTTGGAAACTAACCTTGTGCTAGCAACATTTGTGCAACTCCCACCATCAATAATCAGGGAACATACCTTGCCTTGTATGAGGCACCTTGAGTGAAATATGTTCTCCCTTTGAGTCGCATCTTCCTCCTTTACCACGGCTTCCAACAACCTTTTCATCATAAGTAGCTCTCCACTAGGTATTTGGGCCTCCTCCTCAACACAATCCTCATCATACTCTTCAGCCCCTTCATCTTCCTCCTCAACCTCCTCTACAATCATAATTCTCTTGGTAGGACATTGAGATGCAATGTGTCCTAAGCCTTGGCACCTGAAACACTTAACCTAAGTTAGTTGAAACAACTTGAGAAGGACTAGTTGTAGCGTTTTACCTTTTGTGTCACCGGCTTCTTTGGATGATGAAGTACCTTCACTCTTAATATTGCTCTTCCAATTTTGAGGATTGGAAGTGGTAGTGCTTCTTCTTATCTGACCCTTCCTCTTAAGTTGTTGTTCTACCTTTATGGCTTGATGTACCAAATCGTCTAATTGAAGAAGCACATAGTGTTGCAGTTCCACTATGTCACTTATATCACGATTTAGGCCATGCAAGAATCTGGCCATGGTTGCTTCATCATCTTCCTCCACATTTGCTCTAATTTTTGCCACCTCCATCTCCTTGTAGTACTCATCAACACTTTTGTTGCCTTGGGTGAGTCATTTGTAATTTGTTGTGCAACTCTCTGTTGTAGTAAGATGGGATGAATCTCCTTCTCATGAGCCTCTTCATTTCCTCCCATGTGGCAATGGCTGGCTCATTGTGCCTTCTCCTCTCCTTTGTCAATTGGTCCCACCACACCAAGGCGTAATCTGTAAATTCAATAGAAGCAACCTGCACCTTTTGAAGATCAAGATAATTATTACAGAAAAAATTTGTTCAATTTTAGTTTCCCATTCCAAATACGCCTCCGGTCATTTTTCCCAACAAATTGTGGTACTTTTATTTTTATACCACCCAACCTATCTTCTCTAGGTTCATCACGTCTCCTTCTCCTCCGCTCCTCCTCATCACTGCTATTTTGTCTGCTTTCTAATTGGTCAATTCTTTCATTTATGCCTTCCACTTCCTCTTTCAAAAGTTCTCTCATTTTTGCCGTGAGGGCATCTAGTAGTAATGTCGATTTTGAGGATCCATAACTCTTGTCAATTCTTTAGAGAAACCAAAGAAATGATCAATACAAGAAACCAATTCAAATAATAATCCACACACACAACAAATTGGAAAGGAAAGGTAAGAAACAAAAATTGAACACAAAGTTTGTGAGACTAGAACAAGAAAGAACTCACTCAAAAGAAAGAAATAAAATAAAAATTTCAGAGTGTAGCAGCAACAAAGAAACACAACCAGAATTCAAGATTTTTTTTTTTTATGAATTTTCGCAATTTTTTTTTTTTTAAAGAATTCAGAACTCAAAGATAAGAATAGAGAAACCTGGGATTCTTTTGAACAAAGTCGAAACCTTGCTCTGATTACCAAATGATGGCCTCCTTGTTGTAGAAATTGGCCATTTGCTTGATTTTCAACATAGAATCTGGTTGTGACTTTTGTTTTTTTGTATTTTTGATATAAAATGAATGAAAATTGGATAGAGAATGAATGGAATTTCGTGGCTTTGGTGGTAGAGAATTAAGGGATGATTGTGAAAACACAAATTAAAACAAGAAGCAAGCAAGTCCTCAGGGGTCTGTTTATGAGTAAGTGAAGAAGATGGATGATTGGGAGGCAGGGGCGCCACCTTAGTCTAATCCAAGACAAGGATAAGCCTATGAATGTGAGGATCACCACAAGAAGAGAGTTTCTTGATAAGATCGATAAACTGGTCCAATCCAGAACCAAAGAGTATGAACTTAACATTTTGCTAAAATCTTTGTTAACCTCTATTGAAACTTGCGCCCCCTATATAAAATGAGGGAGGTTCTTGCTGTTACAAAGAGTAAAGAGACAAAGTCCTTCCTTTCTAGGGTTACAAGCAAAATGATTAAAGGAAATTACAAACAAAAATAATTGTTGCTGCCTCATGGCCTAAGTGGCGCAGCTGAAGTAAAGGTCTACGCTTCATATTCTGTTTTGATTGCTCTTCATGACCAGGTGAAGGTTTCACAACCACTCATTAACTGTAATTAAGTGGATGGATGTGCTTTTATTGTGCTGTTGGAGCATTCATCACCTTGTCTTGTGTAACTCCTCTTTGCCTTTATTGCTTTGAATGTCTTTGTCTTAGCATTCATCACCTTGTCTTGTGTAACTCCTCTTTGCCTTGATTGCTTTGAATGTCTTTGTCTTTCCTTGGTAGCAAGATTATTCACCCATTAAAACTACACAAAGAGTGGTTGAGAGGTGTGGGACCCCTTGCTCCTTGCGCCACACAGCCACTTGAAGTGGATTAAACACACCAAAAAAAATTAAATAACTTAGTGCCTTGGTCCCAAATAAATCAATTGGTCACTTGCACTTTTATTCAATTAAAAGAAATTAACTTGGTTGCCTTCTTTTATGCAAGTTGCGCCTCCTCCATGGCTTGTATGACAAGCATGGTTTTTGGTGCAATTACATCTTTGCCTCTGTTTGCAATTGTCTTAGTCATGAATTGGACTAAGCTTTCTTGGACCCTCCTTGACATTGCCCTAGTCATTGGTCCTCCTAAGCTTTGAATGGCCTCTTGGTGCTCCATGTCCTCATCAAAAGAAGTCTGAGAACCTCTGGGTTCAAGGTGAGGGTTTTGATACCTCTTTGATTTTAAAGTTTTTATACGTATGTATGATTATTTTAGTGGGCCTGGATAAAAGCGGTTGGTATCCTGACCCCGACCCCCCACACTTGTATGCTTGTTTACCTCTTTGTTAGTTCCACGGAGCTTCAAAGGGATGAATTGTGCCTATCAATATTGATGATTTCCACTATGCGAATTACTGTGGATTGTGAATTGTTGTCAAATTTGAATTATAGTGATATTGAATTTGATAACTTGATGTGGTTGCATGTATGCTTCAATTGTGTTAAGATATATGTTGTGAAATTGGTGTTGGATAATTGATATTTATTGATTTTTCCATATTGAATTATCATATGCATTGATATATTCATTGGGGTTGGTGGAAGCATTGTCGTGTCGTTGAGAAACTTCAACCTGAATATTCTAGGGTGATGGAAAGCCCAAAGCTATGGCTAGTGTTCAGGGGTGTTGTTCATTGTCGTGTCGTTGGGAAACTTCGACTTGAATATCCTAGGGCAGTGGAAGAGCCCAAGGCTACGGTTGGAGTTCAAGGGCGTTGTTCGTCATTTCGGAAACATAAATAGTGACATGTAGTTGCATTAGTGAGCATTTATGCTCTTTTGTTGATTTGTATATTATGTTGTGTTATGATATATTTGCTTATTTAAGAAGTTGACCCTTTCTCGTAGTTCCTTTAATTGATGATGGTAACCCAGACGATGGTGAAGACGGTGGTGATACTGGTGATGCCGACATCGCCGGAGATGGTGTTCGACTTTCCTGACATGGAGATCCCATCGGCGATGGAGTTCGACCCCATCTCCCGCCGAGTTGTGTATACCGGGGACGTAGTTCAGACTTTCCTAGTAGACGGACTGACACTGTGACGGGAGACCTCGAGACGGACCGTGAGCTTCCCAGTGAGGATGATGCAGATTGTTGACGAATGACGTAGCATTCAGTGGACCGAGTGTTACAGGCTTCTTCTTCTTCTTCTCCAGAGGAGTCCTTTGAGATTCCTAGACAGACCACAACTAACTATGCACCTATGCATGGAGGTGCCCGGATTAGGAGGACTGCTCGGAAGGGCGTGGGAGTTAGATGTTGGATAGCAAGAGTTTCGACTTCTGGTACAGTGGTAGACACACCGAGCCCCGTGGCAAGGACAGAGCCAGAGGCGGTGTTGACCCCTCCCTTGATTTTCAGGACCCCGACCCTACCTGTGGATCCCTCTTCTGTCTGTGCAGAGTGTAGGGAGGCAGATTGCAGTGGAGCAGGATGGATTGACGAGGTTTTGGTTGAGAAGGTTAGACCCAAGGGTGTACCTACATCTACACCTTTCATAGATTTGACTAGCAAGGACGAGGATGATCTGATGCAGGAGGACGAGAGGACCCATCCGAGGACTTGGGTAGCGATGTTTAGCTGCAGTTGTCTGTCTGCCTTGTACATAGTTTTGGTTAGCTGTGATGTCTATCTGTTGTGTATAGTTTTGGGCGGTGACCAGTCTGTCTGTTAGTTACAGATTTTTGTGGTGTAGATGGTTAGGTCTGGAGGTCTACTTTTGGAGCAGCCCCCTACACAGGTAACTTCCGGGAGTACCCCAGCAGTATGATCACTCTTGTAGGGTTTTCATACTTTAGGTGTATTCTCCTTTTAGATATTTCTCTACTTGTACTTTGTAGATACTGGTTATGGCTATCTTTTGAAATTTATGTATGTATTTCAGTGCATCTATCTTTTGTAACTTAAAATTCCATCATGTTTCTAAACGCTGTGGATACTCTGTTTGTGCTTTGCGAAAGACCTTTGTTTCAAAAAAATATATATACCACATTTTCCAAAGGGCAAAAGAGTATTATTTTAAAAAGCTCGTTGCATTTAAAGTTAAGTTCTTGTCTGTAGCGCTTCAGAAATTGGGTGTTACAGTTAACGAAACTCTTGGAATAAAAGAACTCATGTTTTATGCTGGATCAAGGATAATTGCTTGTTTCTAATCAGTTTTTGGATTAACAAACTCACCGTTGCTTAATGTTCTATCCTTTAATTGCCTTGCATGATCAAACTGGGTAGCTATTAGGAAGAAGACTATTGACATTGCATAATCAGTAGGTGTTAGTAATTTTAGAGTGAGTGACTAACTTTCAACCTGGAATTAGAACTCATAATAATTAATTAGTAAATTTAGGAGTTAAGTATTGGTGAACTCGGTTCCTCTAGGCCTTCCATAATTGTCTTAACTCGTTCTTGCGCATTGTTTGAATTACTATTCTATTTTAGTGTTAATTCATGCAATTCTCTATTCACAACCTTCGTTAGCCTGAATAACATAGAGTCTTTTTATTACGTTGGTACTCGCGCATTCCCTGTGGATTCGACATTCGGAGTTTTAAATATACTTCACTATTATTACGAGTTATGATCAAATGCACTTACCTGAGCCGCAGCATGTTTTTGGCACCGTTGCCGGGGAGTGTCTTAGCGATATTAATTGAACGAGATTCTAGTTACATTAGGTATTTTATTTTTTTATTTATTTTTCTGTTTCTTTTTATTTTATTTGGTGATTTTATTAGTTTATATATTATAATTATTCGTTTAATTCTTGATTAATACTTGATCCAAAAATTGAAAGGACACTTCGTTTATTAAGAAGACAACAACTAGCAATGGGGAACAAGCTCATGTTGAATGAGTACTTCACTCCAACTACAGACGTGGCAGACAGCGTCAACAATCTGGTAACTGAGGCTGCTAACTTCGAACTGAAGCCCGCAATGATTTCAACGGTGTCCTCAGTGCAATTCTCTGGCTTATGTTCTGAAGACCCGAATGCTCATCTTAAGAGATTTCTGAAGATTGCTAATACTGTCAAGTGTCATGGTGTGACACGAGAGGCCATTAAGTTAAGGCTGTTCTCATTCTCACTACAGGGGAAGGCACAACTATGGTTCGATTCACTAGCACCAAATTCTATTACAATCTGGGAAGACCGAAAACTAAATTTCTAAATAAGTATATCCCTCCTGCAAAATCTGCAAAGCTAAGAGTTGACATATCTGGATTCACTCAAAATGAAGGAGAATCAATGCATGAGGCATGGGAACGATTTCAAGATCTAATTAGGAGGTGTCCTTATCATGGTTTTACCAAATGACAGTTGGTCCAAATTTTGTATAATGGTTTCACAATGCAGCCTACAAGTACTGTAGACGCTGCTTGTGGAGGATCTTTCGGAAAGAAGACACCCACTGAGGCTTATGAAATAATGACTGAAATGGCTCAGAATAACGCTCAGTGGTCGGCAGGAGAAAGATAAACTGGAAGAAAGACCCAGCAGGCAGGAGTTTATAAGGTAGACACAAACACAGCCCTCGAAGCCAAATTGGAATCAATGACCAAGAAGATAGAGACTCTAATGGCACTGCAGACTCAGTCTAATGTAGTAGCAACTAATAATGATTAGGGATGCATGGTAATTGAGAGCCAATTGGTAGAAGTTATTGTTGTAGGCTAAAGGGATTTTGATCCAAAGGCCGGAAAGCAAGAATCTATGCTGAAGTTTATGCAGAAACACGGACATTAGTGTATGAGAGTTTTATCTAGTTTCATGGAAAAAACTGAAGATAGGCTTATGGCCATTGAAACCAAGACAACCAGAGCTTCCTGTGATTTCTATGGAGTAACCGATCATGATTCTAAAGACTTCACCGAAGAGGTGAACCTTATAGGAAACAAGGCACAGAATGACCCCCACTCCAACACTTACGATCCCGGATGGAGGAACCACCCCAATCTCTCATGGGGAGGTCAACAGAAATCACAAGGCCAGAATTAGAATACACGGAAGCCTCCGATTTGCAGAATCGAGCCCAAGGTGATAGACGTCCTTATTGGAATGACTTTACCAGCTTAGTGGGACAAGTTGATGAGAGGTTCAAAACTCTAGAAAAATTAATAGGTACCACTATAGAAGGCAGAACTCAATAACAGACCAAGTCTCAACCTTCGTAAATTTAATGACTCAAAGGGAAAAAGGAGGACTTCCAAGTCAAGTGAAACCAAAACCAAATGAGAAGTGCAATGCAATCTTTATGGAAAAAGACGAACCAGTTAGTACAATTAAGGGTACATTTCAGAGGGAAGTGAAGAAAAGAAGGCTAAAATTGAGCCTAAGCAAGTAAGTTACTCTTCTCCCCAATGTCCCTAAAAATCTTTTAATGATAGGCAAGCAATTAAGTTGTTAGTAAAACTTAGCAAATTGCATGTCAATATTCGTTTTGCTGAAATCGTCTCTGACGTGCCTAAATATGTGAAGTTTTAAAAAGAAATAATTTTTAATAAAAATAAATTGGAAGAGGTAGAGACAATAAACTTAAATGAAGATTGCTCTGCGATGTTAATGAATAAATTGCCACCTAAGCTTAAAGATCCAAGGACATTTGCTATTCCTTGTTCAATAGGTAATAATTCTTTCAATGCATTATGTGATTTGGGTTTAATTGTGAATCTAATGCCCCTGTCTATTTTTAGAAAATTGAATTTACAGGAACCACAACCTTCTAACATGTCTTTGCAGCTAGCTGATAGAACTCTTGTTTATATAAGAGGAATAATAGAGGATGTACTAGTTAAGGTGGGGAAATTTATTTTCCTAGCTGACTTTGTGGTTTTGGACATGGAAGAAGATAGGGATGTTCCTATTATATTGGGATGGCCATTTTTGGCAACAGGAGATGCCACTATTCAAGTAAAAAAGGGAACTATGACTCTAAGAATTGAAGATGAAAAGGAGGTGTTTAAAATTTATAATGCTAACAAAGCTCTTCCTCTAGTGCATCTTGTTGTTTCTTGCAGGATATTGAACTTAAACAAGCTAAAGAAAAAGGAGAGCAAGTTAAGGAGCAAGATAGCAACTCTATCGAACAGAATAAGGACATAACCCCTTCCTTGGTGTTAGAACCACTCTGTTTACCAAAATTCAAAGGACTACCTGGAAAGGATCATATCCTCCATACACTGAATTTTTATGACTTGGTTAAGATTGACAGATACAGAGGAACCACCGCAAATGAGATAAGACTGAAGCTATTCCCTCTTTCTCTCGGAGGAGTGGCTAAGTAATTTATCCAAAATTCCACTTTGAATCATGGGACGAATTAATGGAAGAGTTTGTAAGGACATTCCAGTCCACATTTGAGGAAATAGATAAAAGGGATCATATCCAAGGATTTCAACAGTCGAAGGATGATACTTCTAAAGAATTTGCTAGTTTTGAAATAGACCCATCCATTATTTTAGAGGTGTCAGTCCTACAATTCAATGGAACAACAGGGCAAGATCCTATTCAGCACATGAGACAGTTCTGCAAAAAGATGAGGAATGCTAAATATAGGAACTTGTTTCCAGATGAAGCAAAATTGATGATCTTCCCGTCTTCATTAGATGAGAAAGTAAAAATATGACTATATCTTCTACCAGTTGAAGAAACAGAGACGTGGAATGACTTAGTGGAGAAGTTTATCAAGACATTCTCAACAATTATGAGAAAGCCAATTTATGTTTGTGATGAATGTGGGTGCATAATGAACCCACCAAAGAAGTGCTCAGGCCCGGTTTGGATGGATCACTTTGATAAAGGCAACTACATTGCAGTTCTCCCCAATGGAAAGAAGATAAAAGGTAACCTCAAAGAAGGGCAATTGCCTACTGAGGACTAATTCTAAATCCTCCGAGCCGTCAGGCAGGGACGTTAAACAAACGATAATCAGGAGGCAGCCTGTGTTTACTAACATTTATTTTTCTTTTTTTTATTATTATATATTATGTTTTTTATTATTGTTATTATTTTCAATAATTAATAAAAATACAAAAAAATGAAAAAATTCTGAAAAACAAAAAAGTCTTTCTGGAAAACCAGTATGTACGGGCGTACTTATCTTTAGGCACGACCGTAAAAAGGTCAGTACGGCTACACATATAACCAGGTACGGTTGTACCCCGTGTCCAGAGGCTAAAAATAAAAGGTAACAGTAAGAGGTAAGGGCATACCCTATCTTCATACGCCCAAATCCTCTCCACTCAAGCACTCTCTACTCTCAATTTCTTCATATTCTTCACTGCAAGACTATTCAGTATTGATTCTAAACTCATTTCTTGGATTGGATGACTGTTTTACTGGTTATTTATAGGTTTTAGATGTTTTAGGTTTTTCATTTAGTTTAATTTTGATTTTAGTAATTTAGGTGTAGTTTGGGCTAGGTTTTGCATGCTTAAAGATCCTAGGAATGATTAGAGAGATGTAATTGAGGCTAAAAACTAAGAAAGCTGATCATAGGATAGTATTTTCACAAAACCGTAGCACAGTATAATCGTACCTTTCAACAACAAGCCATACTGGAGGCCTTAGGGTTGAAGATCTAACACAGGTACGGGAGTACCTATTGCAGAGTACGGCCATACCTATTGTAGAGTACGGTCGTACATAATGCTTAAGTAAGGTTGTACCTGTTGTTTATTTTAGGGCGTATAGAGACACTGAGTATGGTCGTACCCCAAGAAGTATGGTCGTACCTATCACAGAATCTTGCATAAATTTTCTACTTTTTTTCTATTTCTCTATTTTTGAAGGAAAATGTCTAAGCACCAGAGAGGTGAGGCCTTTTCTTCTACAGCAGCATGCCCCTCCAGATCCGTACCCTCATATATCCCACAACAATTCCAAGAGAGATATAGAGAGCTGCGGGAGTACCGTATGCACACGCAGCGGCATTTGGATTTTGATTACATCAATTTCTAGCTTGACTGAGAGTTAGAGAGTTGAAATTTCTTTGTTGGTGAAAAGTGTTGGATCCTAAACGATTGAGAAGTTTAGACCCTCATTAATTTTGATGATAACAAAGTAATTCTCAAGAGAACAATTTATCTTCTAACATATCTTTGAGTGTACAGATATCAAAAGCTTTATATATATGTACAAGTCACTCAAGGAAGAAGAAGAAATTTACAAAAGAATTGAATATAATTCACTAGAGTCAACATCCGAACTCACTTCAGCGTCGTGTTAGTAGCAAGCATCCAGCAGTGTTACTTCTTGACACGTGGAACACTCAATTGTTGCGAGCGTTCGTCCTCTGAGCGAGCGTCTGATCTCTTTAATGAAGCACGTGTTGATCACGTTTTTGCTCTTAGCCTCAGATCGCCTGAATGGAATTCGAATTTGATTCTATGCGCTCATTTTGATGTACGGGGATGCAAAGGTGACACCTTTTGTATAAGACAAAAATCGTACAAGACAATTGCAAATAGCAGATAGTACGAAAACGGTAATGTGTACCATTCTGATATTCTCTGGAAAGGAAGAAAATGACTACAATTCAAATTACCTCACTCAATGGAAATGAGACATTTTTACTGCAACGGTAATACCCTTGAAGACTCCTATAAATACCCCAAGGTATTCATTGAAGAAAAAAGTTGGAAAATCTGTGAAGAAACTTCATTTTGAAAGTAATATTAAGTGAGCAATCAAGTTTCGTGCCAAGTTTCTGGTCTACATAGAACTGAACTCAGCGTCTTATACTTTCTTTTAGAAAGCTATTCTGTTTTCAGCTTAATCTTTTCATCCTCTCTGTGAGAGTTATTTTGATTGTATTCAAAAGTAAAATCTCTTTTGTAAACTGTATTTGGCCTAGTTAAGGCTTTGTTCCTCAAATGCTCGATTGTACTGAGTCGTTTTGAGAAGTTAAGAGTATTGTCAAGATTGTGACAGAAGAATACTCTTGAGGAAAATTGTAATCAGGTGATTATAGTGAAAAATCCTTCAGGAACGAAGGGACTAGACGTAGCTACCAGTTGGTGGTGAACTAGTATAAATCTCTGTGTCTCATCCTTTACTGCTTTACATTTATCTTTACCTTGCTCAGTAAAATAAGTTTTTAATAAACTGTTTAATTTCTACATCCGGTTTAATCTGCATTTGATATATACAAACAGTTTTGGAAAACCTGTGTTGAAGTTTTTACGTATAGGTTGCGAAAAGTTTTTAACACAATTCAACCCCCATTCTTGTGTTCACATTCAGTTGGTACCAGAGCTCGGCCTCTCGCTGAGCACTTAACAAAGCAGCAGAGAAAAGATCCTATACTGTGAACATGTCTACTGAAGGTGGTCATATGAACCGTCCTCCTCTATTCGATGGAGAAAAATTTGATTACTGGAAAGATAAGATAAAAGCTTTCTTTGAGACACAACAACTTGAGTTGTGGGATATAGTTCAAAGTTGTTACATTCCTCCCACTAATCCTTGTGGTGTTGCTATAGCCAGAGAAGATTGGAATGATGAGCAGAAAAAGAGATATCAAATCAATCAAAAGGCTAGATTCATTCTTATATGTGCTATGACAGAAAAAGAATATGATAAATGTGGCAAATTTGATACTGCCAAAGAAATCTGGGACTCACTTGTTTTATCTTACGAAGGCTCTGCCCAAGTAAGAGAAACCAAAGCTAGCATGTTGGTTCGCCAATACGAGTTGTTCAAATTGGAAGATGGAGAAAGCATTGAAACCGTGTTTGGAAGATTTCAAACACTTGTTCATGGGTTACAGGCCCTTGGAAAAAGTTACACTACACCTGACCATGTTAGAAAAATCTTAAGAAGCTTGACTAAGCAGTGGAGACCCAAGGTCACTGCTATTCAGGAAGCAAAAGATCTAAATGTCCTACGACTTGAAGATCTTATGAGTTCGTTAAAAGCTCATGAACTTGAGCTAAATAAAGAAGAACCTGTCAAAAAGGGCAAGTCTATTGCTCTGAAAGTCGCTCAACATAAAGTCAGTTCTTCCAAAGCCCTTCAGGCTGAAGAAGAAGAATCAGAAGATGAAGCTTCAGAAGGAGATGTTGACACATCAGAAGATGAGCTCGCGTTTATATCTAGAAAAATACAAAGAATGTGGAAGAAGAGAAACTTCAGGAGGAAGTTTCAGAAGAAAGATACTAAGGACAAGAAGGAAAGCAAAGACAAGGCTCAAGTCATTTTCTATGAATGTAAAAAGCCCGGACATTTCAAGTCCAAATGTCCAAATCTAAAGGAGAAGCCCACAAAAAGTTCCTTCAAGAAAAAGAAGAAGAGCCTCATGGGTGCATGGGAAGATCTAGATTTATCTTCATCCGAGGAAGATAATGAAGTAGAAGCAAATCTCGCTCTCATGGCAGACACCGACCTTGATTCAGAAGAAGAAGTTGAAGAGGTAATAGTATATGATTCCTACTCTGAACTTCAACTTGCATTTGATGATCTTCTTAAGGACTCTGCAACTCTCTCTCTCTGTTGAGTATAAGAATTTGAAAAAGAAATTTTCAAAATTATCACAAGACTTTCAAGCTTTCAACAAAGAAAAATCTATACTCAATAAAGAGAATCAGAAGCTGAAAACTGAAAATCAGCATCTGATGGATAACTAGCGTCTGACCGCTAACAAGCAACTGCAGGTCGAGAGCTCGCCGAAAGCTCTAAAGTTACAGGCAATCCTAAATGCAAATCAAATGATTATGAATATGCTTTTCAAAAGTTTCTTGCAGAGAGTGTAACTCGTAGCAAGCAAGCTTCAATGATTTGGGGTGTCAGTAAAACGACAACTCATGGTCTTGGTTATATATCAGATGAACCTCTTTTAGAAAATGATTCAGCATCTGATAAATCCAATAATCATAGTAAAGCTTGCATTGTACTTACTGCAATAAACCTGGTCATTTGAAAAGTGCATGTACTGTTTTTGAAACTGTGAAGGATAAGCCTCCTTCAAGAACTAATAAGAAAGGACCCAAAAAGATATGGGTACCTAAAGATAAAATAGTCTATGTTGCAGACATACTTAGCAACAAAGTCGACGCACCTATCTTGGTACTTAGACAGTGGATGCTCGCATCACATGACGGGAGAAAAGCATATGTTCCAAGAACTAAGGCCTAAAGAAGCTAGATTCGTTGGTTTCAGAGGAAACCAGAAAGGTAAAATAGTTGGAATTGGTCGCATTGGTAAAGGCTCTCTTCCCTCTATTGATAATGTACTATATGTTGAAGGACTTAAACATAACTTATTGAGCATAAGTCAATTATGTGACAATGGTTATGAAGTCATCTTTACAAAAACTGGATGTCTAGTAAAAAGCAAGAAAGACGGCTCTACTTTCTTTACTGCTAAGAGGAAACAAAATATTTACAAAATTGATCTCTTTAAACTTGCAAAACAAGATGTCAAGTGTCTCATGTCTGTTGACGAAGAACAATGGATTTGGCACAAGAGATTGGGTCATGCCAATTTGAGATTAATCTCAAAATTAAACAAGCACGCCTTGTCGATGCTTACCAAATCTTAAGTATCAATCCGATGCTCTTTGTGAGGCATGTCAAAGAGGAAAACAAGTTAAAACATCTTTTTCATTCAAAAATGTTGTTTCAACCGCTAGACCACTTGAGCTTTTGCATCTTGATCTTTTGGTCCAACAAGGACAAATTTCTTTAATCGGAAAGAAATATGGGTTAGTCATTGTTGATGATTTTACTAGATGGACACGGGTTAGATTCCTTACTCACAAGGACGAGTCGCATAAGGTATTTATCAGATTATGCAAAACAGTTCAAAATGAAAAAGGAATTTGCATTTCTTCTATCAGAAGTGATCATGGGAGAGAATTTAAAAATGAAAGCTTTCAAAAATTTTGCGATGATAACGGCATCTCCCACAATTACTCCTCTCCTAGAACACCTCAACAAAATGGTGTTATAGAAAGGAAGAATAGGTCCCTCCAAGAAATGGCCAGGACCATGATCAATGAAGCTAACATTGCAAAGCATTTTTGGGCAGAAGCAGTAAACACTGCTTGTTACATTCAAAATAGAATTTCTATTAGACCAATTTTGAAGAAGACTCCATATGAACTGTGGAAAGGAAGGAAACCAAACATATCATATTTTCATTCATTTGGTTGTACGTGTTACATTTTAAATACTAAGGATCAGCTTAGTAAGTTTGATTCAAAAGCTGACAAAGGAATCTTTTTGGATATTCGAAAGATCTAAAGCTTTTAGAATATACAATAAAGAAACTATGACAAAGGGAAGAATCCATTCATGTCAAATTTGATGACAAGAAGCCTGACACACCATGTCGAGCTAGATGAATTATTTTCAGAATTAAATATAGGTAATACTACAAATAGTGAACCTACATCTTCATCGTCCGGTGGTGACCAGACAAAAGAATCTTCAGAAGCTGAATTCAGAAAGAGCTGGAAGTACAAAGCCAATCACCCTAAAGATCAAATCATAGGAAAACCTGGAGATAGAGTAAGAACCAGATCCTCTTTTAAAGAGCATGCAGATATGGCACTACTCTCAGAAATGGAACCTAAAACGATTGATCAAGCATTGAAAGATGAAGGTTGGATTCTGGCCATGCAAGAAGAATTGAATCAGTTCCAAAGAAACGAAGTATGGAAGCTGGTTACTTTACCAGAAGATAAGCAAGCTATTGGTACTAAATGGGTATTTAGAAACAAGGTTGATGAAGATGGAAAGGTTGTGAGAAACAAGGCAAGATTGGTTGCTCAAGGTTACTCACAGGAAGAAGGTATTGATTTTACCGAAACATTTGCACCTGTTGCAAGGTTAGAAGCTATACGCATTTTACTTTCTTTTGCTGCACATCATGATATAATTTTTTATCAAATGGATGTGAAAAGTGCTTTCTTGAATGGTTTTATAACTGAGGAAGTCTTTGTAAAACAACCTACTGGATTCGAAGACATTGAATTTCCAGAACATGTCTTCAAGCTCAAAAAGGCCCTGTATGTTCTTAAGCAAGCTCCCAGAGCTTGGTATGAAAGACTGAGTACATTTTTGCTGAAAAATGACTTTACCAGAGGTCTAGTAGACACAACTCTTTTTAGAAAAACATCAAACAAGAATTTTATAATTGTTCAAATATATGTTGATGACATTATTTTTGGAGCTACTAATGAAAGCCTTTGCAAAGAATTTTTTAAGCTAATGCAGGCTGAATTCAAGATGAGCATGATGGGTGAACTAAAGTTTTTCCTTGGAATTCAAATCAAACAATGCAATGATGGTATATATATACATCAAAGCAAATATATCAAGGAATTGCTAAAGAAATTCAAAATGGTGGATTGCAAACCTATGTGTACCCCTATGCATCCCACATGCATTCTTGGTAAAGATGAAACTGGTAAAAAGGTAGATAAGAAGATGTACAGAGGTATGATTAGATCTCTACTTTATCTTATAGCTTCAAGACCTGATATTGTGTTCAGCGTCTGTCTGTGTGCTAGATTTCAATCAGATCCTAGAGAGTCACACTTGAGTGCTGTTAAAAGAATCTTTAGATATTTGCAAGGATCTACTAATCTTGGTTTGCTTTATAAGAAATCAAAAGATTACAAGTTAGTAGGTTTCTGTGATGCTGACTTTGTTGGAGACCGAATTGAAAGAAAAAGCACAAGTGGAAGCTGTCAATTCCTTAAAGCAAATCTTGTATCTTGGTCAAGAAAAAGGCAAAGCACAATTACACTCTCAACAGCAGGTTTAATATATTTCAAGAAAGAAGTTGCAACTCTCAACTTCGTGGATGAAATATCAACTTGAAGACTATCTCGATAAAAGAGAGTAACATTCCTATCTTTTGTGATAATACTTCGCAACTGCCTTACTAAAAATCCCATATTGCATTCACGAGCCAAGCACATTGAGATTAAGCATCATTTTATAAGAGACTATGTTCGTAAGGGTATTCTCAAATAAAATTTGTAGACACCGATCATCGGGTCTGATATATTTACAAAACCTCATCAAGATAGATTCAATTTTATAAGAAGAAATTTAAATTTTCATCTTATAGAAAAATGATTAATCTTTGTCGATAATATGCACAATCTCAAAGATCTGGTATGACATAAGCATGTATATAAATAAGCATCTTATTTGTCATGTGCATCATAACTCATTGTCTGATGAATCGGTTGCGTGCGTCCGAGCACACCCACATGTGTCACACGTGTTAAGGACTTAAGTGTCTAATCACATCTACTGAGTCATAATTATTTATGTCTTTCGATAAAATCTTTTTCTTGATCTTACTTTTCTTTTGGCGTCTGCATTTAATGAAAAGGCGAATCTTTATTTTCTTTTCTTTTTGATTTAATTTTTGTGTGGAAATATGAAGCGATTTTTTGAAAAAGGACTGTACCACTTTCTATCAACTTTCCCACTACTCCACATTTTTCGCTCCATCACTTCACTCTGCATTTTCTTGCAAAAACTGTTCTCTCTCTCTCTGTGATTTCAAACCCTAAAACCTCCATCACTCTCTGCAACCGCTACAATGGCCGACAAAAAGGTTAGACTATACACTGCTGCCTTCGATGTCTTCTATGAGGCAAAACTGCTGAACGAGAACAGGATAGATTTTGAGAATTTCAAGCTATACGGTTTTGATTTTGAAGAAGGTCTGGAGAAACTGGGCTAGAAAAACTACTTAAGGAGTTCTGGGGGAATGCGTACTTACTTCCGGGAGAAATCATAGAAGGACATATCAGAGGCCTCAAGCTACGCTTCACCATCAACTCTATTGCCCAAACGATCAAGTGCCCTTGTGAAGGAATCAATTACCATGCAAACTGGGCTGATGCATACAGAGGACTTGAAAACGTCAATGAAGCCCTGTTTGAAAACTACCGTGAACTGAAGAAGAAGAACATTACTCCCACGGCCAAAGACTTGAAAAGCCACTACAGAGTACTGCACAAAATCATCGCTAAGAGCGTGATTCTGAAGGCTGGCTCAAGCGACATAGTGAACTACGAGCAAAAGTTCATTATGAGGAACTACATGGATGGGAAGAAAATCAATCTACCAAGGTTGATTATCAACAATCTGATAAATGTTCTTGTCTTCTCAAGGAAGAGTGTTGATAAGAAAAATATCGTCAAGGTTATCCCTTATGGAGTTCTTCTCTCCATAATGATGATTAAAGACGGTGTTGTGAGGAAGCTGACTGACTCTATTAACACAGAGGAAAAAGAAAAATACTTTGGTGTTGGCGCTGTTGTTCGCCCGTAAGTTTTTGGAGTAAACAGCTTTAGTCGTAATGCAGCTTGATAACTAGCTCTATGATCAAGAAAGTGAAAATAGAGCAATAGGAAGGAGAAGCTGAAAAGAAGACAACCAGAAGCTCAATGGCTGGTGTGAAAAGACCTGTTGAATCCCCTTCAAGGGAGACAAGAAGAACAAAACAAAAAGTGGCTCCTGCACCTACTGTTGAGGAACCAAAAGATGAGGATAGAATTCCCATCAGAAAGGTCTTGGAGAAAAAGTCTAAGCCAGCAGAAAAAGATGCTTCAGCGTCCGGTCAAGGGAAGCAAGCTCCTCCTCCTCCTCCTGTTGTTGTTGTTGTCCCTAGAGGATCAAAACGAAGGTTAGTTAAGTCTTCAGAGGTTAACCCAAAGGTACTGACTTCATCAAGCTAATGAATCAAGATCTGCCTTTGATGCTCATGATATTATTCTTGTACCCCCATTGTTTGTTTCACAACCACAAACACAACCACAAACCAAGAAAACCAGGACGAGCCTGCATAATCCTCTACCCTCTCTAAACCTACCCAACCATCATCCTATTCACTCAACCTTGACCTACCACAAAATTCTTCAAATACTTCACTTACTTCATACATTTCTAAACTTCACTCTCATCCCTTTAACCTATTATTCAAAGTACCTCCCATTAATCCCTTCAAACCCTACACACCTAAAACCTATAAAATCACCAAAACCACTCCCACCTTACTCACCATTACCCATAAACCTACAGCACTTTGGTGGAAGGAAGAATGTTCATGTATTAACAAACCATGGTTTGTTAAGCATGAGTCATATCACAAAGATCTACAATCGCCCTCTACATGGCATTTGAAAACCTTCACCTCTGGAGCTGCCAGACTGGAGATTGCCTCTCCGATGAATGCTACCTCAAGGATGGAGAAGACCACTTTCAGATGTCATTTAAAAGAAGATTGAGACTAGCACCTAGTAGCAGAGCAATTCCCTTCTCTGTTGATCTTCCTAGATCCCTACCACAAACTGAACCTCTCACATTGTAGGAATGCGGAAGGTGGATCACGGATGAAGAAGCTGCCTTCATGGCACACTATCTTGAGATGAAGAAGATTGAAGTAATCAGACAGTTCAGGGATCCTTCGTCAGACGTTGAAGATTGTACTGCATGCACAAAGGTGGCTACCTTGGTCTATCCTCGGGAAAAGGAAAGAACTCGCTTCCTGGCAAACACCATTCAAAGAAGATCGCTCAGAGAGTATGAGAAGGCTCCCAAGAAGTATAATCTTAAGGAATTCTCTAAGCTTCCAATTGCCAAGATCAATGAGGATCACGCCGTAAGGTTGTACCGAAGTTCTCTCAAGGAAGATGAATGGAGAATCGCTCTCAAACCGCCAGAATGCCGAAAGCCACAATTCCAATAGTTGGCACTATCAGCAGAATTACTGACATCAATCTGGGAACTGTCTACTTTGATGATATGTTCAGATGCTCAGTAATCAGACCACTTGACTGCATGAAGACATATGTCCAATGGGCTGCTGTGACCAAGCACTTTGACATTGGATTTACTTGGAGTCAATGGTCGAAGTCGTGGAAAGATAAGGCTATGTTACCTTGCCTCGTCCCTCTAGTGCTTACAGAAGATGACAGGGAAAATCTGAGAAGATTATACCTGGCAGAAAATGAAGGACTCTCTTTTGCTTCTGAAGCATTGAGTGAATTCATCAGAAGGATATGGGGAGAAGAAGCTGAGAATAAGTTTGATGCTTTCACTGCTAACGTGCTTCTGCATAGGGAAACTATCTTCATGGATTTGCTGTATCCAGAAGAGGTGGAGAAAAGGAGAAGAATTCAGTCAGAATCTGAGCAGAGGAAACTTGGAAGTCTCATCAAATGGTTTATACCAAATGATGCATTCTTTCAAAAGGCTCAACAAAAGAAGGACTTGAGACTGAAGCTTTCCAACTGGGTGCTAGCAGAGCATCGTAAGATGAAACTCGCACTGTAAGCTAGACCTTCTCCTTCTACTCCTGCAGTTGAAATGGTCACCATTCCTAAAGCAGAGTTTGAAGAAATGAAGGCTACTAATCTGAAAGTCACTCAGCTGGAGAATGCACTAAAGCTGTTATATGAACGTCTCAACATCCCTCCTCCACCACCAAACCCTTAAAAAAAATTATTTTTTTTGTTACTCTCATATTTTTATATATATATATTCAGTGTTTTTCTGATTATTTGACTATACCTATCTATATCTAATTATCTGTTTATATTCAAATTTTTCTAAGCCATTCTTTGACTATGATGTGCTTCATACTCTTTTTGTCTGATGACAAAAGGGAGAGTAAAAGAAAGGTCTGATGAACACTTGAAAGTATGAACACGCGAAAGTCTGATTGACAAAATTCACCGTCCGATGTTTCAAGCTCCGATAGACACACTAAAACCGAAGTATCATGCATATCATTTCATACATAGCATTTGTATGATTATTCATTGCTCTAATATCTATTAATGCATTGATATTCATTGACCCTATAATCTAACAATGATCAATAAAATTGGTAAAATGAAAATCTTTTTGATAAAATGAAAATCACCATCCGATCTCACTTTGTTAAAAATATGCTCTGATTCATCTATGTATTTTTGCGATCACTTAAATGAATTTGTCTATCAACAATCGCCTTAATACCTTAATTGTTCTTATATATCAAAATTGTTAAATTCAGGGGGAGACCCTTGATGTTATTTTGAAATTAAATTGTTCATCAACCTTGGATATTTGTCATCATCAAAAAGGGGGAGATTGTTGGAACCTAAACGATTGAGAAGTTTAGACCCTCATTAATTTTGATGATAACAAAGTAATTCTCAAGAGAACAGTTTATCTTCTAACATATCTTTGAGTGTACAGATATCAAAAGCTTCATATATATGTACAAGTCACTCAAGGAAGAAGAAGGAATTTACAAAAGAATTGAATACAATCCACTAGTGTCAACATCCAAACTCACTTTAGCGTCTTGTTAATAGCAAGCATCCAGCAATGTTACTTCTTGACACGTGAAACACTCAATTGCTGCGAGTATTCGTCCTCTGAGCGAGCATCTGATCTCTTTAATGAAGCACATGTTGATCACGTTTTTGCTCTTAGCCTGAGACTGTTCTGGAACGGAATTCGAATTTGATTCTATGCGCTCATTTTGATGTACGAGGAAGCAAAGGTGATACCTTTAGCATAAGACAAAAATCGTACAAGGCAATTGCAAATAGCAGATAGTACGAAAACGGTAATGTGTACCATTCTGATATTCTCTGGAAAGGAAGAAAAGGACTACAATTCAAATTACCTCACTCAATGGAAAAGAGACATTTTTACTGCAACGGTAATACCCTTGAAGACTCCGTACCCCAAGGTATTCATTGAAGAAAAAAAGTTGGAAAAACTGTGAAGAAACTTCATTTTGAAAGTAATATTACTCAAGTGAGCAATCAAGTTTCGTACAAGTTTCGGTCTACATAGAATCAACTCGGCCTTATACTTTCTTTTAGAAAGCTATTCTGCTTTGAGCTTAATCTTTTCATCCTCTCTCGTGAGAGTTATTTTGATTGTAGTCAAAAGTAAAATCTCTTTGTAAATCAGATTTGGCCTAGTTAAGGCTTTGTTCCTCAAAGGCTCGATTGTATCGAGTCGCTTTGAGAAGTCGAGAGTATTGTCAACTTTGTGACAGAAGAATACTCTTGACGAAAATTGTAATCGTGTGATTATAGTGAAAATCCTTCAGAACGAAAGGACTAGACGAGCTACCAGCTTGGTGGTGAACTAGTATAAATCTCTGTGTCTCATCCTTTATCGCTTTACATTTATCTTTACCTTGCTCAAGAAAATAATTTTTAATAAACTGCTTAATTTCTCAGATCCGTTTAATCCAAGATTCGATATATACAAACAGCTTTGAAAAACCTTTGTTGAAGTTTTTACGTATAGTTTAAGTAAAAGTTTTTAACACAATTCAACCCCTTCTTGTGTTCACGCTCAAAAAGTTTGGAGGAACCCTAGCCAAGAGAGGAAGGAGAACGAAGAAGAAGAAGAAGAAGAAGAAGAAGAAGAAGAAGATCAAACTTCTTCAAGGTTAGCTCGAGTTCTTGGGCTTAAAGAGGAAGATTGAAAGTTGTAGATCAAAATTTAGGAAGATATGGAGTGCTCTAAGTTAAAGAACAAGAGGGAAAACATGGAGCAAAATAAGAAGTGGCAAAGCTCAACCATTCTAGCTCAAGATCTTAAAGAGTAAAGGTGAGTTCTTCATCTCTTAGTTGGTGGGCAACTAATAAGTCCCCATTAGGGTTTTCTATTTTCCTTATTTGTTGATTCCTTGATTCCTATTTGAGGTTTTTAGGATAATATGAGAAGGAAAATGGGTTAGAAATGAGTCAAGATAGTTTAAAGAAGTTCTATAAATCTTATTATGAATATGTTATGTTTTAATTGCTAAGTTGAGTAGTTGGTTAATGATTTAGGTTGTTATCTTGAGTTTGAGTGTTCAAATTATTCGAGATGATGTAAATTGAGTTGTTCAATCATTTGGTCATGATTTTGATGTTTGATTATGAGTCCTAAACCCATTACAAATGTTTGGAGTGGGAAATAGTTCTCTAGGATTGTTCATAACTCTTGATGGAATTTATGACCCTTAAGGTAACGATATGTTTATGTATGCTTATTATCATGAATAGGCTATAGTTAAAATTTTAGGTGAGTTGGTTATTCAATTGATTATACATTATAATGTTGTGTTGATGGTAAAGGGTTGGATTGCCGCCTCAACCCCCCAACAAGTATATGTATTATGTTACCCCATTGTGTGCTCCACCGAGCTCCAATTGGGATGGGGTTTGCTTCATGAGAAGCTAAACCCAAGGTGCATCGAAATGAGCACAAGAACTAAGTGGAAAGTATGTTTAGTTATGAGCGTTAGGATTATTTCTAGGCTCTAAGTGTCATATTTGAATGCGGTTGACAACATGATTGTGTTTCGTCATCAGATGGATGTTCTAAATTGATCTCATATTTATACATGTTTGATAGGACTAAGAGTTTTCAAAGAATGAGTAAATGTTGCATAAGACTAAGGGGCCTATTTGCCTAATATGGATGAGTGAATTATATTATTTTGTTCATTTCATTAAGTGTATGCATTGTCATTGCATAAGTTGTGATTAAATTTTTTTTAAAAGATACCAAGCTTCCTTAAAAGAGGATTGATGGGTATGGTTAGCCTCGTGGGATGCCACTTGGAAGGTTAAGACGTCTAACCACCATATCGAAAGCGTGTTATTGGGGTCTATATACTAAAGCATATGACACAGCCCATTTCACAAGCCAAAGAAGAACTAGGGGTTCTTTGTCAAGAAGTTGCATTGCATTTATTGTCACATATTTGCTTAGCAACAGAGTTGAAATACCAGTCCTGGTACTTGGACAGTGGGTGCTCACATCACATGACGGAGAAAGGCGTATGTTCTAAGGACTCCAACTTAAAGAGAGTGGAACAGTAGGTTTCGAAGGAAACTAGAAAACTAAAATCATTGGAAGTGGAAGAATTGGTGAGAAATTTCAACCTTCTATTGATAATGTTTTACTTGTTGATGGCCTAAAGCATAACCTACTAAGTGTTAGTCAATTATGCGATAGTGGTTATGATGTTGGCTTTAGTGATAATGCCTATATAGTTAAGAGCAAGAAAGATAGCTCCATTTTCTTTAAAGTAAAGAGAAAGAACAATATTTATAAAATAAAACTTTCTGAGTTGGCAAATCAAAATGTCAAATGCTTTTTGTTTGTTGATGAAGAACAGTGGACTTGGCACAAAAGATTGGGCATGCCAGCTTAAGGTTAATCTCAAAGCTTAACAAGAAGGAAATTGTTAGAGGCTTACCAAATCTTAGGTATCAATCTGATGCTCTTTGTGAAGCTTGCCAAAAAGGGAAACAAACAAAATCTTCTTTTGAATCCAAGAATATGGTTTCCACCTCAAGACTACTTGAGCTTTTGCATTTAGATTTATTTGGTCCAACCAAAACTGTATCTTTGTCTGGAAAGAAATATGGTCTTGTAATTTTTTATGACTATACTAGATGGACATGGGTAAAATTCCTTGCACACAAGGATGAGTTATTTACAATGTTTTCTATTTTCTGCAAACAAGTGCAAAATGAAAAAGGCTTTTGTATTACAACAATTAGAAGTGATCATGGTGGAGAATTTGAAAATGAATTATTTCAAAACTTTTGTGAAGAGCATGGCATCTCTCACATTTTTTCATCTCCTAGAACACCACAACAAAATGGTGTTGTAGAAAGGAAAAATAGATCTCTTCAAGAGATGGCCAGAACCAAGATTCATGAAACTAATGTTGCAAAGCACTTTTGGGCAGAAGCAGTAAACGCTGCATGTTATATTCAAAATAGAATCTATATAAGACCTATCTTGAATAAGACTCCATATAAATTATGGAAAAGAAGAAAACCCAACATTTCTTATTTTCACCAATTTAGGTGTGACTGCTTTATTCTCAAAACAAAGGACAGTCTTGGAAAATTTGATTCAAAATCACACAAAGCTATCTTTTTTGGGATATTCTGAATGCTCTAAAGCTTACAGAGTATAAAACAAAGAAACATTAATTGTTAATGAGTCAATGCATGTGAGATTTGATGATAAGAAGCATGACAATGAAACGTTAGAGCTAGATGAGATTTTTGCAGATATGCAGATAAGCAAAGAAAAGGATGATGGTGTCACAGGTGCTGACTCTGATTCTGCGTGTGGTGACAAGACTCAAGAAGAGACGACAACAGACTGGAAGTTCAAAACTCATCACTCAAAGGACCAGATCATTGGTGAACTAAGTGATAGAGTTAGAACAAATCATCTCTTAGGGAACACTCTGACTTTGCATTGTTGTCCGAAATAAAGCCCAAGACAATTGATGAAGCACTAACAGATGATGGATGGAACCTTGCTATTTAAGAAGAGCTCAATCAATTTCAAAGAAATAATGTTTGTGAATGTGAACACAAGAAGGGGGTTGAATTGTATCGAAAGCTTTTCTAAACTTTTAAGATAAAACACTTTTCTTTGAAAACTGTTTGTTATCGGAAGTTGGAGTATGACTAGACGCTGGAAATAAGTTTATGAAAACTTGTTTTTTCTTTGTAAGATAAAAGTAAATGTAAAGTAATAAAGCAAGAGACACAGAGATTTATACTAGTTCACCACTAAACTAATAGCTACGCCTAGTCTCTTCTGCTCTTGAAGTATTTTCACTATAATCAACTGACATAAATTTCCTTAAGAGTATTCTACTGTCACAAACTTGACAATACTCTTAACTTCTCAAAACGACTCAAGACATCTCGAGATTTTGAGGAACTAAGCCTCAGAACTAGGCAATACAACTTTCACAAAGTATTTTCTTTTGAATACAATCAAATAACTCTCACAGAGAGGATGAAAAGATTAAGCTCAAAATGATAACCTTCTAAAAGAAATAATATAAGACGCTGAAGTTCACTTCTTGGTTTCTAGAAACTTGGCACAAAACTTGATTGCTCACTTGATAATAGCTCTTTCAGAATGTAGTTTCTAGCAACATTCTTCAATGAATACCTTGGGTATTTATAGGAGTCCTTGAGGGTATTATCGTTGCAATAATTTTAGCTGCAATTCATTGAGTGGGGTAATTTGAAATTACGCTATTTTCTTCCTTTCCGTAAATAGTACATATTTTCATTATTGTACTTTTCTCGCTTTACATAATTGCCTTGTACGAATTTGTCTTATTCTAAAAGTGTCACTTTTGATTCCTCAGACATAAAATCGAGCGACAAAATCAAATTCAATTCCATTCCAGGAAATCTGAGGTAAAAGGGCACAAACGTGACCACCACATGTTTCATTTAAAAGACTAGATGCTCGCTTAGAAATCAAACGGATGCTCGCAACAATTGAGTAACCACGTGTCATAAGAATACACTACCAGATGCTCGCTATGAACAAGACGCCGGAGTGAACCGGACGCGGACACACATGGAATGTATTCAACTTCTTGTAAAATACTTCTTCTTGCTTGAGTGTGTTATAAAACATAAATGATTTCAATTCCTGCACACTTCAAGACTTATTAGAGGTTAAATTATTCACTTGCAAATAATTTGTTATCATCAAAATTAATGACGGTCAAAACTTCTCAATCATTTAGGTTTCAACAATCTCCCCCTTTTTGATGATGACAAATATCCAAGGTTGATGAACAATTTAGTTTCAAAATAATTTGAAGGGTCTCTCCCTGAGTTTAACATACTCAGATATAGTCAAATATTTTTCAAGTATTAGAAACATAATACATACATGTATCAGAGCATATATTTAAATAGTATTGAGAACCAGATGCTAAGATCATTGTACCAATGTTAGTATAAAATTGTGCCAATGAATATCAATGAATATCAGAGGAATACAAATATGCTATGTATGATGAATGATGCATGTTATGTGATGCTTAAGTGCTCATCGACCTTACTTTACTCCCCCTTTTGTCATCAGGCAAAAAGAGTGTAAAACACATCATAGTCAAAACATAATAAATAATAAGAGAAAAATTTGAAGGTAAAAATTTAATACCATTAAAAAGATAATAAGATCAAAAGAATAGTTGTATCAAATTAACTAAGAATACAAAAACATTTTAAATAAACGAAAAATGTTTTTAAGTGGAGGAGGAGGAGTTGATTTAAGCAATCCATGAACAAAGTTCATAGTACTCTCCAACCGAGTCACCTTCGAGTCAGAGCAACTAAGTTCTCATACTGTGATTTTGACAAGACGACAGGTTCATCATCTATAGTAGGAGAAGATGAAAGGTGTTTTGGAATTTGTTCAAATTGTGCAATTACAAATTTTTGTGATTCCAAACGATGTTCTACAAGCACTTCTTATGACAATCTCAGTCTCATTTCCTTTATTTCCTTATCCTTCTGAAAGAAATCATCATTTGTTAAAGACCATTTGATGAGTCTTCCAACCTTCTGTCTTTCAAACTCCATGTCTTGTTCCCATCTATGCACTATCTCTTCTGGGGAAACCATATTCAGAAATACAGTTTCCCTGTACTTGAACAATTCATCAACATAAGTATCAAATCTGACCAGCTCAGCTTCTGATAAGTTCCTTCTTATGGCTTCTTCTGTCTCAGCAAGACAGGTATTGAGAACTTCATTCTTAGCTAAGTAAATCCTTCTCAGATTCTCTTTGTCATTTTCATTATCAGTGACAAGCTTCAAACGAGACAGAATAGCCTTGTCTTTCCAATTCATTCTCATTCGATTCCAATTGAAACAATGTCCTGATGTTTGCTAATTGCAGCCCATTGATCTTACAGTTTAGTAAAACTAGGAGGCCTAATAAGAGTGCACATCATCATATCATCGAAATGGAGAATGGCAAGGTTTGTGTCAGACACCTTGCTTATAGAGCCTTCAGTAGGAATAGTGGCTTTTTCTGCTTTTCTTCAACCAGAGGGGCCAGTGTCTTGATTTTGGTTAGATATACTTGCATAGCATGGTTCTCAGACAACTTTCTAACCTTTTTAGAGAAGGCCTTTAAGTTGAATTTTCTGGGAGCTTCCTTAAACTTTTTGAGAGTCATTATCTTAGGATGTCTTCCAGGTGGTTTATTCTTCCTCTTCTCAGGAACTGACCATTGAAGCCACCTTTGCCTATCAGGCACAATCTTGACAGATGCTGAGGAGGGATCTTTGTTCGGAAAAACTAACTCATGCCTCTTCATTTCTAGGCAGTGATTCATGAACGCCCTTTCTTTATCAGAGATCCACCTTCCGTACTCTTCCAGAGTGACAGGTTCATATTGTGGTAGATTGTGAGGCAGATCAACAGAGAATGGAATAATTCCTCTGTTTGGAAGAGGTCTCAACCTTGCACCAAAATTGGTATTTAGTTTTTCATTCACATCAAAGAGTGGGGCAATTTCCAATCTTGCAACCCTGAATGTAAAAGTCTTCAAATGCTAGAGAGAAGAGTGATCATATACAAAATGATACTCTTCTTCTCTTACAAACCTTGGTTTGTTTATAGTTGACACATACCTGGAGGCACCAACATATGAGGTATCTGAAGAGGGAGCAAAGGAGGTGGTTGTGGATGAGGAGGTGAGAGCAAGGTTTGAAGTCACTTTGACTTTGTAATTTTTGGGTTTGTTGGGTGTGACTATGAATAGTTGATAAAAAGGATGAATCAGAGATAAGGACATTTATGAGGTGAGGGAGTGATTAAAGAGGCAGAGGGTATGATTTGGGTAGTGTGAGTGTTTCTAGTGGGGCTAATGTAAGGGTAGCTCTAGGTGATTGGTTTCCCAAGTACCATGAAATGGTTCCTGAGGGGGTTATGTAAGGTTTTATGGATCGGATTTGATAGTATGGAGGAGGTGGTAGTTGTGTGGTTATAAGGGAAATGGTTTGTGTTTTGGATTTTGTGGTTTTCTTGGCTTGTGTTTGGTGGATGGAGGGAGTGTGGATTGTGTTTGTGGTGAAGAAACAGACAAAGAAGTGCAAGAATAGTATCATTAGAGCCAAAAGTAGAAATTGAATCATCAATCAGAAATCCAAGACTTTGGATTAAGCTTCTTAAAGAGCCTAACTAATTTCTTTCTCTTGCCTCGAGGGGCATCAAAGCAGGAAGAGGAGGTGGAGGAACTTTTTCCTAGGGCCGTTTTTAAATAGGTTTTTCAGCTTCTGCCTTTCTCTTCTTCTCCATGATATTTCTGATGGGGACTCGATCCTCATCATTTTCTGGTTCATCACTCCTTTTTGGTGCAGGAGGCACCTTGTGCTTCTTGCTCCTTGTCTCCCTGGCTGGGGACTGACTAGACCTTTTCACACCAGATATTGAGCTTCTGGTGGGTTTCTTTACAGCTTCTCCAACAGTAGCAACAGCTACTTCTTCTTTCTCCAGTTTCAGCTTCTTAATTATATCACCAGTGAGAAAATTCATTCTTAATAAAATATTGACTCCAAAAGTATCGGGACGAACAATAGCACCTACTCCAAAATATTGTTTCCTTTCTGTTTCTGGCAAAGCTCCTAGCTTTCTTGCAATTCCATTCTTAATCATCATTGCAGTAAGAAGAACACCGTAAGGAATGATCTTGTTAATGTTTTTCTTGTCAGCAGAACCCTTCCTTGAATTAACCAGTGCATTGACCAGGTTTGTGTGGATTAATCTGGGCAAGTTCACATTCTTCCCTGCCATGTAAGTCCTCATAATGAACTTCTGTTCATAGTTCACGATGTCACTTGACCCAAATTTCTTTAAGAACACTCTTAGCTTATCTTGTGAAGCACTCTATAGTAACTCTTCAGATGCTTCGCATATAGAGGTTCTCCAGATTCCTTCAAATGACGATAGTTTTCAAACAACGCGTCATTCACCTTTTCCATTCCATTGAAGGCATCTTCCCACCCAGTGTAGAAACTGATTCCTTCACATGGAAAATCTTTAATATGGCCTTCGAAAATTCCACCCTTGTGTAAACGAACATTTCCCTAGAATTCTTTGATGGCAGTTACCAGAACTTCAACCGGATTCCAAAAGAAGTAGTTCTTCCAACCAAGAGCCTTCAAACCTTCATTGAAATTAAAACCATAGAGCTTGAAGTTTTCCAAATCAATCTTATTCTGAATCAAGATCTTTCCTTCAGTCATAGTATCATAGATAGATATGTCTTCATAAACTCTGACTTCAGTCATGATTGTAGTAGAGGAAATGGTGATGGAGGTTTAGGGATTTTCAGAGAGAGCAAACAAAGAGAAAGATGGAAAATAGTTTTTTTGCAGAGAAGACAAAGAGAACAGAGGGTACAGAATGGTGCGAAAGAAGTGGAGTAGTGGGAAAGTTTTGAAACAAAAGGTACAGTTACTTTTTCAAAACCGCTTTGAATTTCTTAAAAATAAATCAAAAAGAAAATAAAAATAAAGATTCTCTTTGCATTAAATGCAGTTGCCAAAATAAAGTAATATCAAGAAAAAGATTTTATTGAAAACGCAAATATAATCATGACTTAGTTGATGTGATGAGACGCTTAAGTCCCACACGCGTGTGACACTTGTGTGCTTGGATGCACGCAACAAATTCACCAGATGCTGAGTTATGCAATGCGAATGACATATCATATGTTTACACGTGTTAATGCTTATGTCATACCGAATGCTGAGTGATACATTTCACAAGACGCTGAGATTATTCATTCTTTCATAAATTTAAATTTCTTCTTATAAAATTGAATCTATCTTCAACAAGGGATTTTGTGAAAATGGCGTTTCACTGATGATCGCTGTTCCGCAAATTTAATTTCAAGAATACCTTTATGAACATTGTCTCTTATGAAGTGATGTTTAATCTCAATGTGCTTTGCTCTAGAATGCAATATTGGATTTTTAGTAAGACAAATTGCAGATGTATTATCACAAAAGATAGGAATATTACTCTCTTTTATCAAGTAGTCTTAAAGTTGATATTTCAACCACAGAAGTTGAGAATTGCAACTTGCTGCTGAGATGTATTCAACTTCTTCTGTTGAGAGTGCAATGGTGCTTTGTCTTTGCTTGACTAAGATACAAGATTTCCTCCAAGAAATTGGCACCGCTTGTGCTTTTTCTTTCAATTCGTATCCAACAAATTCAGCATCACATAATTCTACTAACTTGTAATCTTTTGATTTCTTATAAAGCAAACCAAGATTAGTAGATCCTTGTAAATATCTAAAAATTCTTTTAACAGCACTCAAGTATGATTCTCTAAGATCAGATTGAAATCTAGCACACAAAGTGCAGACGAACATAATATCGTGTCTTGAAGCAAAGAAGATAAAGTAGAGATTCAATCATACCTCTATAAATTTTCTGATCTATCTTCTTACCAGTTTCATCTTTACTAAGAATACAAGTGGGATGCATAAGTGTGCACATTGGCTTGCAATCAACCATCTTGAATTTCTTGACTAATTCCTTGATGTATTTGCTTCGATGTATATAAATACCATCATTACACTACTTGATTTGAATTCCAAGGAGGACTTCAATTCTCCCATCATGCTCATTTCAAATTCAGCCTGCATTAACTTAGAGAATGCTTTGTAAAGGCTTTCATTAGTGGCACAAAAAATGATATCATCAACATAAATTTGAACAAGTATAAAATGCTTGTTTGATGTTTTTCTAAATAGATTGGTGTCTGCTTGTCCTCTGGTAAAACCATTTTCCATTAAAAAGGAACTTAGTCTATCATACCAAGCTCTAGGAGCTTGCTTAAGACCATATAGAGCCTTTTTAAGCTTAAAGACATGTTCATGAAATTCAATGTCTTCAAATCTAGGAGGTTGTTTCACATAGACTTCCTCACTTATAAACCCATTCAAGATAGCACTTTTCACATTCATTTGATAAAGAATTATCTCATGGTGTGTAGCAAATGAAAGTAAAATGCGAATAGCTTCTAACCTTGCAACCGGTGCAAAGGTTTCAGTAAAATCTACACCTTCTTGCTGTGAGTAACCTTGAGCAACTAATCTTGCTTTGTTTCTCACTACCTTACCATGTTCATCAAGCATGTTTCTAAATACCCATTTAGTACCAATAGCTTGTTTATCTTCTGGTAGAGTGGCTAACTTCCAAACATCATTTCTTCGGAACTGATTCAACTCTTCTTGCATTGCTGTAATCCAACCTTCATCTTCCAATGCTTGATCAATCGCCTTTGGTTCCACTTGAGAGACAAGTGCAAGATCTGCATGCTCTTTGAAAAAGGATCTTGTTCCTTGGGATGATTAGTTTTGTATTTCCAACTCTTTCTGGCATCACCTTCTGCTTGAGTAGAATCCTATGTTTGGTTGTCACTATCTGGACGTCAAGATGCAGGTTCATTGTTTGGTGTACCACCAATATCTTAACCTAAAAATAACTCATCTAGATCTGACATGGCAATGTCAGGCTTCTTATCATCAAACTTGACATGAATGGATTCTTCCACTATCAAAGTTTCTTTGTTGTATATTCTAAAAGCTTTAGATCTTTCAGAGTATCCCAAAAAGATATCTTTGTCAGCTTTGGAATCAAACTTACCAAGTTGATCCTTAGTATTCAGAATATAACATATGCAACCAAAGAGATGAAAATAAGAAATATTGGGTTTTCTACCCTTCCACAGTTCATATGGAGTCTTTTTCAAAATAGGTCTAATAAAGAGTCTGTTTTGAATATAACAAGTTGTATTTACTGCTTCTGCCCAAAAATGTTTTGTAATATCAGCTTCATTAATCATGGTTCTTGCCATTTCTTGGAGGGACCTATTTTTCCTTTTTACAACACCATTTTGTTGTGGTGTTCTAGAAGAGGAGAAATTGTGGGAGATGCCATTTTCTTCACAAAATTTTTGAAAGCTTTTGTAACATCCCAATTTTTAAGAAAAGTAATTTTAGCAATAAAATCCTGAATACTTGAAGATAAGTCATAGAGATTGATCACCTCAATGATTTACTGAAAGCACGTGGAATTATTTGAACTTATTTTAAATAATTTATTTATTATAAATAATTATTATTCATGATGTCAATTTAAATTAATAGATAGCGTAGACCTATGCTGCTTTATTGTTATCAATTTAAATATTATATAAGTTTTCTGTGTGACGCGGTAACGAATATTTTTGTTGAATAAGAAAAATGATTGAATTAAATCAAGATGAAATTAAATTTAAGAATTGATATTTTATATTAATTCATGGTTCGTATATCGTTGAAAAATTCCAACGGTTTCGCTGTGGTTTTGAATCACCGGGTAATTTTTATCTGCATTAAAATGTAAAACGAACTCCGATTTCGATGAAAATCGAAACGTAACTTGTTGTGATGATGTTGAGTGTTTTTTTAATTGTTTTTATTATTTATGATAATATTTCATCACGCAGCGATTAATTTCCCGGTTAATTAATTTTCGTGAATTAATCGGTAATTCGGTTACTCGACGCCGTGTTTTAGTACTTTTAGGACTCTAGAATTAGAGGGTAATAATGAGAGATGAGAGATTAGATGGGTTAAACTCATTGATGGGATTAGCATCTCACTTTAATCTAGGTGTCACTTGAGTGGTGGTTTAATTTTTATGCTTATTATTTTTTAAACTTGTTTTAACCAAGTGTTGCTTTAATTAAAAATTAAATTTTAATCCTCCCATTTTAGGGGCTGATGGCAGCGACCCAAACCCCACCCTCACTCTATTTTTATTTCATCTTCATCTTCTTGAGAGAGAAAGTGAAGCTCCATCCATGGCTTCCACTTTCCATCATTTTCCTTGCATGATCTCAACTCCAATCCTTCACCAAACTTGTTTCTAACTACTTCTTCTACTTGAATATCTCTTCTACATAATGTAAGCAAGTTGAAGAGCCACATTTTCCCTCACCAAACAGCCCCAAAAATCATGACCTCCATGGCCTCCATGCTCCACCATTTTTGACTTGTTTCATCTCCATTTCTTCACCTCCTTTGCTCCTACTTTCTCCTTCATTTTGCTATCACCTATTCCACTTTGTAAGCAAGTTTGAAAACAAATTTCTCTCCCCATTTCACCCCTCAAAGCCGTGAGCTTCACCTAGGAGGAGGAGGTAATTCTTTTGCTTCATTCTTTGATTAATTGGTAATTGTTATGCTTGGTTATGAACTATGATAGATATGAGCACCAAAATCCCTAATCCTTGGAACCCTAGGTGGAACCCTATGGGGGAAAAGGGGGATGGTGTGATCTTGAGGGAATCAAAGAAATTAATTAGTGATTTGAGCTTATTTGGTGTTGTTGTTGTTGTTTTAATTGAGAGTTTTAGAACTAGCACTGGGTTGAGTATTTTCTTGATAAACACCTATTCTTGAAAAAGGGTTAAGTGAGGTTGGGTGTGGAATAGGCTTGGTCTTGGGTAATAATTGTTGTTTTGTGAACTAATTAGTATATGAAATGGTATTGTTAAATTGTTTTGGGAAGTTTTGCAAATTGTCCCAATTTTGGGTGTCGGTCATGAGTTCGCAAGTGGTGTGAGGGACAAATGATTTTTGTGTTATTAGCTTTATCTTGTGGTATGAGATTGTGTGCAAGTCTTTGGAAAGGTGTGAAAATGGTGTGTTAAATTTAAATGGAAGTTTTGTAAATTTTTGGAAAAGGGGGGTGGTGGCCGAGAAACCTATGGGGTGTATAGAAGGAAAATTATTTTGCAAACTTGTTCATAATAGTTGTATTGATATGTTTCTAGGTTTGGAAAATTATTGGAAAGGGTTGATTTCATTTGGAATTGTTTTGGAATTTAAGGCAATGAAGCACATAAGGTAATTGGGATCCTCGAGACCCAAGAAAACCAAGTGGAGCCCTCGCTGAGTCTTTGAAAAAAAAGTGGTTAATCGAGTTGTTTTTCTTTCTTTAAGGCTTTCACTTAAAAAATAATCATGCTTTATATTTTAAGTTTCAAGAGAAAGATTTTCTGGCTTTTAAGGTTTGGTTCATTAATTAGTGAATAATTTTCCAATATGTTATGTTTTAGTTTCTCAAGAAATGATTTTTGGTCCTAGAACCTTATCTTTCAATTAGTTAGTAATTATGTTTTTAAGTGAAAGTGCTTTGGTTAGAAAAGGGTTTAATTTTGAGAGCCTAAGGTTATAGAGTTGAGTCCTTAGATTGCGCTAAGTTTGTTATGTATGCTAGGACTTGAGAATCTGAGTTCGTATGGCGGCGTAAGTTTGGGACGGCGTGGACACGTGATTTGACGACCTTTGCAAGGGCGCTCACATTTTATGTGCTTATGTTATGTGCACTTGTGTGTAAGTGGCTACTTCTAGACATATCTAGGATTATATTTTGTATGTATAGTATATGTAAGGGCAACTCTTAGACATAGATAAGTTGTTATTATTTAATTTCAAGTCTTAAAGCTAAGAAGTCTCGAGTACCTTAGGGTTCGGGTGAGGGTCTCGTACCCATTCGACTTTTTAATTCTTAAAATTTTATTTATGATTATTTAGTGGGCTTGTCTACAAGTGGTTGGTAGCTGTCCCCAACCCCCCATACTTGTATGATTACCTCTCTGCCAACTCCACTGAGTTGCAGAGGGATGAACTGAGTTGTCGGTGTCGGTGCTTGATATGATGTGAATGCTTATACTGTTGACATGGGTGCATTGTGTTAAGCTTGTTATGAATATTATTGACATGTGGTTAGTTAATTATTCGATTGCTTCTTGACTGATTATATGCGATGATTGTTTCATTGGGATGGTGAAAAGTGTCGACGTGACGTGCATGAACTATATCCCGGATATCTTAGGGTTGTCGCGGAACCCAAAGCCAATGGCTAGAGTTCGGTACCTTAGTTAGGCCGTGGTCATTTGGAGTTGTCGTGACGCTTATGAACTATATCCCTAATAACCTAGGGTGCTAGGATCCCCTAAAAGTCTACGGCTGGTTTTCGGCAATTAGTTAGACGTCAGAGCGCCAAGGAACATATCTCAATTTCTTAGGTGGTCGTGGAGCCCAAGGCCAATGGTCGGAATTCAGCAAATTTGTTCTGCTATTTTCCTAAGATTTTCAAAGTGTCATGAGGGAATGAGTCTTAAGTTGAGTTTTAAGTTGCGTCTTGAGAACTGTGCATATGGTTGTGTTGCCTTTAGTTTATGATTTGCTATATTCCGGTATTTATGTTGTGTTGTTATATGCCTTGTTGTCGAATATGTTGTCGATGTGCATCCGCTCTCTTTATTTTAAGAAGTTGACCCTTATCGCTGGTTCTTTCAATTAATGAATGTAACCCAGATGGCTGAGTGCTGAGGACTCCTGGATCGCAGAGAAAAGTAGCCGAGGATAGCTATACGCCTTTACTTGAACTGGGGTAACTTACTAGAAGTTTAGTAAGGGATGTAGCATGTCGACCACCTATAGAATATTTGTAGTTCATTTCAATGTTGTAATAAAATGCCTATTATGTTTCCGCATATGTATTGTCGATATGAATTGATGGAATAAATGAGTATGGTTAATGTGGTTTATTTGGTGTCTTAAATTATTCACCACCATGTTTCTAAAATCATTGTAATACTCTGACTGCCCCTTTTAAGAAGTTTTTTTTAAAAAAATATAGAACCATATTCTCGAAAAACGTGCAATGCAGAGTATTTCGCTTTTGAGAAATATGTCAACTTTTGTCAGAATATCTATTTTAGTAGCGCCTGAAACGGGTGTTACCTTCTTTCCTTTTCAAATTCTACCCCATGATCACTTCTAATTGTAGAGATACAAATTCCTTTTTCATTTTGAACTGATTTATAGAAAATAGTGAACAGCTTGAATGACTCATCCTTGTGGGTAAGGAATCTAACCCATGTCCATCTAGTAAAATCATCAACAATGACTAACCCATATTTCTTTCTAGTTAAAGAGGCTATCCTTATTGACTAAAAAGATCAAGATGCAAAAGCTCAAGTGGTCTAGAGATTGAAACAACATTTTTAGAATAAAAAGAAGTTTTAACTTGTTTTCCTCTTTGACATGCCTCACAAAGAGCATTAGATTAGAATCTAAGATTTGACAAGCCTCTAACAAGACTGGGCTTGCTTTTATTTTGAGATCAATCTCAAACCTGCATGACTCCAATCTTTTATGCCAAGTCCATTGCTCATCTTCAATAGACATGAGACACTTGACATCTTGTTTTGCAAGTTTAGAAATATCAATTTTATAAATGTTTTGTTTTCTCTGGTAAAAAGAAAATAGAGTCGCTTTTCTTGCTTTTTATCAATATCCAGCCAGAAATGACATCATAACCACTGCCACATAATTGACTTATGCTCAATAAGTTATGTTTTAGTCCTTCAATATAAAGTACACTATCAATAGAGGGAAGAGAGCCTTTACCAATGCGACTAATTTCAACTATTTTACCTTTCTGGTTTCCTCCAAACCAACAAATCCTTCTTCTCTAGGTCTTAGATCTTGGAACATATACTTTTCTCCCCGCCATGTGACGCGAGCATCCACTATCTAAGTACCAAGATAGGTGTGTTGACCTTGTTGCTAAGCATGTTTGCAACATAGACTATTTTATCTTTAGATACCCATATCTTTTTGGGTCTTTTCTTGTTAGTTCTTGAAGGATACTTGTCCTTCTTAATCTTCAAAGTAGTACAAGCACTTTTCAAATAACCAGTTTTATTGCAGTAAGTACAATGCAAGCATTTAATGTGATCATTGGGTTTATCAGAAGCTGAATTTTCATTTTGTAAAGAGGGTTCATCTGATATGTAACCAAGACCTTGAGTTGTCGTTTTACTGACACCCCAAATCATTGAAGCTTGCTTGTTTCGAGTTACACTCTCTGCAAGAAAATTTTGAAAGGCATATTCATAATCATTTGATTTACACTTAGGATTGTCTTTAGCTTTAGAGCTTTCAGTTTGAGAGCTCTCAGCTTCTGGTTGCTGACTTGCCACCAGACACTGACTATCCGCCAAACACTGATTTTCAATTTTCAGCTTCTGGTTCTCTTCATTGAGCTTTGAGTTTTCAATATTCAAAACTTGAAATTCTTGTGATAATTTTGAAAATTTCTTTTTCAAAGTTTTATACTCAATGAAGAGAGTGGCGTAATCCTTAAGTAAATCATCAAAGGCCATTTGAAGCTCAAAGTAAGAATCACATATTATTACCTCTTCAACTTCTTCTTCGTAGTCCGAGTCAAGAGTTTGCCATAAGTGGCAACATTGACTTCTTTCTTCATTATCATCCTCGAGGATGATAAGTCCATGTTTCCCATGTAGCCATGAGACTCTTCTTCTTTCCCTTGAAAGAACTTTTGTAGATTTTTCTTTAAGATTAGGACATTCGACTTAAAGTGTCCTGGCTTTTTGCATTCATAGCAAATGACTTGACTCTTGTCTTTCCTTTCCTTTTTATTCTTGACATATTTCTTCTGGAATTTTCTTTGAAGTTTCTTTTCTTCCACATTCTTTGGCCTTCCTAGATATGAATGCGAGCTCATCATCTGTTCCATCATCATCTCCTTCTGAAGCTTCACCTTCTGATTCTTCTTCAGCCTGAACGGCTTTAGAAGAACTAGCTTTGTGCTTGTTGACTTTCAAAGAAATAGACTTGCTTTTCTTCAAAGGTTCTTCCTTATTCAGCTCAAGTTCATGAGCTTTTAGAGAACTCAAAAAGATCTTCAAGCCGTAAGACATTTGAATCTTTTGCTTCTTGTATAGCAGTGACTTTGGGTCTCCACTGCTTGGTCAAACTTCTCAAGATCTTTCTCACATGGTCAGGAGTGGTGTAGCTTTTTCCAAGGGCATGTAACCCATGAACAAGTGTTTGGAACCTTCCAAACATAGATTCAATGTTTTCACCATCTTCCATTTTAAACAACTCATATTGCTAACCAACATGTCGGGCTTTAGTTTTCATACTGGGCAGAGCCCTCATAAGACAAAACAAGAGAATCCCAACTTCCTTTGGCAGAATCAAATTTGCCACACTTATCATACTCTTTTTCTGAAATAGCACAAATAAGAATGAATCTAGCTTTGTGATTGAGCTGATATCTTTTTTTTTGCTCAACATTCCAATTTTCTCTAGCTATGGCAACTCCAAAGAAAGATTAAGTGGGAATAAGGTATCCACTTTCAACTATATCCCACAACTCAAGTTGTTATGTCTCAAAGAAAGCTTTTATCTTATCTTTCCAAAGAATCAAATTTTTCTCCAAAGAAATAGAGGAGGACGATTCATGTAACCACCTTCAGAGACATGTTCACAAGGATATGATCTTTCTCTTGACACTCATAGGTGCTCAACCAAGAACCTGGCCTGATACTAATCAATGTGAATACAAGAAGGGGTTGAGTTGTGTCGAAAGCTTTTCTATTAAATCGTTAAGATAAAAACACTTTTCTTTGAAAACTGCTTGTTATCTAAGTTGAGTATGACTAAACACCGGAAATAAGTTTATGAAAACTTATTTTTCTTTGCAAGATAAAAGTAAATGTAAAGCAATAAAGCAAGAGACACAGAGATTCATACTAGTTTACCACCAAACCTGGCAGCCTACGCTTCAGTCCCTTTGTTCCTCGGTTGATTTTCACTATAATCAATCGACATAAATTTTCTTAAGAGTATTCTACTATCACAAACTTGACAATACAACTTTCACAAAGTATTTTCTTTTGAGGAACTAAGCCTGTAACTAGGCAATACAACTTTCACAAAGTATTTTCTTTTGAATACAATCAAATAACTCCCACAGAGAGAATGAAAAAATTAAGCTCAAAACAATAACTTTCTAAAAGAAAGAATATAAGATGTTGAAGTTCAGTTCTTGGTTTCTAGAAACTTGGCACGAAATTTGATTGCTCACTTGAGTAATAGCTCTTTCAGAATGTAGTTTCTAGCAAAGATTCTTCAATGAATACCTTAAGGTATTTATAGGAGTCTTGAGGATAATATCACTGTATATTTTTGCTCAAAATCATTGGGTGAAGTAATTTGAAATTATGTCATTTTCTTTTTTCCAGAGAATATCGTAATAGTACATATTTTCGTTATTGTCTAGCTGCTTTTCACACAATTGCCTTGTACGAATTTGTCTTATTCTAAGGTGTAACCTTTGATTCCTCGTACATAAAATTGAGTGCACAAAATCAAATTCGAATTCCGTTCCAGGAAAGCAGAGGTAAAAGAGCATAAACTTGACCATCACATGCTTCATTTAAAAGAGCAGATGCTCGCCTAAAAATCAAACGAACTCGCAGTAATTGAGTAACCATGTGTCATAAGAATACACTACCGGATGCTTGCTATGAATAAGACACTGGAGTGAACCGGACGTAGACACATATGAAATGTATTCAACTTCTTTTAAAATACTTCTTCTTGCTTGAGTGTGTTATAAAACATAAATGATCTTAATTCATGCACACTTCAAGACTTATTAGAAGTTAAATTGTTCACTTGCAAATACTTTGTTATCATCAAAATTAATGAGGGTCTAAACTTCTCAATTGTTTAGGTTCCAACAGTTTGGAAGCTTGTGCCTCCACCAGAGGATAAGCAAGCCATTGGAACCAGGTGGGTTTTCAGAAACAAACTTGATGAAGATGGCAAAGCGGTAAGAAATAAGGCTAGACAAGTTGCTCAAGGGTATTCACAAGAGGAAGGTATAGATTATACTTAAACCTTTGCGCCTATAGCTAGACTTGAAGGAATTAGAATTTTATTATCATTTGCTGCACATCATGGCATTACTTTATATCAAATGGATGAAAAGAGTGCATTTTTAAATGCTTTTATAAGTGAGGAAGTTGTTTGTAAAACAACCATCCGATTTGAAGATATTGCTTATCCTGAGCTTGTATTCAAACTTAAAAAGGCTCTCTAAGGTCTTAAGCAACCCCAAGAGCTTGGTATGACAAACTGAGTTCCTTTTTAATGTCAAATGGTTTTGAAAGAGGACAGGTGGACACTACACTTTTAGAAAATCATCAAAAACATTTTATTATAGTTCAAGTATATGTTGATGATATTATCTTTCGTGCTACTAATGAATCTCTTTGTGAGGAATTCTCTAAGCTTATGCAGAATGAGTTTGAAATGAGTATGATGGGAGAATTGAAATTCTTCCTTGGTATTCAAATCAAGCAATGTCAAGATGGAACCTATATCCATCAGACTAAATATGTGAAAGAACTTTTGTGGAAGTTCAAGCTTGAGGAAACCAAACCAATGAGCACACCAATGCATCCAACATGTGCTTTAAGCAAAGATGAATCTAGTAAAAAGGTAGACCAAAAGGTATATAGAGGTATGATCGGTTCACTCCTTTATCTTACTACCACAAGGCCAGATATTATGTTTAGTGTATGCTTATGTGCAAGATTCCAATCTGATCCTAGAGAATCTCACTTAACTATTGTTAAGAGAATCTTTAGGTATCTCAAAAGAACTACTAATCTTGGTTTGCTCTATAAGAATTCAGATAATTACAAATTAGTAGGTTTCTGTGATGCTGACTTTGTTGGAGATAGAACTAAAAGAAAAAGCACAAGTGATGGCTGCCAATTTCTTAGAGCTAACCACATCTCATGGTCCAGCAAAAGGCAAAGCACAATTGCACTATCCACAGCAGAAGCTGTGTACATATCTGCAGTAAGCTGTAGCTCACAACTTGGCTAAATACACCTTTTAGTCCCTTACGTTTATTTTAGGTTTCAATTTGGTCCCTTACGCTTTAAAAGGTTCAAGTTAGTCCCTTACGCTTCAAATGTTATATCCGTTGGTCCCTACCGTTACATATCCGCGGTAACGCCATTAAAGTCGCCCCACGTGAGCGTTATATAGTGACATGGCAATGTACCCCATCTAACGTAAAACGTGGTTTCATTTCTGGCCCCTTAAGTTTATCTTACGCTTCAACTAGGTCCCTTATGTTTATCTTAAGTTTTATTTTAGTCTGCTTTTAGAATTCGCATCTTCCGCATCAAAATTCCAAGTTCGCCACTGTTCTTGATTGAAGACCTTTTCCAATGAGATCTTTGGTCCATTTGCACTCTCTAATCATGGATTTGGGCAAGATTTTTGGGTCAGAAACATTTTGGTTTGGTTTGGTTATACTTACTTCCATATATCAAAAAGTGGACTAAAATGAAACATAAGATAAACGTAGTGGACCAAATTGAAACCTAAGATGAACTTAAGGGATCTAAATGAAACACATTTTACACATCCGAGGGGGTACATTGCTACATCACTATATAACGGCTAATGAGGACGACTTTAACTACAAGCATGGATATGTGATGGTAGGGACCAACTGAGATAACATTTGAAACATAAGGGACCAACTTGAAACTTTTAAAATGTAAGGGACAAAATTGAAACCTAAAATAAACGTAAGGGACCAAGAGGGAAAAGTGGTAAGAAATAAGGCTAGACTAGTTGCTCAAGGGTATTCACAAGAAGAAGGTATAGATTGTACTAAAATCTTTGCTCCTGTAGCTAGACTTGAAGCAATTAGAATTTTATTATCATTTGCTGCACATCATGGCATTACTTTATATCAAATGGATGAAAAGAGTGCATTTTTAAATCGTTTTATAAGTGAGGAAGTGTTTATAAAACAACCATCTGGATTTGAAGATATTTCTTATCCAGAGCATGTATTCAAACTTAAAAAGGCTCTCTATGGTCTTAAGCAACCCCAAGAGCTTGGTATGACAAACTGTGTTCCTTTTTAATGTCAAATAGTTTTGAAAGAGGACAGGTGGATACTACACTCTTTAGATAATCATCTAAAAGCATTTTATTATAGTTCAAATATATGTTGATGATATTATCTTTGGTGCTACTAATAAATCTCTTTGTGGGGAATTCTCTAAGCTTATGCAGTAATGAGTTTGAAATGAGTATGATGGGAGAGTTGAAATTCTTCCCCAGATTCAAATCAAGCAATGTCAAGATGGAACCTATATCCATCAAACTAAATATGTGAAAGAACTTTTGAAGAAGTTCAAGCTTGAGGAAACCAAACCAATGAGCACACTAATACATCCAACATGTGCTTTAAGCAAAGATGAATCTAGTAACAAGATAGACTAAAAGGTATATAGAGGTATGATCGATTTCACTCTTTATCTTATCGCCTCAAGGCCAGATATTATGTTTAGTGTATGCTTATGTGCAAGATTCCAATCTGATCCTAGAGAATCTCACTTAATCGCTAGAAGGGAATCTTTAGTTATCTCAAAGGAACTACTAATCTTGGTTTGCTCTATAAGAATTCATATAATTACAAATTAGTAGGTTTCTGTGATGCTAACTTTGCTGGAGATAGACTTAAAAGAAAGAGCACAAGTGGTGGCTGCCAATTTCTTAGAGCTAACCACATCTCATGGTCTAGCAAAAGGCAAAACACAATTGCACTATCCACAGCAGAAGCTGAATACATATCTGCGGCAAGCTATAGCTCACAACTTCTATGGATGAAGTATCAACTTGAGGATTATCAGATAAAAGAGAGTAACATTCCTATATACTGTGATAATACCTCTATAATATGTTTTATTGGATTCATGTGCTAAACATATTGAAATTAAACATCACTTCATTAGAGACTATGTTCTGAAAGGGATACTTGAAATTAAATTTATTGATACTGACCATCAATGGGCAGATATCTTTACAAAACCCCTTGTTGAAGATAGATTCAATTTTATAAGAAAGAACTTGAATTTTCATCTTATAAAGGAATAAACGTTTAATTTGAATATATTTGCCTCTGTTTTGTGTGCCTCTGAAATGCTTGCATGATTGCATATGTGCCTCTGTTTTTATATGTGCTTCTGTTTTTAACATGTGCATCTGTTTTTGTTATTGCGTCTGTTTTTTTTTAAATATGCCTCTGTTTTATATGTTTGTCTGTTATACATATATGCCTCTGCTTTTAGGTTGCCTCTGTTTATATTATATTTATTAATTTATTAATTATTAAATTCATTATTTGTATCATCTGTTGTTGTTAATTGTTCATATTCATGTGAGTCTGCTGTATTCATTAAGTTCCTCTCGGGAATCTTGATGTACACGTATCTCCTAGAGACTGTCGATGTGTTAGTAGATAAAAATTACTCTCACCGAGTCATAATTATTTTTTACTTCCTGAGGACGCTTTATCGCGCTCTTTATGACAGAGCTAGACACGCTTTCATTTATGAAAAGACAATTTATTTATCTCATTTATTTTGAAAGTCGAAAAGGTAGTTGGCCTTCTTCAACACGCTTAACCCACTCACTCCACTCACTCACCCACTACCCACTTCATCTCTCCCCGAGAAGCCTCACACTTGAAACCCTCGAACCCATTCTCGCCACCGCCTCGCTTCTACTACTCTCTTTGCAATGGTCTCTCCACTACTACTAGTTGTGTATGGTCCTCAACCCAACCTCTACCTACTTTGATTTAACGCAGAGCAACATCAATCGAAAGTGATGTGCTAATCGATGTGAAATTCAAAGATCTAGCCGATAATGGGTACCTTTTAAAACTGATTTTGCCGAGCATGGGCATCAGAGATTTCTTCTACATGGAGAACTACTCCCATCTACCACGAGCCGGGTGAAGGAGTTCTCGAGATTTGCCAAGGACAACACCATCTACAGCTATGTGTAAAAGAGGCACATAGTGATTACACAGACTTGATCTCTAACGCTATCAAGTGCCCTAACTCGAAGAAGACTCACAAACAATCGGGAAAATGAGTATGATGGAATGGACACCATCAACTCTATTATCTATGAGAACCTTGGAAGTTCAAAGGTTATGGACATGAAGAACAAGTTTCGTGCTCTTCAAGATTATCAAGAGTCGCATTCTACCCAAGTATGGGTTCATGACACTTTGAGTTCGCATCACAAGTTTGTAATATGGCATTATGAACTCAAATCCAAGATTAACCTCGCCAAGCCTTATCTTCGATCACTTCAAGGTAAAACATTTCTTTCTCCAGGAAAGTGGAAGAACCTAATATACCCTATGGAAGGGTGATCTCTCGTGATTCTCGATAATCAAGGTCCGATTAGGCATCTTCAACGATTGAACACTAAAGAAGATGGCACTTCAAACCTCAGAAGGCACCAATCTTCAACAAAGGATAACTCAAGAAGATGAGAGTCCTATCTTCTCGAGATCATTGTCAAATCCAAAAGAAAGAAGAGGAAGCTATCACAAACCCGTCAGAAAGTGGAAAAGGAAGGTCATCAAGTTGCCCCCTCGCTACCTACCGTAAGAATAACAAGGAGTTATGGCATTCACATTTCCTCCGAGCCTACTTACCTTGTTCATTCAGAAGGCTCGCATTCATGCCCTCTTATCGACAGAGGAACATGAAGAAAAGAAGGTTGAACTTGTTGAAATGATCTGCTAAATCTCAAGAGAATGCCTCAAATTCTATGAGGACCGCAGAAACAAGAGGGCTTCTAAAAGAGAGACCTTGGCTCCATCTGGCCGATGCTCCATCCGCCGATGCTCCTCTCCGCTTCCCTCCATCGCTTATCGTTGTTGCCTCCAAAGACCATCGCCGCATCGTGAATCGCTACAAAGAGGAAGAGAATAATCAAGTTGGCTTATATCCCCGCAAAGAAACATAAGGTACTTTATGAGGTCATAATCTTTATGATTCTCGTATGGTAATCGATCTGCTAGAATCGGTTTTTCTGCAACCCAAGCCGCTTCAATCCTCTCAACCATTACCTTATAAACCTATTCCTCCTCCCAAACCTTCTAAACCAACCCCTTCTAAACCTACCTAAAAACCTTACCCCCATTACCTTCCTCGACTCATCTAATGACGATGAAGAAGATTATGTCCCTTAAGATAGAGACAAAGACAGATACCTATTCCCAAAGTCTCAATTCCTTACATCGAGCCCCTCTCTGCTGCTTCTCCCAACTGATCTTATACCACCACCACAACCCACACCAATTTCTTCACCATCACAACCACAAACAACCATTACACCACCACCACAACCTAAACCTATCACTCCACCTAAATCACCACCCCAAGCCCAACCTCGATTTAAACCACTATTCACAACCGTAAATAGTCACCGAGACTATCAACCAGGAACCCCAACTGATAAACTCGACTGATATGATCCGTGAAGCTCAACCCCTCACTACCTTACCACCGCTTTCAGATTCCTCTCTCGCAACTTGCTATCCTTCTACCGCTTCCACCATAAATCATTTCATCACCATATTCATTTAAAAACCATGAGTCTGAATCTCATCGCACTCTAATCAGATGATGACTTAGTCACATCGCTACAATTGCCTCTCGAGGTACTTCAAGAACCTGAACTTGATGGTGATGTCACCATCATTGAACCACCAATCCCACCACCTTCTGCCCTTATTATTTAAATTGGCCGTGAACCTCTACTAAACCATTGTGAAGTAAGAGTCAGACTCTCACCCTTAATCCTCACCTCTTGCCGGATTTGAAGTGTTTAAGGCCCTGAGACGTGATGAGATTGATGTTTGGAGATATATTGAAGAGAGAGAATGGATGGTGTTAATATCGCATGTGCTTAAGAGGACTTCTATGAAAATTGGCACTTTGTTAATTTCTAGTATGAGAAGCATAGAAAGGATCAAATCGAGAGAAACAAAAGACTCCTAATCGGTCCAACTGGGAAGGTACCCCAACGGAGAGAAACCATGTTGTGCGGGAACATGAACCCGCCTCCCGCACCTCCTTCTCGCCTCCTGCTCCTCCACCGCACTAACTCAGAATTCCTCCTCCCGGCTTCAACCGCAATGGTGTCTCAAATTCTTCTCGTCAGACATACACTAGTCATTCTATTGTGGTTCCAAAAAGGTTTTGGTCCAACTCGTTAAGGACAACAGAACTTCAAAGAGTTCATTGAAGTATCGAACAAGAGACATGAGGATGTTACTCTATGTTGCGTCATTGTGGGATCAACTAAAGAAACCTTAGATAACCCTTAGGTTTTTCACAATTTTCTCGCTTTTTAGCCTTGAACCTTTTTTTAGTTGAAAATAATTTTTGTACTAAGCTATTTTTGCTTGATCAATGAAATCAATATTTTTGGTACTTATTCGCCTTGACTTTATCTTTCTCAACCCTCGCTTCGACTATGATATTCTTTATTTATTTTTAACCTTTTTGTCTCGATGACAAACGGGAGAAGAAATATAGAGATATAGAGTAATTGATGAACCTAATGTATCAACTAAGTGTCATCACCCTAATACATTATATTGGAATATATGCTCTAATGTTGCATTAATACATATATGCTCGGATACATTACTCTATATATGAAAGCTCTGATACTTGAAATGATCTGAAGTGATGCATTTATCTGATGTGACTTTACACTTAGAAAATATTTATATGTGCTTAATTCAGGGGGAGCCTCTGAAATTCTTTAAAGTAAATATTTTTCTAATAGAAAATTGTTCATCAATCTATGTATTTGTCATCATCAAACAGGGAGATTGTTGAATCAAGTGGATTCAGAACAATGACCCTTAATTGTTTTGATAATAACAAATAGTTAATAAAACAATTTATCCTCTCGATGTGCTCATAGTGTGCATAATTCACTATTCATGATAAGGAATTATCTCGTAAGACTAAGCCAAAGTGTGCACTTCACTATCGCCTATAAGTCGTAGTCCGCACTGATCGTCTCAAAAGAGTTGTCGACATCATCGCCTTATAGCCTCACTCTAATTTGGTCAACGCCCACAGTAGTCAATGCTCTGGGAGACCATGCTATATTATTGGTCAACGACAAAATGCACTATGAATAGACTACACAAAGGGAAGCCTTCGTCCGCTTTCTATGACTCTCTTATATGAAAGGCCAACAAATTATGTAATCAAGAACTTGCCTCTATTTTAAGCTCACTCCTATGGAACAGAGTATTCAAGAATAAGCATTGTCTATTTGACAAATGCTCCGATTGGAAATTAGAATGAATGTTCATTAAAAGCTATTTCAAGTATTAAAGAGACCACATGGATGAGTTTTTTAATGTATGAGGAATCAAAGGCCAAAGCGGAATGTCAACGGATATAATCATCGTAAAAATTGCTCAAGAAGTGTCTTATATTGAAAAACCTTACAAGTGGACAAGATCCTCGATATTGTCACCGTGTTAGTGTACAAACGCAGTATCGGAAAGCGACGTGACTTGCTAAAAGCCACAAAGGTAGATCTCAAGTTTTGTCCTCGTGCATAGAGTCGTTAGTTCTCAACCCAAGACTGCTCACAACCCTAGCTATATATACCTCACTTCATTCATCAAGTACAAGAACGAAACCATTCATATATTCGAAGTTTTATTCTTTCGCTTGAAAGTTATTCTTTGTTAAGTTTGCATTGTAAATTCTCCACGAGAGTTATTTGATATTGTTTTAAACTACTTTTGAATCTTGTATCCCCGCCCAAAGAATGGCCGGATTCTCAGAGGCCTGACTGCATTAAGTCATTCTAAGAAGTCATGAGTATAGCCGCTTGGGCAAAGAGTATACTCTCAAGTGTAATCGCGCTGATTATAGTGGAGAAATCCTTCAAGTGTGTGAAGCGGGCCAGACGTAGCTATCGTGTGATAGTGAACTAGTATAAATTACTATGTCATTCTCTTCTCTTCTCTTTACTTGTTTTCTTTACTATTTTGTTAAAGAGTTGTTTTGAAAAAGTTTTCAAAAATACACAAGTTTTGCAAAAAGATTTCTAAAACCCAATTCAAACCCTCTTTCTTGTGTTTTTACCACATTCAGCCGCATTCTATGCAAAAGCAAAGCAGAGGGGTGTACTCTTAGTCAAGATACCGACGCCGATGAAAGTTTAGTACAACTGCATTTCAAAGGCAAGATACCAGACACAATTGTTGTCGTAGTGCGGGCTGGCCGTAAACAAAGTCCTCGTATGGCCATGTATAAATATTGTACGACCATACCTCACCTTTAACGCAGTGAGTTTTGATTCCTCAAGCTTCTGCTAATCCGCTTTGTCAGCTTGAGCTCGTGGGAGACGCAAAGAACATGCTTAAGGACCGTCGCTATACCGAAAGAGTGTCCCGCTTTAGACTTATACACTTTATTGTGGATTTTTATGGCTTTATGTATGAATTTATGTTATTATCATTTGTCATTAGTAGCTAAATCCATAACTAGACCTGATGGGATACCCTTTACTATGCTTTTGATAATTATTTAATTAGTTTTATGTGTTTCTAGTATTCGCTGATTGTTTTATTCCTAGCATGCTTTAATTAGTTGACTTAATCAAGCAAGTAATCGTATCACGCTTAGTTAACAAAATTCTAGGAATAAAAGAACTCGCTTTATGCCTGATCAAGGATAATTACTTTTTCTAATCAGCTTGCTAGATTAACAAACTCACCATTTCTTAATGCTCTATCCTTTAATTGCCTTGCATGATCAAACCGTTAGTTATTAGGAAGAAGAAGAAGACTATCGACATTGCATGATCAAAGTGAGTTTTAGTAATTTTAGAGTGAGCGATTAGTTTTCAACCAAGAATTAGAACTCATAATAATTAATTAGTAAACTTAGGAGCCAAGTATTGGTGAACCCAGCTTTCCTAAGTCTTCCATAATTGTCTTAACTCGTTTGCACATCGTTTGAATAACTATTCTATTTCAGATTTAATTCATGCAATTCTCTATTCATAACCTTTGTTAGCCTGAATAACATAGAGACTATATTACATTGGTACTCACAAGATTCCCTCGTGGGTTCAACATTCGTGAGTCTTAAATATACTCCACTATTATTACGAGCTACAATCAGGGCACTTGCTCGAGCTACAACACCAACCCCATCAGGATGTCATCGACTACAAATTAAGCCACACTTCATTGATAAGGAATCTATCGACACGGCTCATCGCCGATCCATCCGATCCGCACCATGTGAAATTTTTTCCATTCATTCGCAAGTCGATCGGTGTGCAAAATTGAAAGGAAGTCATTAAACCACCAAGATCTCCTCACGCTTATAATCAATGAGCGCTCTTCCTTTCTCGCTTTAGATCTAATTGAATTAAAGTCGCTTGCCAAACACCATCCGACGCCCATTTTAGCCTCACAAAGTCACCCAGCCACACCATAATTCCTTCTTTTGAAATTCACATGATGACTACACATTCACCACCAACACTAGAATTTTATTTGACCCCCAACATCCTCAATGCATAATTAACCGATTTCCTTGGAAAATGTTTTGTACTTCTAAATTCCGCTTACCCAGATTGTAATGATCCCACCAGATTTCTCATCGCAGCTTAAATGCATAACCACAATCAGAGTTTCCCCACAAGTGATTCACACAAACCTTTCTCCACAACCTCCATTTTAGATTCCTAAATGCAAATCGCATCTAGCCTCGTGGCCGTATTGTAAGCTTTCTCACATCCTTTTTTCTTGACTCTTCTCCCTAGACTCTTATGTTATATGATATAATCTTCATTGGAATTGTTTGTTACACCTTTAACCTCCACCTACGGCTTGCTTACTCTTTGCTTTAATTTCTCCACACTGCCTTTCTACCGCTTGTCCTGTCCCTCTCCTCCATTAGTAGCAACTATTGAACTTCTTCCCCTTCTTCACCTTTGGACTCCATACCTACTTCTATACCAAAATCCCACACCTCATTTGCCACCTCATTTGACTCTCCATGTAGTATTCTCCAAAATTTCCTACTATTTTGACTTTCTCAAAGTGAAGTTCTGCAGATAAAGCACATACCTGGTTCTCCACTTTTAGGTGATCTATAACTGGTCTTGAATGTTCTTGCTCCATTCAGCCCTTCCATCTAGTTAGCTCGATTTTGCACATGCCTTCTTCAATTCCTCGCTTTGCCTTTTTCCTTTCCGCTCGTGCCTTTTCCTTTTTCTCCTCTGGTCTCTGTCGCCGTTGTCTTCTTGTTGAATTCTTGGGTCTAACATATTCTCACCCAGATCCACAAACACTTTTTTTGGGTCAAAGGTGCAATATATTCATTCACCGGGCAAAGGCCTTAAATACTGCTAGCACAAAAAGTAAACCATCCACCCACTAACAGTGGGGTACAATACAAGTTTACGACGAGCTTACAAAGACCATAAAAATGACAGAGTACAACAAAGTAAATCGACAGACTAATTCTAACCTTCTTCAACTCCACTCAGCCCGCTTCTCGCAACTTCTCTAAAGTGCCAGGCCATGTCAATCAAGCTCCCAAAGATTAGACATGATTACTAGCAGGAAGGAAACATGAAAAACTATAGTCCTGCCTAACTCCGCTTTAGCTTCTTGTTTTCAATTGATTGTAAAAGTATTTGTGGACTAAACCAAGAAAATTTCCATACACTCCATCAAGATCAAACTTGAAATAGTATCAAAAAGCTCAAGTAAACTTGTCTTCATCACTTTAGGGCAATGTCTCCAACAGATCTAACAAAGAGAGGTCGATAGAAACCTAACAAACTAACATAAATCTGAAACTAAGTACACACAGCAGGAATGATACAAACTAAGTACACTGGACAGAAAAAATAGGATCAACAACGACCACAAAAACAAACAACAAGTAAAATAACAAACAAAGAACAACAACTACAATATCGACAACATCATCATCAAACTAATCCTCTCCATAACCAAGCTTCCATAAGATCAGTGGCCTTGCCGAGTATTAGCTCAGATGTTGGTCTAGTGCAGGATGAAAACCATCACTATAGAGCCCAAATGAGACATGCCGATCTTGAATCGACAATTAGGTTTTGCTGCAAATCACTAGAAGAAGAGGATGTGGTGGAATTAGATTTGGCTAAGCCTGGCGCGGGCGTGAAAGAAAGCAAGATGGAGACTCACCACCAAATTGACTCCACAAATCTTCGCCGCTTCCATCGTGGATGTCACCGCTTTCACC